>CM033471.1:7215928-7444464 GCA_019447015.1 Hymenochirus boettgeri | reverse complement strand
GATGTGGTAGAGTGTGAATGTGTGTGGCTGTGAGTTGTGATGTGTATGTATGGTCGGTGATTTGTGAATGTGTGTGGTGTGTCGTTGTTGAATGTGTTGTTGTGGTGATTGTGAATGTTGTGGGCGTGAGTTGTGAATGTGTGTGTGGTGGGGCGTTGGAATTGTTTGCTGTGGTGATTGTGATACTGTGTGTGATGTGAGTTGTGATGTGTGTGTTGGTGCATTGTGATGTGTGTGTGGTGAGTTTGTGAATGAGTGTGACGGTGCGTCTGTGATGTGGTGGTGGTGATTGTGTGATAGTGTTTGGTGTTAGTTAGTGAATGTGGTGTGTGGTGGCATTGTGATGTGTGTGTGGTGATTGTGAAGTAGGTAGAGCGGTGCGTGTGAATATGTTTGTGTGGTGAGAGGGGGGGTTTGTGCAATGAGTGTGCGGTGCGTTGTGGTATGTCGTGTAGGCGGTGGGCGTTGTATTTGTGGCTGTTGTGCATGTAGTGCGTCGGGAGTTGTGAGGTGGCGTTGTGAATGTGTGCGTTGTGAATGAGTGTGGCGGTGCGTTGTGAATGAGTGTGGCGGTGCGTCGTGAATGAGTGTGGCGGTGCGTTTCTGCACCATAGAAGGTATATCTGCTGCTCCTGTAACACATTATTCTGTTGTACCATTTCTACATTCATTTTGTTCATCTGACTGACTCCAAGGTAAAGATATTTGTCGGATCCGTCGCCTACTGGAGCCTTAATTGATTTTCTATTAGTTCTGCTGTGAAAGCTGCTCGGGGCTTTTAACACAGACGGAATGTTAATGTACTTCCTGATTAAAATCAATTAGAGGTAAATTCGCCCGACGCATTAAATAGAACAGTCACAGCAATAGATCACGATTCACTATCTGCGGAGGGTAATTCTAGGCAATGGGGTTAACCATGTAGTCACTGAGAGTCTCAGCTATATAATGCAGAATGTCTCTATACTGCCCCCTCCTGGACAGGGTTCTTCTGTAGCTTTCTGGCCTTAACAGCTCTAAGGGTGGAGACATTTACGGGTTCCATTCATTAGGATATGGGGTGTGGCTAAATTGTCCTACCGCCCCTTTACTCCTACCCTCCAACATCCGCCATTTAATTGGTACAGTATTGAGAAACCCATTGCACGGAGCTATCAGAGATCAGGTTCAGCTCTACACCATATTATAGGTTTACTGCGGTCACAAAATAAAGGCCACAGAATAATGGTATTTTGCAACCACGCTGCATGGCCCCATTGGCTACAATAACGTTATTATTTTTATTATTATTGCGGATTTATATAGCGCCAACATCTTCCGTAGCGCTTTACAATTACATGTATACATTCACATCAGGCCCTGCCCTGAAGAGCTTACAATCTAAGCACATTTATTTGACACGAAGAGCTTACAATCTAAGTACATTTATTTGACCCAAAGAGCTTACAATCTAAGCACATTCATTTGACCTGAAGAGCTTACAATCTAAGCACATTTATTTGACCCAAAGAGCTTACAATCTAAGCACATTTATTTGACCCAAAGAGCTTACAATCTAAGCACATTTATTTGACCCAAAGAGCTTACATACTAAGCAATTTATTTGACCCAAAGAGCTTACATCTCAAGCACATATTTGACCCGAAGAGCCTTACAATCTAAGAACATTTATTTGACCCAAAGAGTTTACAATCTAAGCACATTTATTTGCCCAAAAGAGTCTTACAATCTAAGCACATTTATCTTGACCCAAGAGCTTACAATACTAAAGCACATTTATTTGACCCAAAGAGTTTACAATCTAAGCACATTTAGTTTGACCCAAAGAGCCTTACCAATCTACGCACATTTATTTTGACCCAAGAGTTTACATCTAAGCACTTATTTGACCCGAAGAGCTTACATCTAAGCACATTTATTGGCCCAAAGAGTTTACAATCTAAGCACATTTATTTGACCCTAGAGCTTACACTCAAGCACATTTATTTGACCGCAACAGAGTTACAATCTTAAGCACATTTATTTGACCCAAAGCTTTACAATCTAAGCACATTTATTGACCCAGAGCTTCCAATCTAAGCACATTTATTTGACCAACGAGTTTACAATCTAACGCACATTTATTTGACCCAAAGAGCGTACAATCTAAGCACATTTATTTGACCAAAACTTACAATCTAGCACATTATTTGACCAAGAGCTTACAATCTAAGCACATTTTTGACCCAAGAGTTACAATCTAAGCACATTTATTTGACCCAAGAGTTTCAATCTAAGCACATTTATGGACCGAAGAGCTTACAATCTAAGCACATTTATTTGACCCGAACGACTAGCTCTTTACAATCTAAACACATTTATTTGACCCAAAAGTTTACAACATCTGCACATTTATTGACCGAAGAGGCTTACAATCTAAGCACATTTATTTGACCCGAAGAGCTTACAATCTAAGCCATTTATTTGACCCGAAGAGCTTACAATCTAAGCACATTTATTTGACACATACAACCTATCAGTATGTCTTTATGATTGTGGGGGAAACCGGAGTGCCCGGAGGAAACCCACGCAAGCACGGGGAGAACATACAAACTCCTTGCACATGTGTCCAAGGGTGGAATCGAACTCAGGAAGGCATAAAATACCGTAAGCTATTGGTTGCCCATACGCGGGTTACACATTGGAATTCCTGTGCATCGTTGGATTCTCTCTCTAACCAATTGATCCGTCTGATAACTATTCCCCTTAATCTCTTCCTCACAGGAAACGGAACTAACAGGAATCTGAGCACAGGACGCAGTCTGGCCAATGGCCGAGGCCCGACCCAGTCAGCAGGGGTAAGCAGAGCGCTACCATCAACACAGGGACAGTAAAGATAATGTTCACACAAGGGGTCGGGATTCCTTATCTCTATATTTCTACCCTCCCTGCTCACTGAATAAACCTCTATCCCACGCCTTGTATCAGTAGAATAAACTAATTCTTACTTCTCCATATCATCCATCATGCTTTATCATGACGAAAGGTGCAGAACCACTCAAAGGCTAAAAATAAACTGCTAGTCCCCAACACTCTTCCCTTTACAATATCCACTATTTAGAATTGAACCCTAATCATGTCAGTTCCAATGGTGTGCTAGTTCCACCTGGTGGTGAGAGAACAGAACTGCAGCTTCAAATAGTCAACAGTTTTTTTTTTTTTCTCCTTTCCATTCCAGGTGTAATAATGTTGAAAAATGTAAATCTTCCCGTATCAATCTCCAATTACAACAAAAGGGTCCCAGCGGCTCCCACTTCTTTAGGCATTTCCACTCCTGCAATCACCCAGAAAGGTAAAGCAGGAAGACACTCGCTAGGTTTGCAGAAACCAAATATTTTATCGCTGCTAAAAACACGGGTAACAAAGTGACGCACAGTGACGCACAGTGACATAAAGTGACACACAGTGACGCACAGTGATGCACAGTGACACACAGTGATGCACAGTGACGCACAAAGACGCACAGTGACACACAGTGATGCACAGTGGCGCACAGTGATACACAGTGACACACAGTGATGCACAGTGACGCACAAAGACGCACAGTGACACACAGAGATGCACAGTGACGCACAGTGACACACAGTGAGCACAGTGGCGCACAGTGATACACAGTGACACACAGTGATGCACAGTGACGCACAAAGACGCACAGTGACACACAGTGATGCACAGTGGCGCACAGTGACACACATGGGCGTTTGAAACATGTTGTGTTTTTAGCAGTGATAAAATATTTGGTGTCTCCCTACTTTACGTACTGTCTGGGAATCGTTCCTGTGGCATTAGGGGTCAGTTACAGATCCGAATACAATGTCATTTCCCTGATAGTTACCAGCCAGATGTTTTATTGGAAATCCAGGGACAAACCAGGGGCTTTTAAGGAAAATTCAACCTAAACCTATAGGGAACCGCACGATCGATCGGAATTTATCGACATGTCTGATCCGTCCCACACCATATTATATTTTCGGCCGATAACATCTGCTGGTGTGCACCCAGCCTATAAATACGGCCATTGAAACCTTACAAACAACCTGTGATTCAAATATGGCCGCTCAGTGCGTTACAGTGAAATGTAGGTTAACCCTTTAGTGAACTGACTGGTTAATGTCTGTGTGTAACAGGGCAGGGCCATAAAACTGCTCCTCCCAGGGACTTTCCTACCACTTTCCGCTCAGCACCGCCGGGCGCTGTCCGTGTTACAGTCAGCGCAGAACCTGAAGTTTCAACCTCCAATGCCGCGGCCTCTGGTTCGCACTTCCTGATGAACAAGACCCGTAGACAGGTTAGGCCCTAACGCCATTATTACCACCCTAGTCTGGACGGGAATTAAATAGGGGTTGTAATTTGGTAAATGTCATTTTAACCCATTATTACAATTAGTTTTACGGAAACCTTTGGACGTCCAGATGTTTGAAATCTACAACTACAATAGCAGAGTGCAGGCAGGGAATGCTGGGAGTTGTAGTTTTTAAACATCTGGAGGCCTGCAGGCTCGACAATCCTGTTGTGTATGTAGGGGGGTAGCAGAACTACATAAAAAAAATCACTTGCCCCAATGGGTTAAGCATTAAAAGGGAACTGCTGTGTCTATATATGTTCCCTCTATTAAAAGGACACACTCCTATCTTTAAAAGGATCATGCTTCTAGCTGCAAGGTCCGCACACACGTGTGATCACAGGACCCTACCACAAAGCACAAGTGTCTTCCAAACGGACATTTGGCTGACTACTGCTTAGTGTATGGGCACTCGGTCTGCCCAATCGACCATAAACTAAGAGATCACACGTGTGTATAATAGTATAAATAGTGGTGCTTCCTGCAGTGAGCAGTGACATCACCAGCAAGCCCCTGGCTTGAGCATGCCCACTTGTATCCTACCGCTAGGACAGAGCATCATCAGCTACATCACAAGCTCCACCCCCAAACTTCATAATCATTTTTAAAGTTAGCCCCAAGGCTTAAACATTTTTGTCCCTCTCCCTAAAGTGAGATTGTAGCTGTTGTTAATCCAATGTTACAGGCTTGTAGACACATCTTCCTAGGTTTGTTTGAAAGGACGTGAGAGAGCTCTGATCAATAGAGGGCCCTTATTTGGAGAACACAGTTATTTTTAGGCCTGTCAGAGGTTTTTCTATAAAACCCTCCTCAAGGGGGTGCTAATTGTTATTTACCATCCTCTGTATTTTTATCTATGGTAAAAAGATACAGTTTGATACATTTGCCCTACTGACCAATCACATTGTGTTATCACCAGGAACCCAATTGACTTTGACTTTTTCTCACCCTCAGACCAGTTGTAAGGGAATTCTCTACCTGGGATTTTCCTCCCCGTCCGGCTCCATCCTACACAAATACTTCGGAAACTCTTCCTATGACATCAGACTGGCGAGTCACGTTTCCCTGACGCCGGCCCTCCTACCAAATGTGTAGTCCGATCTGCAATCTCCCATCATCCTCAGCCCACAGAGCAGTCCGCATGACTAACAAGACTCTATAGAACAATAGACAAATAGAATGATTTGGATTTTATGGCAGAATCGTCATTGTTCTTGTCTATGGGAAATGTTTAATATTTATAATTTACTCTGCTCACAGATAACAATGTTATTCAGGGAATTATATTCATTATAATAAAGGGATTGTCCACCTTAAACAAAAACCTGGTCACTTGTCAGTTACCTGCCCCCAATCCACATTGATATATTGAGCACATTATTAGATGTATTATTGATAGGGAATGTTCGGTGTAAATGAATGCTGTACCTTTAAATCACACACTATGTTACCTTTCCTACTTTACTTGCTGCCTCTTCCTGCTCACCTGTAACCTCGTTCAATCCACTTATTACTGTGAGACTTGCTGCAGGTAAATCCCATCAGACATTCTGGACTGCCCTGCCATCTGTATATTACACTTACAGTAAAAAGTGGACCGGAATAGGGACTGGATTAGTTCCACGTCTATGTATATAATGCAATGATGTTTAAAGGGTAACTGTGGTCCTAAAATGACTTTATGTCTTTATATATATATTTTAATAGTTTTGAAGATATTTACATTTTTATGTGTGATATGGTAGCAGCATCACCAAATGCCCTGCTGTGAAACAAACCATGTGCCTACAGCCAAGCATGGTGGCGGGAATGTGATGGTTTGGGGCCGGCACTGGGGAGATACAGTTCGTTGGCGGAACCATGAATTCCAATGTGATGTAATGTGACATACAGAAGCAGATGGTCCCCTCCCCTCGGAAACAGGGACGCAGGGCAGAATTCCAACATGATGAGGGTGAAGGTGCTGGACTCCAGACCTAAACCCTATTGAGACTTTTGTTGCCAGTGGTTTGGACATTAATGGCTGTGTTAGTTATTTGAAGGGACAGTGGATTTCACTATTAATTCTGCTTCGTGAGCGCCCTCTAAAGGAGAATTGTGGGACATCCTTAAAAGTAGGAATATATTTATTTAGACATGTATGTATGTATGTTATTTCTCATGTAGCACTACATACTCAGCGCTCTGCAGTTATTTACTAGACATGATAAACTTCTCTTTCCTCATTAACTAGACTTTGTCTTAACCTTGGATGAAATAGACCTAAGGAGATGAACTATTAAGAATATGAAGGCGGGACCAGGGGCCGTATTTACAAAGATGCGTTATGGCTTTTTAGCCTTTAACGGACGGTTTAATGATCGTTAATGCGGCAATAAATCAAACCCCAGCACAGTGGAAATGGAGAGAATTTAACGCCTATAAGAAAATTATAATCAAACCTGCTAATAAGGGCGGTGCCGTGGCTGCGATGGTGAGACCATGGGCCTCATTTACCCAGACTCGCTGTACAAATATATGGAGTTAAAGTCACGCTAAGCGGTTAATATATGGAGTTAAAGTCACGCTAAGCGGTTAATATATGGAGTTAAAGTCACGCTAAGCGGTTAATATATGGGGTTAAAGTCACGCTAAGCGGTTAATATATGGAGTTAAAGTCACGTAAGCGGTTAATATATGGGGTTATTAAAGTACGCTAAGCGGTTTAATATATGGGGTTAAAGTCACGCTAAGACGGTTAATATATGGGAGG
Organism: Hymenochirus boettgeri; assembly: GCA_019447015.1. Taxonomy (NCBI): domain Eukaryota; kingdom Metazoa; phylum Chordata; class Amphibia; order Anura; family Pipidae; genus Hymenochirus; species Hymenochirus boettgeri. The sequence goes on along the minus strand of CM033471.1, from coordinate 7,437,331 downwards.
TAAAGTCACGCTAAGCGGTAATATATGGGGTTTAAAGTCACGCTAAGCGGATAATTATGGAGTTAAAGTCCACGCTAAGCGGTAATATATGGGGTAAAGTTCACGCTAAGCGGATATATATGGAGTTAAAGGTCACGCTAAGCGGTTTAATATATGGGGTTAAAGTCACGCTAAGCGGTTAATATATGGAGTTAAAGTCACGCTAAGCGGTTAATATATGAGGTTAAAGTCACGCTAAGCGGTTAATATATGGAGTTAAAGTCACGCTAAGCGGTTAATATATGGGGTTAAAGTCACGCTAAGCGGTTAATATATGAGTTAAAGTCACGCTAAGCGGGTAAATTATGGGGTTAAAGTCACGCTAAGCGGTAATATATGGAGTTAAAGTCACGCTAAGCGGTTAATATATGGAGTTAAAGTCACGCTAAGCGGGTTTAATATATGGAGTTAAAGTCACGCTAAGCGGTTAATATATGGAGTTAAAGTCACGCTAAGCGGTTAATATATGGAGTTAAAGTCACGCTAAGCGGTTAATATATGGAGTTAAAGTCATGCTAAGCGGTTAATATATGGAAGTTAAAGTCACGCTAAGCGGTTAATATATGGAGTTAAAGTCATGCTAAGCGGTTAATATATGGAGTTAAAGTCACGCTAAGCGGTAATATATGGAGTTAAAGTATGCTAAGCGGTTAATATATGGAGTTTAAGTAGCTAGCGGTTAAGTATATGGGGTTAAAGTCACGCTAAGCGGTTAATATATGGAGTAAAGTCACGCTAAGCGGTTAATATATGGAGTTAAAGTCACGCTAAGCGGTTAATATAGGGTTAAAGTCATGTAAGCGGTTAATATATGGAGTTAAAGTCACGCTAAGCGGTTAATTATTGGGTTAAAGTCACGCTAAGCGTTGAAATATGGAAGTTAAAGTCACGCTAAGCGGTTAATATATGGAGTTAAAGTCACGCTAAGCGGTTAATATATTGGAGTTAAAGTCACGCTAAGCGGTTTAATATATGGAGTTAAAGTCATGCTAAGCGTATATATATGGAGTTAAAGTCACGCTAAGGGTTAATACTATGGGGGTTAAAGTCACGCTAAGACGTAAAGTTAGTCCTAAGCGGTTAATATATGGAGTAAAGTCACGCTAAGCGGTTAATATATGAGTTAAATCATGCTAAGCGGTTAATATTATGGAGTTAAGTCACGTAAGCGGTTTTGCTAACGGTTAGCGAGACCGTAGCTCCATATAGCGTTGGATGTGCGTTGCACTCTTTGCACATACTGGGATTCACCCACATTTGCAACGTGATATAAATCAGCCAACGGGACTTTACCAGAGCGTTAGGGCTCTGGGTAATGAGCCTGAATGTACATTGCGAAACAGAGAGGAACCGTCTATACCGGGTCATACATATATTTAATGATCACTGGGGCAGTAGCCAATGGTTTATTAACCGAGAACAAGGTGAATATTTCAATGTAACACAATCCACGTATCCCTGTACAACGATACAACGGATGAACCACCACGTCACCCGATGGATCAGGATAGGATCAGTATTAGAACTGATAGGTAGATAGTGGATTCGCTTTACAACGGTGTTTGCTCAGATTTAAACTCTGCCTTAAAGGGCAAGTCAGTCTAAAAAAAAGAACCTTAGAAATGTCAATCACCTGTCAATCCACCTTTCAAGATCCCTGAAGGGACTTACCGACCGTGTCCCTCACTGTCTGGGGGCCGCTCCTGCTCCTGTATCAAGCTGTTTGACCAAAACAGGAGCAGAGGCCTTTGTGCTGACAGCCGCTCTACTTCATGGTCACGGCTCTACTCATGGTCACGGCTCTACTTTCATGGCACGGGCTCTACTTCATAGATGTACAAAATGTATACACGGCATAGCCCAGGAGGAAGGGGTTGAATATGTAGAAGAACATCCCAACATTCCCCTTGGCCAAGTCTTTTGGCAGAAACGGGAGTCAATGAGTTTCCCTGTAGCTGTATTTCTATGCACAGATTAGAACGAGTTATTCTAAACGGAAAAGTTCCAATCAAACACTGTGACGTAAGGTATGTGGACGATATTGTTAGGTTATGACAAGGGAATGAAATGGAATTTCAAAGTATGATTAACCAGGTGAATGATCATACAATAAATGACATTTTCTAGTGTAAATATTATGATAAATGAAGGGCAAATACAGACACAGTTTACAACAAAGCCTACAGACACAAATAATTACGATCGTAATCCTAATGTATATCAGCGATTCCCAAGAGCCAATTTATCAAAACGGATTTCTTCCAAAAGCCGAGGAGGATAGCAGGAAATCTATCCACACTAGCGAATTTTTTGTGCCAGCATTTTAGCTCGCGATTGCACTCCGCGATTTTCGCTAACTGGAAAATCGCTAGAACCGAACATCCGCCGATTTCCTGAGCACATGCGATTGTGCGTCGTCCGATTTTGCGTTCAAGCATTTTTTGCGCAATGCATGCGTTTCTCTTTGTAAATAGCGAAAATGTTGCGCAAACGCAAAACAATGCAGCGAACGCACAGAAATTGAGCACGATTGCATGCGCGATTTGGGTGCGTCGAGTGTGTCCTAAGCCGAGGCTGCGCGATTTCTGTGTGTTATGTGCGTGTTTTCACGTTTTGCGAACGTTTTAGCTATCTACAATGAGTAAGCGCATTGCGATTTGGGCAAAATGCTTGAACGCAAAATCCCCAGGGAGGACGTAACACATAAAAGGCAAAATAGATAACAGCTGATATATACCATTTGTAGCTAAATACTAATGTCTGCAGCAATGTACAATCGATCAGACAATTTAAAGAGTTTAAAGTTACCGAAGAGGAATGCCTTAATGGATAAGTAGAAATAACCGTATTTTTAAAGGGAAACCTAAATGTGGAACTTTCCCATGTGGAAAAATATGTATAGGACAGACAGCAGGGCAGTAAGGGTTGGGTCCCCCATGCCAGTTGATTCCCGTTTGCATGCGTTTTGCGAATTGCAATGTAATTAGAATATAATGGAACATCGCAAGAATCAGTTCCCACTGTATTTATTGCGTTCGGAACCCTCAGGACTTCTAATATCCTTATAATTTACAGTAGGGATACATTATCCCTTATAATACATGAGTGGTACCAGAGTTCCTGTATAACTCAGTCTGTGGTCTTGTACCTTTATATGACACATAACTCCTCAGTGACTTCAATTATCCTTATAATTACAGTAGGGGATACATTATCCTTATAATACATGAGTGGTACCCAGAGTTCCCTGTATAAACTCAGTCTGTGTCCTTGTACCTTTATATAGACCACAGAAACTCCTCAGAGTGACTTCTAATATCCTATTATTTAACAGTAGAGGATACATTATCCCTTATAATACATGAGTGGTACCCAGAGTTCCTGTATAACTCAGTTGTGTCCTTGTAACTTTATATAGACACAGAACTCCTCAGTGACTTTTAATATCCTTATAATTTAAGTTGGTGGTGCAGTATCCACGATATAATCAACGATTGGACTATTGTGAAAACACATGGACACTGGATTTATACGAATTGGGACTTTCCTGGATACAATGTTAATCCGCACGGAATCACTTTTTATCTGATGGATCATGGATAAGAAAAGCACAAGAAAACCTTCCCCATGGAATTGTATGTTACTAAGGGGACTAAAGACTGGTACCACGATTTTAATGGGCCCTATTTATAAAAGATCAGTATCGTTATCGTAAAATACCGATCGTTATGTAAAATAACGACCGGGTTGTTACCGATAACGGTCGGTATTTACCGATAACGGTTGTTATTTACCGATAACAAACCTTATCGGTAAATAACGGTTCGTTATCGGTAATAACGATCGTTATCGGTAAATAACGGTCATATCGGTTAAAAACCCGGTCGTTATTTTACGATAACGATCGGTATTTTACGATACACGATACCGATCTTTTATAAATAGGGCCCAATATTTCAGTCGATCGACCAATAGGTTCGGTGTTATCTGTCGATCGTGGCGGAATTATCGCATGCGTTTTCAGGGACAGGTGGCAAGTATCCCATTCCAAGGACAAAAGTGGTCATAAAAGTCCAGTGTCCAAAATCAGGGGTCAAAAATAGGAAAAAAGTCCAGAGTTCAAGCCAAGGTCAAAACAGATAAATCCAAATAAGAAGCAGGAACCAGACAAGTGCCGGTGCTGTTTTTACCTGTAAATCAGCTTTACGGTTCTCCTCCTAATGTTCCATCTGGTTTCAGGCCAGATATGTCACAGAATTCACAAAATATTGCTGAAGTTCTCAGTGCCAGGAATTTCACCATTTGACAACCGGAAGCAGATTTAGAGAGAGACAACATGTCCAACTTTATAGGAACTGCTGGGAGAACCATTGCCCAGCTTGTACATCTCCATCTACACGCCCAACACGGTTAGGCAGTACACGGCCAACTTGCTGGTGTTTCTTCTTTAACATTTTGTCCTGGATGGTTAATTCTTCGTCACTTCAGTCTTGATGGTTAAAGAAAGAAACATGCTTCATAGTATAAATAATAATAATATAATCCAACATCCCTTCCGGGTACTACCTGCTAGTATTGTGTCACACTTCCTTCCGGGGTACTACCTGCACTGTATTGGGTCACACGTCCCTTCGGGTACTTTGCATGTATTGTGTCACACGTACCTTCGGACTTCTGCTAGTTTGTTCCACACTCCCTTCGGGTACCTATCTGCCAGTTGTGTCAACGTACTTCACGGGTACTTCTGCACTAGTATTGTGTCACACGTCCTTCGGGTACTACGCACTAGTATTGTTACACGTCCCTTCGGGGTACTACCTGCACTAGTATTGTGTCACACGTCCCTTCTGGGTACTACTGCACTAGGATTGTGCACACGTCCCTTCCGGGGTACTACCTGCACTAGTTTGTGTCACACGTCCCTTCGGGTACTACCTGCACTAGTATTGTGTCACACGTCCTTCTGGGTACTACCTGTACTAGTATTGTGTCACACGTCCCTTCTGGGTACTACCTGTACTAGATTGTGTCACACGTCCCTTCTGGGTACTACCTGCACTAGCATTGTGGTCCCACGTCCCTTCTGGGTACTATCTGCACTAGTATTGTGTCACACGTCCCTTCTGGGTACTATCTGCACTAGTTATTTGTCACACGTCCCTACAGGTACTACCTGCATAGTATTGTGTCACACGTCACTACCGTTTACTACCTGCACTAGTATGTGTCACAAGTCCCTTCCGGGTACTACTGCACTAGTATTGTGTTCAACATCACCTGGGTATACCTGACGTTTGTGTCACACGTCCTTCTGGTACTACCTGTATAGTATTGTGTCACACGTCCCTTCGGGTACTAACTGCACTCAGCATTGTGTCACCCCGTGCCTTCTGTGTACTACCTGCAAGATTGTGTACACACCCCTACCGGGTACTACCTGTACTAGTATTGTATCACACGTCCCTTTGGGTCCTACCTGCACTAGTATTGTGTCACACGTTCCCTACACGTGGTACTACCTGTACTAGTGTTGTGTCACACGCTACCGACCAGGTTACAACCTGCACTAGTGCTGTGTTCACACGTCTCTACCGGGGGTACTACCTGTACTAGTATTGTGTCACACGTCCTCCGGTACTACCTGCACTAGTATTGTGTCACACGTCCCTACCGGGTACATACCTGCGATAGTATTGTGTCACACTCCCTAACGGGTTACTAAACTGCACTATTGTTGTGTCAAACGTCCCAACCAGTACTACGCACTAGTGTTGTGTCACAGTCCCTACCAGGACTACTGCACTAGTGTTGTGTCACACGTCCCCTACCGGTACCACTATGCCCAGTGTGGTGTCAAACGTCCCTACCAGTACTACTTGCATTAGTGTTGTGTCACACGTCCAAAGGTACACTTGCACTAGTGTTGTGTCAACAGGTCCCTACCAGGACTACTGCACTAGTGTTGTTGTCACACGTCCCTACCAGGTACCACTTGCACTAGTTGGGTCACACGTCCCTACCAGGGTACCACTTGCACTAGTGTTGTGTCAACGTCCCTACCAGGTACCACTTGCAATAGTGTTGTGTCACACATCCCTACAGCTAATACTGCAATAGTGTGTGTCACACGTCCCTACAGGTAATACTTGCACTAGTATTGTGTCACAGGTCCCTACCAGCTACTACTGCATTGCACTAGTGTTGTGTCACACGTCCCTACCAGGTACTACTTGCACTAGTGTTGTCACACATCCCTACCAGCCACTACTTGCACTAGTGTTGTGTCACACGTTCCCTACCAGGTACTACTTGCACTAGTGTTGTCACATCCCTACCAGCTACTACTTGCACAAGTCTTGTGTCACACATCCCTACCAGTACTACTGTGCATAGTATTGTCAACATCCCTACCAGCTACTACTTGCACTAGTGTGTGTCACACGTCCCTACAAGTACTATTGCCACTAGTGTTGCACACATCCCTACCAGCTACTACTTGCACATAGTGTTGTGTCACACGTCCCTACCAGGTACTACTTGCATTAGTGTTGTGTCACACGTCCCTACCAGGTACTACTTGCACTAGTGTGTCACACATCCCTACCAGCTACTACTCTGCCACTAGTGTTGTGTACACAATCCCATACCAGCTACTACTTGCACTAGTGTGTGTCAAACGTCCCTACCAGGTACTACTTGCACTAGTATTGTGTCAATGTCCCTACAGCTACTACTGCATTGCAACTAGTGTTGTGTCAAACGTCCCTACCAGTACTACTTGCAACTAGGTTGTCAAATCCTACCAGCCACTACTTGCACTAGTTGGGTCACACGTCCCTACACAGGTATACTTGCACTAGGTTGTCACACATCCTACCAGCTACTACTTGCACAAGTCTGTGTCACACACATCCTACCGGTACTACTTGCACTAGTCTTGTGTCACAACATCCCACCAGCTACTACTTGCATAGTGTTGTGTCACAGTCCCTACCAAGTACTACTTGCCACTAGTGTTGTCACTCCACCTACCAGCTACTATGCACTGTGTGTGTCACACGTCCCTACCAGGTACTACTTGCACTAGTGTTGTGTCACACGTCCCTACCAGGTACTACTTGCACTAGTGTTGTCACACATCCCTACAAGCTACTATTGTGTCACACATCCCTACCAGGTACTATCTGCACTAGTATTGTGTCACATGTCCCTACCAGGTATCCTGCACTAGTATTGTGTAGTGGTGTCACAGGTTTTACAGTGATGGGGGCTAATTTAGCACCCAGAGGTTATTAGGGGAACTTGTTCTTGTTTGGTCTTAACTGATCCCTCAGTTTGGGGCTTCTATGTTAGGCTGCCATGTTCTATAGGATTAATGTGATGAGACATAAATACAGATGAAAGGAAGGAAATAGATATATCTAGTGGGATCCATCTAAATGCCAAGGGACTGGGACAGTGTAGATTTCTTTTTAAAGCGAGTAAGAAGTTAGATTGAGGCACGCGGTGGATGGATATATTTGGATTTTGTTGTTGTGTCCACACGTCCTAACGGGTACACCTGTACTAGTGATGTGTCACACGTCCCTACCGGGGTACTACCTGTACTAGTATTGTGTCACACGTCCATACGGGTACTACCTGCACTAGTGTTGTGACACGCCCCTTGGGTACACCTGTACTAGTTATGTGTCAACTCCCTACCGGGTTACTACCTTACACTAGTGTTGTGTCACACGTCCCTACTGGGTACTACCTGCACTAGTGTTGTGTCACACGTCCCATACGGGTACTACCTGCACTAGTGTTGTGTCACACGTCCTAACTGGGTACTACCTGACAAATAGTGTTGTGTCACACGTCCCTACTGGGTACTACATGCACTAGTGTTGTGTCACACGTCCCAATGGGTACTACCTGCACTAGTGTTGTGTCACACGTCCCTAACAGGTATTACCTGCCCTAGTCTTGTGTAACACGTCCCTACCAGGTACTACTTGCACTAGTGTTGTGTCCACACGTCCCAACCAGGTACTACTTGCACTAGTGTGTGGTCACACGTACACTACGGGTACTACCTGCACTAGTGTTGTGTCACAGTCCCTACTGGGTACTACCTGCAACTAGTTTGTGTCACACGTTCCACGGTAATACCTGCACAGTATTGTGCACACTCATACAGGTATACTGAACTAGTCTGTGTCAACAAGTCCCTACCAGGTACTACCTGCACTGTGTTGTGTCCACACGTCCCTAACGGGTAAACCTGCACTAGTGTTGTGTCACACGTCCCTACTGGGTACTACCTGCACTAGTGTTGTGTCACACGTCCCTACTGGGTATACCTGCACTGTGTTGTGTCACAGTCCCTACTGGGTATACCTGCACTAGTGTTGTGTCACACGTCCCAACCAGGTACTACTGCACTAGGGTGGTAACACGTCCTACGGGTATACTGCACTAGGTGTTGTGTCACACGTCCTATGGGTACTACCTGCACTAGTGTTGTGTCACACGTCCCTACTGGGTACTACTGCCATAGTATTGTGTCACACGTTCCCTTACCAGGTATTACCTGCACTAGTCTTGTTGTCACACGTCCCTACCAGGTATACTTGCACTAGGTTGTGTACACGTCCCAAACCAGGTACTACTGCACTAGTGTTGTGTCACACGTCCTACCAGGTACTACTTGCACTAGTGTGTGTCACACGTCCCTACCAGGTACCACTTGCACTAGTGTTGTGTCACACATCCCTACCAGCTAATACTTGCATTAGTGGTTGTGGTCACACGTCCCTACCAGGTACTACTGGCACTAGGTTGTGTAAATGCCAAGGGACTTGACAGTGAGATTTTCTTTAAAGCGAGTGGAAGAAGTTAGATTGAGGCACAGCGGTGGATGTGATATATTTGGATTTTGCAAAAGCCTTGATACTGTGCCACATAGGTGTGAAAGTATAACTGAGGACTGTTGGCCTTGAAGAAAACATTGTCCATGGATCGAGAACTGGGTTATGGATCACAAAACAGAGAGTGGTGGTTAATGGAGCTACATCTATGTGGGTTAAAGTTCTCTAAGTGGGGCCCTCAGGGTTCCGTACTGGGGCCACTCTGGTTTATCTGTTTATAAAGACTTAGAAGGGACATTGAGAGCAAGGTCTCTGTGTTTGCTGATGGCACTAAACTATGCAGAGCTTTGGAAACTTCCATGATGTGCAAGTGCTGCAAGCAGACCTAGATAGATTATCACACAATGGCCAGAAGAATGGAGATGGGATTCAATGTAGATAAATGGAAGGTGATGCATTGGGAATTTAAATGAATGTTCAACTTTTAATTAATGTCCAGCTACCCCCAAAACCCAGTTTGATTATAGAAAACTTCCAAAGATGCCCAAGAGAGACCTACCTGACACGGTCCTAGCAGTGTGACACACCCACTCCTGCTCTGCAGCGATACTTCCTGGCTGTGGCTGTCAGTCAGAGCGCGACGTGTGATTGTCCGCCCTATTACCTCACAGCCGGACAGGAAGCCTCACCAGGTGGGTGAGTGTGTAATGTAATTTCTTTAATCTTCCTCTTAAAGGGGAATGAAAATGTTTGGTAACAGGAATGATAATCAGCTCCACACTATTGTAATATCGCAATTCCAGGGAGAGACATGGAGGGGAGAAAGAAAACAGAAATGAAGTGAGAGGAAAAATGAAAAAACCCAAAAACATTTATTTTTTAAAGAGTAAAAAAATAAATATATACACACAACAGAAAGTAAAAAAAAATCCAAACAGAAAAATTTAGAGAAAAACAATGTAATTAACATAGGCAATTCTGCTATACAGCTGCCACTTAACGGCCAACCCCCCCCCAAAAAAAAACCATTGCAATGTCCCATCTGCTATCCCGGTTATCATAACAGACCGAGTGTAAAGTAGAGGACGTGTGTAATAGGCATCCAAACACGATGGCGAAAAAAGTAACTTGTGTACAACAGACATTTATGGGTTAGGGTTAAAAGGTTGGATAGAGGACGTATGTCTTGATACAGCCTCCATTACTATGTTACTATGTACGTGTATACGACCAATTAGTGGGTAGGATATAAAGGCTTGAAGGCCGATGGACGTGTCTTTAGTACAACCTCCAATATAATGTTACTATGTAACTGCTTATACAGACATTATGGGTAGGGATAAGAGGATTGGACTAGATGGACGGTATGTATTTATACAACCTCCAATCTATATGTTATAGTTGTAAACTGTTATACAGGACTATGGGTAGGGTAGGGTATAAAGGTGACTAGATGGACGTATTGTCTTTTATACAACCTCACTACATTATGGTTACTATGTAATGTATACAGCCATAGGGGTAGGGATATAAAAGGTGGATTCTAGGGGACGTATGTCTTTTATATAACCTCCAATACTATGACTAGGTAACTGTCTGTTATACAGACATATGGGTAGGATATAAAGGGGGACTAAGATGGACGTATGTCTGTATATTAACTCCAATACTATGGTATATGTAACTGTTATACAGACCATTATGGTGTAGGGTATAAAGGTTGGGACTAGATGGAGTATGGTCTTTATACAACTCCATTACTATGGTACAGGTAAAACCTGTTATAAGACATTAAGGGAGGGATATAAAGGGTGGACTAGATGGAAGTATGGTCTTTAATAACCTCCAATACTATGTTACTTGTAACTGTTTACAGGACATTTGGGTCGGTATTAAAGGTTGGACTAGACGGAACGTATGTTTTATACAACCTACAATACTATGTTACTATGTAACTGTTATACAGACATGGGGTAGGGTAAAGGTGGACTAGATGGACGATGTCTTTATATAACCTCCAATACGATGTTACTATGTAATGTTTAGTATGTATAATTACAAAGTGGTGGATAAACACGAAAGGTTTTTGTGTTTGATTAATAAACTCTGGGAAAAATGTTCTGGATTACTTTTATAGAAGAGGATTTCCTGCCAATATCACTAAACAGTTCAGTACCTTGGTATTATAACTGTTTAGGAGCTGAATTAGATTTTTTTTTTTTGCCTTAAATGTCACATCCAACCCCAAAACAGATATTCCCGTGAACCTGGAGATGAATATTACAGATATACCATGACCTGGATGAATGAAATTAACAGATAGTACACTGACCTGGATTAATGAATATTACAGATTACCATGACCTGGTATGATGAATAGTACAGAATACAAGGACCTGGATTAATGAATATTACAGATAACCGTGACCTGATGAATGATATTCCAGATATACCCAGACCTGGATGAATGAATATACAGATATACCGTGGACATGGAGGATGAATATTACAGATATAACAGACCGGAATTTGAATGAATATTACAGATATAACCAGGGACCGGGATTGGAATGAATATACAGAGTATACCCGTGACCTGGAGGGATGAAGATTACAGATATACCGTGACCTGGATGGATAATATACAGATATACCATGACCTGGATGAATGAATATTACAGATATACGGACCTGGATGGATGCCTATACAGAGATACCGTGACCGGGATGATGATATTACAGATATACCGTGACATGGATGGATGAATATTACAGAATACCGTGACCTGGATGGATTGAATATTACAGATATACCATGACCGGGCCTGAATGAAATTAGCAGATATACGTGACCTGGAGGATGAATATTACAGATTATACCGTGACCTGGATGGATGAATATTACAGATATACCGTGACCTGGATGGGATGAATATTACAGGAGATTACCGTGGACCTGGGATGGATGAATATTACAGAGTATTACAATGACCTGGATGATGAATGAATATTACAGATATACCGGGACGGGATGGATGATATTACAGATATACCGTGACTGGATGGAATGACTTATACAGACTACATACCTGACCCGGGATGAATGAATATTACAGATATACCGTGACCTGGATGGTGAATATTAACAGAATACCATGACATGGATGGATGAATATTACAGATATACCGTGATGGCATAAATGATCTACAGGATATACCGGGACCTGGATGAATGAATATACAGATACATGACTGGATGATTGGTGAATATTACAGATTATACCTGACTGGATGGATGAAAGTAAAGAATACCATGACCTGGATGGACTGAAATTACAGACAAACCGTGACATGGATGGATGAATACTTACAGATATAACCCATGACCTGGATGCTACCACCTGAATAGATACCACAGATTAGACCGGACTGGGATGGATGAATAGTACAGAATTTACCATGACCTGGATGGATGAAATAGTCACACAGATATACCGTGACTGTGAGTGTGCCGAATATTACAGATATACCGTGAACCTGGATGGATTGGAAATTACAGATCTAACGTGACCTGGTGGCCATGAATATTCTAGATTATACGCATGACCGGGATGGATGATATTACAGATATACCGTGGACCTGATGGCTGATATTACAGATAGACCGCTGACCTGGATGGATGAATATTACAGATATACGTGACCGGATGGATTGATGAATATTACAGCTATACCATGCCTGGATGGATTGAATATTACACGATTATACCGTGCCGGATGGATGAATATTACAGCAGATATACCATGGACCTGGATGAATTGAATATTACCAGATATTACGGACTGGATGGATGAAGATTAAGATATTACCATGACCTGGATGGATGAAGATTTAAGATATACCGTGACCTGGATGGATGAATATTACAGATATTACCGGGACCGGATGAATGAATATTACAGATATACGTGATCTGGATTGGATGAATATTTACAGATAGACCATGACCTGGAGGATGAATATTAACAGATATACCGTGACGGATGGAATGCATCTTACAGATATACCGTGACCTGATGGATGAAATATTACAGATATACCGTGATTGGATGGTATGAATATGACAGATTTATACCGTATGACCTGATGGCTGAATATTACAGATTTATTACCGTGACCTGGATGGATGATATTACAAGATTATACCGTGACCTGGATGAATGATATTACAAGAGATACCGTGACCTGATGAATGAATAGTACAGATATACCGAGACTGGATGAATGAAGATTACAGATATTACCGGACCTGGATGGATGAAGATTACAGAATACCGTGACCTGGATGAATGAATATAAACAGTATACCGTGGGACCTGGATGATGAATATTACAGATATACCGTTGACCGGATGGATGAAATATTTACAGAATACCGTGACCTGGATGGATGAATATACAGGATATACGGACGGATGGATGGAATATCAGGATATACCGTGACCTGGATGGATTGAATATTACAGAAATCCATGACCTGGATTCAATGGAATATATTACCAGATATACTATGACCTGGATGGATGAATATTACAGACTACCGTGGACCTGGATGGATCGATATTAAAGTATACCGTGACCTGGATGGAGAATATTACAGATATACCGTGACCTGGATTAATGAATATTACAAGATACTATGACCTGGATGAATGAATATACAGATATACAGACCTGGATTAATGCTAGTACAGATATGACCGTGCCTGGATGGATGATATACAGATAACCGTGACCTGGATGATATGAATATTACAGATATACCAGGAACTGGATGGATGAATATTAAGATAACCATTGACCGGAATGGATGAATTATTAAAGATCTACCGTGACCTGGATGAATTGAATGAATATTACAGAAATACCATGACCTGGATGGAGGAATATTACAATATACCTGACCGGGATGGATGCATATTACAGATTATACCGTTGACCTGGGATGGATGAATATTACAGATATACGTGACCTGGATTGGATGAATATACAGATATACAAGACTGGATGAATTATGATATTGAATATTACAGATATCCCTTGGACCTGGATGGATGGAATTACAGATTTAACGTGACCTGGATGGATGAATATTACAATTTACAGATATACCGTGACCTGGATGAATGAAAAATTTACAGATATACCGTGACTGGATGGATGATATTACCAGATATACCATGACTGGATGGAGAATATACAGATATAACGTGACCTGGATGGATGAATATTACGATATACCGTGACGGATGAGAATATTACAGATATACCGTTGGACCTGGATGAATGAATATATTCCAGATATACGTGAAACTGGATGGATGGAATATTACAGATATACCATGACCTGAGGAATGAATATTACAGATTATTACCGTGACCTGGATGGATCGAATATACAGATATACAATGACCTGGATGAATGAAATACAGATATACGATGCTGGATGATGATATTACAGAATTACCGTGACCTGAATGGATGGAATATTACAGGATATACCGTGACTGGATGGAGGAATATTACAGATATACCGTGACCTGATGGATGAAATGACAGATATACCGTGACCGGGATGGGAGGAATATTAAAGATATACCAGGCCTGTGATGAAGATTACAGATATACCATGACCTGGATGAATGAATAATTACAGATATACCGTGAAACCGGGATGGATGAATATTACAGATCTACGTGATCTGGATGGAGCATTTACAGATTATACCGTGACTGGATGGATGAATATTAAGATATACAGGGATCTGATGGATGAAATATGTACAGATTATACCATGTCCTGGATGGATGAATATTACAGATATTATACCGTGACCTGGATGGATGAATCTTTACAGATATACGTTGACTGGATGGAGAATATTACAGATATACCGGGGACCTGGATGGATGAAATATACCGATAGACCGTTGACCTGGATGATGAATATTACGATATACAATGGAACTGGTATGGATGAAATATTACAGATTTACCACATGACATGGTGAATGATATTACAGATATACGTGACCTGGATGGATGAAATTACAGCTATACCGTGAGCTGGATGATGAATATTACAGATATACCGTGACCTGGATGGAGGAATATTACAAGATATACCGTGACCTGGATGGATGAACTATACAGATATACGTGACCTGGATGGATGATCTTACAGATTATACCGTGATGGAGGAGAAATATTACAGATATACCGTGACCTGGATGAAATGAATAATTTACAGATTATACGTGATATGGATGGATGAATTTAAGATATACCGTGAACCTGGATGGATGAAAGATACATATATACCGTGACCTGGAATGAATGAATATTTACAAGAGATACCGTCGATTGGATGAATGAATATACAGATATACCGTTGATCTGGATGGATGAATATTTACAGATATACCGTGATCTGGATGGATGAATATTCCAGATTATACCGTTACCTGGATGAATGAATATACAGATATACCGTGATCTGGATGGATGAAGATTACAGAATACCATGACCTGGTGAGAATATTACATCTTATACCATGACATGGATGGATGAATATTACAGATATAACATGACCTGGAGGGAGAATATTACAGATAGACCGTGACATGGGTGGATGAATATTAGATATACCGGTGACCTGGATGGATTGCATACTACAGATATAACGTGATCTGGATGGATGAAAATTACAGATAGACCATGACCTGGATGGATTGAAGGAATTTAAGATAACCGTGATCTGGATGGAATGAATAATTACAGATATTACCGTGACCGGATGGATGAATATACAGATATTACCGTGACCTGGATGGATGATATTACAGATATACCGTGACCGGATGGCGAATATACAGATATACCATGACCTGGATTGAATGAATATTACAGATATACGTGACATGAATGAGGAATATTACAGATATACCGGAATGGATGAATGAATTACAGAGTTACCGTGATTTGGATGGTATGAATAGTACAGATATACGGACCTGGATTGAATGAATATTACAAGATATACCGTGACCTGAATGGATGAATAGTACAGATATGACCGTGAAACCTGGATGGATGAATATACAGATTATACCGTGACCTGGATGAATGAATTTACCGATAGACCGACCTGGATGAATGATATTACAGATATACCGTGAATGGGAGGAAGGATATTACAGATTAACGGTGACCGGATGGATGAATATTAAGTATACCGTGACCTGGATGGGATGAATATTACCAGAATATACCGTGCCTGGATGGATGAATATACAAAAAAGATTGATACCGTGACCTGGATGAATGAATATTACAGATATACCGTGACTGGATGAATGAATATACCGATTATACCGTGACCGGGATGAGCAGGAATATTACAGATATACAGGACCATGGATGAAGAATATTAACAGATGTACCGTGACGGTAGAAGGAATATTACAGAGATACGGACTGGATGAATGGAAATATTACGATATACCGTGACCTGGATTGGAATGAATATTAATTCGATATACCGTGACGAGGAGTGAATTATACAGATATACCGTGACTGGATGGGTGAAATATACAGATATACCGTGACCTGGATGGGGATATTACAGATATACCAGGACCGGAGGAATGATATTACAGATATACCAGACCTGGATGAATGATATTACAGATTATACCGTGACCTGGATGGAGAATATTACAGATATACCGTGACCTGGGGTGAAGAAATTACAATTATACCGTGACATGGAGGTGAATATTACAGATTACCGTGACCGAGGGTGAATATTACAGATATATACCGTGACCTGGTATGAATGAATTATTTACAGAGAGACAGTGACCTGGATGGATGAATATTACAGATTAGACAGAGCCTGGAGGTATGAATATTACAGATATACCGTGACCGGGATGGGTGAATATTACAGCTAGACCGTGACCTGGATGGGTGCGAGATTAAAGATATACCGTGACCTGGAAGTGACCTGGATGAAGAATATTACAGATATACCGTGAACTGGATTTGAAGGAATAGTACAGATATAACCCGTGACCTGGATGAATGAATATTATACAGAATACAGGACTGGAGATGAATATTCAGAGTTATACCGTGACCTGGGATGGATGAATAGTACAATATACCGTGGACTGGATTGGAGTGAATATTACAGATGAAACAGTGACCGGAAGAATGAATATTTACAGATATACCGTGACCTGGATGAATGAAGAGTACAGTATACCGTGAACTGGATCGAATGAGAAAATTACAGATATACCGTGACCTGGATGAATGAATATACAGATATTACCGTGACCTGATGGATGCGATATTACAGATATAGTGACTGGAGGATGATGAATATTACAGATATACGGACTGGATGGTACTACTTGCACTAGTGTTGTCACACATCCCTACCAGCTACTACTTGTGTCACACATCCCTACCAGGTACTATCTGCACTAGTATTGTGTCACATGTCCCTACCAGGTACTACCTGCACTAGTATTGTGTAGTGTGTCACAGGTCTTTACAGTGATGGGGGCTAATTTAGCACCCAGAGGTTATTAGGGGAATTTGTTCTTGTTTGGTCTTAACTGATCCCTCAGTTTGGGGCTTCTTATTGTTAGGCTGCCCTGTTCTATAGGATTAATGTGATGAGACATAAATACAGATGAAAGGAAGGAAATAGATAATCTCTAGTGGGATCCATCTAAATGCCAAGGGACTTGACAGTGTAGATTTTCTTTAAAGCGAGTAAGAAGTTAGATTGAGGCACAGCGGTGGATGTGATATATTTGGATTTTGTTGTTGTGTCACACGTCCCTACCGGGTACTACCTGTACTAGTATTGTGTCACACGTCCCTACCGGGTACTACCTGCACTAGTGTTGTGTCACACGTCCCTACTGGGTACTACCTGCACTAGTGTTGTGTCACACGTCCCTACTGGGTACTACCTGCACTAGTATTGTGTCACACGTCCCTACCAGGTACTACCTGCACTAGTATTGTGTCACACGTCCCTACCGGGTACTACCTGCACTAGTATTGTGTCACACGTCCCTAACGGGTACTACCTGCACTATTGTTGTGTCAAACGTCCCAACCAGGTACTACTTGCACTAGTGTTGTGTCACACGTCCCTACCAGGTACTACTTGCACTAGTGTTGTGTCACACGTCCCAACCAGGTACTACTTGCACTAGTGTTGTGTCACACGTCCCTACCAGGTACTACTTGCACTAGTGTTGTGTCACACGTCCCTACCAGGTACCACTTGCACCAGTGTTGTGTCACACATCCCTACCAGCTACTACTTGCATTAGTGTTGTGTCACACGTCCCTACCAGGTACTACTTGCACTAGTGTTGTGTAAATGCCAAGGGACTTGACAGTGTAGATTTTCTTTAAAGCGAGTAAGAAGTTAGATTGAGGCACAGCGGTGGATGTGATATATTTGGATTTTGCAAAAGCCTTTGATACTGTGCCACATAGGTGACTAATGTATAAACTGAGGACTGTTGGCCTTGAAGAAAACATTTGTCCATGGATAGAGAACTGGTTATTGGATCACAAACAGAGAGTGGTGGTTAATGGAGCTACATCTATGTGGGTAAAGTTCTAAGTGGGGCCCCTCAGGGTTCCGTACTGGGGCCACTTCTGTTTAATCTGTTTATAAATGACTTAGAAGGGGGCATTGAGAGCAAGGTCTCTGTGTTTGCTGATGACACTAAACTATGCAGAGCTTTGGAAACTTCCAATGATGTGCAAGTGCTGCAAGCAGACCTAGATAGATTATCACAATGGGCAGCAGAATGGCAGATGAGATTCAATGTTGGTAAATGTAAGGTGATGGATTTGGGATTTAATAATCCTGATGGACACAAACTGCTCTATGTGCCCCACTAGGGGTGACGCTATGTTTCCTCCGCACGAAGTGACATTTAGGAGATGTCAAAAATCAGACGGACCTGATTTCACCCTCACCCAAAAATAGATGATTCAGAGTGAGGGTGGAATATCACGTCTCTCTACCGTGTATCACCCCCATTAATGGGAGCACATTTATTTGACCCAAAGAGCTTGCAATCTAAGCACATTTATTTGACCCAAAGAGCTTACAATCTAAGCACATTTATTTGACCCAAAGAGCTTGCAATCTAAGCACATTTACACAGTGACGCACAGTGACATAAAGTGACACACAGTGACGCACAGTGATGCACAGTGACACACAGTGATGCACAAAGACGCACAGTGATGCACAGTGGCGCACAGTGATGCATAGTAACTCACAGTGACGCACAGTGACAAGTGGCGCACAGTGATGCATAGTAACTCACAGTGACGCACAGTGACACACAGTGATGTACAGTGGCGCACAGTGATACACAGTGACACACAGTGATGCACAGTGAGTTAAAGTCACGCTAAGCGGTTAATATATGGAGTTAAAGTCACGCTAAGCGGTTAATATATGGAGTTAAAGTCATGCTAAGCGGTTAATATATGGAGTTAAAGTCACGCTAAGCGGTTTGCTAACGGTTAGCGAGACCGTAGCTCCATATTAGCGTTGGATGTGCGTTTGCACTCTTTGCACTACTGGGATTTACCCACATTTGCAAACGTGATATTAAATCGCCAACGGGACTTTTACCAGAGCGTTAGCGGCTCTGGGTAAATGAGCCTGAATGTACATTGCAGAACAGAGAGGAACCGTCTATACCGGGTCACTACATATAATTTAATGATCACTGGGGCAGTAGCCAATGGTTTATTAACCGAGAACACAGGTGAATATTTCAATGTAACACATCCACGTATCCCTGTACAACGATACAACGATGAACCCACCACGTCACCCGATAGGATCAGGGATAGGATCAGTATTTGAACTGATAGGTAGATACGTGGATTCGCTTTTACAACCGGTGTTTGCTCAGATTTAAACTCTGCCTTAAAGGGCAAGTCCAGTCTAAAAAAAAGTAACCTTAGAAATGTCAATCACCTGTCAATCACCTTTCAAAGATTCCCCTGAAGGGACTTACCTGACCGTGTCCCTCACTGTCTGGGTGCCGCTCCCTGCTCCTGTATCAAGCTTGTTTTGACCAAAAACAGGAGCAGAGGCCTTCTGTGCTGACAGCCGCTCTACTTCATGGTCACGGCTCTACTTCATGGTCACGGCTCTACTTCATGGTCACGGCTCTACTTCATAGATGTACAAAATGTATACACGGCTATAGCCCAGGAGGAAGGGGTTGAATATGTAGAAGAACATCCCAACATTCCCCTTGGCCAATTCTTTTGGCAGAAACGGGACGTCAATGAGTTTCCCTGTAGCTGTATTTCTATGCACAGCTTAGAACGAGTTATTCTAAACGGAAAAGTTCCAATCAAACACTGTGACGTAAGGTATGTGGACGATATGTTAGTGTTATGACAAGGGAATGAAATGGAATTTCAAAGTATGATTAACCAGGTGAATGATCATACAATAAATGACATTTCTAGATGTAAATATTATGATAAATGAAGGGCAAATACAGACACCAGTTTACACAAAGCCTACAGACACAAATAATCTTACGATCGTAATCCTAATGTATATCAAGCGATTCCCAAGAGCCAATTTATCAAAACGGATTTCTTCCCAAAAAGCCGAGGAGATAGCAGGAAATCTATCCACACTAGCGAATTTTTTGTGCACGCATTTTAGCTCGCGATTGCACTCCGCGATTTTCGCTAACATGGAAATCGCTAGAACACGAACATTCCGCCGATTTCCTATGCACATGCGATTGTGCGTCCGTCCGCATTTTGCGTTCAAGCATTTTTTGCGCAACTGCATGCGTTTTCTCTTTGTAAATAGCGAAAATGTATGCGCAAACGCAAAACAATGCAAGCGAACGCACAGAAATTGAGCACGATTGCATGCGCGATTTGGTGCGTCGAGTGTGTCCTCAGCCGAAGGCTGCGCGATTTCTGTGTGTTCATGTGCGTTGTTTTCACGTTTGCGCATACGTTTTCGCTATCTACAATGAGTAAAGCGCATGCGATTGCGCAAAAATGCTTGAACGCAAAATCCCCAGGGAGGACGTAACACAATATAAAAGCAAAATAGATAACAGCTGAATATATACCATTTGTAGCTAAATATAATGTCTGCAGCAATTGTACAATCGGATCAGACACATATTTAAAGAGTTTAAAGTTACCGAAGAGGAAATGCCTTAATGGATAAGTAGAAATAATCCGTATTTAAAGGGAAACCTAAATGTGGAACTTTCCCATGTGGAAAAATATGTATAGGACAGACCAGCAGGGCAGTAAGGGTTGGGTCCCACCATGCACGTTGCATTCCGCTTTGCATGCGTTTTGCGAATTGCAATGTAATTTAGAATATAATGGAAATCGCAAGAATCAGTTCCCACTGTATTATTTGCGTTCGGAACTCCTCAGTGACTTCTAATATCCTTATAATTTACAGTAGGGGATACATTATCCCTTATAATACATGAGTGGTACCCAGAGTTCCCTGTATAACTCAGTCTGTGTCCTTGTACCTTATATAGACCACAAACTCCTCAGTGACTTCTAATATCCTTATAATTTACAGTAGGGGATACATTATCCCTTATAATACATGAGTGGTACCCAGAGTTCCTGTATAACTCAGTCTGTGTCCTTGTACCTTTAATAGACACAGAAATCCTCAGTGACTTCTAATATCCTTATAATTTACAGTAGGGATACATTATCCCTTTAATACATGAGTGGTACCCAGAGTTCCTGTATAACTCAGTCTGTGTCCTTGTACCTTTATATAGACACAGAACTCCTCAGTGACTTCTAATATCCTTATAATTTACAGTTGGTGGTGCATTATCCACTATATAATCAACGATTGGACATTCATTGTGAAAACACATGGACACTGGATTTATACGAATTGGGACTTTCCTGGATACAATGTTAATCCAGCACGGAATCACTTTATTATCTGATGGATCATGGATAAGAAAAGCACAAGAAACCTTCCCCATGGAATTGTATGTTACTAATAGGAAGACTAAAGACTGGTACACACGATGTAATGGGCCCTATTTATAAAAGATCAGTATCGTTATCGTAAAATACCGATCGTTATCGTAAAATAACGACCGGGTTTTTACCGATAACGGTCGTTATTTACCGATAACGGTTGTTATTTACCGATAACACACCCGTTAATCGGTATGGTCGTTATCGGTAATAACGATCGTTATCGGTAAATAACGGTCATTATCGGTAAACCCCGGTCGTTATTTTACGATAACGATCGGTATTTTACGATAACGATACCGATCTTTTATAAATAGGGCCCAATATTTCAGTCCGATCGACCAATAGTTCGGTGTATCTGTCGATCGTGGCGGAATTATCGCATGCGTTTTCAGGACAGGTGGCAAGTATCCCATTCCAAGGACAAAGTGGTCATAAAAGTCCAGTGTCCAAAATCAGGGTCAAAAATAGGAAACAAGTCAGAGTTCAAAGCCAAAGGTCAAACAGATAAATCCCAAATAAGAAGCAGGAACCAGACAAGTGCCGGTGCTTTTGTTTACCTGTAAATCAGCTTTCCGAGTTCTCCTCCTAATGTTCCATCTGGTTTCAGGCCAGATATGTCACCAGAATTCACAATAATATTGCTGACGTTCTCAGTGCCAGGAATTTCACCATTTGACACCGGAAGCAGATTTAGAGGAGAACAACATGTCCAACCTGTTTATAGGAACTGCTGGAGACCATTTCCCAGTCTTGTTACATCTCCATCTACACGCCCTAACACGGTTAGGCAGTAACACGGCCAACTTGCTGGTGTTTCTTTCTTTACACATTTGGTCTCCTGTGACTGGTCTAATTCTTCGTCACTTCAGTCTTGATGGTTAAAAAGAAAGAAACATGCTTTTAGTATAAATAATAATAATATAATCCAGACATCCCTTCCGGGTACTACCTGCAAACTGTATTTGTCACACTTCCCTCCGGGTACTACCACCTGCACTAGTATTGTGTCACACGTCCCTCGTGTACTATCTGCACTATTATTGGTCACACGTACCTTCCGGGTACTTTCTGCACTAGTATTGTGTCCACGTCCCTTCCGGGTACTATCTGCACTAGTATTGTGTCACACTCCTTCCGGGTACTTCTGCACTAGTATTTGTCACACGTCCCTTCCGGGTACTACCTGCACTAGTATTGTGTCACACAGTCCTTCCGGGTACTACCTGCACTGTATTGTGTCACACGTCCCTTCTGGGTACTACCTGCACTAGTTATTGTGTCACACGTCCCTTCCGGGTACTACCTGCACTAGTATTGTGTCACACGTCCCTTCTGGGTACTACCTGCACTAGTATTGTGTCACACGTCCCTTCTGGGTACTACCTGTACTAGTATTGTGTCACACGTCCCTTCTGGGTACTACCTGTACTAGTATTGTGTCACACGTCCCTTCTGGGTACTACCTGCACTAGCATTGGGTCACACGTCCCTTCTGGGTACTATCTGCACTAGTATTGTGTCACACGTCCCTTCTGGGTACTATCTGCACTAGTATTGTGTCACACGTCCCTACCAGGTACTACCTGCACTAGTATTGTGTCACACGTCCCATCCTACCGTGTACTACCTGCACTAGTATTGTGTCACACGTCCCTATCTCGGGTACTTACCTTCACTAGTATGTGTCACACATCCCTTCTGGTTACTACCTGTACTAGTATTGGTGTCACACCCTTTGGTACTACCTTACTAGTATGTGTCCACACGTCCCTTCTGGGTACTACCTGCACTAGCTTTTGTCACACTCCCTTCTGTGTACTACCCTCACTGATTGTGTCACACACCCCTACCGGGTACTTACCTGTACTAGTATTGTATCACACGTCCCTTCTGGGTACTACCTGCACTAGTATTGTGTCACACGTCCCTACCGGGTACTACCTGTACTAGTGTTGTGTCACACGTACCTACCAGGTACAACCTGCACTAGTGTTGTGTCACACGTCTCTACCGGGTACTACCTGTACTAGTATTGTGTCACACGTCCCTACCAGGTACTACCCACTAGTTTGTCACCGTCCCTACGGGACTACCTGCACTAGTATTGTGGTCACACGTCCCTAACGGGTACCTAACCTGGCCGATTGTTGTGTCAAACGTCCCACCAGGTACTACTTGCACTAGGTTGTGTCACATCCCTACCAGCTACTACTTGCACTAGTGTTGTTCACACTCCCTACCGGTACCACTTGCACCAGTGTTGTGTCACACTCCCTACCATCTACTACTTCATTAGTGTTGTGTCACACGTCCCTACCGGTACTACTTGCACTAGTGTTGTGTGCACACGTCCCTACTAGGTACTACTACTTGCACTAGTGTTGTGTCCACACGTCCCTAACCAGGTCACTTGCACTAGTGTTGTGTCAACGTCCCTACCAGGTACCACTTGCACTAGTGTTGGTCACACGTCCCTACCAGGTACCACTTGCACTAGTGTTGTGTCACAACTCCCTACCAGCTACTACTTGCACTAGTGTTGTCACACGTCCTACCAGGTACTACTTGCACTAGTATTGGTCACACGTCCCTACCACCTACTACTGCATCCTAGTGTTGTGTCACACGTCCCTACCAGGTACTACTTGCACTAGTGTTGTCACACATCCCTACCAGCTACTACTTGCACTAGTGTTGTGTCACACGTCCCTACCAGTACTACTTGCACTAGTGTTGTCACACATCCCTACCAGCTACTACTTGCACAAGTCTTGTGTCACACATCCCTACCAGGTACTACTTGCACTAGTCTTGTGTCACACATCCCTACCAGCTACTACTTGCACTAGTGTTGTGTCACACGTCCCTACCAAGTACTACTTGCACTAGTGTTGTGTCACATGTCCCTACCAGGTACAGCTCCTACTCTTCACTTACCGGACTTACACGACAGCTCCGTCTTCACTTACCTGGACTTTACACAGACAGCTCCTACTCTTCACTTACCTGCTTTACACAGTACAGCTCCTACTCTTCACTTACTGATTTACACAGACAGCTCCAATCTTCACTTAATGGACTTTACAAGCAATGAGCCAGAGGAAATATGGAGCAATAGATGTAAGGAAAAGATTTTAAATTAAAAAGTGGGGCATAGGGGTGTTAAATGTTAGTTTTGAGGGGGGGAATGGACTTTAAATCCCAAATGATCACTTCCATTATCAACATTGAATCCATCTGCCATTCTGCTGCCATTGTGATAATCTATCTAGGTGCTTGCGAGCACTTGACATCATTGGAAGTTTCCAAAGCTCTGATATTTAGGGCCATCAGCAAACACAGAGACTTGTTCTCACACATACCATTCTAAAGGTGGCCATACACCAGCACGATATTACTTACCCGCCGCCCGCTCACGCGACGTTCCTGCGATCCTGCCGGAAACACCTCTCCGATCTTATATGCGATCGGACATGCGATCGCAAAAGAATGGGATTTTGCATTGCATGTCGGTTATATAAGATCGAGGTGGAGGAGGTGGTTCCAGGCAGGACGCCAGGAACGTCACATGAGCGGTCGGTCGGGTAAGAATATCGTGCGGTGGGTATGGCCACCTTTAGTCATTATAAACCAGATTAAACAGAAGCGGCTCCAGTACAGAACCCTGAGGGCCCCATTAGAACTTTACCCACATAGATGTAGCTCCATTAACCACCACTCTCTCTGTGCGATTCAATAACCAGTTCTCTATCCATGACAAATGTTTTCTTCTAGGCCACAGTCCTCAGTTATACTGTCTGTGTAAAGTCCAGGTAAGTGAAGAGTAGGAGCTGTCTGTGTAAAGTCCAGGTAAGTGAAGAGTAGGAGCTGTCTTTATATCAGTATATACAGAAACCACTATTATATCATTATGAGACAGAACCCACTAATATATCAGATATACAGAACCCACTATTATTCATATATACAGGACCAAGTTATATTATATACAGAAACCCACTATTATATCAATATATACAGAACCCACTATTATATCATTATATACCGAAACCCACTATTATATTTAATACGACCCACTTTAATATTATATACAGAACCCACTATTAGTATCATTATATACAGAACCCACGATTATATCATTATATACAGAACCACTATTATATCATTATATACCCAGGAACCCACTATTAATCATCATATACAGAAACCCATATTATACATATATACAGGAACACACTATTATATCATTTATATACCAGAACCCACTAGTATTTTTTTTACATCATTATATACAGAACCCACTATGATTCATTATATACAGGAACCCACTATTATATCATTATTATACCCCCAAAGAACCCACTATTATATCAAATTATATACAGGAACCCCACTATTATATCATAATACAGAACCCACTTAATTTATCAAATATACAGAACCCACTATTATATCATTATATACAGAAACCCACTATTATATCATTATATAAGACCAACTATTTATATTCATTATATACAGGAACCCACTCTTATATCATTATATACAGGAACCCCCACCTATTATATCATTATATACAGGACCCCAACTATTATATTCAGTGTATACAGAACCCCACTATTATATCAATATATACAGAACCCACTATTATATCATATATACAGAACCCCACACTATATATCATGATATACAGAACCACTATTATATCATATATACAGGAACCCACTATTATATCAATTATATACAGAACCCACTATGATATCATTTATACAGAACCCACTTTATATCATTATATACAGGAACCCACATTATATCATTATAGACAGAACCACTATTATATCATTGATAGTAAGAACCCACCTATTATAGCATTATATACAGAACCCACTACGGATTCATATATACAAGGGAACCCACTAGTAGATATTATTATACAGAACCCACTATTATTCATTATATACAGGAATACCACTTATTATATCATTATTAGACAGGAACCCACTATTATACATTATATACAGGAACCACCATTATATCATTTTATATACAGACCCACTATTAAATTCATTATATACAGAACCCACCTATATAGACATTATATACAGAACCCACTTATATTCATTAATACAGAACCCACTATTATATCTTATATACAGAACCCACTATTATATCATTATATACAGAAAAACCCAATATATAGCATTTATACAGGAACCCACATTATATCATTATATACAGAACCCACTTTATATCATTATATACAGAAACCCCAACTATTATATCATTATATTACAGGACCCAATTGATATAAATTATAACAGGAACCCACTATTATATCATTATATACAGGAACCCACTATTATATCATTATAACAGGAACCCACTATTATATCATTATATACAGAAACCCAATATTATACCATTATATACAGAACCACT
The DNA here is from genome assembly GCA_019447015.1 of Hymenochirus boettgeri. NCBI lineage: Eukaryota > Metazoa > Chordata > Amphibia > Anura > Pipidae > Hymenochirus > Hymenochirus boettgeri. Next base: position 7,409,857 of record CM033471.1, on the reverse strand, counting down.
ATTATATAATATATACAGAACCCACTATTATATCATTATATACAGAACCCACTATTATATCATTATATACAGAACCCACTAATATATCTTATATACAGAATCCCCCACGATTATATCATTTATATTACAGGAAACCACATTTATCATTATTACAGAACCCACTATTTATATCATTATATACAGAACACCACTATTTACATTATATAAGAACCCACATTAGATTCATTATATAAAGGAAAACCCACTATTATATCATTATATACAGGAACCAAACTATATATCAGGATATACAGAACCCATATGATATCATATATACAGAACCCACTATTATATTCATTATATACAGAACCCCACTATTATATCATTATATACAGAACCCACTATTAGATCATTATATGAAGGAACCCACTATTAATCATTAGATACAGGAACCCACTATTATATCATTATATACAGAACCCACTATTATATCATTATATACAGAACCCACTAGTATAGCATTATATACGAGAACCCCACTAGTGCTATCATTATATACAGGGAACCCACTTATTCTTATAAAAACCATTATATACAGAAACCCACTATTATATCATTATATCAGGAACCACTATTATATATTTATACAGAACCACATTATATCATTATATACAGGGAACCAAATATTATATCATTTATATACAGGAACCCACTAGTGAATCATGATATTACGAACCCAACTTTATATCATTATATAAGGAAACCCACTTATTATTCATTATATACAGAACCCACTATTATATCAATTATATACAGAAACCCACTATTATATCATTATATACGAACCCACTATTATATAATTTTATACAGGAACCACTACTTATTATATCATTATTACAGAAACACATTATATCATTATATACAGAACCCCCACTTTTATATCATTATATTAACAGAAACCACTATTTATTATATCATATATACAGGACCCCAATTATTATATCATTATAACAGGACCCAATATTATATCATTATATACAGGACCCACTATTATATTCATAATACAGGGACCCACTATATATCATTATATACAGGACCCACTTAATTATCTCATTATATACAGCAACCCCACTATTATATCCTTATATACAAGGAACCCCACTATTATATCATTCTATCCAGAATCCCACTATTACTCAATATATACAGAACCACGCATTCTATTATATCATTATATACAGAACCCACTATTATAATCAAAGATATACAGAACCACCACTATTCTATTAATCATTATATACAGAACCACTATTAATCAATATATACAGAACCCACATGTAATCATATATACAGAACCACTATTATATCATTATATACAGAACCCACTATTATATCATTATATACAGAACCCACTATTATATCATTATATATAGGAACCCACTTTTATTCATTATATACAGGGAACCCACTATATATCATTATATACAGAACCCACTACTTAGACATTATATACAGAACCACTATTATATATTTATACAGGAACCCACTATTAATCATTATATATACAGGGAACCCACTATTTATATCATTTATATACAGGAACCCCACTATTATATCATTATATACAGGAACCACTATTATATCATGATAGACAGAACCCACTATTCTATCAGTATATACCGAACCCACTAGTATATATATATACAAGAACCCACTATTATATCATATAGATATTACAGAACCCACTTTATATCATTTATATACAGAACCCACTATTTATCATATATACAGAACCCACTCTTATATCCTATATACAGGGAACCCACTATTAATCTTATATGCAGAACCACTTATTATATCATTTTATATGCAGAACCCACTATTATTCATATATACAGAACCCACTATTATATCATTACTATGGGCAGAAAACCCACTATTATATCAATATGCAGAACTCACTATTATATATCTTATATGCAGGAACCCACTATTATATCATTTATACAGAACCCACTATATATCATTATATACAGAACCCACTATGATATCATTATATACAGAACCCACTATTATATCATTAGATACAGGAACCCTACTATTATATATTATATACAGACCCACTTATTATTTTAAATCATATATACAAACCCACATTATATCATAATACAGAACCCACTATTATATAATTATATTACGAACCCACATTATATCATTATATACAGGAAACCCCACTATTATATCAGTATATACAGAACCAACTATTATATCATTATATACAGACCCACTATATATCCATTATATACAGGAACCCACTATTATTACATTTATTACAAGAACCCCATTATCATTATATACAGGATTACTATTATATCTTATATGACAGAACCCACTAGTATACATTATATACAGAACCCATATTATATCATTATTATACAGAACACACTATTATATCATTATATTACAGAACCCACCATTAATCAATTATTACAGAAACCCACTATTATATCAGTATATACAGGAACCCACTTGGTTCTATCATTATATACAGAACCCACCATTATATCATAATATACAGAACCCACAATATATCATTATAACAGAACCCACCATTATATCATTATATTACAGAACCCACCATTATATCATATAGAAAGAATCCACCATTATATCATAATATACAGAACCCACGATTATATCATTATATACGGGAGGAACCCACATTATATCATAATATACGGAAACCACCATTAAGCATTAATATACAGAACCCAATTTATATCATTATATACAGAACCCACTATGATACATTATACAGAACCCTCATGATTATCATTAATACAGAACCCACCAGATTATCATATATTACAGAACCCACTATTCTATCATTATATACAGACAAAACCCAATATTATATAATTATATACAGACCATATTAGGATCATTAATATACAGGAACCCACTATTATATCATTATATACAGGAACCCAAATTATTATCATTATATAAGGGAACCCACTATTATATCATTATATACAGGGAACCACTATTATATCATTATATACAGAACCCACTATATATCATTATATCAGAACCCACTATTTATCATTATATACAAGCAACCCACTATATAATCATTATATACAGAACCCACTATTTTCATTATATAAAGGAACCCACGATTATATCATTATTGCAGAACCACTATTATCTGATATATGCAGCAAAACCACTATTATTCATTATATACAGAAACACTATATTATATCATGCAGAACCCACTATATATTCATTTTATATGCAGAACTCACTATATATCATTATATGCAGAAGAACCCCACTATTATATCATTATATACAGAACCCACTATTATATCATTAATACAGAACCCAACTATTATAAATCAGTATATACCAGAACCCACTATTAGATTCATTATAACCAGGAACCCACGATTATTATCATATATACAGAACCCACTATTAATCATTATATACAGAAACCCAAATTATATCATTATATACAGAACCCACGATTATATTCATTATATACATGACCCACTATTATATCTTATATACAGGGGAACCCACTATTATATCATTCATAACAGAACCCACATTATTCATATATAACAGAACCCACTATTATTCATTATATACAGGGAAACCCACATTATTATCATATTATCAGAACCCATATTATATACATTATATACAGAATTCACTATTAATCATTAGATTAACAGAACCCACTATTATATAATTATATACCAGAACCCACTATTATATCATTATATACAGAACACCACTATTATATCATTATATTTAAGAACCCACCATTTATAATCATATATACAGAACCCACTATTAGATCATTATAATACGGGGAACACGCTGTTCGATAATGATATAAAGAAACCACCTTATATCATAATATACAGAACCCCCACCATATATCATTATTAAAGAACCCACCATTATATCATTCTATAAAGAACCCACCATGATATATAATTATACAGAAACCCAAAATTATATCTTAATATACAGAACCACGATTATATCATTATATACGGAACCCACACATTATTATCATTATATACGGGGAACCCAACATTATATCATTCTATACAGAACCCACTATTATATCATTATATACAGAAACCCAATATGTTCATTAGATACAGAACCCTCTATGATATCATATATACAGAACCCACCATATATCATTTATACCGAACCCACATTATAGCATTATATACAGAACGAACCCCACTATTATGATCATTATATTACGAACCACTTAGGATAGCATTAATAAAGGAAAAGAGGATGTAATGATAGGTATAGCAGAAAAACAGGGTTTGAACAAGTTCTCAGAATGGGCTTGTAAATTAGAAGTAGTACGCCTTGTTTAGGGAAGGACAGAAAAAAAAGAAAAGGGAGAGGAGTATGGGTTTATGTTAAAAAAGAATTGAAGCAAAATTTAAAAAAAAGAGGATAACTGACGATTTGATGTTTTAAAGAGGGGACGGCAATATGGGTGGAATTAGGGCAATAGGGGTAATGTCATTTGTGGTGTCTGCTATTAAGCCACCAATGCTAGCAGAGAGGAAGTGAGTCAGCTTCAATGCAGTTGGCAAGGGTGCATGTTTGGGGAGTTGTGGCTCATATGGGGGGGACTTCAATACCCTGACATTTATTGGTTATGTAGCTGTAATCCATTATGGGGGACTGTAATTACCCGGACATTGATTGGTTTGTAGTGTACTCAGGTATGGGGGACGTTAATTACCATGACCATTTGATTGGTGGAGTGTAAATATTATGGGGGACTTTAATTACCATGACATTGAGTGGTGGAGTGCCTGGCATTATGGGGGGGACTTTAAGTACCCTGACCATGATTGGTGGTAAGTGTGCTCATATGGGGCGGGAGTTAATTACCCTGACATTGATTGGTGTAGTGTTTGCTCATTATGGTGGACTTTAAATTACCCTGACATTGATGTTGTAGTGGACTCATTTGGGGGACATTAATTACAATGCATTGATTGGTTTTTGTTTGTTTGTGTTACACTCATTTGGGGGACTTTAATACCCTGACATTTGATTGGTGGAGTGTAATCAGTATGGGGGACTTTTATTATTTACCCGACATGATGGTGGAGTGTACTCATTATGGGGGGACTTAATTACCCTGACATTGATGGTGGAGTGTAATCATTATGGGGGACTTGAATACCTGACATTGATTGGTATGTATGTGTATGTACTCATTTGGGGGACTTTAAATTACCTGACATTGATGGTGGAGTGTGCTAATTATGGGGGACTTTAATTACCGGTACACCCTGACAATGATTGGTGTTGTAGTGGACTCAAAAATTTGGGGGAATTTATTTAATTACCTTACATGGATGGTTGTTAGTGACGCATTATGGGGGACTTAATTACCCTGGACATGTTGGTTTGTTCGTTGTACTCATTAGGGACTTTAATTACCCTGGACATTGATTGTGGCGTGGAATGCCATAACAGAAAGGCGATGACATCCTGAATTTGCTGCAGGTCCTAATTATAAAGGAGCTCGTTCGGATCTGAGTAAATCTAACCCATTGTTGGAGGCATTAGAGATATAAGGTAACGGAGGCTTAGGGAATAGGACATGTGAAATGTGGCGTTTGAGGAATTTGTTTTGAAAAGGGGGGGGAAAAGTGCGCTGGGTTAACAAAGACATTAATTTCGGGAAAGCAAATTTTCCCAGGTTAAAAGCAGCTCTTCAGAATGTCAATGGGATACTGTATTATCGGTAGGTTAAAGGTTAATGAACAAGAAGTGGATGTGTTCAAGGGGAATTTTAACCAGTTTCACAGCTATATTTTATACCCTTGGGAAATAATAAATGTTACAAAAAAAAGAAATCTGGTCAATGTGGTGAATTCTGATTTGTTAAAGAGGCAATGGAAAAGGAAGAAAAAGGAAAAGGCATTATTTTTTTTTCCCAATATTTTTTTATTGGTGTTTTCAAATATTACATCAAATAAGCAAATAGTATAGTTTCGTAAATTAATATTTACATTAGAAAAAAATAAAGAACTTTATAAAATAATAACAGTCATCTAAGAATTGTTTATAACAATATTGGTCACCATATAGTAAGGTATGATATTGGGGAAAAAAAAAAAATATCATAGCATATTTTGAACTATGGAATTCTTTAAGGATTTGCTGTTAATTGTTGAGCATAAACTAGCTTAAAGTAATACTAATGAAGTTGGATAGCTGAACAAAGCACACTAAGCCTAAAAATGTTTTTAAGTATATGAATAGTAAGAAGATGAGGATTCTGGACTGAGATGTGGGCACCAGTTAATAATGGGGATATAAGTTAGTTCGGAGGGATGGCGAGATAAAGCCAATATGTATTGAATATTTTTTTCCCTCTTATACACTTAGGAAGATCCAAGGTAAAGATTATAGAGTATAGTAGCACAAATGGTTATAAATAAAAGATTCAAGGGCACTTTGGTTTAACGGAGGATATGGTACAGAAAGAACTAAATAAGGTTAATATTAATAAATCTCCTGGACCAAGATAAATACATTCCTCGGGTACTTAGGGAGCTAAGTTTCAGTTTATCTAGGTCCATTGTAACGAGGATAGGTACAGAAAGGAACTAAATAAGGTAAAGTAATAAACTCCTGGACCGGATAAAATACATCCCTGGGGTATCTTAGGGAGTAAGTTCAGTTTTATCTAGGCCATTTGTAACAGAGGATATGGCTACAGAAAGAACTAAATAAGGTAATATGAAGAAATCTCCTGGACCGGATACAATAATCTGGGTACTTAGGGAGCTAAGTTCAGTTTTATCTAGGCCATTGTAACCGAGGATATGGTACAGGAAAGAACTAAATAAGGTTAATATTAATAAATCTTCCCTGGACCCGTATACAATACATCCTCGGGGGTAGGTACTAGGAGCTAGTTCAGTTTTATCTAGGCCATTGTAAAACCAGGATATGGTACAGAAAAACTAAAGAAGGTTAATATTAATTAAATCTCATGGACCGGATACAATAATCCTCGGGGGTAATTAGGGAGCTAAGTTCAGTTTTATCTAGGCCATTGTAACCGAGGATTGGTACAGAAGAACTAAATAAGGTTAATATTACTAAATATCCTGGACCGATAGAAAATACATCCCGGGTACTTAGGGAGCTAATTTCAGTTTTCTCTAGGCCTTGTATTGTAACTGAGGATTTTATGGTACAGAAAGAACAAATAAGGTTAATATTAATAAAATCTCCTGGACTGGATACAAACATCCTCGCGGACTTACGGGAGCTAAGTTCAGTTTTATTAGGCATTGTAACCGAGGATTATGGTTACAGAAAAGAACTAAATAAGGTTTAATATTAATAATCTACTGGACCGGAACAATACATTCCTCAGGTACTAGGGAGCTAAGTTAGTTTTAGTATAGGCATTTGTAACCGAGATATGGTCAGATAAGAACTACACCATAAGTTTGAATATTCGATACATCTCTGGACTGATACAATACATCCCTCGGGTAAAGGACGCTTCGGGGACCTGGAACTTACCTTACCTCCGCTCCATGCAAGAAGCTCCTCAATTGAAAGCCGCTCTGTCCCCGACCGCGCGCCCTATCTTAGGCACATAGCGCCAATACAAAGATATAGGCGCTGATCGGGAGAGAAAAAGCTGCTTCAGGAGAAAGAAGCGGCCTGCGAGTGGAGCGGCGGTTGGTAGGGTTTGGTAAGATAAGTTCCAGGTCCCCCCGAGCGTCCTATTATTCACAGGGAGGTGGGAATAAGCGTTCTCGCCCTCCCTGGAATAAAAGAAACGGATGACAAATAGTTAATTTTTATGGTTTGATGCTTCACCTTAACTTCAGTGGTGGGGAAGATCATGGAAAGTTTAATAAGGGAGGGAACATGTTCCTGGAGTATGTGTCAAGGGATGACATTATTAAGTAGTAACAGCATGGGATTTTTTTAGGGCGGAAATAGCAATCTGTCAACTAACTTGCTTGGTTTTATGAGGGGGAAGTAGTAGTAGAAATTTAGACTCTGGTTATATAGCGTAGATGTAGTTTACTTGGATTTTTGCAAAGGCTTTTGATACGACCCCATAGGCGGACTAATGAATTGAGCTAAGGTCTGTTGGTCTGGGAGTCACATGGACATGGATTAGAAAAAGTGTTTAAGGAATAGGATGCAGCGAGAGTGTAAATGGGGCTTCACAATATGGACTACAAGGCTAAGTGGGGGGGCACAGGGTTCTGTGTGGGGCCGCTCCTATTTCAATCGATTATTAATGATTTGTGAAGTGGAGGATGTCAGCAAGGTTTCTGTTGTTTGCTGACGACACCAAACTTTGTCGACCATTAAAAAATAGAGGATGTGCAATTGTACAGGGGATCTTAGATAGATTGTCACATTGGGCGCAAGGCAGAGAAATTCAATGTTGCTAAATGGGGAAGGTGAGGCATGTTGGACTTAAAAAATCCCTGTGCTACTTCTACTATAAATGGCTCTGTTTAAAGTGAATCCTGTGGAAAGGGGATCTTGGAGTTAGTTTTGGTGGAATAAACAAATCTAAAGGTAGCAAGCTCGTGCCAGGCGGGCAACAGCCAGAGCAGCACTGGTATTGTCTTGATATAAAGAGAGGTATGGTTCAAGGAGGAAGGGAAATGTAATTCTCCCTCTTTACAAAGCATTGGTAAGGCCTCATTTGGGAATATGCCAGTGCAATTTGGAACCGGGTACAAAAAGGACATCTTTTTGAAATGGAAAGGGTCAAGAAGGCAATAATGTAACTAAGGGATTGGGGGAGCGTGAATATGAAGAGAGACTGGAAAAGTGTACCTAATATGTACGTCGGGAGAAAAGGCGGCGTTGGGGATAGGATTACTGTGTATTAAATGACATAACCGGACATACAATAACATGCTGGGGCATTGTTCACCAATAGACATGTCCAAGGAACGTGGAACCTCCTTAAGACTTGAAGAAAAACGGGTTTAGGCTCAGCTGGACAAGGGTTGGTCACTGTGAGAACGGTACTAAGTATGAAACGTCTCAGGGGACGTGTTATGGCAGGTTCATTGCGTCAGTTTCAAAAAAGTGGATGGTTTTCTACCAAACAAGGATGTACAGTTTACGGTATTGATACATAAAGTAGAGTTGGGAAAGGTTGGTCACTGTGAGACAAGGTAGTTAAAGCTATGGACTGCTTCCAGTGGACATGTATGGCAGGTCATTGGTCAGTTAATAAAAAGCGGATGGAGTTTCTCAAACAAGGAATGTTACAAAGGTTACTTTATGTTATTGCATACATAAAGGTAGAGTTGGGAAAGGGTTTTCATGTGAGAATGGTTAAAGCATGGAATGTTTCATGGGACATTGTTATGGCAGGTTCTTGGTCAGTTTAATAGAAAAGCTGGATGAGTTTTCTACAACAAGGAATGTTACAAGTTACTGGTTGATACATAAAGGAGAGTGGGAAAGGGTTTGTCACGTGTGAACGAATGGTAAAGCTATGGAAACTGTCTTCCAGGGGGCGTTGTTATGGCAGTTCATTTGTCAGTTAATTAAAAAAGTGGAATGCGATTTTCTACAAAAAGGAATGTTACAAATCTGGTTTGATTACATAAAGTAGAGTTGGGAAAGGTTCTGTCACTGTGAGACGGTATAAAGCTATGGAAAACTGTACCTTACAGTGGACGTTTGTTATGGCAGGTTCATTGGTCAGTTTAATAAAAAGAATGGATGGGTTCTACAAAAAAGGAATATAACAATTACTGGATATGTACATAAATAGAGTTGGAGGAAAGGGTTTGTCAATGTGGAAGAACGGTATTAAGTATGTGAACTGTCGTCCAGTGAGTTGTTTGGCAGGTTCATTGGGTCAGTTTAATAAAAAAGCTGGATGGTCTTCACAAAAAAGGAATGTTACAAGTTACTGGGATGGATACATAAATAGGTTGGGAAAGGGTTTATCATGTGAGAACGTAAAATCGCCTAACTATGGAACTGTCTTCCAGTGGACGTTGTGAGTGGCAGGTTATGGTCAGTTTAATAAAAAGCTGGATTGAGTTTCTACAACAAAAGGAATGTTACAAGGTACTGTATTAGTAAAAGTAGAGTTGGAACAGGGTTGTACTGTGCAGAACGGTAAAGCTATGGAACTGTCTTCCAGTGGACGTTTGTTATGGCAGGTTCATGGTCAGTTTAATAAAAGCTGGATTGGTTTCTACAAAACAAGGAATGTACAAGTTACTGGGGATTGATAAAAGTAGGTTGGGAAAGGGTTGTATCATGTGAGAACCGGTAAAGCTATGGAACTGTCTTCCGTGGACGTTGTTATGGCAGGTTCATTGGTCAGTTTTAATAAAAAGCTGGATGGGTTTCTTTACAAACAAGGAATGTACAAGTTACTGGGATTGAACATAAAGTAGAGTTGGGAAAGGGTTTATATCACTTGGAACGGTATAAAGCTATGGACACTGTCTTCCAGTGGAGAGGTTATGCAGGTTCATTGGTCAGTTTAAAAAAAGCTGGATGAGTTTTCTACAAAACAAGGAATGTTACAAGTTACTGGTATTGATACATAAAGTAGGTTGGGAAAGGGTTGTCCAGTGAGAACGTTAAAGCTATGGAAGTCTTCCAGTGGACGTGTTATGGGAAGGTTCATGGTAGTTTAATAAAAAGTGGAGAGTTCTGCAGAACAAGGCATGTTACAAGTTACTGGTATTGATACATAAGAGAGTGGGAAAGGGTTGCAAGTGAGAACGGTAACAAGCTATGGGAACTGTCTTCCAGTGGACGTTGTTAGGCAGGTTCAGTGGTCAGTTTAATAAAAAGCTGGATGGGTTTCTACAAACAAGGAATGTTACAAGTTTTTACTGGTATTAATACATAAAGAGAGTTGGGAAATGTTGTTCACTGTGAGAAACATGTAAAGTATGGAAACTGTCTTCGCAGTGGACGTTGTATGGCAGGTTCATTGGTCAGTTAAAAAAGCTGGATGGGTTTCTACAAACAAGGATGTTACAAGTTAACTGTATTGATACAAAAGTAGAGGTTGGGGAAAGTGTTTGTCACGTGAGAAACGGTAAAGCTATGGAAACTTCTTCCAGTGGAACATTGTAGGAGGTTCATTGGCGCAGTTTAATACAAAAGCGGATGGGTTTTACAAACAAGGAATGTTACAAGTTACTGGTATTGATAATAAAGTAGGAGTTGGGAAGGTTGTCACTGTGAGAACGGTTTAAAGCTATGGAACGTCTTCCAGGACATTGTTTATGGGCGGTTTCATGGTCGTTATAAAAAGCTGGAGAGGTTTCTACAAACAAGGAATGTTGACAGTTATGGTATTGATACATATAAAGTTAGAGTGTGGGAAAGGGTTTGTGTGCATGTTGAAACGGTAAAGCTATGGAAACGTCTTCCTGTGGACTTGTTGGAGGCAAGGGTTCATTGGTCAGTTTAATAAAAAAGCTGGATGAGTTCATAAAAACAAGGAATGTTACAAGTTCGGGATATTGATATAAAAGTAGAGTGTGGAAAGGGGTTTGTCACTGTGAGAACGGTATTAAAGTATGGACTGTACTTCAGTGGACGTTGTTTGGCAGGTTTCATTGGTCAGGTTATAAAAGCTGGATGATTTCTACAAACAAGGAAGTTACAAGGTTTACTGGTTATTGATACATAAAGTAGAGTTGGGAAAGGGTTTGTCACGGTGTGAGAACGGATTTTAAAGCTATGAACTGTTCCAGGGACGTTGTTATGGCAGGTTCATTGGTCGTTTAATAAAAAAGCCGATGAGTTCTACAAACAAGGAATGTTACAGTTTACGGGATTGATACATTAAGTAGAGTTGGGGAAAGGGTTTGTCATGGGAGAACGGTAAAGCTATGAACTGTATTCCAGTGGACGTGTATGCGCAGGTCATTGGTCTGTTTAATAAAAAAGCTGGATGAGTTTGCTCCAAACAGGAATGTTACAAGTTATGGAATTGATGCATGAAAGTGTAGTTGGAGAAAGGGTTGGCACTGTGAGAACGTGTATAAGCTATGGACCACTCTCTTCCAGGGGACGGTTGTTTGGCAGGTTATGTAGTTTCAGTTTAATAAAAAACTGGATGGGTTCTACAAACAAGGGAATGTTTACAATTACTGGTATAATACATAACAGTTAGAGGTGGGAAAGGGTTGTCACGGTGAGAATGGTAAAGCTATGGAACTCGTCTTCCAGTGGACGTTGGTCTATGGCAGGTTCATTGGTCAGTTTAATTAAAAAGTGGATGAGAGTTCTTACAAACAAGGAATGTTACAAGTTACTGGTATGATTCTATAAAGTAGAGTTGGGAAAGGTTGTCAAGTGAGAACGGTGAAGCTATGGACTGGTCGTCCAGTGGACGTGTTAGGCAGGTTCATTGCTCAGTTAATAAAAAAGCTGGGGATGAGTTTTACAAACAAGGAACTGTTAAAGTACATGGGATTGGATACCATACAATAGAGTTGGGAAAGGGTTTGTCCACTGTGAGAACGGATAAAGCTAGTGGAAACGTCGTCAGGGACGTGTGTATAGGCAGGTTCATGATCAGTTTAATTAAAAAGCTGGATGAGTTTTACAAACAAGGAAATGTACAAGTTACTGGTATTGATATATAAATGTAGAGTTGGGAAAGGGTTTGTCACTGTGAGAACGGGTAATTAAAGGCTATGGAACTGTCTTCCAGTTGGACGTGTTATGGCAGGTTCATGTGGTCAGTTAATAAATAAGCTTGGATGAGTTCTACAAAACAAGGAATGTTACAAGTTTACGGGATGATATAACTAGTAGAGTTTGGGAAAGGGTTGTCACTATTTTTGGGTGGGGGGGGGGGGGGGGGTGGGGGGCGGGGGGGGGGGGGGGGGTGGGGGGGGGGAGTAATGGTAAAGATATGGAACTGTCTTCCAGTGGAAGTTGTTATGGCAGGTTAATGGTCAGGTTAATAAAAAGCGGATGGCGTTTCTACAACAAGGAATGTACAAGTTTACTGGTATTGAGGCATAAAGTAGGAGGTTAATCCAGTGGAAAATTTGCCCATTGTCACTTGGATTCAGGAGGAATTTTTCCCCCTTCATAAAATTGGTGGTTTTTTTTTGCCTTTCCTCTGAATCAACAGTTAGGCAGGAAATGAGGATATTGCAGATAGTTGGACGGATGGGAGGACGTGAGGGCTGTGAGGATAACCTGCAAAGACTGATACGTATACTGAACGATACAACGATCAGACGATAGTACTATACGAAGAGAATGTAGAGACGAGAGACGGGACGAGGACGATCAGACTACGTTAACTGACTCTAGCGACTGTGACGAGACAGTAGACGAGAAGAAGATCCGTATAAGTTACTATACTGAACGATACTATAATATAGACTGTACTATTAAATATAATATGACCTGTACTATACAGATTACGTATACTTACTGACTAAGACTATACTTTACTGTACTATGAGCTATACTATACAATACTTACTGATACTATGACTACATGACTATATGTAATATATACTATACTGTACTTAGTACTATACTGGCTTACATATATATATGTACTATACTATAATGTTACTAAGACTTATACGATACTATACTGCGTACTATACTAATACTATACTATACTTGTACTATACTACATACGTACTATACAAAATAGCTATATTGGACTATATATACTGTGTACTATACAAGTACATACTGTATACGGTACTAGTACATATAATACGTTACTATATGTACTAGGTACTATAACTGACTGTACTATACTTACTATACTATACTGTACTATACTCATACATGTTACTCTACGGTATATACTTACTGTACTATACTGTACTATACTTCTGTACTTCACTGTACTGTTACTGTACTTAGTACTATACTGTAATACCTACTATACTGTGACTGATTGATACTACCTGATACGTATACATGTCTACTGTACTATACTACTGTCTAACTATTACGTCGTACTAGTACTGTACTATACTGGACTAGTACTGTACATAGTACTATGTACGATACTATACTGTCTATACTGTACTATACTTATATACTACTGTAATATACTATAGGCGATAATGTATAAACTGAGGACTGTGGCCTAGAAGAAAACATTTGTCATGGATAGAGAACTGGTTATTGAATCGCACAAACAGAGAGTGGTGGTTAATGGAGCTACATCTATGTGGGTAAAGTTCTAAGTGGGGCCCTCAGGGTTCTGTTACTGGAGCCGCTTTCTGTTTCATCTGTTTATAATGACTAAAGGTGGCATACACCAGCACGATATTCTACCCGACCCGACCGCTCATGTGACGTTCCTGCGCTCTGCCTGGAACCACCTCTCCCGATCTTATATACGACCGACATGCAATCGCAAAATCCCATTCATTTTGCGATCGCATGTCGATCGCATATAAGATCGGGAGAGGTGTTTCCGGCAGGATCGCAGGAACGTCGCGTGAGCGGTCGGTCGGGTAAGTAATATCGTGCTGGTGTATGGCCACCTTTAGAATGGATATTGAGAACAAGGTCTCTGTGTTTGCTGATGCACACTAAACTATGCAGAGCTTTGGAAACTTCCAATGATGTGCAAGTGCTGCAAGCAGACCTAGATAGATTATCACAATGGGCAGCAGAATGGCAGATGGGATTCAATGTTGATAAATGGAAGGTGATGCATTTGGGATTTAAAGGGCAAGTCCACCCTCAAAACTAACATTTAACCCCATACTGGCCCCACTGTGTAATGTTAAAAAATCCTTTCCTTACATCTCTGCTCCATATGGTTCCTCTGCAGTTGTCGTTATAAGTACGGTAAATGAAGAGTAGGAGCTGTCGTGTAAAAGTCAGTAAGTGAAGAGTGGAGCTGTCTGTGTAAAGTCCAGGTAAGGAAAGAGTAGGAGCTGTCTGTGTAAAGTCCAGGTAAGTGAAGAGTAGGAGCTGGTCTGTGTAAAGTCCAGGTAAGTGAAGAGTAGGAAAGTTGTGTGTGGTGCGTGATGTAATGAGTCGTGTGACGGTGCGTTGTGAATACTGTGTGGTGGTGAGTTGTGAATGAGGGTGTGCGGTGCGTTGTGGATGCGTGTGGCGGTGCGTTGTGAATGTGTGCGTTGTAATGAGTGCGGCGGTGAGTTGTGAATGTGTGGTTTGTGAATGTGTGTGTTGTGAATGAGTGTGGCGGTGAGTTGTGAATGAGTGTGGCGGTGCGTGGTGCATGAGTGTGGCGGTGCGTTGTGAATGAGTGTGGCGGTGCGTGTGAAGAGTGTGCGGTGGTTGTGAATGAGGTGTGTGGGGTGCTGTTGAATGAGTGTGGCGGTGAGTTGTGAATGTGTGCGTTGTGAATGAGTGTGGCGGTGCGTTGTGAATGAGTGTGGCGGTGCGTCGTGAATGAGTGTGGCGGTGCGTTGCTGCTTCTGACACATGAAGGTTATATTCTGCTCCTGTAACACATTATTCTGTTTACCATTTCTACATTCATTTTGTTCATCTGACTGACTCCAAGGTAAAGATATTTGTCGGATCCGTCGCCTACTGGAGCCTTAATTGATTTTCTATTAGTTCTGCGTGAAGCTGCTCGGGCTTTTAACACAGACGGAATGTTAATGTACTTCCTGATTAAATCAATTAGAGGTAAATTCGCCGACGCATTAAATAGAACAGTCACAGCAATAGATCACGATTCACTATTGCGGAGGGTAATTCTAGGCAATGGGGTTAACCATGTAGTCACTGAGAGTCTCAGCTATATAATGCAGAATGTCTCTATACTGCCCCCTCCTGGACAGGGTTCTTCTGTAGCTTTCTGGCCTTAACGCTAAGGGTGGAGACATTTACGGGTTCCATTCATTAGGATTGGGGTGTGGCTAAATTGTCCTACGCCCCCTTACTCTACCCTCCAACATCCGCCATTTATTGGTACAGTATTGAGAAACCCATTGCACGGAGCTAGCTTCAGAGATCAGGTTCAGCTCTACACCTATTATAGGTTTATGCGGTCACAAATAAAGGCCACAGAATAATGGTGATTTTGCAACCACGCTGCATGGCCCATTGGCTACAATAACGTTATATTTTTATTATTATTGCGGATTTATATAGCGCCAACATCTTCCGTACGCGCTTTACATTACATGTATACATTCCATCAGGCCTGCCCTGAAGAGCTTACAATCTAAGCACATTTATTTGACACGAAGAGCTTACAATCTAAGTACATTTATTTGACCCAAAGAGCTTACATCTAAGCACATTCATTTGACCTGAAGAGCTTTACATCTAAGCACATTTATTTGACCCAAGAGTTACAATCTAAGCACATTTATTGACCCAAAGAGCTTACAATCAAGCACATTTAGTTGACCCAAGAGCTTACAATCTAAGCACATTTATTTGACCCAAAGAGCTTACAATCTAACATTTATTTGACCCAAAGAGCTTACAATCTAAGCACATTTATTTGACCCGAAGAGCTTACAATCTAAGAACATTTATTTGACCCAAGAGTTTACATCTAAGCACATTTTTGACCCAAGAGCTTACAATCTAAGCACATTTATTTGACCCAAAGAGCTACAATCTAAGCACATTTATTTGACCCAAAGAGTTTACAATCTAAGCAACATTATTTGACCCAAGAGCTTACAATTAAGCACATTTATTTGACCCAAGAGTTTACAATCTAAGCCCATTATTTGACCCGAAGAGCTTACATCTAGCACATTTATTTGACCCAAAGAGTTTACAACTATCTAAGCACATTTATTTGACCCGAAGAGCTTACACTATAGCACATTTATTTGACCCAAGAGCTACAATCTAAGCACATTTATTTGACCCAAAGAGTTTACAATCTAAGCACATTTATTGAACCGAAGAGCTTACAATCTAAGCACAAATTTATTTGACCCAAAGAGTTTACAATCTAAGCACATTTATTTGACCCAAAGAGCTTACAATCTAAGCATTTATTTGACCCAAGAGCTTACAATCTAGCACATTTATTTGACCAAAGAGCTTACAATCTAAGCACATTTATTGACCCGAAGAGCTTACAATCTAAGCACATTATTTGACCCAAAGTTTACAATCTAAGCACAATTTATTGACCCGAAGAGCTTACAATCTAAGCACATTTATTTGACCCAAGAGCTACCTTAAGCACATTTATTTGACCAAAGAGCTTAAAATCTAAGCACATTTATTTGACCCAAAGACGTTTACAATCTAAGCACATTATTTGACCCGAAGAGCTTACAATCTTAAGCACATTTATTTGACCGAAGGACGTACAATCTAAGCACATTATTTGACACATACAACCTATCAGTATGTCTTTATGATTGTGGGGGAAACCGGAGTGCCCGGAGGAAACCACGCAAGCACGGGGAGAAACATACAAACTCCTTGCACATGTGTCCAAGGGTGGAATCGAACTCAGGAAGGCATAAAATACCGTAAGCTATTGGTTGCCATACGCGGGTTACACATTGGAATTCTGTGCATCGTTGGATTCTCTCTAACCAATTGATCCGTCTGATTACTATTCCCCTTAATTCTTCCTCACAGGAAACGGAACTAACAGGAATCTGAGCACAGGACGGCAGTCTGGCCAATGGCCCGAGGCCCGACCCAGTCAGCAGGGGTAAGCAGAGCGCTACCATCAACACAGGGACAGTAAAGAAATATGTTCACACAAGGGGTCGGGATTCCTTATCTCATATTTCTACCCTCCTGCTCACTGAATAAACCCTCATCCCACGCCTTGTATCAGTAGAATAAAACTAATTCTTACTTCTCCAATCATCCATCATGCTTATCATGACGAAAGGTGCAGAACCACTCAAAGGCTAAAAATAAAACTGCTAGTCCCCAACACTCTTCCCTTTACAATATCCACTATTAGAATTGAACCCTAATCATGTCAGTTCCAATGGTGTGAGTTCCACCTGGTGGTGAGAGAACAGAACTGCAGCTTCAAATAGTCAACAGTTTTTTTTTTTTTCTCCTTTCCATTCCAGGTGTATAATGTTGAAAAATGTAAATCTTCCGTATCCATCTCCAATTACAACAAAAGGGTCCCAGCGGCTCCCACTTCTTTAGGCATTTCCACTCCTGCAATCACCCAGAAAGGTAAAGCAGGAAGACACTCGCTAGGTTTGCAGAAACAAATATTTATCGTGCTAAAAACACGGGTAACAAAGTGACGCACAGTGACGCACAGTGACATAAAGTGACACACAGTGACGCACAGTGATGCACAGTGACACACAGTGATGCACAAAGACGCACAGTGATGCACAGTGGCGCACAGTGATGCATAGTAACTCACAGTGACGCACAGTGACATAAAGTGACACACAGTGACGCACAGTGATGCACAGTGACACACAGTGATGCACAAAGACGCACAGTGATGCACAGTGGCGCACAGTGATGCATAGTAACTCACAGTGACGCACAGTGACACACAGTGATGTACAGTGGCGCACAGTGATACACAGTGACACACAGTGATGCACAGTGACGCACAAAGACGCACAGTGACACACAGTGAGCACAGTGGCGCACAGTGATACACAGTGACCACAGTGATGACAGTGACGCACCAAAGACGCACAGTGACACACAGAGATGCAGTTGACGCCACGTGACACACAGTGATGCACAGTGGGCACAGTGATACACAGTGACAAACAGTGATGCCACAGTGACGAACAAAGACGCACAGTGACACACAGTGATGCACAGTGGCGCACAGTGACACACATGGGCGTTTGAAACATGTTGTGTTTTTAGCAGTGATAAAATATTTGGTGTCTCCCTACTTTACGTACTGTCGGGAATGTTCCTGTGGCATTAGGGGTCAGTTACAGATCGAATACAATTCATTTCCCTGTAGTTACCAGCCAGATGTTTTATGGAAATCCAGGGACAAACCAGGGGCTTTAAGGAAAATTCAACCTAACCTATAGGGAACCGCACGATCGATCGGAATATCGACATGTCTGATCGTCCCACACCATATTATATTTTCGGCCGATAACATGCTGGTGTGCACCCAGCCTTAAATACGGCCATGAAACCTTCAAACAACCTGTGATTCAAATATGGCCGCTCAGTGCGTTACAGTGAAATGTAGGTATACCTTTAGTGAACTGACTGGTTAATGTCGTGTGTAACGGGCAGGGCCATAAAACTGTGCCTCCCAGGGACTTTCCTACCACTTTCCGCTCAGCACCGCCGGGGCGCTGTCCGTGTTACAGTCAGCGCAGAACCTGAAGTTTCAACCTCCAAGGCCGCGGCCTCTGGTTCGCACTTCCTGATGAACAGACACGTAGACAGGTTAGGCCCTAACGCCATTTACCACCCTAGTCTGGACGGGAATTAAATAGGGGTTGTATTTGGTAAATGTCATTTTAACCCATTTACAATTAGTTTTACGGAACCTTTGGACGTTCAGATGTTTGAAATCTACAACTACAAATAGCAGAGTGCAGGCAGGGAATGCTGGGAGTGTAGTTTTTAAACATCTGGGCCTGCAGCTCGACAATCCTGTTGTGTTATGTAGGGGGTAGCAGAAACTACATAAAAAAAATCACTTGCCCCAAGGGTTAAGCATTAAAAGGGAACTGCTGTGTCTATATATGTTCCCTCTATTAAAGGACACACTCCTATCTTAAAGGATCATGCTTCTAGCTGCAAGGTCCGCAACACGTGTGATCACAGGACCCTACCACAAAGCACAAGTGTCTTCCAAAAGGCCTTGGCTGACTACTGCTTAGTGTATGGGCACTCGGTCTGCCCAATCGACCATAAACTAAGAGATCACACGTGTGATAATGATAAAAGTGGTGCTCCTGCAGTGAGCAGTGACATCACCAGCAAGCCCTGGCTTGAGCATGCCCACTTGCTATCCTACCGCTAGGACAGAGCATCATCAGCTACATCACAAGCTCCACCCCCAAACTTCATAATCATTTTTAAAGTTAGCCCAAGGCTTAAACATTTTTTGTCCCTCTCCCTAAAGTGAGATTGTACTGTTGTTAATCCAATGTTACAGGCTTGTAGACACATCTTCTAGGTTTGTTTGAAAGGACGTGAGAGAGCTCTGATCAATAGAGGGCCCTTATTTGGAGAACACAGTTATTTTTAGGCCTGTCAGAGGTTTTTCTTAAAAACCCTCCTCAAGGGGGTGCTATTGTTATTTACCATCCTCTGTATTTTTATCTATGGTAAAAAGATACAGTTTGATACATTTGCCCTATGACCAATCACATGTGTTATCACCAGGAACCCAATTGACTTTGACTTTTTTCTCACCCTCAGACCAGGTAAGGGAATTCTCTACCTGGGATTTTCCTCCCCGTCCGGCTCCATCCTACACAAAACTTCGGAAACTCTTCCTATGACATCAGAACTGGGAGCCCGTTTCCCTGACGCCGCCCCTCCTACCAATGTGTAGTCCGATCTGCAATCTCCCATATCCTCAGCCCACAGAGCAGTCCGCATGAACAAGACTTATAGAACAATAGACAAATAGAATGATTTGGATTTTATGGCAGAATCGTCATTGTTCTTGTCTATGGGAAATGTTTAATATTTATAATTTACTCTGCTCACAGATAACAATGTTATTCAGGGAATTATCATTATTTAATAAAGGATTGTCCACCTAAACAAAAACCTGGTCACTTGTCAGTTACCTGCCCCCAATCCACATTGATATATTGAGCACATTATTGATGTATTATTGATAGGGAATGTTCGGTGTAAATGAATGCTGTACCTTTAAATCACACACTATGTTACCTTTCTAATTTACTTGCTGCCTCTCCTGCTCACCTGTAACCTCGTTCAATCCACTTATTACTGTGAGACTTGCTGCAGGTAAATCCCATCAGACATTCTGGACTGCCCTGCCATCTGTATATACACTTACAGTAAAAAGTGGAAGGAATAGGGACTGGATTAGTTCCACGTCTATGTATATAATGCAATGATGTTAAAGGGTAAACTGTGGTCCTAAAATGACTTTAGTCTTTATATAATATATTTTAATAGTTTGAAGATATTTACATTTTTATGTGTGATATGGTAGCAGCATCACCAAATGCCCTGTGTGAAACAAACCATGTGCCACAGCAAGCAGGTGGCGGGAATGTGATGGGTTTGGGGCCGGCACTGGGGAGATACAGTTCGTTGGCGGAACCATGAATTCCAATGTGATGTATGTGACATACAGAAGCAGATGGTCCCTCCCCTCGGAACAGGGACGCAGGGCAGAATTCCAACATGATGGGGTGAAGGTGCTGGACTCCAGACCTAAACCCTATTGAGACTTTTGTTGCCAGTGGTTGGACATTAATGGCTGTGTAGTATTTGAAGGGACAGTGGATTACTATTAATTCTGCTTCGTGAGCGCCCTCTAAAGGAGAATGTGGGACATCCTTAAAGTAGGAAATTAATTTATTTAGACATGTATGTATGTATGTTATCTCATGTAGCACTACATACTCAGCGCTTGCAGTTATTACAGACATGATAAACTTCTCTTTCCTCATTAATAGACTTTGTCTTAACCTTGGATGAAATAGACCTAAGGAGAGAACTATTAAGAATATGAAGGCGGGACCAGGGGCCGTATTTACAAAGATGGTTATGGCTTTTTAGCCTTTAACGGACGGTTTAATGATCGTAATGCGGCAATAAATCAAACCCCAGCACAGTGGAAATGGAGAGAATTACGCCTAAGAAAATTATAATCAAACCTGCTAATAAGGGCGGCTGCCGTGGCTGCGATGGTGAGACCATGGGCCTCATTTACCAGACTCGCTGTACAAATATAGGAGTTAAAGTCACGCTAAGCGGTTAATATTGGAGTTAAAGTCACGCTAAGCGGTTAATATATGGAGTTAAAGTCACGCTAAGCGGTTAATATATGGGGTTAAAGTCACGCTAAGCGGTTAATATATGGAGTTTAAAGTCACGCTAAGCGGTTAATATATGGAGTTAAGTCACGCTAAGCGGTTAATATATGGAGTTAAAGTCCGCTAGCGGTTAATATATGGGGTTAAAGTCACGCTAAGCGGTTAATATATGGAGTTAAAGTCACGCTAAGCGGTTAATATATGGGGTTAAAGTCACGCTAAGCGGTTAATATATGGAGTTAAAGTCACGCTAAGCGGTTAATATATGGGGTTAAAGTCACGCTAAGCGGTTAATATATGGAGTTAAAGTCACGCTAGCGGTTAATTAGGGTTAAAGTCACGCTAAGCGGATAATATATGGAGTTAAAGTCACGCTAAGCGGTTAAATATGGGGTTAAAGTCACGCTAAGCGGTTAATATATGGATTAAGTCACGCTAAGCGGTTAATATAGAGGTTAAAGTCACGCTAAGCGGTTTAATATATGGAGTTAAAGTCACGCTAAGCGGTTAATATATGGGTTAAAGTCACGCTAAGCGGTTAATATAGGAGTTAAAGTCACGCTAAGCGGTTAATATATGGGTAAAGTCACGCTAAGCGGTTTTATGGAGTTTAAAGTCAGCTAAGCGGTTAATTATGGAGTTATTAAATCACGCTAAGCGGTTAATATATGGAGTTAAAGTCACGCTAAGCGGTTAAATATAGGGTTGGTTAAAGTCACGCTCAAGCGTTAATATATGGGTTAAGTCACGCTAAGCGGTAATATATGGAGGAAAGTCATGCTAAGCGGTTAATATATGGAGTTAAAGTCACGCTAAGCGGTTAATAATGGAGTTAAAGTCATGCTAAGCGGTTAATATATGGGTTTAAAGTCACGCTAAGCGGTTAATATATGGAGTTAAAGTTATGCTAAGCGCGTTAATATATGGAGTTAAAGTCACGCTAAGCGGTTAATAATGGGGTTAAAGTCACGCTAAGCGGGTTAATATATGGAGTTAAAGTCACGCTAGCGGTTAATATATGGAGTTAAAGTCACGCTAAGCTGGTTTTAAATGGAGTTAAAGTCATGCTAAGGCTGTTAATATATGGAGTTAATTAAAGTCACGATAGCGTGTTAATATATGTGGGTTAAAGTCACGCTAAGCGTTTATATATGGAGTTAAAGTCACGCAAGCGGTATATATGGAGTTAAGTCACGCTAAGCGGTTAATATATGGAGTTAAAGTCACGTAAGCGGTTAATATATGGAGTTAAGTCATGCTAAGCGGTTAATATATGGAGTTAAGTCACGCTAGCGGTTAATATGGGTTAAAGTCACGCTAAGCGGTTATATGGAGGTTAAAGTCACGCTAAGCGGTTAATATATGGAGTTAAAGTCACGCAAGGGTTATATAGGGTTAAAGTATGCTAGCGGTTAATATATGGAGTTAGTCACGCTAAGCGGTCAACGGTTAGCAGACCGTAGCTCCATATTAGCGTTGGATGTGCGTTTGCACTCTTGCACTACTGGGATTTACCCACATTGAAACGTGATATTAAATCGGCAACGGGACTTTTACCAGAGCGTTAGCGGTTGGGTAAATGAGCCTGAATGTACATTGCAGAACAGAGAGGAACCGTCTATACGGGTCACTACATATAATTTAATGATCACTGGGGCAGTAGCCAATGGTTTATTAACCGAGAACACAGGTGAATATTTCAATGTAACACATCCACGTATCCCTGTACAACGATACAACGATGAACCCACCACGTCACCCGATAGGATCAGGATAGGATCAGTATTTGAACTGATAGGGTAGATACGTGGATTCGCTTTAACAACCGGTGTTTGCTCAGATTTAAACTCTGCCTTAAAGGGCAAGACAGTCTAAAAAAAAGTAACCTTAGAAATGTCAATCACCTGTCAATCACCTTTCAAAGATTCCCCTGAAGGGACTTACCTGACGTGTCCCTCACTGTCTGGGTGCCGCTCCTGCTCCTTGTATAAGCGTGTTTTGACCAAAAAACAGGAGCAGAGGCCTTCTGTGCTACAGCCGTCTACTTCATGGTCACGGCTCACTTCATGGTCACGGCTCTACTTCATGGTCACGGCTCTACTCATAGATGTACAAAATGTATACACGGCTATAGCCCAGGAGGAAGGGGTTGAATATGTAGAAGAACATCCCAACATTCCCCTTGGCCAATTCTTTTGGCAGAGAACGGGACGTCAATGAGTTTCCTGTAGCTGTATTTCTATGCACAGCTTAGAAAGAGTTATTCTAAACGGAAAAGTTCCAAAAACCTGTGACGTAGGTATGTGGACGCGATGTTAGTGTTATGACAAGGGAATGAAAGGAATTTCAAAGTATGATAACCAGGTGAGTGATCATACAATAAATGACATTTCTAGATGTAAATATTTGATAAATGAAGGGCAAATACAGACACAGTTTACACAAAGCCTACAGACACAAATAATCTTACGATGTAATCTAATGTATATCAAGCGATTCCCAAGAGCCAATTTATCAAACAGGATTTCTTCCCAAAAGCCGAGGAGATAGCAGGAAATCTATCCACACTAGCGAATTTTTTGTGCACGCATTTTAGCTCGCGATTGCACTCCGCGATTTCGCTAACATGGGAAATCGCTAGAACACGAAACATTCGCCGATTTCCTATGCACATGCGATGTGCGTCCGTCCGCATTTTGCGTTCAGCATTTTTTGCGCAACGCATGCGTTTTCTCTTTGTAAATGCGAAGTATGCAGCAAACGCAAAACAATGCAAGCGAACGCACAGAAATTGAGCACATTGCATGCGCGATTTGGTGCGTCGAGTGTGGTCCTCAGCCGAAGGCTGCGCGATTTCTGTGTGTTATGTGGGTTGTTTTCACGTTTGCGCATACGTTTTCGCTATTCACAATGAGTAAAGCGCATGCGATTGCGCAAAAATGCTTGAACGCAAAATCCCAGGGAGGACGTAACACAATATAAAAGCAAATAGATAACAGCTGAATAATACCATTTGTAGCTAAATATAATGTCTGCAGCAATTGTACAATCGGATCAGACACATATTAAAGAGTTTAAGTTACCGAGAGAGGAAATGCCTTAATGGTAAGTAGAAATAATCCGTATTTAAAGGGAAACCTAATGTGGAACTTTCCCAGTGGAAAAATATGTATAGGACAGACCAGCAGGGCAGTAAGGGTTGGGTCCCACCATGCACGTTGCATTCGCTTTGCATGCGTTTTGCGAATTGCAATGTAATTTGAATATAATGGAAATCGCAAGAATCAGTTCCCACTGTATTATTTGCGTTCGGAACTCCTCATGACTCTAATATCCTTATAATTACAGTAGGGATACATTATCCCTTATAATACATGAGTGGTACCCAGAGTTCCCTGATAACTCAGTCTGTGTCCTTGTACCTTTATATAGACACATAACTCCTCAGTGACTTCTAATATCCTTATAATTTACAGTAGGGGATACATTATCCCTTATAATACATGAGTGGTACCCAGAGTTCCCTGTATAACTCAGTCTGTGTCCTGTTACCTTTATATAGACACAGAAATCCTCAGGACTTCTAATATCCTTATAATTTACAGTAGAGGATACATTATCCCTTATAATACATGAGTGGTACCCAGAGTTCCCTGTATAACTCAGTCTGTGTCCCTTGTACCTTTATATAGACACAGAACTCCTCAGTGACTTCTAATATCCTTATAATTACAGTTGGTGTGCTTATCCACTATATAATCAACGATTGGAAATTCATTGTGAAAACACATGGACACTGGATTTATACGAATTGGGACTTCTTCTGGATTACAATGTTAATCCAGCGGAATCACTTTATTATTGATGGATCATGGATAAGAAAAGCACAGAAAACCTTCCCCATGGAATTGTATGTACTAATAGGAAGACTAAAGACTGGTACACACGTGTATGTAATGGGCCCTATTTATAAAAGATCAGTATCGTTATCGTAAAATACCGATCGGTATCGTAAAACGACCGGGTTTTTACCGATAACGGTCGGTTCGTTATTTACCGATAACGGTGTGTATATTACCGTAACACCGTATCGGTAATAAGGCGTTATCGGTAAATAACGATCGTTACGCGTAATAACGGTCATTATCGGAAAAACCCGGTCGTTATTTTACGATAACGATCGGTATTTTACGATAACGATACCGATCTTTATAAATAGGGCCAATATTTCAGTCCGATCGACCATAGTTCGGTGTATCTGCTGATCGTGGCGGAATTATCGCATGCGTTTTCAGGACAGGTGGCAAGTATCCCTTCCAAGGACAAAAGTGGTCATAAAAGGCAGTGTCCAAAATCAGGGGTCAAAAATAGGAAACAAAGTCCAGAGTCAAAGCCAAAGGTCAAACAGATAAATCCAAATAAGAAGCAGGAACCCGACAAGTGCCGGTGCTGTTTTACCTGTAAATCAGCTTTCCGAGTTTCCTCCTAATGTTCCATTGGTTTCAGGCCAGATATGTCACAGAATTCACAAAATATTGCTGACGTTCTCAGTGCCAGGAATTTCACCATTTGACACCGGAAGCAGATTTAGAGGAGACAACATGTCCAACCTGTTTATAGGGAACTGCTGGAGAACCATTGCCCAGTCTTGTTACATCTCCATCTACACGGCCTAACACGGTTAGGCAGTAAAACACGGCCAACTTGCTGGTGTTTCTTTCTTTACACATTTGTCTCCTGTGACGTGTCTAATTCTTCGTCACTTCAGTCTTGAGGGTTAAAAGAAAGAAACATGCTTTATAGTATAAAATAATAATAATATAATCAGACATCTTCCGGGTACTACCTGCCACTAGTATTGTGTCACACGTCCCTCCGGGTACACCTGACTAGTATTGTGTCACACGTCCCTTCCGGGTACTATCTGCACTAGTATTGTGTCACACGTACCTTCCGGGTACTTTCTGCACTAGTATTGTGTCACACGTCCCTTCCGGGTACTATCTGCACTAGTATTGTGTCACACGTCCCTTCCGGGTACTTTCTGCACTAGTATTGTGTCACGTCCCTCGGGTCTACCTGCACTAGTATGTGTCACACGTCCTTCCGGGTACTACCTGCACTAGTATTGTGTCACACGTCCCTTCTGGGTACTACCTGCACTAGTATGTGTCACACGTCCTTCCGGGTAGAATACACTGCGACTAGTATTGTGTCACACGTCCCTTCTGGGTACTACCGCACTAGTTATTGGGTCACACGTCCCTTCTGGGTACTACTGTACTAGTATTGTGTCACACGTCCCTTCTGGGTACTACCTGTACTATTTGTGCACACGTCCCTTCTGTACTACTGCACTAGCATTGTGTCACACGTCCCTTCTGGGTACTATCTGCAATAGTATTGTGTCACACGTCCTTCGGGTACTATCTACGAGTATTGTGTCACACGTCCTACCAGGTACTACCTGCACAGTATTGTGTCACACGTCCCTACCGTGTACTACCTGCACTAGTATTGTGTACAAGTCCCTTCGGGGTACTACTGCACTAGTATTGTGTCACACATCCCTTCTGGGTCTACCTGTACTAGTTATTGTGTCAACGTCCTTCTGGGTATACCTGTACTAGTATTGTGTCACACGTCCCTCTGGGTACTACCTGCACTAGCATTGTGTCACAGTCCCTTCTGTGTACTACCTGCCAAGCATTGTGCACACACCCCTACGGGTACTACCTGTACTAGTATTGTATCACACGTCCCTTCTGGGTACTACCTGCACTAGTATTGTGTCACACGTCCCTACCGGGTACTACCTGTACTAGTGTTGTGTCACACGTACCTACCAGGTACAAATGCACTAGGGTTGTGCACCAGTTCTACCGGGTACTACCTGTACTAGTATTGTGTCACACGTCCCTACAGGTACTACCTGCACTAGTATGTGCACACGTCCCTCCGGGTACTACCGCACTAAGTATTGTGTCACACGTCCCTAACGGGTAACCATGCACTATTGTGTTCAAACGTCCCAACCAGGTACACTGCACTAGTGTTGTGTCACACGTCTACCACGCGACTACTTGCACTAGTGTTGTGTCACACGTCCCTACCAGGTACCACTTGCACCAGTGTTGTGTCACACATCCCTACCAGCTACTACTTGCATTAGTGTTGTGTCACACGTCCCTACCAGGTATACTGCATAGTGTTGGTCACACGTCTACCAGGTACTACTTGCACTAAGTGTTGTGCACACGTCCCTACCAGGTACCGGTCCCTGCACTAGTGTTGTGTCACACGTCCCTACCAGGTACCACTTGCACTAGTGTTGTGTCCACGTCCTACCAGGGTACACTTGCACTAGTGTGTGTCACACATCCCTAACAGCTACCGACTTGCAATAGTGTTGTGTCACACGTCCCTACCAGGTACTACTTGCACTAGTATTGTGTCACACGTCCCTACCAGCTACTACTTGCATTGCACTAGTGTGTGTCACACGTCCCTCCAGGTACTACTTGCAATAGTGTTGTCACACATCCTACCGCCACTACTTGCACTAGTGTTGTGTCACACGTCCCACCAGGTACTACTTGCACTAGTGTTGTCACACATCACTACCAGCTACTATTGCACAAGTCTTGTGTCACACATCCTACCAGGTACTACTTGCACTAGTCTTGTGTCCACAATCCCTACCAGTTACTCTGCACTAGTGTTGTGTCACACGTCCCTACCAAGTACTACTGCACTAGTGTTGTCACACATCCCTACCAGCTACTACTTGCCATAGTGTGTGGTCACACTCCCTACCAGGTACTACTTGCACTAGTGTTGTGCACACGTCCCTACCAGGTACTACTTGCACTAGTTGTGTCACACATCCTACCAGCTACTACTTGCCATAGTGTTGTGTCACACATCCCTACCAGCTACTACTTGCACTGTGTTTTTGTCACACGTCCCTACCAGTACTACTTGCACTAGTATTGTGTCACATGTCCCTAACAGCTACTACTTGCATGCACTAGTGTTTGTCACACGTCCCTACCAGGTACACTACTGTGCACTAGTGTTGTCACACATCCTACCAGCCACTACTTGCATAGTGTTGTGTCCAAGTCCCTACCAGGTACTACTTGCACTAGTGTTGTCACCACATCCCTACCAGCTACTACTTGCACAGTCTTGTGTCCACATCCCTACCAGGTACTACTTGCACTAGTTCTTGGTCACACATCCCTACCAGCTACTACTTGCACTAGTGTTTGGGTCAAAAGTCCTACCAAGTACTAATTGCACTAGTGTTGTCACACATCCTACCAGCTACTACTGCACTAGTGTTGTGTCACACGTCCCTACCAGTACTACTTGCCACTAGTGTGTGTGTCACACGTCCCTACCAGGTACTATGCCATAGTGTTGTCACACATCCCTACCAGCTACTACTTGGTGTCACACATCCCTACCAGGTACTATCTGCACTAGTAGTGTCACACCCTACCAGGTACTACCTGCTAGTATTGTGTAGTGTGTCACAGGTTTTACAGTGATGGGGGTAATTTAGCACCCAGAGGTTATTAGGGGAATTTGTTCTTGTTTGGTCTTAACTGATCCCTCATTGGGGCTTCTTATTGTTAGGCTGCCTCGTCTATAGGATTAATGTGATGAGACATAAATACAGATGAAAGGAAGGAAATAGATAATCTCTGTAGTGGGATCCATCTAAAGCCAAGGGACTTGACAGTGTAGATTTTCTTTAAAGCGAGTAAGAAGTTAGATTGAGGCACAGCGGTGGATGTGATATATTTGGATTTTGTGTTGTGTCACACGCCCTACCGGGTACTACCTGTACTAGTATTGTGTCACACGTCCCTACCGGGTACTACCTGTACTAGTATTTGTGTCACACGTCCCTACCGGGTACTACCTGCACTAGTGTTGTGTCACACGTCCCTACTGGGTACTACCTGTACTAGTATGTGTCCAACGCCTACCGGGTACTACCTGCACTAGTGTTGTGTCACACGTCCCTACTGGGTACTACCTGCACTAGTGTTGTGTCACAGTCACCCTACCGGGTACTACCTGCACATAGTGTTGTGTCACACGTCCCTACGGGTACTACCTGCACTAGTGTTTGGTCACACGTCCCTACGGGTACTACCTGATAGTGTTGTGTCACACGTCCCTACTGGGTACTACTGCACTAGTGTGGGTCACACGTCCCCTACCAGGTATTACCTGCCCTAGTCTTGTGTCACACGTCCCTACCAGGTACTACTTGCACTAGTGTTGTGTCACACGTCCCAACCAGGTACTACTTGCACTAGTGTTGTGTCACACGTCCCTACCGGGTACTACCTGCACTAGTGTGTGTGCACACGTCCCACTGGGTACTACCTGCACTAGTGTTGGTCACACGTCCCTACTGGGTACTACCTGCACTAGTATTGTGTCACACGTCCCTACCAGGTATTACCTGCAATAGTCTTGTGTCACACGTCCCTACCAGGTACTAATGGACCTAGTGTTGTGTCACACGTCCTACCGGGTACTACCTGCACTAGTGTTGTGTACACGTCCCTACTGGGTACTACCTGCACTAGTGTTGTGTCACACGTCCCTACTGGTACTACCTGCACTAGTGTTGTGTTCACACGTCCCTACTGGGTACTACCTGCACTAGTGTTGTGTCACACGTCCCAACCAGGTACTTGCACTAGTGTTGGTCCAACGTCCCTACCGGGTACTACCTGCACTAGTGTTGTGTCACACGTCCCTCGGGTACTACCTGCACTAGTGTTTTGGTCACACGTCCCTACTGGGTACTACCTGCACTAGTATTGTGTCACACGTCCCTACCAGGTATTACCTGCACTAGTCTTGTGTCACACGTTCCTACCAGGTACTACTTGCACTAGTGTTGTGTCACACGTCCCAACCAGGTACTACTTGCACTAGTGTTTGTCACACGTCCCTACCAGGTACTACTTGCACTAGTGTTGTGTCACACGTCCCTACCAGGTACCACTTGCACCAGTGTTGTGTCACACATCCCACCAGCTACTACTTGCATTAGTGTTGTGTCACACGTCCCTACCAGGTACTACTTGCACTAGTGTTGTGTAAATGCCAAGGGACTTGACAGTGTAGATTTTCGTTTAAAGGAGTAAGAAGTTAGATTGGGCACAGCGGTGGATGTGATATATTGGATTTGCCAAAGCTTTGATACTGTGCCACATAGGTGACTAAGTTAAACTGAGGACTGTTGGCCTTGAAGAAAACATTTGTCCATGGAGTAGAGAACTGGTTATTGGATCACAAACAGAGAGTGGTGGTTAATGGAGCTACATCTATGTGGGTAAAGTTCTAAGTGGGGCCCTCAGGGTTCCGTACTGGGGCCACTTCTGTTTAATCTGTTTATAAATGACTTAGAAGGGACATTGAGAGCAAGGTCTCTGTGTTTGCTGATGGCACTAAACTATGCAGAGCTTTGGAAACTTCCAATGATGTGCAAGTGCTGCAAGCAGACCTAGATAGATTATCACAATGGGCAGCAGAATGGCAGATGGGATTCAATGTAGATAAATGGAAGGTGATGCATTTGGGATTTAAAGTGAATGTTCAACTTTTTATATTAATGTCCAGCTACCCCCAAACCCCAGTTTTGATTTATAGAAAACTTCCAAAGATGCCCAAGAGAGACCTACCTGACACGGTCCCTAGCCGCTGTGACACACCACTCCTCTGCTCTGCAGCGATACTTCCTGGCTGTGGCTGTCAGTCAAGGCGCGACGTGATGTCACGCCCTATACCTCACAGCCGTGACCAGGAAGCCCTCACCCAGGTGGTGAGTGTGTATGTAATTTTCTTTAATCTTCCTCTTTAAAGGGGAATGAAATGTTTGGTAACAGATAAATCCAGCTCCACACTATTGTAATATCGCATTCCAGGGAGAGACCTGGACGGGGAGAAAGAAAACAGAAATGAGTGAGAGGAAAAATGAAAAAACCCCAAAAACATTTATTTAAAGAGTAAAAAAATAAAATATATACACACAACAAGAAAGTAAAAAAATCCATAACAGAAAATATATAGAAAAACAAT
Source organism: Hymenochirus boettgeri (assembly GCA_019447015.1). NCBI lineage: Eukaryota > Metazoa > Chordata > Amphibia > Anura > Pipidae > Hymenochirus > Hymenochirus boettgeri. The sequence goes on along the minus strand of CM033471.1, from coordinate 7,377,752 downwards.
GTAATTAACATAGTGCAATTCTGCTATACAGCTGCCACTTAACGGCAACCCCCCCCCCCAAAAAAAAAACCATGCAATGTCCCATCTGCTAATCCCACGGTTTATCATAACAGACCGAGCTGTAAAGTAGATGGACGTGTGTAATAGCATCAAACACTATGGACGAAAAATGTAACTGTTATACAGACATTATGGGTAGGGTATAAAGGTTGGACTAGATGGACGTATGTCTTATACAACCTCCAATACTATGTTACTATGTAACTGTTATACAGACATTAGGTAGGATATAAAGGTTGGACTAGATGGACGTATGTCTTTATAAACCTCCAATACTATTACTATGTAACTGTTATACGACATATGGGGTAGGGTATAAAGGTTGGACTAGATGGACGTATGTCTTTAACAACTCCAATACTATGTTACTATGTAACTGTTATACAGACATTATGGGTAGGGTATAAAGGTGGACTAGATGGACGTATGTCTTTATACAACCTCCCAATATGTTTTACTATGTAACTGTTATACAGACATTAGGTAGGGATAAAAGGTTGGACTAGATGGACGTATGTCTTTATATAACCTCCAATACTATGTTACTATGTAACTGTTATACAGACATATGGGTAGGTAGGATATAAAGGTTGGACTAGATGGACGTATGTCTTTATATACCTCCAATACTATGTTACTTGTAACTGTTATACAGACATTATGGGTAGGGTATAAAGGTTGGACTAGATGGACAGTATGTCTTTATACACTCCAATACTATGTTACTAGTAACATGTTATCAAGACATTAAGGGTAGGGATATAAAGTTGATAGATAGATGGACGTAGTCTTTATAACCTCCAATACTAGTACTAGTAATGTTATTTACAGACATTATGGGTAGGGTATAAAGGTTGGACTAGACGGACGTATGTCTTTATAACCTCCAAATATGTTAGATGTAACTGTTATACAGACATTATGGGTAGGGTATAAAGGTTGGACTAGATGGACGTATGTCTTTATATAACCTCCAATACTATGTTACTATGTAACTGTTAGTATTTATAATACAAATGGTGGAATAACACAGAAAGGTTCTTTTTTGTTTTGATTATAAACTCTGGAAAATGTCTGGATTACTTTATAGAAGGGATTTATGCCACTATCACTAAACAGTTCCAGTAACCTTTGGTATTATAAACTGTTAGGAGCTGAATCTAGATATTTTTTTGCCTTAAATGTCACATCCAACCCCAAAACAGATATACCGTGACCTGGATGGATGAATATTACAGATATACCATGACCTGGATGAATGAATATTACAGATATACATGAGGATTAATGAATATTAAGATATACCATGACCGGATGGATGAAATATTACAGATATACCAGACTGGATAATGAATATTACAGATATACCGTGACCTGGATGAATGAATATTACAGATATACCATGACTGGATGAGAATGAATTATACAGATATACCGTGACCTGATGGAGAATATACAGATATAACATGACCTGGATGAATGAAATTACAGATATACATGACCTGTGATGAATGAATATACAGTTATACCGTGACCTGGATGGATGAATAACAGATAATCGTGACATGGGATGAAATTACAGATTATACCAGACCTGGATGAAGTGAATATACAGATATACCGTGGACCGGATGAGATGAATATTACAGATATACCGTGACTGGAGGATGATATTAGTCAGTATATACCGTGACTGGATGGATGACTATACAGATATACCGGGACCTGGATGGATGAATATTACAGATTATACCATGACCTGGAGAATGAATATTACAGATATAGTGACCTGGATGGATGAAATATACGAATTATACCGTGACCGGATGGATGAATATACCAGATATACCGTGACCTGGATGGATGAATATTACAGATATACCGTGACCTGGATGGATGAATATTACAGATATACCATGACCGGATGAATGAATATTACAGATATACAGTGACCTGGATGGATGAATATTACAGATTACCGGACCGGATGAATGAATATTACCATATACCATGACTGGATGAATGATATCTTCAGCACCTATGAGCACTGTACATCCGTGCGTATAGTATATTGCAGATACAGATAAGCAGACCTGGATGGATGATATTACAAGTATATACCATGACCTGGATATGAATATTACAGATATTACCGTGACTGGATAATGAATATTAAATATACCGTGACCTGGATGGAATGAATATACAGATTACCATGACCTGGATGATGATATAACAGATATACTGACCTGGATGGATGAATATTACAGATATACCATGACGGATGAGAATGTATACCAGAAATACAGTGACCTGGATGGATGAATATTACAGATATACATGACCTGGATGGAATGATATTACAGATTATACCGTGACCTGGATGGATGAATATTACAGATATACCATGACCGGATGGATGAGATATTACAGATATACCGTGACCTGGAGGAGAATATGCATATACTGACCTGGATGATGAAATACAGATATAACGTGACCTGGATGATGAATATTACAGATACCATGACCTGGATGGATGAATATTACAGATATACACGTGACCGTGGATGGATGAATATTTACAGATATACCGTGACTGGATGGAGAATATTACGATGATCATAACGTGACCTGGAGGATGAATATTTAGATATACCGTGACCTGGATGGATGATATTACAGATTATACCGTGACCTGGGGATGGATGAAATTACGATATCGACGATATATACATGACCTGGATGGAATGATATTTACAGATATACCGTTGACCTGGAGGGATGAATATTACAGATATACCATACCTGGATGGAAGAATATTACCGATATACCGTGTGACCTGGATGGATGCAATTACAGATATACCGTGACCTGGAAGATGAATATTACAAAGATTACGCGTGATCTGGATGGATGAATATGTAAGATATACCATGACCTGATGGATGAATATTACAGATATACCGTGACCGGATGGATGAATATTACAGATATACCGTGACCTGGATGGAATGAATATACAGAGATACCGTGACTGGATGGATGAATATTACAGATATACCGTGACCTGGATGAATGAATTTACAGATATACCGTGACACTGGATGATGATATTACAGATATACCGTGACCTGGATGAATGAATTACAGATTATACCGTGACCTGGATGAATGAATATTTCAGAATACCGTGACCTGGATGAATGAAATATTCAGATATACCGTGACCTGGATGGGATGAATATTACAGATATACAGTGACCTGGATGAATGAAATAGAAACAGATATACCGTGACCTGGATGAATGAATATACAGATATCCGTGACCTGGATGGATGAATATTACAGATATACCGTGACCTGGATGGATGAATATTACAGATATACCGTGACCTGGATGGATGAATTTACAGTATACCGTGACTGGATGATGAATGACAGAATGACCAGACCGGGATTAATGAATATTACAGATATACGGATATGACCTGGATGGATGAATATTACAGATATACAGTGACTGGATGGATGAATGTTACAATTACCGTGACCGAGGTATGAATATACGAAACTACTGACCTGGATATGAATATTACAGTATACTACCTGGATGGATGAATATTACAGATATACCGACCTGGATTAATGAATACAGAATACCGTGACCTGGATGGATGAATATTACAGAATACCGTGACTGGATGAAAGAATATACAGATATACCTGACCTGGATGGATGAATATTACAGATTATACCTGACCTGGATGGATGAATATAAAGATATATACCGTGACCTGGATGAATGAATCATATTACAGAAATACCATGAACTGGATGGATGAATATTACAGATATACCGTGACCTGGATGATGAAGATTACAGATATACCGTGACCTGGATGGTGAATATTACAGATATACGTGCCTGGATGATGAATTACAGATTACTACAAGACCTGGATGAATGAATATTACAGAGATACCGTGACCTGGATGGATGGATATTACAGATAAACCGTGACCTGGATGATATGAATATTACAATTACCGATATTACCGTGACCTGGATGATGAAATTACAGATATACCGTGACCTGGGATGGTGAATATACAGATATACCATGACATGGATGATAATATTACAGATATACCGTGACCTGGATGGATGAGAATTACAGATATACCGTGACCTGGATGGATGAATATTACAGATATACCGTGACCTGGATGAATGAATATTACAGAATACCGTGACCTGGATGGATGAATATTACAGATATACCAGTACTGGATGAATGAATATTACAGAATTACCGTGACTGGATGGATGAATATTACAGATATACCATGACCTGGATGAATGAATACAGATATACCATGACTGGATGACGAATATTACAGATATACCGTGACCTGGAATGGATGAATATTACAGATATACGTGACCTGGATGGATGAACTATTACAGATTTACCGTGACCGGATGGATGAATATTACAGATATACCGTGACCTGGATGGATGAATATACAGAATATACCATGACCGGATGGCATGATATGACAGATATACCTGACCTGGATGAATGTATATTACCGATATCCCGTGCCTGGGGATGATGATTATACAGATTTACCGTGATCTGGAATGGATTGAAATATTCAGATATACCGTGACCTGGATGGATGAATATTACAGATATACCGTGATCTGGATGTTTGTTATGAATATTTACATATTTTACCCTTACCATGTACTGTGCATGGAGGATATATTACAGCACCTTCTTGTCTACGTGCTACCTGCGATCGGATGACAATTACAACGACTATACGTGATTTCCCTGGACGGGCCCCCCCCCCTTCATGAACTATTTAAAGATTATATATCCGTGTACCCCCCTTGGATGGATGATATGACAGACTCCATATCCCACGTGACCTGGTATGGTTGTTCCCCCATGATCATTCAAGCCCCGATACCCCTATTGAACTGGTCCCCTATGGATGCACACTATTAAAGGGGATATCACAATGGTTATCACCTGATGAATGGACTGTGACATGATATTCCTGACTGGACTCCCTTGTGCCCTCCCTTTTTTGTTTTTATTGACCACTATACAGATATAACCCGCTGATCTTGGCCCCCTTGTTGGGTCCCTTCAGTAACCTATTATCCCCCAGATTAGTACCGTGACCCTGGATGGTAGGAACTATTACGAACCTTATCTATCAGTTGAATACTGGATTTGGATGAATTTCAGAATATACGTGACCTGGATGCGTTTTCGAAATTATATTTATCCTTATGATTTTATACCGTGATTTAGGCTATTGGATGAACTACCAGTTACAGATGATAATAGTGCCCCTGGTTATGACCCCCCCCCTCCCCCCCCATGACACCCCTCATCTGTGGTGCCAACTTCGTAAGTTCAAGTCGACTCTGGATGGCCACCCATCCCCCCCCCCCCACACCTCATTAGCATACTCTCTTTTCCATGCAATTCCGGCTTTATCCCCACCCCCGAATCTTGCATTCACCCTGTGGACTGTGTCATGGATTAATGATTTACGCACTTTGTACATATCCCCTATCCCCTGAATCCCTTGGAGAGTTACATGAATCCATTTTTACAGACTTTCTACCCGTCGAATTGGATGACCTTTTTATTCGAATACTTTAAACGACCCTATTACCGTGATAGGATGGCCCGCCCCCCATGGAAATATTACATGATTATATTACCGCCTTGATCTGACCTGGATGAATAGTACAGATTCGGAGCAGTTTTTGTCAACATTTGGTATTTGCACATCACCACCTCCCCTCCAGCAATTATTACACGATAACCAGTTTTCGTGGACTCCCTGGCCTTATTTGGATGAAGGAGTCGTACTCCTGACTTTTTGTCAGAACATCCGACGGTTGATGGTCATCTGAAGATTACATATATACAATGACCTGGACTGTGATGAATTTATCGGTTACAGACCCCATGACATTGAACTTGGATGCGATGAAGTATTTTAACAGAGTATACCGTGTAATGGCGTCGGCTGAATATAACAGACCTGTACAGTGACCTTGGATGGCCATGAATATACCCAGATATACCGGTTGATCTGGATGGATGAACGAACACAGCTTACTACCATGCCCTGTGAATGCATGAACTATTACAGAAACCAGGGATTCGGGAGGCCATTGCATATACAGAGTCGGTGACCGGTTGATGGCCTATGATTCTCCGATCTACGTGTAATGGATTGGACTGAATAATTACGCGAAAAGCTGATCGATGGATGAATATACAGACTGACCAGTGACTGATGTACTGATATCCACCGATCCAGACCGTGACCCTGAATGATTCGCACATATAAGCTTTATACCGTGACTGGATGATTATGATATTACAAGTATACCGGTATGTGCTCGAATAGTACAATTTAATGTTGATCCGGATGATCTGATATCTACAGCTCATTACGTGTACCGATGGAGTTAACATTCGAATACCGTACCTGGATGGCAGACTCTCGGCTCTCAGTGACTGTATGACTGAGATTACAGGATACCGTGACGGGATGACATGACTATTAAGATATAGTGGCCTGGTGGATGAATATACAGAATTACGTGCCCCTGGAGGGATGATTAGGACAGATATTATACCTGTTGACCTGGATGGCCGAATACCACACACATTCACAATGCACCACCACACACATTCACAACTCACCATCACACACATTCACAAATCACCACCACACACATTCACAACGCACCACCTCCAGCCTTCCTCCCCAATCCCTTTTTACTGTATGAGGTCCTACAACCATGCTGAAATGCGTTCCCTGATTCTATCCCCTTTGGGTAAAGTAACCTTCCTTATGGTCCCTTCCTCCTTCCTCCCCAATCCCTTTATGGATTAGTCCTACCACCACCTGCTGGAAAGGCTGTTCCCTTATCTCCCTTGGGTTAAATAGAACCTTCCTGAGGTCCCTTCATCCTTCACCCCCAATCCCCGTACGTATTAGTCCTACCACCCCTGCTGGGAAGGGGATGTCCCTGTATTATCCCCTTTGGTGAAGTACCCTCTTATGGTCCCTTTCATCATCTCCCCAATCACTTTAATGTATTAGGTCCTGACCACCCCGCGGAAGGAGTGCCCTGTAATCTATTCCCCTTTGGGTAAAGTAACCCTTCCTATGTTAACGGTCATCCTTCCTCCCCAATCCCTTTCTGTATTAGTCCCTACCCCCGCGTTTTTTTGGACGGCTGTTCCCTGTATCTATTCCCCTTTGGGTAAAGTAAACCCTTCCGTATGGTCCCTTCATCCGTCACCCCCAATCCCTTAATGTAGTAGGTCCTACCACCACTGTGGAAGGGATGTTACCTGTATCTATCCCTTTGGTAAAGTAACCCTTCCTTATGGTCCCTTCCATCCTTCCTCCCAATCCCTCTACTGATAGTCCTAACCACCATGATGGAAGGATGTTCCCTGTATCTATCCCCTTGGGGTAAAGTAACCCTTCCTTATGGGCCTTTCTCCTCCTCCCCAATCCCTTTACTGTATTAGTCCTACACCCCTGCTGGAAGGCGTTCCCTGTATCTATCTTTGGGTAAAGCAACCCTCCTTATGGTCCCGTTTCATCCTTCCACCCCCAATCCCTTTAATGTATTAGTCTACCACCCCTGCGGAAGCGTGTGTTCCTGTATCTATCCCCTTTGGGGTAAAGTAACCCGTCCTTCATGTTCCCTTTCATCCGTCCTCCCAATCCCTTTACGTATTAGTCCCCCACCGCTGGAAGGCTGTTCCCGGATCTATACCCTTTGGGTAATTAACCTTCCTTATGTTCCTATTCCCTCCTTCCTCCCCATCCCTTTACTGTATTAGTCTACCACCCCTGCTGGAGGCTGTTCCCTGTATATATCCACTTTGGGTAAAGTAACCCTTCCTTATGTTCCCTGTCATCCTTCCTCCCCATCCTTACTGTACTTAGTCCTACCACCCTGCCCTGCTGTACGGCTTGTTCCCTGTATCTATCACCATTTGGTAAAGAACCCTGCGTTATGTTCCCTTTCATCCTTCCTCCCAATCCCTTTACTGTAGTAGTCATACCCCACCCCTGTTGGAAGGATGGTCCCCTGTATCTACCCCTTTGGGTGTAAAGTAACCCTTCTTATGTTCCCTTTCATTCCTTACTCCCCCAATCCCTTTTACTGATTAGTCTACCACCCATGCGGAAGGCTGTTCCCTGTATCTATCCCCTGTTGGTAAAGAACCCTTCCTTATGTTCCCTTTAATCCTCCTCCCAATCCCTTTACTGGATTAGTCCTACACCATGCTGGAAGCTTTTCCCATGTATCTAATTTGCCCTCTTTGGGCAAAGTAAACCCTTCCTTAGTTTCCCTTTCATCATGACACCCCAATCCCTTTACGGTAGAGTCCTACCACCCCTGCTGGACAGGCTGTTCCCTGATCTATCCCTTGGGTAAAGTAAACCCTTCCTTATGTTCCCTTTAATCCGTACTCCCCCAATCCTTTACTGTAAGTTCCTACCACCTGCTGCAGGCTGTTCCCTGTATCTATCCCTTTGGGTAAAGTAACCCTTCCTTATGTTCTCCTGTCATCATGCCCCCCAATCCCTTTACGTATTAAGTCCTACCACCCATCTTGGAAGGCTGTTCCTGTAATCTATCCACCTTTGGGGAAAGTAAAAAAAACCCTTCCATAGGTCCCTTCCATCCTTCCTCCCCAATCCCTTTACTGTAGGTATTAGTCCTACCACCCCTGCTGGTAAGCTTGTGCCCAGTATCTAACCCCCTTTGGGTAAAGTAACCCTTCTGTGTTCCCTTCATCCTTCCCGTCCCCAAGCCCTTTACTTATTAGTCCTACCACCCCTGCTGGAGGCGCTGTTCCCGATCTATCCCCTTTGGGTAAAAGTAAACCTCCTATGGTCCCTTCCATCCTTCCTCCCAATCCCTTTACTGTATTAGTCTACCACCCCTGCTGAAGGCTGTGATTCCCTGATCTATTCCCTTGGGTAAAGGAACCCTTTCCTTATGGTCGACCTTCAATCCGTCCTCCCCAATCCCTTTAATGTATTAGTCCTACCGACCCTGCTGGAAGGGCTGTTCCCTGTATCACTCCAAATCCTTCCTTATGGTCCCTTTCAGCGTGTTGGAAATCTCGCCCATATCTGAAGTGGATCCTGACGGCAATTTTGTAAGAATCAGTAAATGCATCTCCGGCCCATGAAGAAGATTTAGGTCGCTTCATCCATACAGCAGAATATCGCTGGCCACCCATGTCGCTGTAAATTTCCGCCGAAACAACCCGGTTGATGGCCGTGAGTGCGTCCACGGGAGGTAGCGAGAAAGGCATTTAATAGGCAAATAGGCATTTCCTCTTTCCTAACATGTGACTCTCTCTGTAGGTTTGGGCAACTGCCAGCAAACTCTCTCACCAACCGCCCCACCACCAATATTCTCTGGAAGGAGATGGATAGTTTTCTGGCGTGAGCCGCGGTGCACCACACAGTCCTGTGCAAACGCCAATGGCCACAGTGATCAAAAGAAGCACCATCGATATATAGAGCTGTGGGGTGACAAACCGTACCTTGCCTCCCAGTACCTTCCCACCTGGACACTTTCTGAAATTGTGCAATTCCTGTTGCCAGCCCGCCATAGCGTGGCTACAGCTGCGCCGGGGTCACAGTGGCTGACTCGTGAGTCCCTAAAAAACCCCCCAGACCAGGGGCCACACTTTCACACGAGACCAGGAACCCATAAACAAGTGACGAAGGGAACCAAAGAAACCCGACAAGAAGTGGGAGAGCACCCCTAGAACCATTCTGCTCAGAAGGTAAAACCAACCTTATCCCCATGATGAGATATTCTCATGTTACCCTCCCTCACTGTCCCTTATACTGATTATATATAATGTTCTATTTCCGCGAGAACCCCCCCCAGTGATGCTAACCACCATCGTCCAGTCCGGACATACCCGACACGCGCTGTCCCCGACCCACCACCCCACTTGTTCTCTCCCATCCCTATCTCCAGCGGCAGAAGAAAAGGAAGTCGAAGTTAGTACCCCCCTGGTCTCATTTTCTATAACAGCAGCATAATGTCCACACTGCACACAACAAACATACAAAACACACACGCCCCCACCTTTTTTGCGTTTGTGTGTTCTCTGCGCATTTATGTGTGTGTGGGGGTTTTTGTCTGTCTTACAAACATGGTTTTTAGCGCATGTTACATACAAGAAAAGGGTTGGTGGGTAATGGCGTTGTGGAACGTAGTGTATTGGCGTTGAGTGTGACATGTGTGGCTGTGAGTTGTGAATGTGGTATGTATGGCGTTGATTGAATGAATGTGTCGTGGTGGTTGCGTTGGCATGTGGTGGTGGTGATTTGTGAATTGTGTGTGGCGGTGCTAGTTGTGAATGTTTGTGGTGGTGCGCTGTGAGGCCTGTGGTGTGTGTGACTTGTGCCTGAGTGTGTTGTATGTGCGTGTGATGTTGGTGGTGGCACTTGTGTGTGTGTGGTGGTGAGTTGTGATGAGTGTGACGGTGCGTTGTGAATGTGTGTGGTGGGTGAGATTGTGGAATGGTGTGTGGTGGTGAGCGTTGTGAAGGTGTGGGTGGTGAGCATTGTGGAATGTGTGTGGTGGTAGTTGTGCATGAGGCTGTGACGGCTTCGTTGTTGAAATAGATGTGGTGGTGGGAGTTGTGAAGAGGGTGGCGGTGCGTTGTGGATGCGTGTGGTGCGTTGATTATTTGTGCGTTGTGAATGGATTGCGTTTCGGTTGAGTTGTGATGTGTCGGCGGTGATGTGAATGTGTGTGTTGTGAATGTAGTTGGTGATAGTGCTGGTGTGCTGAGTGATGCGTGTAAGAGTGTGGCTGGTGCCGTTGTGAAATAGTGTGGCGGTGCGTGGTGAATGAGTGTGGCGGTGTCTGTGTGAATGAGTGTGGCGCGGTGCGTTGTGACATAGTGTGGGTGCGTTGGTGAGTTGCGTGAGTTGTGAATGTGTGCGTTGGTGAAATGAGTGTGTGGCGGTTGCGTTTTGTGAATGAGTGTGGCGGTGCGTCGTGATGAGTGTGGCTTTGTGCGTCTTCTCACAATAGAAGGTTTATATCGGTCCTGCTCTGTAACACATTATCTTGTTTTTGACCATTTCTACATTCATTTTGTTCATCTGACTGACTCCAGGAGAGGTAAAGATATTTGTCGGATCCGATCGCGCCTACTGGAGCCTTCTAATTGATTTTCTATTAGTTCTGCTGTGAAGCTGTCTAGTCGGGCTTTTAACACAGACGGAAGTGTAATATGTACTTCCTGATTAAAATCAATTAGAGGTGTAAATTCGCCCGACCATTAAATAGAACAGTCACAGCAATAGATCACGATTCACTATCTGCGGAGTGTAATTCTAGGCAATGGGGTTAACCAGTGTAGTCACTGAGAGTCTCAGCTATTATAATGCAGAATGTCTCTATACTGGCCACCCTCCTGGACAGGGTTTCTTCTGTAGCTTTCTGGCCTAACAGCTCTAAGGGTGGAGACATTTACGGGTTCCAATCATAGGTATGGGGGTGTGGCCTAAATTGTCCTACCGACCCCCTATTTACTCCTACCCCCAACATCCGCATTTAATTGAGTACAGTATTGAGAAACCCATGCACGGAGCAGCTATCAGAGATCAGGTTCACTCTACACCATATATAGCGGTTTACTGCGTCCACAAATAAAGGCCACCGAATAATTGGTATTTGCAACCACGCTCCATGGCCCCATTGGCTACAAAACGTTATATTTTTAATTATTATTGCGGATTTTATATAAAGCCAACATCTTCCGTAGCGCTTTACAATTACATGTATCATTCACATCAGGCCCTGCCCTGAAGAGCTTACAATCGAAGCACATTTATTTGACACAAGACGTACAATCTGAAGTACATTTATGACCCAAAGAGCTTAGCAATCTAAGTACATTCATTTGACCTAAGAGTTACAATCTAAGCACATTTATTTGACACCCAAGAGCCTTACAACTAAGAAATTGTATTTGACCCAAAGAGCTTACAATCTAAGCACATTTATTTTGACCCAAAGAGCTTACAATTAAGCACACTTTAGTTGACCCAACGAGCTTACAATCTAAGCCACATTTATTTGACCCAAAGAGCTTACAATCTAAGCACCTTTATTTGACCCGAAGAGTTACAATCTAAGAACTTATTGAACCCAAAGAGGTTACAATCTAAGCACATTATTTGACCCAAGAGCTTACAATCTAAGCACATTTATTTGACCCAAAGAGCTACAATCTAAGCACATTTATTTTGACCCAAAAGTTTACAATCTAAGCACATTATTTGACCCAAAAGAGCTTACAATCTAAGCACATTTATTTGACCCAAGAGTTTACAATCTAAGCACATTTATTTGACCCGAAGAGCTTACAATCTAAGCACATTTATTTGACCCAAAGAGTTTACAATCTAAGTCACATTTAGTTGACCCGAAGAGCATTAACTCCTAAGCACATTTATTGACCCAAAGAGCTTACAATCTAAGCACATTTATGTGACCCAAAGAGTTTACAATCTAAGCACATTATTTGACCCGAAGAGCTTACAATCTCAGCACATTTATTTGACCCAAAGAGTTTACAATCTAAGCACATTTATTGGACCACAACAGAGCTTACAATCTAAGCACATTTATTTGACCCAAAGAGCTTACAATCTAAGAACATTTATTTGACCCAAAGAGCTTACAATCTAAGCACATTTATTTGACCCGAAGAGCTTACAATCTAAGCACATTATTTGACCCAAAGAGTTTACAATCTTAGCAACATTTATTTGACCCGAAGAGCTTACAATCTAAGCACATTTATTTGACCCGAAGAGCTTACTCAAGCAATTTATTTGACCAAAACGGACAATCGAAAGCACATTATTGACCCAAGAGTTACAATCTAAGAATTTGACACGAAGAGCTACAATTAAGCACATTTTTGATCCCGAAGAGCTTACATTAAGCCATTTATTTGACACTAAACTATCAGTATGTCTTTATGATTGTGGGGGAAACGGAGCGGCCGAGGAAAACCCACGCAAGCACGGGGAGAAACATTACAACTCCTTGCACATGTGTCCAAGGGTGGAATCGAACTCAGGAAGGCAATAAAATACCGTAAGCTATTGGTTGCCCATACGGGGTTACACATTGGAATTCCTGTGCGTCGTTGGATTCCTCTCTAACCATTGATCCGTCGGATAACTATTCCCCTTAATTCTCCTCACAGGAAACGGAACAACAGGAATCTGAGCACAGGACGGCAGTCTGGCCATGGCCGAGGCCGACCCAGTCAGCAGGGGTAAGCAGAGCGCTACCATCAAACAGGGACAGTAAAGATAATGTTCACACAAGGGGTCGGGATTCCTTTCTCTATATTTCACCCTCCTGCTCATGAATAAACCTCTATCCCACGCCTTGTAGGTAGAATAAAACTAATTCTTATTTCATATCATCCATCATGCTTATTCATGACGAAAGGTGCAGAACCAATCAAAGGCTAAAAATAAACTGCACTTAGTCCCCAACACTCTTCACTTTAAAATATCCACTATGTAGAATTGGAACCCTAATCATGTCAGTTCCAATGGTGTGCTAGTTTCACTGGTGGGGATGAGACAGAACTGCAGCTTCAATAGTCAACAGTTTTTTTTTTTTTTCTCCTTTCCATTCCAGGTGTAATAATGTTGAAAAAATGTAAATCTTCCCGTATCAATCTCCAATTACAACAAAAGGGTCCCAGCGGCTCCCACTCTTTAGGCATTTCCCTCCTGCAATCACCCAGAAAGGTAAAAGCGAGGAAGAACTCGCAGGTTGCAGAAACCAAATATTTTTATCGCTGCTAAAAACACGGGGTAACAAAGTGACGCACAGTGACGCACAGTGACATAAAGGGACACACACAGTTGACGACACAGTGTGCAGCAGTGACACACAGTTGATGCACAAAGAACGACACAGTTGATGCACAGTGGCGCCAAACGTGAGCATTAGTAACTCACAGTGCGCACAGTGACACCATAAAGTGACCACAGAGTGACGCACAGTTGCACAGTGACACACAGTGATGACAAGACGCCACAGGGATTGCACAGTGGCGCCACAGTTGTGGATGCATAGTAACTCACAGTGACGCACAGTGACACACGTGAGTACAGTGGCGCACAGTGATACCACATGACAACACAGTGATGCACAGTGACGGCACCAAAGACGCACACAGTGACACACAGTGAGAACATGGGCGCACAGGATACCAACGTGACACACAGTGAGGCCACAGTGACGCCAACAAAGACGCACACGTGACACACAGAGTACAGTGACGCACAGGTGACACACAGTGATGCCACCGTGGCGCACTGATACACAGTGACACACAGTGATGCACAGTGACGCACAACGACGCCACAGTGACACACAGTGATGCAAAGTGGCCGCACAGTGACACACATGGGCGTTTGAAACATGTTGGTTTTTAGCGGTGATAAAATATTTGGTTGTCTCCTTACTTTACGTACTGTTGGGAACGGTTCCTGTGGCCATAGGGCCGTCAAGTTTACAGTCCGAAATACAAAGTGTCATTTCCCTGATAGTTACCAGCCAGATGTTTGATTGGAATCCCAGACAAACCAGGGGTTAAAAAATCCCTAACCTATAGGGAACCGCACGATCGATCGAACTTTATCGACATGTCTATCGTCCCACACCATATTATTTTCGGCCGATAACTCTGTGGTGTGCACCCAGCCTATAAATATCGGCCATGAAACCCATACCATACAACCACCTGTGTCAAATGGCCGCTGCAGTGCGTTACAGTGAAATGTAGGTTAAACCTTAGTGAACTGGATCTGGTATGCCCTGGGTGTAACAGGGCAGGGCCATAAAACTGTCCTCCCAGGGACTTTCCTATCACTTTCCGCTCAGGCACCGCCGGGGCGTGTCCGTGTTACAGTCAGCCGCAGAACCCCTGAAGTTTCAACCTCCAATGGCCGCGGCCTCGGTCGCCATTCCTGTAGAACAGACCCTGGACAGTTAGCCTAACGCCATTATTACCCACCCCTAGTCTGACGGGGAATAAATAGGGGTTGTAATTGGTAGTAAATGTATTTTAACCCATTATTACAATTAGTTTACGGACAACCTTTGGACGTCCAGATGCTTTGAAATCTACAACAACTACAATCAGCAGAGGTGAAGGCAGGGTAATGCTGGGAGTTTGTATTTTTAACATCTGGAGGCCTGCAGCTCGACAATCCTGTTGTGTATGTGGGGGGTCGCAGACACTACATAAAAAAAATCCACTTGCCACCAATGGGGTTAAGCATTAAAAGGGGAACTGCTTGTTTATATAGTTTCCTCTATTAAAAAGGACACACATCCTATCGTAAAGATCATGCTTCTAGCTGCAAGGTCCGCACACAACGTGTGATCACAGGACCTACCACAAAGCACAAGTGTCGTTCCCAACGACATTTGGCTGACTAAGCTTAGTGTAGGGCACTCGGTCTGCCCAATCGACCATAAACTAAGAGATCACACGTGTGTATAATAGTATAAATAGTGGTGCTTCCTGCAGTGAGCAGTGACATCACCAGCAAGCCCCTGGCTTGAGCATGCCCACTTGTATCCTACCGCTAGGACAGGAGCATCATCAGCTAACAGCACAAGCTCCACCCCCAAACTTCATAATCATTTTTAAAGTTAGCCCCAAGGGCTTAAACATTTTTGTCCCCTCCCTAAAGTGCGATGTAGTGTTGTTAATCCAAGTTACAGGCTGAGACACATTCTCCTAGGTGGTTTGAAAAGACGTGAGAGAGCTCTGATCAATAGAGGGCCCTTATTGGAGAACACAGTTATTTTTAGGCCCGTCAGAGGTTTCTATATTTAAACCCTCCTCAAGGGGGTGCATTGTTATTTTACCATCTCTGTATTTTTATCTATGGTAAAAAGATACAGTTTGATCATTGCCCTACTGACCAACACATTGTGTTATCCCAGGAAACCCAATTGACTTTGACTTTTTCTCACCTCTCAGCACCAGTTGTAAGGGAATTCTCTACCTGGGATTTTCTAACCGTCCGGCTCCATCCTACAACAAATTAGTTTCGGGAAACTCTTCCTATTGACATCAGCTGGCGAGTCACGTTTCCCTGACGCCGGCCCCTCCTACCAAATGTGTAGCTCCGATCTGCAATCTACCATCATCTCCGCCCCAGAGCAGTCCGCATGCTACAAGGAACTCTATAGAACAATAACAAATAGAATGATTGGATTTTATGGCAGAAATCGTCATTGTTCTTGTCTATGGGAAATGTTTAATATTTATAATTTACTCTGCTCACAGAAACAATTTATTCAGGGAATATATCATTATAATAAAGGGATTGTCCACCTTAAACAAAAACCTGGTCACTTGGTCAGTTACCCTGCCCCCAATCCACATTGATATATTGAGCACATTATTAGATGTATTATTGATAGGGAATGTTTCGGTGTAAATGAATTGCTGTACCTTTAAACACACACATGTTACTTTCCTACTTACTTGCTGCCTTTCCTGCTCACCTGTAACCTCGTTTCAATCCACTTATTTACTGGGAGGACTTGCTGCAGAAATCCCATCAGACATTCTGGACTGCCTGCATCTGTATATTACACTACAGTTAAAAAGTGGACCGGAATAGGGACTGGATTAGTTCCACGTATATGTATAGAATGCAATGATGTTTAAAGGGTAACTGTGGTCCTAAAATGGCTTTATGTCTTATATATATATTTTTATAGTTTGAAGATATTTACATTTTTATGTGGGATATGGTAGCAGCATCAGCCCAAATGGCCTGCTGGAAAAAACCATGTGCCTACAGCCAAGATGGTGGCGGGAATGTGATGGGTTTGGGGCCGGCACTGGGAGATACAGTCGTTGGCGGAAACCATGAATTCCAATGTGAGTAATGTGACATACAGAAGCAGATGGTCCCTCCCTCGGAAACAGGGACGCAGGGCAGAATTCCAAAATGATGAGGGGAAGGTGCTGGACTCCAGACCTAAACCCTATTGAGACTTTTGTTGCCAGTGGTTTGGACATTAAGGCTGTGTTAGTTATTTGAAGGGACAGTGGATTTCAACTATTAATTCTGGCTCGTTGACGCGCCCTCTAAAGGAGAATTGGGGACATCATAAAGTAGGAATATATTATTTAGACATTGTATGTAGATGGTATTTCTCAGGTAGCACTACATACTCAGCGCTCTTGCAGTTATTACAGACATGATAAACTTCTCTTTCCTCATTAAACTAGACTTTGTCTTAACTTGGATGAAATAGACCTAGGAGATGAACATTAAGAATATGAAGGCGGGACCAGGGGCCGTATTTACAAAGATGCGTTATGGCTTTTTAGCCTTTAACGGACGGTTTAATGATCGTTATGTGGCAATAAATCAAACCCCAGACACAGTGGAAATGGAGAGAATTTAAAAACGCCCTTAAGAAATTATAATCAACCTGCTAATAAGGGCGGTGCCGTGGCTGCGATGGTGTGAGACATGGGCCTCATTTACCCAGACTCGCGTACAAATATGAGTAGTTAAAGTTCACGCTAAGCGGTTAATATATGGAGTTAAAGTCACGCTAAGCGGTTAATATAGGAGTAAAGTCACGCTAAGCGGTTAATATATGGGTGTTAAAGTCACGCTAAGCGGGTTTAATATATGGAGTTAAAGTCAGCCCTAAGCGGTTATATATATGGAGTTAAAGTCACGCTAAGTCGGTTAATAATGGAGTTAAAGCACGCTAGCGGTGTAATAATGGATTAAAGTCACGCTTAGCGGTTAATATATGGGGTTAAAGTCACGCTAAGCGGTTAATATATGGGGTTTAAAGTCACGTAAGCGGTTAATATATGGAGTTAAAGTCACGCTAAGCGGTTATATATGGGGTGTTAAAGTCAAGCTAAGCGGATACTATATGGGAGTTAAAAGTCACGATAAGCGGTTAAATATATGGGGTTAAAGTCACGCTAAGCGGATAATATATGGAGTTAAGTCACGCTAAGCGGTTAATATATGGGGTTGTTAAAGTCACCTAAGCGGTTAATATGGGTTAAAGTCACGCTAAGCGGTTAATATATAGGTTTAAGTACGCGAAGCGGATTAATATATGGATTAAAGGTCACGCTAAGCGGTTAATATATGGGTGTAAAGTCACGACTAAGCGGTTCAAATATGGGTTAAAGTCACGCAAGCGGTTAATATATGGGGTTAAAGTCACGCTAAGCGGTGTTCTATATGGAGTTAATAAGTCACGCTAAGCGGTTAATATATGGAGTTTAAGTCACGCTAAGCGGTTAATATTGGAGAAGTTTAAGGTACGTAATAAGGTCGGTTAATATATGGAGTTAAAGTCACGCAAGCGTTAATATATGGAGTTAAAATCACGCTAAGCGGTTAATATATGGAGTTAAGTCAGCTAAGCTTGGTTAATATATGGAGTTTAAAGTCACGTAAGACGGTTAATAATGGAGTTAAAGTCATGCTAAGCGGTTAATATATGGAGTTAAAGTCACGCTAAGCGGTTAATATATGGAGTTAAGTTATAGCTCAGCGGTTAATATATGAGTTAAAGTCACGCTAAGCGGTAATTGATGGGGTTAAAGTCACGCTAAGCGGTTAATATATGGAGTTAAATCACGCTAAGCGGTAATATATGGAGTTAAAGTCACGCTAAGCGGTTAATATATGGAGTTAAAGTCATGCGAGCGGTTAATATATGGAGTTAAAAGTCACGCTCAAGCGGTTAATATATGGGGTTAAAAGTCACGCTAAGGTTAATATATGGAGTAAAGTCACGCTAAGCGTTATATGGAGTAAGTTAGCGGTTAATATAGGAGTTAAGTCACGTAAGCGGTTAATCTTGGAGTTAGTCATGCTTAAGCGGTTATATATGGAGTTAAAGTCACGCTAAGCAGTTGTGTTAATATATGGGGTTAAAGTCACGCTAAGCGGTTAAATGGATGCGTTTAAAGTCACGCTAACGGTTAATATATGGAGTTAAAGTCACGCTAAGCGTAATATATGGAGTTAAAGTATGCTAAGCGGTTAATATATGAGTCTAAATCACGCTAAGCGGTTTGCTAACGGTTAGGAGACCGTAGCTCCATATTAGCGTTGGAGTGTGCGTTTGCACTCTTGCCACACTGGGATTTACCCACTTGCAAACGTGATATTAAATCGCCCAACGGGACTTTTACCAGGAGCGTTAGCGGCTCTGGGTAAATGAGCCTGGAATGTACATTGCGAACAGAGAGGAACCGTCATACCGGGTCACTACATATAATTTAATGATCACTGGGCAGTACAATGGTTTATTAACCGAGAACACAGGTGAATATTTCAAAGTGTAAACATCCAGTATCCCTGTACAACGATACACGTTTGAACCCACCCACGTCACCCGATAGGATCCGGGATAGGATCAGTATTTGAACGATAGGTAGATACGTGGATTCGCTTAACAACCGGGGGTTGCTCAGATTTAAACTCGCCTTAAAGGGCAAGCCAGTCTAAAAAAAGTAACCTCGAGAATGTCAATACCTGTCAATCACCTTTCAAAGATTCCCCTTAAGGACCTTACCTGACCGTGTCCCCACTGGTGGGTGCCGCTCCTGCTCTGTATCAAGCTTGTTTTTGACCAAAAACAGGAGCAGAGGCCTTCTGTGCTGACAGCCGCTCTACTTCATGGTCACGGTCTACTTCATGGTCACGCGCTCTACTCATGGTCACGGCTCTACTTCATAGATGTACAAATTTATACACGGCTATAGCCCAGGAGGAAGATGGTTGAATATGATAGAAGAACATCCCAACATTCCCTGTGCCAATTCTTTTGGCAGAAACGGGACGTCAATGGTTCCCTGTAGCTGTATTTCTATGCACAGCTTAGAACGAGTTATTCTAAACGGAAAGTTCCAATCAAACACTGTGACGTAAGGTATTGGACGATATGTTAGTGTTATGACAAGGGAATGAATGGAATTTCAAAGTATGATTAACCAGGTGAATGTATCATACATAAATGACATTTCTAGATGTAAATATTAGATAAATGAAGGGCAAATACCAGACACCAGTTTACACAAAGCCTACAGACACAAATAATCTTACGATCGTATCATAATGTATATCAAGCGATTCCCAAGAGCAATTTATCAAAACGGATTCTTCCCAAAAAGCCGAGGGGGAGATAGCAGGAAATCTATCACACTAGCGAATTTTTGTGCACGCATTTGCTCGCGATTGCACTCCGCGATTTCGCAACATGGAAATCGCTAGAACACGAAACATTCCGCCGATTTCCTATGCACATGCGATTGGCGTCCGTCCGCATTTTGCGTTCAAGCATTTTTGCGCAACGCAATGCGTTTTCTCTTTGTAAATATGCGAAAATGTATGCGCAAAGCAAAACAATGCAAGCGAACGCACAGAAATTGAGCCGATTGCATGCCGCATTTGGTGCGTCGAGTGTGTCCTCAGCCGAAGGCTGCGCGATTTCTGTGTGTTCTGTGCGTTGTTTTCAAGTTTTGCGCACACGTTTTCGTATCACAATGAGTAAAGCGCATGCGATTGCGCAAAAATGCTTGAAAGCAAAATCCCCAGGGAGACGTAACACAATATAAAAGCAAATAGATAACAGCTGAATATATACCATTTGTAGCTAAATATAATGTCTGCAGCAATTGTACAATCGGATCAGACCAAATTTAAAGAGTTAAAGTTACCGAAGAGGAAATGCCTTAATGGATAAGTAGAAATAATCCGTATTAAAGGGAAACCTAAATGTGGAACTTTCCCATGTGGAAAAATATGTATAGGACAGACCAGCAGGGGCAGTAAGGGTTGGGTCCCCACCATGCACGTTGCATTCCGCTTTGCATGTTTTGCGAAATTGCAATGAATTAGAATATAATGGAAATCGCAAGAATCAGTTCCCACTGTATTATTTGGTTCGGAACTCCTCGTGACTTCTAATATCCATAATTTACAGTAGGGATACATTATCCCTTATAAACATGAGTGGTACCCAGAGTTCCTGTATAATCAGTCTGTGTCCTTGTACCTTTATATAGACACATAACTCCTCAGTGACGTCTAATATCCTTATAATTTACCAGTAGGGGATAATTATCCCTTATACACATGAGTGGTACCCAGCGTTCCCTGGATAACTCAGTCTGTGTCCTGTTACCTTTATATAGAAACAGAACTCCTCAGGGATTCTTAATATCCTTATAAATTACAGTAGAGGATACATTATCCTTATAATACATGAGTGGTACCCAGAGTTCCCTGTATAACCAGTCTGTGTCCTGTACCTTTATATAGACACAGAACTCCTCAGTGAATTCAATTACCTTATAATTACAGTGGTGGTGCATTGATCCACTGTATATAATCAACGATTGGACATTCATTGTGAAAAAAAACACATGGCACTGGATTATACGAATTGGGACTTTCCTGGATAACAATGTTAAATCCAGCACGGGAATCACTTTATATATGATGGATCATGGATAAGAAAAAGCACAAGAAACTTCCCCATGGAATTGGTATGTTACTAATAGGAAGACTAAAGACTGGTACACACGATTGTAATGGGGCCCTATTTATAAAGATCAGTATCGTTATCGAAAATACCGATCGTTATCGTAAAATAACGGACCGGGTTTTTACCGATAACGGTCTGTAATTTACCGATAACGGTTGTTATTTACCGATAACACCCGTTATCGGAAATAACGGTTCGTTATCGGGAGAATAACGTCGTTATCGGTAAAACGGTCATTCGGTAAAACCCGGTCGTTATTTTACGATAAACGATCGGTATTTTACGATAAACGATACCGATCTTGTTATAAATATGGCCCAAATTTCATCCGATCGACCAATAGTTCGGTTGTTTGTATCTGTCATCGTGGCGGAATTATCGATGCGTTTTCAGGACAGTGGCAAAGTATCCCATTCCAAGGACAAAGTGGTCTAAAAGTCCAGGTTCCAAAATCAGGGGTCAAAAAAAGAGGAAACAAAGTCAGAGTTCAAAGCCAAGGTCAAACAGATAAATCCAAATAAGAGAGAGGAACCAGACAAGTGCCGGTGCTGTTTACCTGTAAATCAGCTTTCCGAGTTACTCCTCCTAATGTTCCATCTGGTTTCAGGCAGATAGTCACCAGAATTCACAATAATATTGCTGACGTTCTCAGTGCCAGGAAAATTTCACCATTTGACACGGAAGCAGATTTAGAGGAGCAACATGTCCAACCTGTTTTATAGGAAACTGCTGGGAGAACCATTGCCCAGTCTTGTACATCTCCATCTACACGGCCCCTAACAACGGTTAGGCCAATAACACGGCCAACTTGCTGGTGTTTCTTTCTTTACCACATTTGGTCTCCTGTGACGTGTCTAAATTCTTGTCACTTCATTCTGATGGTTAAAAGAAAGAAACATGCTTATAGTATAAATAATAATAATATAATCCAGAAATCCTTCCGGGTACTACCTGCACTAGTATTGTGTCACACGTCCTTCCGGGTACTACTGCACTCTAGTTGTGTCACACGTCCCTTCCGGGTACTATCTGCACTAGTATTGTGTCACACGTACCTTCCAGGGTCACTTTCGGCACTAGTATTGTGTCACCGTCCCTTACGGGTACTATCTGCATAGATGTGTCACACGACCTTCCGGTACTTTCTGCACTAGTATTGTGTCACACGTCCCTTCCGGGTACTACCTGCACTGTATTGTGTCACACGTCCCTTCCGGAGTACTACCTGCACTAGTATTGTGTCACAGTCCCTTCTGGGTACTACCTGCAATAGTATTGTGTCACACGTCCTTCCGGGTTACTACCTGCACTAGTATTGTGTCACACGTCCCTTCTGGGACTACCTGCACTAGGATTGTGTCACACGCCCTTCCTGGGTACTACCGGTACTATGTATTGTGTCACACGTCCTTCTGGGTACACCTGTACAGTATGTGTCACACGTCCCTTCGGGTACTACCTGCATAGAATGTGTCACACGTCCCTTCGGGTACTATCTGCACTAGTATTGTGTACACGTCCTTCTGGTATACTGCATGTATTGTGTCACACGTCCTACCAGGTACTACCTGCACTAGTATTGTTCAACGGCCCTACCGTGTACTACCTGCACTAGTATTGTGTCACACGTCCCTTCCGGGTACTACCTGCACTAGTATTGTGTCACACATCCCTTCTGGGTACTACCTGTACTAGTATTGTGTCACACGTCCCTTCTGGGTACTACCTGTACTAGTATTGTGTCACACGTCCCTTCGGGTACTACCTGCAATAGCATGTGGTCACACGCCCTCTGTGTACTACCTGCAAGCATTGTGTCACACACCCCTACCGGGTAGTATACCTGTACTAGGTTGTATCAACGTACCTTCTGGGTACTACCTGCACTGTATTGTGTCACACTTCCCTACCGGGTACTACCTGTACTGTGTTGTGTCACACGTACCTACCAGGTACAACCTGCACTAGTGTTTGGTCACACGTCTCTAACGGGGTATACCTGTACTAGTATTGTGTCACACGTCCCTACCAGGTACTACTGGCACTAGATTGTGTCACACGTCCCCTACCGGGTACTACCTGCACTAGTATGTGTCACACGTCCCTAACGGGTACTAAACCTGCACTATTGTTGTGTCAAACGGCCCAACCAGGTACACTTGCACTAGTGTTGTGTACACGTCCCTACCAGCAGACTACTTGCACTAGTGTTGTGTCACACGTCCCTACCAGGTACCACTTGCACCATGTTGTGTCACACACCCTACCAGATACTACTTGAATAGGGTTGTGTCACACGTCCTACCATGTACTTTGCATAGTGTTGTGTCACACGTCCTACCAGGTACTACTTGCAATAGTGTTGTGTCACACGTCCCTACCAAGGCCAGGTACCACTGCACTAGTGTTTGTGTCACACGTCCCCCCAGGTCCCACTTGCCATAGTGTTGGTCCCACGTCCCTACCAGGTACACTTGCACTAGTGTGTGTCCCACATCCTACCAGCTAAATATGCACTAGTGTTGTGTCACACGTCCCTACCAGGGACACTTGCTAGTATTGTGTCACACGTCCCTACCAGCTACTACTTGCATTGCACTGTGTTGTGTCACACGTCCCTACCAGTACTACTTGCACTAGTGTTGTCACACATCCCTACCAGCCACACTTGCACTAGTGTTGTGTCACAATTCCCTACCAGGTACTACTTGCACTAGTGTTGTCACACCATCCCTACACCAGTACTAACTTGCACAAGTCTTGGGTCACACATCCTACCATGGACTACTTGCACTAGTCTTGTGTCACACATCCCTACCAGCTACTACTTGCACTAGTGTTGTGTCACACGTCCCTACCAAGTACTACTTGCACTAGTGTTGTCACACACTCCCTACAGCTACTACTTGAACATAGTGTTGTGTCAACTCCCTACCAGGTACTACGCACTAGTGTTGTGCCAACGTCCCTACCAGGTACTACTGACTAGTGTTGTCCCAATCCCTACCAGCACTACTTGCACTCGTGTTGTGTCACACATCCCACCAGCTACTACTTGCACTAGTGTTGTGGCACACGTCCCTACCAGGTACTACTTGCACTAGTATTGTGTCACATGTCCCTACCAGCTACTACTTGCATTGCACTAGTGTTGTGTCACACGTCCCTACCAGGTACTACTTGCACTAGTGTTGTCACACATCCCTACCAGCCACTACTTGCACTAGTGTTGTGTCACACGTCCCTACCAGGTACTACTTGCACTAGTGTTGTCACACATCCCTACCAGCTACTACTTGCACACGTCTTGTGTCACACATCCCTACCAGGTACTACTTGCACTAGTCTTGGTCACCACATACCCTACCAGCTACTACTTGCAACTAGTGTGTGTACACGTCCCTACCAAGTACTACTTGCACTAGTGTTGTCACACATCCCTACCAGCTACTACTTGCACTAGTGTTGTGTCACACGTCCCACCAGGTACTACTTGCACTAGTGTTGTGTCACACGTCCCTACCAGGTACTACTTGCACTAGTGTTGTCACACATCCCTACCAGCTACTACTTGTGTCACACATCCCACCAGGTACTATCTGCACTAGTATGTGTCACATGTCCCTACCAGTTACACCTGCTAGTATTGGTAGTGTGTCACAGGTCTTACAGTGATGGGGCTAATTTAGCACCCAGAGGTTATTAGGGGAATTTGTTATTGTTTGGTCTTAACTGATCCCTCAGTTTGGGGTTCTTAGTTGTTAGGCGCCTGTTCTATAGGATTATGTGATGAGACATAAATACAGATGAAAGGAAGGAAAAGATATAACTCTAGTGGGACCATCTAAATGCCAAGGGACTTGACAGTGTAGATTTCTTTAAAGCGAGTAAGAAGTTGAGATTGAGGCAAAGCGGTGGATGTGATATATTGGATTTGTGTTGTTGTCACACGTCCCTACCGGGTATACCTTACTAGTAGTGTCACACGTACCCTACCGGTATACATGTACTGTATTGTGTCACACGTCCTACGGGTACTAACCTGCACTAGGGTTGTGTCCACGTCCCTACTGGGTACTACGTTTACTAGTATGTGTCACACGTCCCTACGGGTACTACCTGCACAGTGTTGTGTCACACGTCCCTACTGGTACTACCTGCATAGTGTTGTGTCACACGTCCCATACGGGTACTACCTGCACTAGTGTTGTGTCACAACGTCCCTACCTGGGTACTACCTGCACTAGTGTTGTGTCACACGTCCCTACTGGGTACTACCTGCATATATAGTGTTGTGTCACACGTCCCTCTACCTGGTGGTAGTACCTGCACTAGTGGTGTGTCACACGGTCCTACCAGGTATTACTGCCCTAGTCTTGTGTCACACGTCCCACCAGGTACTACTTGCACTAGTGTTGTGTCACACGTCCACCAGGTACTACTGCACCTAGTGTTGGTCACACGTCCTACCGGGGGTACTACCTGCAAGTGTTGTGTGCACAGTCCCGACTGGGTACTACCTGCACTAGTGTTGTGTCACACGTCCCTACGGGTACTACCTGCACTAGTATTGTGTCAACGCTTCCCTACCAGGTATACTGCACTAGTCTTGTGTCACACGTCCCTACCAGGTACTACTCACTAGTGTTGGTACACGTCCTACGGGTACTTGCACTAGTGTGTTCAACGCCCTATGGGTACTACCTGCACTAGTGTTGTGGTCACACGTCCCTACTGGGTACTACCTGCAACTAGTGTGTGCACAACGTCCCTACTGGGTACTACCTGCACTAGTGTTGTGTCAAACGTCCCAACCAGGTACTACCTGCACTAGTGTTGTGTCACACGCGTCCCTACCGGGTAACTACCTGCACTAGGTGTGTCACACGTCCTACTGGGTACTACCTGACTAGTGTTGGTCACACGTCCCTACTGGGTACACTGCCACTGTATTGTGTCACACGTCCCTACCAGGTATTACCTGCACTAGGTTGTGGCACACGTCCCTACCAGGTACTCACTTGCACTAGTTGTGTCACACGTTCCACCAGGTACTACTTGCACTATATGTTGGGGCACACGGCCCTTACCAGGTCTACTTGCACTAGTGTTGGTCACCCGTCCCTACCAGGTACCACTTGCACCAGTGTTGGTGTCCACATCCCTTAACCAGCTACTACTGCAGATTAGTGTTGTGTCACACGTCCCTCCAGGTACTACTTGCACTAGTGTTGTTGTATGTAAATGCCAAGGGACTTGACAGTGTAGATTTTCTTAAGCGAGTAGAGGTAGATTGAGGACAGCGGTGGATGTGATATATTTGGATTTTGCAAAAGCCGTTGATACGGGCCCATAGGTGATAATGTATAAACTGAGGACTGTTGGCCTTGAAGAAAACATTTGTCCATGGAAGAGAACGGATAGAGAACTGGTTATGGATACAAACAGAGAGTGGTGGTTACTGGAGCTCATCTATGTGGGTAAAAGTTCTAAGTGGGGCCCTCAGGGTCCGTACTGGGGCCACTTCTGTTTAATCTGTTTATAATGACTTAGAAGGGACATTGAGAGCAAGGTCTCTGTGTTTGCTGAGGCATCTAAACTATGCAGAGCTTTGGAAACTTCAATGATGTGCAGTGTGCAGCAGACCTAGATAGATTATCACAATGGGCAGCAGAATGGCAGATGGGATTCAATGTAGATAAATGGAGGTGATGCATTGGATTTTAAAGTGAATGTTCAACTTTTTATTATAATGTCCAGCTACCCCCAAACCCCAGTTTTGATTTATAGAAAACTTCCAAAGATGCCCAAGAGAGCCTACCATGACACGCGTCCCTGCCGCGTGACACACCACTCCTCTGCTCTGCAGCGATACTCTGGCGTGGCTGTCAGTCAAGCGCGACGTGATGTCACTGCCCCTATTACCTCACAGCCGTGACCAGGAAGCCTCACCCAGTGGTGAGTGTGTAATGGAATTTCTTTAATCTTCCTCTTTAAAGGGGAATGAAATGTTGGTAACAGATAAATCCAGCTTCCACAATATGTAATATCGCATTCCAGGGACAGGAGAGACATGGGGGGAGAAGAAAACAGAAAAGAGGAGAGGAAAATGGAAAAACCCCAAAAACATTTATTTAAAGAGTAAAAAAATAAATATATACACACAACAAGAAAGTAAAAAAATCCATAACAGGAAAATTATAGAAAAACAATGGAATTAACATAGTGCAATCTGCTATACAGCTCACTTAACGGCACCCCCCCCCCCAAAAAAAAAAACCATGCAATGTCCCACTGCTAATCCCACGGTTTATCATAAACAGACCGAGCTGTAAAGTAGATGGACGTGTGTAATAAGCATCAACACTATGGAACGAAAAATGTAACTGTTATACAGACATATGGGTGGGTATAAAGGTGGACTAGATGGACGTATGTCTTACAACTCCAATACTATGTTACTATGTAAACTGTTATACAGACATTGGTAGGATATAAAGTTTGGACTAGATGGACGTATGTCTTATACAACTCCAATACATGTTACTATGTAACTGTTATAACAGACATTATGGGGTAGGTATAAAAGGTTGGACATAGATGGACGTATTGTCTTTATACAACTCAATTACTTTACTATGTAACTGTTATATAGCATAGGGGAGGGTATTATAAAGGTGGACTAGATGGACGTATGTCTTTATACAACCTCCCAATACTATGTTACTTTGTAATGTTATTACAGACTTAAGGGTAGGGATATTAAAGGTTGGACTAGATGGACGTATGTCTTATATAAAACCTCCAATACTATGTTACTATGTAAACTGCTTATACAGACATTAGGGTAGGATATAAGGTTGGACTAGATGGACGTATGTCTTTATTAACCTCCAATACTATGTTACTATGAACGTTATACAGACATTATGGGTAGGGTATAAAGGTTGGACTAGATGGACGTATGTCTTTATACAACATCCAATACTATGGTACTATGTAACTGGTATACAGACATAAGGGTAGGGATATAAAGTTTGGACTAGATGGACGTATGTCTTAAAACCTCCAATACTATGTTACTAGTAATGGTGATACAGACATTATGGGTAGGGTATAAAGGTTGGACTAGACGGACGTATGTCTTTATACCACTCCAATACTATGGTAATGTAACTGTTATACAGACATATGGTAGGGTATAAAGTGGGGACAGAGGACGTATGTCTTTATATAACCTCCAATACTATGTTACTATGTAACTGTTAGTATTTATAATACAAATGGTGGAATAACACAGAAAGGTTCTTTTTGTTTTGATTATAAACTCTGGAAAATGTCTGGATTACTTTATAGAAAGGGATTTCATGCCACTACACTAACAGTTCCAGTAACCTTTGGTATTATAAACTGTTAGGAGCTGAATCTAGATATTTTTTTTGCCTTAAATGTCACACCAACCCCAAAACGATTATAGCCGTGACCTGGTGTGATTACAGATATACCGACGGTGATGATGAAATTACAGTATACCATGACCTGGATTAATGAATATTACAGATTATACCAGACCGGGATGGATGAATATTACAGATATACCATGACTGGATATGAATATTACGATATACCGTGACCTGGATGAATGAATATTACGAGATACCATGACCTGGATGATGAATATTACAGATATACCGTGACCGGATGGTGAATATACAGATATACACAGACTGGATGTGACTGAATATTACAGATATACCTGACCTGGATGAAGAATATACAGATATACCTGACCTGGATGGATGAAATTACAGATATACCGTGACCTGGATGCGATGAATAGTTTATGTATAGAGATATACCATGACCGGGAGAATGAATATTACAGAATACCTTGACGTGATGTTTTATGATTTACAGATATTACCGTGACCTGAGGTATTGATATTACAGATATACCGTGACCTGGATGGATGAATATTACAGTATTACCGTGACCTGGTGATGAATATTACAGATATACCTGACCTGGATGAATCGAAATTACAGATATAGTGACTGGATGGATGAATATTACCAGATTATACGTGACTGGTGAGATGAATATTACAGATATACCGTGACCGGATGGATGAATATTACAGATATACCGTGATCCTGGATGGATGAATATTACAGTATACCAGACCTGGATGAATGAATATTACAGATATACGTGACCTGGATGGATGAATATACAGATATACCGTGGGACCTGGATGAATAATCTTACAGATATACCATGACCGGATGATGAATATACAGATATACCGTGACCTGGGGGATGAATTTACAGATATACCATGACCTGTGGATGGTGAATATTACAAGTTATACCGTGACCTGGATAAATGAATATTACAGATATACACGTGACCTGGAATGAATATTACAGATATACATGACCTGGATGAATGAATATTACAGATATACCATGACCTGGATGGATGAATATTACAGATATACCATGACCTGGAGGATGAATATTACAGAAATACCGTGACTGGATGATGAATATTACAGATATACCATGACCTGAGATGAATATTACAGATATACCGTGACCTGGATGGAGAATATACAGATGACCATGACCTGGATGGATGAATGAGGACATGATTTTATACCGTTAGTTGACCTGGAGGATGAATATTACAGATATACCGTGACCTGGATGGGAGAATATACAGATATAACGTGACCTGGATGGATGAATTAAGATTTACCATGACCTGGATGGAGCAAGATGAATATTACAGATATACCGTGACCTGGATGGATGAAAAATTACGATATACCGTGACCTGGATGGATGAATATTACAGATATAACGTGACCGGATGGATGAAATATTACAGATATACCATGACCTGGATGGATGGAATATTAAAGATATACAGTGACCTGAGGATGAATATTACAGATATTTTCCATGCCTGGATGAATGAATATTACAGATATACCGTGACCTGGATGGAATGAATATACAGATTGATACCGTAGACCTGGATGGATGAATATACAGATATACGTGACCGGATGGATGAATTTACA
Source organism: Hymenochirus boettgeri (assembly GCA_019447015.1). Taxonomy (NCBI): domain Eukaryota; kingdom Metazoa; phylum Chordata; class Amphibia; order Anura; family Pipidae; genus Hymenochirus; species Hymenochirus boettgeri. The sequence continues at coordinate 7,346,877 of CM033471.1, read as the reverse complement.
GATATACCGTGACCTGGATGAATGATATTACAGATATACCGTGATTTGGACTGGATGAATATTACAGATATACCATGACCTGGAATGAGAATTTACAGATATACCGTTGACCTGGATGGATGAATATTACAGATTACCGTGACCGGTGATGAATATTACAGAGATATACCGTGAATGGATGGATGAATATTACAGATATACCGTGACCTGGATGGATGAATATTACGATCTACCGTGACCTGGATGGATGAATATACAGATATACCGTGACCGATGAAGAATATTACAGATATACCGTGACCTGGATGAAATGAATATACAGATATACCTGACGGGATGAATGATTACAGATATACCGTGACCTGGGGGATGGAATATTACAGATATACCGTGCACCTGGATGATGAATATTACAGATATACCGTGACATGGATGAATGGAATATTACAGATATACCGTTGACCTGGATGGATGAATATTACGATATACCGTGGACCTGGATGGAGATATTACAGATATACCGTGACCTGGATGATGAATATTAACAGATATACCGTGACCTGGATGGATGAATATTAAGAAAATACAGACCTGGATTAATGAATATTACAGATATACTATGACCGGATGGATGAATATTACAGAATACCGTGACAGGATGATGAATATTACAGATATACCGTGACCTGGATGATGAATATTACAGATATACCGTGACCTGGATTATATGAATATTACAGATATACTATGACCTGATGGCTGAAATATTACAGAATACCATGACCTGGATTAATGATATTACAGATATACCGTGACCTGGATGGATGAAATTACAGATATACCGTGACCTGGATGGATGAATATTACAGATTATACCATGACTGGATGGATGAATATTACAGATATACCATGACCTGGATGGAGGATAGAATATTACAGATATACCGTGACCGGATGAATGAATATTACAGATATACCGTGACCTGGATGGATGAATATTACAGAATATACCGGGACCTGGATGGATGAATATTACAGATATACCCGTGACCTGGCTGGATGAATATTACAGATATACCGTGACCTGGATGGATGAATATTACAGATATACCGTGAATGACTGCCGATGAATGAATATTACAGATATACCGTGACCTGGATGGATGGATATTACAGATATACCGTGACCTGGATGGATTGAATATTACCAACAGATAACCGTGACTATAAGGACACGTACGGATGAGGATGAATATTACAGATATACCATGACCTGGATGATGAATATTACAGATATACCGTGACCGATGTGAATTAATATTACAGATATACCGTGACCTGGAGATGGATGAATAAAGATTACAGAATTACCGTGACCTGGATGATGAATATTACAGAATACCGTGCTGGATGGATGAATATACAGATTATACCATGACCTGGGAGGAATGAATATTACAGATATACCGTGACCTGGATGGATGAATATTAAGCTATCTGACCTGGATGATGAATATTACAGAGATTACCTGACCTGGATGGAGTGAATATTACAGATTATACCGTGACCTGAGGATGAAAATATTACAGATATACCGTGACTGGATGGATGGAAGTTAAGATATACCTGGACCGGATGATGAATTTACAGATATACCGTGACCTGGATGGATGAAATTACAGATATACCATGACCTGGATGGATGAATATTACAGATATACCATGACCTGGATGAGATGAATTGATTTTTTTACACGATTACCGTGACCTGGATGGATGAATATTACAGATATTACCGTGACCTGGATGGGAATATACAGATTACCGTGACTGGATGGATGAATATTACAGATATACCGTGACTGGATGGATGAATATTACAGATATACCTGACCTGGATGGTATGAATATTACAGATATACCGTGACTGGAGGATGAATATTACAGATATACCGTGCCTGGATGGATGAATATTACAGATATACCGTGACCTGGATGATGAATTTACAGATATACCGTGACCTGGATGGAAATGAATATTACCGATATACCTTGACCTGGATGGATGAATATTACAGATATACAATGGACCTGGATGATAGAATATTACAAGATTTATACCGTGACCTGGATGGATGAATATTACGAGATATACCGTGATCTGGATGGTATGAATATTACAGATATACCGTGCCTGGATGGAGGAATATTACAGATTACCGTGACCTGGATGGATGAATAACAGATATACCGTGACCTGGGATGGATGAATATTACAGATATACCGTGATCTGGATGATGAATATTACAGATATACCGTGACCTGGAGGATGAATATTACAGATATACCGTGATCTGGATGGATGGAATATTACAGATATACCGTGGACCTGGATGGATGAATATTACATATAACCGTGACCTGGATGAATGAATATTACAGATATACCGTGACTGGAGTGAATAATATTACAGATATACCGTGCTCTGGGGATGAATTACGAATACCGTGATGATGGTGAATATTACAGATATACCGTGGACTGGATGAATGAATATTACAGATATACCGTGATCTGGATGGATGAATATTGCAGATATACCATGACCTGGATGTATGAATATTACATATATACCATGACCTGGATGGATGAATATACATATATACCATGACCTGGATGGATGAATATTACAGATATACCGTGACCGGGTGGATGAATATTCATATACCGTGACCTGGATGGATGAATATTACAGATATACAACGTGATGGGTGAATGAATATTACAGATTACCTGACTGGGATGATGAAATTACAGATATACAGTGATCTGAGGATGAATATTACAGATATACCGTGACCTGGATGGATGAATATTACAGATATACCGTGGACCTGGATGGATGAATTATATATTACAGATATAAGTGACCTGGATGGATGAATATTACAGATATACCATGACCTGGATGAATGAATTATTACAGATATACCTGTACCTGAATGGATGAATATTACAGATATACCGTGACCTGGATGAATGAATATTACAGAATATACCGTGAATGGATGGATGAATATTACAGATATACCGGACCTGGATGAATGAATATTACAGATATACCTGACCTGGATGGAGAATATTACAGATATACCGTGGACTGGATGGATGAATATGTAAGAATTACCGTGACCTGGATGATGAATATTACAGATATACCGTGACCTGGATGGAAGAATATTACAGATATACCGTGACCGGGTATGGATGAATATACAGATATACCGTGGACCTGGATGGATGAATATTATAAGATATACCGTGCCTGGATGGATGAATATTCAGATATACACGTGACCTGGATGGATGAATATTACAGATATAACGTGACCATGGATGAATGAAATATACAGATATACCGTGACCTGGATGAATGAATATTACAGATATACCGTGACCTGGATGAAGGAATATTAACAGATACCAGTGACCTGGATGAATGAATATTACAGATTACCGTGACATGGATGAATTGAATATTACAATCTACCGTGACACTGGACTGGATGAATGAATATTACAGATTATACCGTGACCTGGATGAATGAATATTACAGAGATACCGTGACCTGGATGGGTAATATTACAGATATTACCGTGCCTGGATGGGTGAATATTAAGATTACCTGACCTGGATGGGTGAATATTACGATATACCATGACATGGATGAATGAATATTACAGATATACCTGACCTGGATGGTGAATATTACAGATATACCGTGACCTGGTATGGATGAATATTACAGAGTATACCGTGACCTGCGTGGAGGATGAATATTACAGATAGATCTACCGTGACCTGGATGGGGATGGTGAATATTACAGATATACCGTGACCTGATGGGTGAATATACAGATATACCGTGACCTGGATGATGAATATTACAGTATATACCGTGACTGGATGAATGAATATTACAGATTACCGTGACCTGGATGAATGAATATACAGATTACCGTGACCTGGATGAATGAATATTACAGATATACCGTGACCTGGATGGATGAATATTACAGATATACCGTGACCTGGATGGTGGATATTCCAGATATACCGTGACCTGGATGAATGAATATTACAGATATACCTGACCTGGATGAATAATTACAGTATACCGTGACCGGATGATGAATATTACAGATATACCGTGACCTGGATGAATGAATATTACAGATATACGTGACCTGGATGGATGAATATTACAGATATACCGTGACCTGGATGGATGAATATTACGATATACCGTGACCTGGATGGATGAATATTCACAGATATACCGTGACCTGGATGGGTGAATATACGATATACCGTGACCTGGATGGGTAATATTACAGATATACCGTGACCTGGATGGGTGAATATTACAGATATACCGTGACCTGGATGGATGATATTACAGATATACCGTTGACCTGGATGGATGAATATTAACAGATATACCGTGACCTGGATGGGTGAATATTACAGATATACCGTGACCTGGATGATAATATTACAGATATACCGTGACCTGATGGTGAATATTACAGATATACCGTGACCTGGATGGTGATATTACAGATATACCGTACTGGATGAATGAATATTCAAATATACCGTGACCTGATGGGTATATTACAGATATACCGTGACCTGGATGGATGATTACAGATATACCGTGACCTGATGGAGAATTTACAGATATACGTCCTGGATGAATGAATATTACAGATTACCGTGACCTGGATGGATGAATATTACGATATCCGTGACCTGGATGAATGAATATTACAGATATACATGACCTGATGGATGAATATTACAGATAAACCGTGACCTGGATGGATGAATATTAACAGATATACCGTGATCTGATGATGAATATTACAGATTACCGTGATCTGGATGGATGAATATTACAGATATACCAGTGACCTGGATGGATGAATATTACAGATATCCGTGACCTGGATGGATGAATTTACAGATATACCGTGATCTGGATGGATGAATATTACAGAATACCGTGACCTGGATGGATGAATATTACAGATATACCGTGACCTGGTTGTGAAATTTACAGATTACCGTGATCTGGATGGATGAATATTACAGATATACCGTGACCTGGATGGATGAATATTACAGATATACCGTGACCTTGGATGAATGAATATTACAGATATACCTGACCTGGATGGGTATATTACAGATATACCGTGCCTGGATGGATGAATATTACAGATATACCATGACCTGGAAAATGAATATTACGATATACCATGACCTGGATGGATGAATATTACAGATATACCGTGACCTGATGGATGTAATATTACAGATATACCGTGACCTGGATGAATGAATATTCAGATATACCGTGACCTGGATGGATGAATATTACAGATATAACCGTGACCTGGATGGATGAATATACAGATATACCATGACCTGGATGAATGAATATTACAGATATACCGTGACCTGGATGGATGAATTTACAGATATACCGTGACCTGATGGATGAATATTACAGATATACCGTGACCTGGATAATGAATATTACAGTATACCATGACCTGTGGATGAATATTACAGATATACCGTGACCTGGATGGATGAATATTACAGATATACCGTGAACCTGGATAGATGAATATTACAGATATACCGTGACCGGATGGATGAATATTACAGATATACCGTGACCTGGATGGTGAATTTAAATATACCGTGACCTGGATGGATGAATATTACAGATATACCGTGACCTGGATGAATGAATATTACAGATATACCGTGACCTGGATGGATGATATTACAGATTACCGTGACCTGGATGAATGAATATTACAGATATACCGTGACCTGGATGGATGAATTTTACAGATATACCGTGACCTGGATGAATGAATATTACAGATATACCGTGACCTGGATGGATGAATATTACAGATATACCGTGACCTGGATGAATATATTACGATATACCGTGACCTGGATGGATGAATATACAGATATACCGTGACCTGGATGGATGATATTACAGATATACCGTGACTGGATGAATAATATTACAGATATACCGTGACCTGGATGGATGAATATTACAGATATCCATGACCTGGATGGATGAATATTACGATATACCATGACCTGGATGAATGATATACAGATATACATGACCTGGATGGATGAATATTACAGATATACCATGACCTGGATGGATGAATATTACAGATATACCATGACCTGGATGGATGAATATTACAGATATACCATGACCTGGATGAATGAATATTACAGATATACCATGACCTGGATGGATGAATATACAGATATACCATGACCTGGATGGATGAATATTACAGATATACCATGACCTGGATGAATGAATATTACAGATATACCATGACCTGGATGGATGAATATTACAGATACCATGACCTGGATGAATGAATATTACAGATATACCATGACCTGGATGGATGAATATTACAGATTACAATGACCTGGATGGATGAATATTACAGATATACCAGACCTGATGGATGAATATTACAGATATACCATGACCTGGATGAATGAATTTACAGATAACCATGACCTGGATGGATGAATTTACAGATATCCATGACCTGGATGAATGAATATTACAGTATATACCATGACCTGGATGGATGAATATTACAGATATACCGTACCTGGATGATAATATTACAGATATACCCGTGACCTGGATGGATGATATTACAGAGATATACGCGTGACCTGGATGGATGAATATTACAGATATACCGTGACCTGCGATGGAATGAATTTACAATATACCATGAACCTGTGAGAAAATGAATATTACAGATATACCATGACCTGGATGGATGATATTACAGATATACCTGACCTGGATGAATGATATTACAGATATACCTGACCTGGATGATGAATATTACAGATATACCATGACCTTGATGGATGAATATTACAGATATACCGTGACCTGGATGGATGTGAATATTACAGATATACCGTGACCTGGATGAATGAATATTACAGATATACCATGACCTGGATGGATGAATATTACAGATATACCGTGACCTGGATGGATGAATATTACAGATATACCATGACCTGGATGGATGTATATTACAGATATACCGTGACCTGGATGGATGAATATTACAGATATACCGTGACCTGGATGGATGAATATTACAGATATACCGTGACCTGGATGGATGAATATTACAGATATACCATGACCTGGATGGGTGAATATTACAGATAAACCATAATAAACCAGTACAGACAGTGCAGTAATGACATCAAATAAACGCTGTTTCATCCAAGACTTGTTTAAATTTTATCATTTCAAAATGTATAAAAATCCCATCTCACGTCACATTATTGTAAAACAACGTGTTGTATAGTAACGCACCGGATTATAACTCTGATTGAATATCTTACAATTCTTTTATTTCCTGAAAACACTGACGGGATCAATAGGAAGCTATAGGGGATTGTTGGGATATTAACGAGTAAATAGGTAGACACAGCGCAGACGGCAATACTTCGCCTACGTTAACCTTTATGCATTGCCCTCCATTAGGGGGATTTTCTGTCCCTAAAGATGAATGAAGGTGAAATGTATAAATGTTATACAACAGTTAGGCCAAGGCCACACTACAACACACCAAATTGCGCACATAATCGTGAGCGTTATTGAATGCGATTGTGTGCGCAATCCTTGTGCGTTTTGCGTGTGCATCGGAAAACGCGGGACCGTCCCCAATCATCCATTGCGACGACACACTAACCGATAATAACAGGTCCTCACCCCAGGTACCTGAAATGGGATTAGGGGGTGGAAAGGGTTTGGTTGCCCTTTAATGATAAATGACCCATTAAAATTCAACCAGTAAATCCTCAATTAATTAAAAAGCAAGTGGTTCCTCTCTGCTCAGTTTGACCATCACTTCCCCTTTAATAGATTGTTGAAGTGACGTCTGCGTGCTGACGCCCATCCCTATTCCTGTACGTACAGAGGCAGTGACGGGGGAGGGCGTGTCATTTTGTTTCAGGGCGGGGTCGGCAGGCTCTCGCCCCGCCCCCCGTCCAATGAGCGGCAGCGGAATGCTGTGTCGTCACGGGCAGGTCCGGGCGGTATTTATAGATCGGTATTTAAAGAGCCCCTGGGAGTCTCCGGCCTGTGCGACTGAGAGATCGGGAGCCTGCGTCTCTCCTAGTTAAACCCACACACTGGGCCTGAGCCATCGGGAACGAAATGCGGCCCTGATCCTCCAGGAAACAGCGGTAAGTGATCGGGGCCCCACATTCCTCCAGGGACCGGGGCCCTTTATCATTACAGAAAGCAGTGGGAGCTGCCATGTTGCTTCAGAAAGCAGTGGGAGCTGCCATGTTGCTTCCCATGGCCCTAAACAGTGTGTGGTCAGTCCCCAGCTGGGCCACAGATGTTCCCTGGGCCCTAGCAGGAGCCTAGTTTGCCTTATGGCTCCTCTGTTGTTCTCAGTAGCGGGAGCTGCCATAGTGCTGTCTAACTGTGTGGGAGCTGCCATAGTGCTGTCTAATTACTGAGACACTAAAATCTACTTTTTGAAGTCCTAGGTTTGTGCAGTAGTAGGTGCTGCCATACTGTCTGACTTTAGATAAAACTATCCAATCTCTGCAGCACCTAAACTCTCCTTCCAGGGGTTTGGTGGTGAGACCAATGGTGCAGACTGTACCGTTCAGAGTATGGATGGGGGGGGCTGGAGTTGTCTTGCTGTTTGCCCAGTGCCCAGACTGGTTAGGTTGGCCCAGTATTGTGGGTTAATCTGTTACCTGGAAGATTTTTTTTTTATTCTTTTTCCTCTCTGAACTTTGAATCTTTGTCTCATTCCTTTTATCTGACATTGGAGGGATTGGATAATACATATATATTGTATATAATCCCCATATACACCAATATAGTGTGTGTATATATAATCTCCATATACACTACGATAATATAAATACTGATATCCCTACGATAATATAAATACTGATATCCCTACCTGGTGGCCTAACCAAGGGCTGAAACTCATTGTCTGGTGTGAGGATCACGGAGTGCTCCGTTTGGATAGTGTTTTGATTCATTACCTGTTGACAGGTGTGTAAGTTCCTCACTGGCATGCACTCTTAAGCCTTGTACATGTGCGATCTTGCCATGTGTGAGCGACCCCTGACCGCAAGGCACATGGACACCAAAAGCCATTTTGGCCGATAATCGCATTTTCGGGCGTCGAGCGAATACATACATGCGCAATTATCGCCCAAAATGACCGTTCATCACACATGTTCACACGCTTGGGCGCCGCTTGTCGGCGGTAAGATTGTATGTGTGGATGAAGCTTTAGATTACAACCACCTGGGTGTTTCGGAATGATCAAGTCCTTGGACCCCCATATACACTAATGTATTACATCCTTTAATATATATATATTATCCCCATATACACTGTAATATTATCAGGGGCAAAACTACATCTTTATATTTTTCCTCCCAGAAAACCACTGTGGATGAAGCACAGATAGGGCCCCATCATAGTTCTGATGGGGGACACAGGGATTCCTAGTTACGCCCCTGAATATATATATATATCTCCTATATGCACACAAATATGTAAACAATGCATTGTAAAATATATCACACTGTAATATAATAACCTATATTGCCTATACACGAACATTTATATTATATTATAACACACTAATATATAGAGTATCCCCCTGTACACACTGTAATATAATATAACCTATATTGCCTATACACGAACATTTATATTATAACACACTAATATAAGAATATCCCTCCTGTACACACTGTAATATAATAACCTATATTGCCTATACACAACATTTATATTATAACACACTAATATATAGAGTATCCCCCTGTACACAATGTAGTATATTGTATATATTGGTGTGTTTTATTGTGTACATTAGTGTGTGTATGGGGAATATTCTATAAATTACAGCGTGTTTATATTGGTGACATATATGATACATGTGTGTGGGGAATACTGTATATAATGTATTGGGGTGTGATTGGCTGCTATACACTGGGTCACCTACAGCAGACATATGCCTCCAGCTATGATACTTTCCATTGCAGGGACTTTAACACTCCAGAGACCCAGTGTCTGTTTACATTGTGTTGTGTGTCCCATAGTGACAATCACTATAAAAACACAAGTGTTTGGATTCCTGTCGGGCTGGTAGCAGGTGGATTCCCGTCTGGGTGCAGGGGCCCCACGTCCTGGCATTGGCACCATTGTTGTTTGTGTGTGTGGAACAGGTTAAACCACCAGACACACCTACTGCTGGGCCTGCACTGGTAATCCATCCAGTGTTACTGGTTACAATTCCCCTAAACACCCCAATCTCCCCCCTTTCACAAACAACACCGATTCATTCACCCCATCTCCCCCTTACCCCATCCCCCCCCCACCCCCCCCCCCCCCCCGCCAATCTCCCCCCTACACCCACGCACGTATCCTTCCTATGGCGTAAAATTTCTTGATGTTACTGGGATCATCTCGGTTCCACTGTGATTATATTTCAAGGCAACACTCGTGCTTAAGTCAAAGTAACTTCACTTACACTCCTAATGGGAGATTTCTCTGTAAAAATAATGGCCAAACTTGTATGGTGGTGGGAAACGGAGCGCCCATGCTGATTATTTATTTTAATGGTTTCAAATCTTTCTGCAGATTTGCTTATAAAATGACGGAGTACAAACTTGTGGTAGTTGGCGCTGGAGGCGTGGGCAAGAGCGCCCTGACCATACAGCTTATTCAGAATCACTTTGTTGATGAGTATGACCCCACTATTGAGGTAAGTAGTGATGTAACCTCCAGTGTTCTGGACAGGGAAATGCGCCATGGTAAGATGTGTATAGTGATCTATATTAATCTATTGTGTATAGGACTCATACAGGAAGCAGGTGGTGATTGATGGAGAGACATGTCTGTTGGATATTCTGGACACTGCAGGGCAGGAAGAGTACAGTGCCATGAGAGATCAGTACATGAGAACTGGCGAGGGATTTCTCTGTGTTTTTGCCATTAATAATACAAAATCCTTTGAAGATATTCATCATTATAGGTAAGTTACCTATTGTAAGCAGAAATGTGATAATCGAGAAAAGGAAACTGTTGATCTGCCCAGGTTCACTTCTCTAAGTGTCGCCTGTCAGATATGGTGCTGTAAGTTAACGTTTCCTGCTATTGGCACTTGTGTAGGAGTGGGAACGGACATCTGTCACCAAGGGCTTCCTCCATTGCAGAGACTAAACAGAAGCGGGAAACGTTAACCTTTAACCATCATACCTTCTGACAAGCCGTAATTAGACTGGTTGGTTGATTAAAAGCAAGACTAGATTTTAGTTTACCGCTATATTTGGAGGCCATCATTCTAATCTGTGTCATTGTAAAAAAACAAAACGCGTTTCTATTTCAAGATAAAAACAGACGCCCTGGAATAGATCTCCAATTGAAATGCAGCTCTTGTAACCGCGCAGGGGGTCTCATCTGATTGGCTTTTTTTTTTTTCTTATGTTAGAGAACAAATAAAAAGAGTTAAGGATTCGGAAGACGTCCCAATGGTTTTAGTGGGAAACAAATGTGATCTGCCATCCAGGACCGTCGACACCAAACAAGCGCAGGATTTAGCGAGAAGCTACGGAATTCCTTTTATCGAGACCTCTGCGAAAACGCGACAGGTAAAGGACACTGAACCAACGTAAATGAAAGTTGTCAAACAGTTCTTAAGGTTTATGGGGGGTGACTGTTAAGGGGACGGCCTTTTGTTGGTATTCGGGGATTAATGGGTAATTGAGGGTCTGTCCTTCCACCTACTGGACCCTTAACCTTCTGCCTTTCCTGGATTGTGGGATCTCCCAAATCCATCCATTCAAAATACGTTTATCTGTGGACATTTGAATCCTTGAATGTGTGTGGCAAACCTCGCCAATCTGGTTGTAAGATGGGCCACGCCTTCCCTAACCATAATCATTACAAGGCTGATCTGTATTTTATTAACAATCGGAGTCTCTTCTCCATTTCATGTTAACGGTTTAGGGTTTGATCCCCTGATTGGTTGGATTTATTATTGGAGAATCTATTTGTTTCTGCCACGCCCCCCCAAGATTTGTGTGTATACATAGAATATTCCCTATACACACTGTAGTGTGTGTGTATACATAGAATATTCCCTATACACACTGTAGTGTGTGTGTATACATAGAATATTCTCTATACACACTGTAGTGTGTGTGTACATAGAATATTCCCTATACACACTGTAGTGTGTGTATACATAGAATATACTTGCAATGGTAACTTGCCTCCCTGGCTGTCTTAAACAGATATTCAACCCAGCAAATTGTTGCTGCCTCCTATTAGATTTACAAGCCTGCACATGTGCAGAGGAGGTGGCCTGTTGAGCAGTATTCAGTCAGTTGCTGCTGTGCCAGAAAGACAGGTGACTGCAGGCTGTTTATCTTGTCTTCAGGAACACTGGGGAGGTATGTTGGTATTCAGAGGTCGGGGCGAGGAAGGGAAGTAGGACATCTTGTTGAAGGGTAGTCATGCCCTTTAAATTTTGCACAAATAATGTCTTTGTTTTAATGGTAGAACATCTGGGTTTGTTGCACTGCCACTGTACTGATGGGGTTTACTAGCTGATGATCTGTCTGAAGGGTTTACCCAGCTGGGTTGGGCTGTGTGTGTACAGCATTAAATTGGTACACAAAAGAATCCAGACAATGCGCTATGTAGCCCACACACGGGATCTAGATCAGGGCACTCCGCCAGTAATGAATTAAAGGGAACATTAACATGGGGGGATTTTTGTTTCCAATCTCATGTAAACAAGGGTTTGCCAGACTTGGGTCACCAGGTCACCCAGTACCAACCTTCGTTTATATTCTCTGCCTCTCCTTACAGTCCAGAGTTCCTGGTTGTGTGTCTGATCCTACCAGACGGCTGTAAAGCTTTGGCCTTTTGGTGATCTGTCCCTTTTCTCCGGTGATGGGTTTTTTCTGTTCTCTCTCTGCATTGGTAAAACTAAAATCAGTGGCTGCTCTGTGGATATTGAAATCTAGTTCATCTACATATGACCGCTGTAGTGTGATTTTTACTGAACTTGCACAAGGGAATCTTTAATTGGGGAAATTGATGTTTTGTCCAGAAAACTGCATATGACTAGTTTACCTTTAATCTCTAACTCGGGGAGGTGGAACAGTTTAGATAGATCTGATCTAGGTAAACTTCGAATTAAAGGGATGTAATTGGTTCCTCATTGGATCTGCAATCCTTTAGATTGGGGGGTCCCTAGCTGAGGGTCTGTGACTGAGCGTTGACGGGAGTTGTGTTTTACAATGCAGAGAGTGGAGGATGCTTTTTATACATTGGTGAGAGAGATCCGACAGTACAGATTGAAAAAGATCAGCAAAGAAGAAAAGACCCCGGGATGTGTGAAAATTAAAAAATGCCGTGTAATGTGACACACGGGGTAAGTCCTCCCAGTGCCCCGTCTGACCAATCTAATTCTACCAATCAGAATGAGAATCTATGGGGGAGGAGCTGCTGGTGATTGACTCTGAATTGGGGGGGGGGTCTTGGCTTTAATTTCCTGGTGATTGGAATGTGGGAACCCATAACATTAAATCTTTCTTCTCCAATCATATTTTGGCTGTGTAGGGTGACAAAATCTGATGAGTGTTTAGTCAATGGTTTGTAAATAATTCAATATGCTTGTCACTGGTTTTTAGATTTATTACTGTACATACCAGTGGGACACCCTAGTTTAATATCTGTCATGGTAGAGAAAATCTGCCCTCCTGCTAGTATTTTGTATTGGTTATCCATCTGCTGAGGGTTTGGTGTGTATCTACGAATAAGAAATTATATGTAGATATGTAACTACGTGTTAGAAAGCTGACTGAGGTAGGACTAATGTGCAGCTAAATGTTCTTCTCTCTGCCTCTCAAGTTTCCACCTCCTTTACAAGCTCACAGAAGGCAGCTAGGGGCATTTGCTCAAGATAATGTGGGCAATGCCAATCACAGGAGTGGATGACGGCCGAGCCCCTCCTGCTTGACTTCCGTGCACGTAAAGGGCCCGTAAGTTAAGCAGAAGGTGACAGGGGAACGAAGGCTGGTAAGTACATTTGGAAGGATGTGTCACTGCCATTTCCCGCTGCATAGTAAAATGTAGTTTTGGGGTGGACATACCCTTTAAGTGAATTATTTATTTTAAATGCATATTGGATGGATAGAAAGGGGTAACTCAACGGTCTAAACACCCAGCAGTGCATATGTAAAACTACTTGGTTATTTAACTTTTTATTTAAAAATGAATGTGAACAATGCCACATGTTCCATCTCACAAACAGGACCATCCAACTTTAATTCTCTGCAGTATAAACCAATATCCACGTGTTCATTCTCTCCGTCCTCGTGGGTACAGTGACCAAGTCTTTCTTTCATTGTTTACTTTTTGTAGCCGCTGAACATTTTTGTTTATTTCCTGTTCAGCCCCTTAGAATATAGCGCAGGCGCAAATCTGCGGCCCCAATCAAACTTCCTATCCGTTAAATGTCTTTGCTTTTGTTTGCAGGGTGTGGATGATGCTTTCTACACGTTAGTCAGAGAGATCCGGAAGCACAAAGAGAAAATGAGCAAAGATGGGAAAAAGAAGAAGAAATCCAAGACAAAGTGTATAATTTTGTGAATAAGCCCCTCTCCACCCTAGCTAGGCATGCAGACCATGATCCTTTGTACTAAATTATTACCATTTTATTTTCTTTGGCCCCTCCAATTTCCTGCCTTTTCCTCCCTCCCACAGCGGTGTGTGGCTTTCGGCGCTGACTGCGGTTGTTCTCGTGTGACCTGTGTTTTTACTTCTAAATAGGCGGTGAACTGAATCTGTCGCATGAAGCACTTTCTGTTGCCAACTGCTGTTTGTTCCAGAGTGCGCTTGCTGCATTATTGGGGGGGTATTTTTCTTTTTAACCTTTTTCTTAAAGTTCACTTACTATTAAATGTATAAAGCCACGTGGGATTTCCCATGAAATTGTTCCCTTCCTGTGATAAAACCAGCGTACAATGCAATATACTTGTCGATTAACTTCCATTGGCACAAGTTTATCTGAAGACCCATCAACATCCAGGCACTGGGAACTCTGCATGAATGAGACTTGGTTTTGCATCTTTCTCCCTGGCTAATGGTTCATAGCTGCATCTTTTTTGTAGCTAATGTAATAAGAATCAAACCTGTACCTAAAATGTGACAAAATGGTGCTATTAGAATATCCGAACAATAGGATTTCCCTTTCTATAGAGGACTGGGCAATTGGACGTTGTAACAGACTTTCTTGCCAATTTAGGATTAGATGGTAAAATAGTCTCGGTACACCCTGATCTTTGTATACTGGCTATTCATTCAATATCCTTTTACCTTCTAGTGTCTGTGCTACTCTGATCATCTGCTTTGGATCAGTGACTAGGAAGAAGGATTATTAATTTAACATAATTTTTACTTTACCCAGAAATAGCCCAGTCACCAAATTTGCCCTTAATGAAGTAACCTCTACCATAGTCTCACTGACTAAGCTGCAAGATAATGATCTATTCCTCAATCTCTGTTCTAGAGATGTCCAACCTGCAGGCTTTTCTGCTGTTATAATAACTCCCATTGCAGTCAGGGAATGCAAACAGCTAAAGGGCCTGTATTTTGGCCATTTCAGCTCTACCCTGTTAATCACTTGGCTCATCTTGTACAGACACTATTTACCTGGCCCCAGAGTAATCCTAGTCTGTGGAAGGTTTTTAATTTGCACAAATGGGACTATAGTTCTCTTTGTAGGGTGGATTTTATTCCTGACTTTTACTGGGGAAGAACCTGTTTAAATACAGATTAACATCCCATTTGGAGAAAGACGTGTCTGTTTCTACGGGCCCAAATCATGTGATCTCACAAACCCCATTCGCCAATCCCACGTTCTAACGCTATAATTTTCTTGCTGGACTTTGCCAAAATCTTCCAATCGTTTTATTCAGCACGAAGGACATTTCTGACATTCATCCAATGCTACTACATGGATTGGCGCAGATTTATTTTTGTAATTCCTTGTAATCTTTCCTCCTGCTGTGTCCCAAAACTGTTTATCCAAGTCCAGGGTGGGAGGGGCTTCACAGTTTATTAACGTGGACCCTCTCCCCCACGGAAGGAAAAACTAATATGTTTACCTGGAATGTATTTGAACTATTTTTGTACAGAAACATAAACATTTTGTACATTTTGTGCTTTTTATTTGAAACCGACCTGTTTAATATTTTGCGTTCTGGCCGGTGACACAATTAACTACAAGTTGTAATGACCACTGTTTTAGTGACTTCAGATGCTAGGAGTATGTTCTGTTTTATATTGTCACTTTATTTTGTCCTTGACTGTAATGCTCCTATTTATTGTAATGTAATAAAATTCAGTTCTGGTGACTTTGCTGCGTTTGTTTTGTGATCTATTCAGACCCTTTGCTGGGACTATTTCAAAGGAGAAAATGTTCTAAATAATTGAAGGGTTAATAAATGCAAAGGGTTAAATGTGAACAATTCTTAGGAGGAATATATTGTATTTTAATGTTAACCTAAATGTTCACTAAATCAAATCTTCTAATTAAATTCACAACCGTGCCCACTATCACTGCAGTCGTTAAGGACCGCCGTGATACTGGACGGTAACATCATACAATATATATAGCTGAGTGCTATGCATTTTGCACTATGGATGTCAATTAGCACCCTGTTGTAAACTACCATTCATTACAATCTATTATTATGGTATGGTGCTCCTCCCTTCTCATAACTGCGCTTTTGTGTATCATCCCAATCAGAGGGTGCCTTAGGGGGAATACAATCTATGCAAAAAGTTGAATTACCCAGTATCCCCTGAAAGCCAGAGTACACTTAGCAATACAAGTCTCCACACATAGGCACATCCACACTAAATGCACGTACTGCAAGGTCCAATATCATAACTGAGAACCTTTTATTGACCACAGACGCTTCCAAATTAAATATTCCCTTTCCTAAAACCCAACACCCCCAAAATTACAAGACATCATACAGCTATTATAGCAATATAAACATGAAAACCTGCAGGTGGAAGGGAATACCGAACAGATCGTACATTTGGGATCCTTGGTACATCAAGGTTGAGACTAGGCTGTTTTGGAACATTGGACTCCATCTTTATAGAAAATTTTAGTCCAGGAGCAAGGATCCCGTATGTATCTGTTCTGTGTGCCCTTCCACCTGCAGGTTTTCATGTTTATATTGCTATAATAGCTGTATGATGTCTTGTAATTTTGAGGGTGTTGGGTTTTAGGAAAAGGAATATTTAATTTGGAAGTGTCTGTGGTCAATAAAAGGTACTCAAGTTATGGCTTTCGCAGGTTATTAAATCTGGCCAAAGCCCAGTGTGTAGTTGTTTCACCAGTGTTAATTTCCAGTTAAGATATTGCACAAGGTCATTTTAGAGTGAAAACACGTAACTACTGTCAGCCACAGGACCAATTCCCACATGAATTTAAAACTCTTGCATAACATCCAATAAATGTATTTGAAATATTAATTGGCCATGACATACGCTTAGCTGTAGATTTTTTATACCCAATCTTTACAAGTATCTATATTCGTTGGCAGTGCCAAGCTAGGATGGCCAATATCAGGAACCGCTTCACGCAGTCAGCCTCTTAGCCAGTACCGTATATACTCGAGTATAAGTCGATCCGAGTATAAGTCGAGGTACCTATTTTTACCTGAAAAATTTGTAAAAACTGATTGACTCGAGTATAAGTCGAGGGTAGAAATTATCACCACTACTGCCTTCTGATTCTGTGTTGTTTTTAGGCTTTAGTTGCCCTTTAAATGGACAGCAGAATTCCCATACATGAATCCCATACAATAATAGCCAAATCCAGTACCAGTAACCTCCAATTCTTTGGCACTCCAGATGTTTGGAAACTACAACTCCCAGCATGCTTTGTTGCTGGGAGTTTCAGTTTCTAAACATGTGGAGTGGCAAGGTTCAGTAAACTTTTAATTAAGTTTACCATCATTTACAATTCTCTTGAACCCCATATAGTAAAGGGCCCTCTGACCCCATATAGTAAAGGGCCCTCTGACCCCATATAGTAAAGGGAACTCTGACCCCCATATAGTAAAGGATTCTCTGACCCCAATAGTTAAAAATGTCACCTGAGAGTTGTAGTTTCAAGCTGTCATTTGCACTGAACTAGCAGCTGTTTTTTGCCCCAAACTGAGGAGACCCATCAGATTTACAGCATCCAGTGACAGTGCTGAGTGAGTCCAGCAGGCAGTATACAGGATGCAGGAAGTGTAAAGGCAGATCAGCTCCTGTAACTTTCTATACAGGTTAACACAGCGCCACCTACTGGTTACTATCTGTAATTGCAGAATTTGGATCTAAATTAGGACTTGACTTGAGTATAAGTCGAGGTTAGGTTTTCAGGCTAATTTTAAAGCCTGAAAAATTCGACTTATACTCAAGTATATACGGTAGTTCTTGGTTTGTTCCCAAAAGGAAACACCATCTTTATACAGCTTTAACATTGCCAAGTATCAGCAATGATGGAAGACCTTGCATGTTGTGTTTTTATATCCTTTTAACACAGAAAATGCATTAGTATATTAACAATAGAAGAGTTAAAGGATTTTTAAGGTTATACTAAAACCAGCAAATTCCCTACTTATCATACTAAATTTTCTGACGTATTTATACCATGTTGATCTATCGGCGCCATGCAACTCAACCAAACCTTGTGAATGGAGCGGTGGGATGAGCTGGCATTCCTATTAAAGCAGGAATTATCTATGTACAGTAGGACTGAGAGATAAACATATAAAGACGTTTGGAAAAATTCATTTTAAAAAGTAGGACACAGAAAGGAAGATGACAGTCCTATGATAAAAATTCAAGAACAGAATGGACATTATCAGTTAAATACATGGAGCAGATTTAGATGACTATTTATTTTACAATTTTTTTCTTAAATTAGTGCAAATCACAATTATTGGCGAGAAAATAGTGCTTAGAATTTTCAAGGTGTTATACAGTGATTAAAAAGTAGTGTAATGTTTTTTTTCTCTGCACAATGACCACACAACAGGGGTACCAGTTTGAGGCATTTTAAACTACAAACCCCGGGAACCGCAAACATGTGGATTTATATTCTGCTGCGCAAAAAGAAAGTAGAAACTGAATATTTGTCCTTTGACATTACAGAACTGGAATAATGAGTAATACAATCTTCTTATTTATAATAAACCAAACAGACCTGTGAACAACCGCGCTTAATGTGGATCTTGTGGCTTCTGTTCATCTTGGTAGTAACGCTGTTTCATGGCCCTGTATTTTCTCAGGTAGTACAATGCTTCCAGCTCTTTAATAACATATTCACCCCGTGCGATTAGCTGTTTTATCTGTTCTGGGTCTTTAACATCTTTGTTCTTAAGAAAGGCTTTTTTCAGACGTTCCTTGAAGTATTTCTCCCCCTTTGGATATTCCCTTCCGAGGAACAAAAGCTTAAAAAAAAAAAAGATGAGAATGTTTCTACACAATCCACAAAGTTATAACTCTTTCTTTATATGCCAAGGGATACCACACTATATGTATGTTATTCATGTAAATTTAATTTATCTGTATAATTTCACTCATCCCCATTTGTATAATCTGTATTGTTATAATGTACAGCGCTGTGTCCCCAAGTGGCGCTATATAAATAAACATATACATACATACTGTATAATCTGTATTGTTATAATGTACAGCGCTGTGTCCCCAAGTGGCGCTGTATAAATAAACATATACATACATACTGTATAATCTGTATTGTTATAATGTACAGCGCTGTGTACCCAAGTGGCGCTATATAAATAAACATATACATAACATACTGTATAATCTGTATTGTTATAATGTACACGCTGTGTCCCCCAAGTGCGCTATATAAATAAACATATACATACATACTGTATAATCTGTTTGTTATAATGTAACGCTGTGTGTCCCCAAGTGGCGCTATATAAATAAACATATACATACATACTGTATAATCTGTATTGTATAATGTACAGCGCTGGTCCCCAAGTGGCGCTATATAAAAACTATACATACATACGGTATAATCTGTTTGTTTTATGTACAGCGCTGTGTCCCCCAAGTGGCGCTATATAAATAAACATATACATACATACTGTATAATCTGTATTGTTATAATGTACAGCGTGTGTACCCCAAGTGGCGCTATATAAAAACATATACATACATACTGATAATCTGTATTGTATAATGTACACGCTGTGTCCCCAAGTGGCGCTATTAAATAAACATTACATACATACTGTATAATCTGTATTGTTATATGTACAAGCCTGTGTCCCCAAGTGGCGCTATATAAAAAACATATACATACATACTGTATAATCTGTATTGTTATAACTGACAGCGCTGTCCCCAAGTGGCGCATATAAAACATATACATACAACTGTATAATCTGTATTGTTATAAACGTACAGCCCTGTGTCCAAGTGGCGCTATAAATAAACATATACATACATACTGTATAATCTGTATTGTTATAACGTACAGCGCTGTGTCCCCACTGGCGCTATATAATAACACACATACATACTATGTAATCTGTATTGTTTATGTACAGCGCTGTGTCCCAGTGGCGTATAAATAAATAAACACATACATACATCGATTCTAATCTGTATTGTTATAATGTACAGCGCTGTGTCCCCAAGTGGCGCTATATAAATAAACACATACATACATACTATGTAATCTGTATTGTTATAATGTACAGCGCTGTGTCCCCAAGTGGCGCTATATAAATAAACACATACATACATACTATGTAATCTGTATTGTTATAATGTACAGTGCTGTGTACCCAAGTGGCGCTATATAAATAAACACATACATACATATATGTATCTGTATTGTTTATATGTACAGTCGCTGTGTCCCAAGTGCGCTATAAATAAACATATACCTACTACTATGTAATCTGTATTGTTATAATGTACAGTGCTGTGTCCCCCAAGTGGCGCTATAATAATAAACACATTCATACATACTGTATAATCTGTATTGTTTATAATGTACACGCTGTGTACCCCAGTGGCGCTATATAAATAAACATATACATTCATACATGTATAATCTGTATTTATAATGTACAGTGCTGTGTCCCCAAGTGCGCTATAATAAACTAACACATTCATACATACTGTATAATCTGTATTGTTATAATGTACAGTGTTGTGTCCCCAAGTGACGCTATATAAACATATACATACATACTGTATAATCTGTATTTATAATGTACAGCGCTGTGTCCCCAAGTGGCGCTATATAAACATATACATACATACTGTATAATCTGTATTGTTATAATGTACAGCGCTGTGTCCCCAAGTGGCGCTATATAAATAAACATATACATACATACTGTATAATCTGTATTGTTATAACGTACAGCGCTGTGTCCCCAAGTGGCGCTATATAAATTAAAAATACATAACTTGCGACAAAATAATACTTACATTTTTATAGAGTTTAACTACTTCTCCTCTTAGGGAATGTGCCATTTCCACAGCCAAAGAGACGACTTTTGACAACTTATTCACCCATCAGCCGGTTAAACTATATTAAAGTGAAAAAAAGAAATATAAACAAATCAGCAAAACACGTTTCTTTGTCCTCCTACTACCTCATCTTTACGGTTTCAGGAGTAAAACTTTTCTCTGACAGATCGAGAGGGAATCCCCATACTTGATATAAACAGGTGGCGGAATCAATGTCTTCGGGTAGAAAATATCTGGCACATGAGGTTACAGGTTCTACCGAAATGGCTACAGTGGAAAAGGTAGAATTATCCCCAATAAGGTGTCAGGCGTAATGTTACCCCTCTCTATGCATCTGTCCTGTATGAATTAAATGTACAAATATCTCCACACAATTGAGTCACATGGACCATTTGAGAAAGGGTCTGTGTGACTGGAAACATGTCGTGTTTAAGCCGCATGTAATAAAACAGCCGCTTGCAGTTGTTCTGCCTCAGCCTGTCTGTTACCCCCTCACCTATTGTTTGGAGATAAAACCAGTGGCCCTTGTTGCATGTAGGGGCCCTATAACAAAGGATAATCACGTGAACCCAGAGAATGGATGTGTACAGGTGAATTGTGATCTGAATCTGGAAAGATTTACATGACGGGTAAATGTCATTGGCGGTTTATCTGACACGTGTTTGTCTTAACCAACGGTGCCACCTGAATGCCTATTCCAATGGAATCTGCCATGTGTCTACCCAGGTCACCGCTTCCCACCTGCCCAACTGATTGCAGCAATTTCTCTCCAGCAAAGGGATCAGGGGGCCCTCCTGTCACCCAGGGGGGACAAACACATGGCCAGGGGGCCCTTCTGTCACCCAGGGGAGACTAACACATAGCCACGGGGCCCTGATCTCACAGTTCTGGTTGCCATAGGGCAGTGATGTCCAAACTTTGTACTCCAGGTGTTTGGAAACCACAACTCCCAGCATGCTTTACTCCCACTGCAAACAAGGCATGCTGGGTGTTGGAGCCCCAATATGGAGTGTCCTATGGCAAAATGAATGTCTGTCTGGACGATAGGAAGATAATGTGGTTCTCAATCCAACCTGCCCTCCCCCGTCTCACACTCACCTGAGATTTAACTTCTCTCAGTTACTTTCCCCCACTTCCGGTATCGGGTCGTCGCGCGGTGATGACGTAGTTCGAACGCCCCACAGGCCCCTCCTACCGTTCTCTTGGCAACTGGAGACGCGCCCATTGTTGTGTGTGTGTGAGGAGCAGAGACATGGTGAGGACCGGACAGAAATGAAGGGGGGCATGATGGGTTATGGGGTAAATGATGGGGAGGGGGAGATCATTACCGGGGGGGCAGATTTGTGACATTGTAATAAATTAAAGGGGAAGTAAACCCACCTGCAGTTTATGGAGTTTTGTTTTTTAACTTTAAAGGAACTAAAACCTGAAGGGAAAGATCGTTATGATGTCATCAGTGGGGGGGGGGCATGATTTATAAGGTGGGGGGTGTCTATACCGGGGAACCCAATGTCACTCCATATTGGAATTTATTGTCAATGTGATGTCATCAGTGGTATCACATTGTCAATGGCAATGTGATGTCATCAGTGGGGGAGGGACCATGGTTTTTAAGGTGGGGGTGTCTATACCCCAATGTCGCTTCATATTGAATTTAGTTATATTTGGAACACTGAGCCTGATGGGAAATAAACATGGCTGTTGTGATACGTAATAACACAGCATTATTGGTACATTCTGGTCTGTGGGTGACATTATTTATCATTCTAAGTAAGGTTTGTAATTTCCATGGCAGCCCATTGGTAAATGTCACGTCATTCTTTGTCTTTCTAACAGTCGTCCAAAGCAACGTCCGCCGCTTCCAAAACGAAAGTAAAGAGCAGTAAAGCAGAAAGACTGAGAGTACAAAGGGAAGAAGAGGAGAAGAGACTGCGGGAGGAAGGTCATTTGGCAACTAACACATCTAACTAACACAACTAACTAACCAATACAACTTAATATCTAATACATCTAACTTACTCAACTAATCAACACAACTAACTAAGACAACTAATCAACACAACTAATTAACTAACTAAATAACTAACACAACTAGCTAACTCAACTAACACAAGCAACTAACACAATTAATCAACACAACTAACTAATGCAACTAAATAACACAACTTACCGACTAACTCAACTAAGACACTTAATCAATACAACTAACTAACTAAAACAACTACCTAACACAAGCAACAAACTCAACTAATGCAACTAAATAACACAACTAACTTACTCAGCTAATTAACACAACTTACTAACACAACTAATCAACACAACTAACTAAATAACCAACACAACTACCTAGCTCAACTAACCAACACAACTAATGCAACTAAATAACATAACTAATTAGCACAACCAACTGAACTTAATTTCTCAAATAATTAAAACAAATAACTAGCACAACTAATTAACACAACTAATTAAAGCAACTAACTTTCAACTATATATGCTCTATTTCACAAATAAAGTTCCTCCACTTGGAGGGGATTTAAAAAAAAAAAAACAGCTAGCTATCACGACTAATTAACTAATTAACACAACTAACATGACTAAGTCAACTATACCACAACTAACTCAACTAATTAACACAGCTAACTAACTAAACTAACACAAGTAAGTAACACAACTAACAGCGCTGTCCCATGTTTATAAAACTGGGGGTTTGGATTAGACTGAGAACTACCAAGAATCCTTCCAGGTATCCAGAGAGGTCATTGCTGTTTGAAGACACATTTTATTATTGACAGTAAAAAGAATGAGAACCAATGATGTATTTCAAATTCAATGGTGCAAACTGTGTATCCTTACAGTGTATTGGGATATAGACAAAGGGGTGATTGTATAAGGAAGAATTGCAAATGGTGTCACCAATATCAAGAAATCTTTATAAAATGATTTCAGAGGAGGCACGATTCTTAGCAGAACAAGCAGAGGCAGAACAACGAGAAAAGGAACGTCTGGAACAGGAAGAGAGGGAGAGGCTGGAGGCCAAGGTGGGTTGGAAGGGGAACTTACCATAGACTCCTGGGGTGATATAGAGTCCATACACTCAATATAAAAACACTTTTAGAATCGTGTTTGTTTATTGTTTTTATTCAAATGACTTTCATAATAATTATTATTATATTAGAGGAATTATTATTATATAATAATTAATATTCATATTTTCATCAATCAATAAATTCCTCTGTGTTTTATTTCATACCATCAATTGGTTTAGTGGACGTTACATTCTAATTTGTAAATCACTCAGATCACATAGTCTCCTAACCAAACAATCTTCTTTATGTTTAATGACACAGCTGGAGAACAAGGTTATAGCTAAAATAACACCTGTATTTGTTATATGTATAACAGCAACTGCAGGGCAGGACAGAAGAGTTAGAAGAATATCAGATGCTGGTGGAGGACAGGCTGCGAGCGGCAGACAAGTGGAAGGCCGAGCTCCGAGCACAAAAAAAGGTTCTTTGTGGACGTAAACATTTATTTTAGGAACATGAACTTATAATGTAGTTTGTTTTAAGACAATAATAATAATATAATGACACGTGGGTCAGTGATCATTAGAACTACTGCGTAATGTGGACGTTTTCAACCAAATTGACTTAACATCTGTTTGTGTGTTGATAAAATGTCTGAATGTTTTATTGGAATTTGTTTGGGTTTAGTCGTCACCCAGATATTTTGACAAATCTGTTTCAGCCAGCGATTACGAAAATCATAGGATCTGTAAATAACACAGCGTTTGATTGGTCGGTTGTTTGTGTTGACAGTGGGACCGGTACATGTTATGTGATGGGAGCCCTGACCCTACTGTTACCCAGGAAATCAACACATTCCTGAGCCTCTGGGCAGAGGAGATGAATGAAGATTTCCAGTCTGTTCTCCAAAAAAGTTCCCTAGTGTTAAGTGTAAGTTACGTTTGTGCAAAGGGATTCCTATTAGGATGTTTTGACTGCAAAATGCCACTAGATGGCGCTAGATAAAAACTTATATTTACATATATATATATATATCACATGTTCTTGTGTTTGCTATCACTAATAAATGAAATAAAATAGAGAGTAATTACCCAGAAGACTCCGTTCCTTATTTGCATGTATTGAAGGGGAACTGGGAAGCCCTTTTCTCTCCCTATTTTATTTATATTATTAGTGAGGTCTGTTTATAGGTGCTTCACACTGCAAATCCAAAGGCCTGCACTACACTCAATAAAGCCAAAAATGGTCTGTGGTTGGCTTTTAGGTTTTGCATTTAACTTGTGGAAAGCTGTAAAAACCTTTTAAAAGGTATAGCTGTCCCGAGAGCTGCCATGGAAACATGAATATTACCCAGAAGTCTCCGCTCCTTACTTGTGTTTGCCCTAAATCTCTGCCCCGGATCTCCCTACACTGACATCCCAGGTCCCCGACTGCCTTAGTGCCATCTCTGCCTTCATGTCCTCCCGCCTCCTCAAACTCAACATGGACAAGACTGAACTTGTCCATTTCCCACCCTAACAATCTGTTCCCCTCCCTAGTCTTACTATTAATATTAACAACACCGCCATATCCCCATCTCCTCATGTCCGCTGCCTGGGAATAACGCTAGATTCCGATCTTTCCTTCAATTCCTGTCGGCTCCAACTCAAAAACTTCTCCCACATTCGACCCTTCCTCCCGAAGGAAGCTACAAAAATCCTAGTCCATGCCCTAATCATATCCCAGCTAGACTACTGCAACACACTCCTGTGTGGCTTACCAAACAACTGCCTGGCACCGTGCCAATCCGTCCTCAACTCTGCTGCCCGGCTCATTCATTTCTCTTCTCACTCCTCTAACGCCTCTCCTCTCAGTCAGTCACTCCACTGGTTACCCATCACGCAAAGGATCCGGTACAAACTACTTACCCTATCCACTACTATCCAACACAGCCCTCCATATATCTCACCCTATCCTATAAAGCGCTATCCAACACAGCCCCTCCATATATCTCACCCTATCCTATAAAGGCTATCCAACACAGCCCTCATATATCTCACCCTATCCTATAACGCTATCAACACAGCCCTCAAATCTCACCCTATCTATAAAGCACTATCCAAACCACAGCCCTCCATATATCTCACCCTATCCTATAAAAGCACTATCCACACAGCCCCTCATAATCTCCACCCTATCCTATAAAGCACTATCCAACACAGCCCCTCATATATCTCACCCTATCCTATAAAGCACTATCCAACACAGCCCCTCATATATCTCACCCTATCCTATAAAGCACTATCCAACACAGCCCTCCATATCTCACCCTATCCTATAAAGCACTATCCAACACAGCCCCTCCATATATCTCACCCTATCCTATAAAGCACTATCCAACACAGGCCCTCCATAATCTCACCCTATCCTATAAAGCACTATCCAACACAGCCCTCCCTATATCTCACCCTATCCTATAAAGCACTATCCAACACAGCCCCTCCATATATCTCACCCTATCCTATAAAGCACTATCCAACACAGCCCTCCATCATAATCTCACCCTATCCTATAAAGCACTATCCAACACAGCCCCTCCACATATCTCACCCTATCCTATAAAGCACTTCCAACACGCCCCTCCATATATCTCACCCTATCCTATAAGCACTATCCAACACAGCCCCTCATATTATCTCACCCTATCCTATAAAGCACTATCCAACACAGCCCCTCCATATCTCACCTATCCATAAGCACTATCCAACACCGCCCCCTAATCTCACCCTATCCTATAAGCACTATCAAACCCAGCCCCTCCATATATCTACTCCCTATCCACTACTATCCAAACAGCCCCTATATATCTCACCCTACCTATAAGCACTATCCAACACAGCCCCTCCAATATCTCACCTAGCCTATAAAGCACTATCCAACACAGCCCTCTCATATATCTCACCCTATCCTATAAAGCCTATCCAACACAGCCCTCCATATATCTCACCCTATCTATAAGACTATCCAACACAGCCCCTCCATATATCTCACCCTATCCTATAAAGCACTATCCAACAACAGCCCCTCCATATATCTCACCCTATCCTATCCCCTCCATATATCTCACCCTATCCTATAAAGCACTATCCAACACAGCCCTCCATATATCTCACCCCTATCCTATAAAGCACTATCCAACACAGCCCTCCAATATCTACCCTATCCTATAAAGCACTATCCAACCAACCCCTCCATATATCTCACCCTTCCTATAAAGCACTATCCAACACAGCCCCTCCATATATCTCACCCTATCCTATAAAGCACTATCCAACACCGCCCCTCCATATATCTCACCCTATCCTATAAAGCACTATCCAACACAGCCCCCCTAATATCTCACCCTTCCTATAAAGCACTATCCAACACAGCCCTCCATATTATTCACCCTATCCTATAAAGCACTATCCAACACAGCCCTCCAATATCTCACCCTATCCTAAAAGCACTATCCACACCACAGCCTCATATATCTCACCCTATCCTAATAAAGCACTATCCAACACAGCCCCTCATATATCTCACCCTATCCTATTAAAGCACTATCCAACAAGCCCCTCCATATTCTCACCCTATTCTAAAAGCACTATCCAAACACAGCCCCTCCATAATCTCACCCTATCCTATAAAGCACTATCCAACACAGCCCCTCCATATATCTCACCCTATCCTATAAAGCACTATCCAACACAGGCCCCCGTATATCTCCCCTATCCTATAAAGCATATATCCAAACAGCCCCTCCATATATCTCACCCTATCCACTAAACTATCCCAAACAGCACCTCCATATATCTCACCCTATCCTATAAAGCACTATCCAACACAGCCCCTCATATATCTCACCCTATCTATAAGCACTATCCAACACCAGCCCCTCCTATATCTCACCCTATCCTAAAAGCACTATCAACACAGCCCCTCCATATATCTCACCCTATCCATAAAGCAATATCCAACACAGCCCCTCCATATATCTCACCCGATCCTATAAGCAACTATCCAACACAGCCCCCCTCATATATCTCCACCCTATTCCTATAAAGCACTACCAACACAGCCCCTCCATTATCTCACCCTATCCTGATACTATCCAAACAGCCCCTCCATATACTCTCACCTATCCTATAAAGCACATTCCAACACAGCCCCTCCATATATCTCACCCTATCTATAAAGCACTATCCAACACAGCCCTCCCATATATCTCACCCTATCCTATAAAGCACTATCCAACACAAGCCCCTCCATATATCTCAACCCTATCCTATAAAGCCTATCCAAACACAAGCCCCTCCATATATCTCACCCTATCCTATAAAGCACTATCCAACCACAGCCCCTCCATATATCTCATCCCATCCTATAAAGCCTATCAACACAGCCCCTCCTATATATCACCCTATCCTATAAAGGCTATCCAACACAGCCCCTCCATATATCTCACCTACTCCTATAATAAAGCAATATCCAACACAGCCCCTCCATATATCTCACCCTATCCTATAAAGCACTATCCAACACAGCCCTCCATATATCTCACCCTATCCTATAACACAGCCCCTCCATATATCTCACCCTATCCTATAAAGCACTATCCAACACAGCCCCCTCCATATATCTCACCCTATCCTATAAAGCACTATCCAACACAGCCCCTCCATTATCTCACCCTATCCTATAAAGCTCATCCAACCAGCCCTCCATATATCTCACCCTTCCTATAAAGACTATCAACACAGCCCCTCCATATATCTCACCCGATCCTATAAAGCACTATCCAACACAGCCCCCCATATATCTCACCCTATCCTATAAAGCACTATCCAACACAGCCCCCCATATATCTCACCCTATCCTATAAAGCACTATCCAACACAGCGTATTCTGTGTATGGTTGTGGGGTCGGTGCTTGTTGCTTTGATTGTTGTTGTTTGTGTGGATGTTGGTATTTTTTGTTGTATGTTTTTTTTTGTTGTGCATCTTTTTCTTGGGTTCTGTTGTTTTGTATTATGTTTTTGTCCTTTTTTATTGTTAGTTTTCTTGTGTTGTGTCTTGTATTGTGTGTTTGTTATTGTTGTAGGATTCTGTAGTCTTTCTTTTGTCTCTGTTGTTTGGGGTTTCCTTGTGTTTCGTATCTGTTGTTGTTTTTGTGTGGTTTCGTTTGGGTTGTTTGTATTTTGTGTTGTTTGTTGTTGATGTTGGTGGATTTGTTTGGTTTTCTTTATTTGTCTGTTTTGTTTGCCCCCCCACTTGTTTATGTTTTGTGTTCTTGTCGGTTGTTGTTGGTGTTGTTTTCTTTTTTGTCCTCCTCTTTGTCAGTGTGTTTGTGTGCCTGTTGTGTTTGTTGCCTTTGTCTTTGTTTTTTGATTTGTATTGTATTGCTATGTTTGGGTTGGTTGTTATTTTGTTTGTCTGTCTGTATGTCCTTGGCGTCTTCTTTATTATTGTCTGGTGTGCTGCTTTGTATTGTGCGCTTTTGTCTGTTTGTTGTCCATTTGCTGTGTAGGCTGTGGCCTTTGTTGTATTGACCTGTCTGTTGTTCTGTTGTTTTCCGGTTTTATGTTTGTCTTGCGGTTTCTGTTTTTTTTGTACTGTCTATGTCTTGCTATTTTTCTTGTCTTCTTTTTGTTTTTTTGTGTTCTGTCATTTGTCTGTGGTTTGTTTCTTTTGTTTTCTGTAGCGTTCTTTGTACCTCCTTGATGATGTAGTATTGTTGGATGCGGTGGTTTGTTTCTGTGCTGTCTGTTATGTTTTTTTTTTGTGTTGGATAGTGTTGTAATTTTTGGATTTGTCTACCTTTTTTTTGTTTTGTTCTGCTATGCTGTGATATGTGTTTGTTTGTTGAATGTTTTGTTTAGTTGTATGTTGTTGTGTATTCATTCCGTATTGATTTGTGTATTGGATAGTCCCGATTTGGTCATTGTTCCCTTATATTTTTTGATATACTTGTTATTAATGTGCACTGTATTTATTACTGATATAGTATCTTGTGTATGTATTGTTGTTGAATAATGTTTCATTCGTCGTTGGTTTATTCTACGTTCGGTGTATTGATGGTGCTCTCTGCATGTTGTATTATTGCCGGTTTGTATTTTCATGTTGTTTTTTGTTTCTTTGTTGTTATTCATTGATTGTTTTATGTTATTTCTATTGGGCCCTCTTTTTTTAACTTGTTTGATTTTTGTTTTTGCGCTTGTTATGTTTTCATGGTATATTTGTTGTGATGCTTGTTTGCTGTGTTATGTTGTTGCTATGTATTGTATGTTTTTAGTGTTGTTGTTTGTTTTTTGTGTTTGTGTTGTGATTTGCTGTTGGGTTTTGTATGTTGCTGTATGTGTGTCTGTTTCTGTTTGTTCCTTTGTTTTCCTTTGTTTGTTTTGTCTGGATGCTGGTATTGTTGTTATGTGTTTTGTGTATTTGTTGTTCTGTTTGGATGTATTGGTTCTCCTTTGTGTTTACTTGTGTTGTATGTATTGTGTCTCGTATGTTACTCGTTTCTGTTGTGTTTTGCTTTTGTGTTTGTATTGGATTAGTAGTGGGATAGGGTGAGAGATAATGGAGGGGCTGTGTTTGGATATAGTGCTTTATAGGTAGGAGGAGATTATACGGAGGGCTGTGTTGGATGTGCTTTATAGGATAGGTGAGTGAATTAGGAGGGCTGTGTTGGATAGTGCTTTATAGGATAGGGTGAGATATATGGAGGGGCTGTGTTGGATAGTGCTTTATAGGATAGGGTGAGATATATGGAGGGGACTGTGTTGGATAGTGGCTTATAGTAGGATAGGGTGAGATATAGGAGGGCGTGTGTTGGATAGTGCTTTTATTGGATAGGGTGAGATATATGGCAGGGCTGTGGTGGATAGTGCTTTATAGGATAGGGTGAGATATATGAGGGGGCTGTGTTGGATAGGTGCCTTATAGGATAGGGTGAGATATATGGAGGGGCGTGTGTTGGATAGTGCTTTATAGGAAAGGGTGAGATATATGGAGGGGCGTGTTGGATAGTGCTTTATAGGATAGGGTGAGGAGATATATGGAGGGGGCTGTGTTGGATAGTGCTTTATAGGATAGGGTGAGATATTGGAGGGGCTGTGTGGATAGTGCGTTTATAGGGATAGGGGTGAGTATATGGAGGGCGTGTGTTGGATAGTGCTTTATAGGATAGGGGTGAGATTAGGAGGGTGGTGTTGGATAGGCTTTATAGGATAGGGTGAGATATATGGAGGGGCTGTGGTTGGATGTGCTTTATTAGATAGGGTGAGATATATGGAGGTACATTTATATAAAGGGAACCACAGGACCGGGTGTTAATCAAATATACATTTATATAAAGGGAACCACAGGACCGGGTGTAAATCAAAGATACATAACCTGGCAATGGGTCCAACTCTATGTATCAATACCAGTAACCTGTATATTATGATACTTGCCTACCAAATTTAATGACCAATAAGAAAGCCCATTCTGATAAGTGCACTTGATTCCATTGGCCAGATTCTGGACAAAATGGAAGCCAGGAATAAGAAAGCTGGGTATGAAACTTACAGAGTTATAAGGTAAACCCAGGGGCGAGGACTTAGTGTTTTTAGGTCCTCACCATGGGAACTTTTACTGGTAATAATAGGAGGAGGTGGGGGAAAGGGTATAATTGTCCTTTAATACTGTTTATAGTAAACAGAAGATGTACTTTCTCCCAGTGTTTGACAAATCGGACTCAAATTCCAAATTCCTAACAGGCTGATCCGTAGGGATCTTTACAGCTACTGGGACCTGTTCATTCCTTAATTATCTCCTGTAAATGGATGGTGCTTACCACTAGATCGGTGATGGTGTAAGCACTGGGGGGTGCCGACTCTCCCACACGGTGATGAGTGATGGCTCCAACTCTTAGAACACCCTCCTCCTTAAACACCCAGCGGGAAAGAGCCATAGCAAGCTCGTAGTTGCCAGTTTTTTGGTACCTAAGGAATAAGAGATGCGGTAAACTCGGTGTCCATATAAAACCAATCAAATTGGAAATGGAAAACTACACATGGAAGGTTGCTACAGACCCCAGATGTCCATCTTTTCCATCCTATTTGCCCAAATCCCTGTAAGGGTCCCAGATACAACATGGCGGCCCAGATACAGTGCATCTAGGCTTGGGAGGTTAGGCCCTACCAGTCTGGGGAGTGGAGATGGAACACGGCAGATATCCCAGTAAAGGGGAGAGGGGAGAGCAGTGGTTTACAGGGATGAGAAGTTCCGGAGGTTTACTTTTCCTTTAACCAATACCTTTTGGATTCTGGGGAAGCTTTTTGCACGGCGGAGTTAAAGAAGGCGTCACTGAAGAAATCCAGGGACCCGCTGAACACCACGCGAGCGTTATTCCTGGCCTGTAGCCCTGCGATCAGCAGGGTGTTCTTACCTACAGCATGGGGATACTGTAACAAAACATTATTGGAATTAGTGCATCCAAGGCCAGTAAAACCAGTTTATCCCCAATAATGTCCAGGAGAGCCCTGCATGGAACGATTCCCCTTCATACACAGAAAGATCAACCTGGCAATATAGCAAAAATCTGCAGATTCCTTTCTCTCCCGACCAGCACTATGTTTATACATGATCTCATCCTATCACGCCTGGACTGGGGTATCCAGGACACTGCACTTTCCTGGCTATCCTCCTATCTCTCTATCCACCCCTCGCCCCCTCCCTGTGGGGGTCCCGCAAGGCTCGGTACTCGGCCCTCTTCTTTTCTCCATCTACACCCATGGCCTTGGACAACTCATTAGTTCATTTGTGTTCCAGCATCACCTGTATGTGGACGATACCCAAATTTACATCTCTGCCCCGGATCTCCCCACACTGACATCCCAGGTCCCCGACTGCCTTAGTCCCATCTCTGCCTTCATGTCCTCCCGCTTCCTCAAACTCAACATGGACAAGACTGAACTTGTCCTTTTCCCACCCTCACAATCTGTTCCCCTCCCTAGTCTTACTATTAATATTAACAACACCCCCATATCCCCATCTCCTCATGTCTGCTGCCTGGGAATAACGCTAGATTCCGATCTTTCCTTCAAACCCCATGTCAATTCGCTTGTCATCTCCTGTCGGCTCCAAATTCAACAACATCTCCGCATCCGAACCTTCCTCTCGAGAGGAAGCTGCAAAAATCCTAATCCATGCCCTAATCATATCCCGGCTAGACTACTGCAACACACTCCTGTGTGGTTTACCAAACAACTACCTGGCACCGCTTCAATCCATTCTCAACTCTGCTGCCAGTATCTTTCATTTTTCTTCTCGCTTCTCTAATGCCTCTCCTCTCTGTCCGTCCCTCCACTGGCTGCCTATCACACAAAGGATCCATTTCAAACTGCTCACCCTATCCTATAAAGCACTATCCAACACAGCCCTCCATATATCTCACCCTATCCTATAAAGCACTATCCAACACAGCCCTCCATATATCTCACCCTATCCTATAGGCACTATCCAACACAGCCCTCCATAATCTCACCCTATCCTATAAAGCGCTATCCAACACAGCCTCCATATATCTCACCCTATCCTATAAAGCACTATCCAACACAGCCCCCCATATATCTCACCCTATCCTATAAAGCACTATCCAACACAGCCCTCCATATATCTCACCCTATCCTATAAAGCACTATCCAACACAGCCCCTCATATATCTCACCTATCCTATAAAGCACTATCCAACACAGCCTCCATATATCTCACCCTATCCTATAAAGCACTATCCAACACAGCCCCCATATATCTCACCCTATCCTATAAGCACTATCCAACACAGGCCCTCCATAATCTCACCCTATCCTATAAAGCACTATCCAAAACAGCCCCTCAATATCTCACCATCACTATAAGCACTATCAAACACACCCTCCAATATCTCACCCTATCCTAAGCACTATCCAACACAGCCCTCCATATATCTCACCCTATCCTATAAGCAAATCCAACACAGCCCTCCATATATCTCACCCTATCCATAAAGCACTATCCAACACAGCCCCTCCATATATCTCACACTATCCTATAAAGCACTATAACAAGCCCCTCCATATATCTCACCCTATCCTATAAAGCACTATCCAACACAGCCCCTCCATATATCTCACCCTATCCTATAAAGCCATCCAACACAGCCCTCCATATATCTCACCCTATCCTATAAAGCACTATCCAACACAACCCCTCCATATATCTCACCCTATCCTTAAAGCACTATCCAACAATACAGCCCTCCATATATCTCACCCTATCCTATAAAGCACTATCCAACACAGCCCCTCCATATATCTCACCCTATCCTATAAAGCACTATCCAACACAGCCCTCTATATCTCACCCTATTCCTAAAAGCACTATCCAACACAGCCCTCCAATATCTCACCCTATCCATAAAGCACTATCCAACACAGCCCTCCATATATCTCACCCATCCTATAAAGCACTATCCAACACAGCCCCTCCTATATCTCACCTATCCTATATAAAGCCACTATCCAACACAGCCCCTCCAATATCTCACCCTATTCCTAAAATCACTATCCAACACATCCCTCCATATCTCACCCTATCCTATAAGCACTATCAAACACAGCCCCCCATATATCTCACCCTATCCTATAAGCACTACCAACACAGCCCCTCCATATATCTCACCCTATCCAATAAAGCACTATCACAACACAGCCCTCCATATCTCACCCTATCCTATAAAGAACTATCCAACACAGCCCTCCATATATCTCACCCTATCCTATAAAGCACATCCAACACAGCCCCTCCATAATCTCCCTACCCTATCTAAAGCACTATCCAACACAGCCCTCCATAATCTCACCCTATCCTATAAAGCACTATCCAACACAGCCCTCCATATATCTCACCCTATCCTATAAAGCACTATCCAACACAGCCCCTTATATATCTCACCCTATCCTATAACGCACTATCCAACACAGCCCATCATATATCTCACCCATCCTATAAAGCACTATCCAACACAGCCCTCCATATTATACCCTATCCTATAAAAACCACTATCCAACAGCCCCTCCATATATCTCACCCTATCCTATAAAGGCACTATCCAACACAGCCCCTCCATACTATATCTTATATATTAAATCTACCCTTACATCCTACCTATCCGGAACACACAGTATGATATTTATATCGTATAAATCTACCCTACATCCACCATCTGGAACCAGCACTATATGATATTATATATGATAAATCTACCCTTACATCTCCTACCTATCTGGTAACCAGCACGGTATCATGAATCTATATATCTATATGTGATAAATCTACCCTTACATCCTACTATCAGTAACCAGCCACAGTATATGGTATCTAACTATACATGATAATCTACCCTTACATCCACCTATCCGGTTAACCATCACAGATAGTATCTTATTCAATACATGATAAAATCACCCTACATCCTACTATCCAGTAACAGACAGTAATGTATCTATTATATCCTATATATAAATCTACCTTACATCCTCATCTACCTATCCGTAAACCTACAACAGATATGATATCTAATATCTATATATGATAATCTACCCTATACATCCTACCTATCCAGGTAACCAGCACAGTATTGAATCTTATATCTATTTATGATAATCTACCTTACATCCTACCTATCCGTTAACCAGACCAGTATTATACTATATATCTATAAATGATAAATCTACCCTTACATCCTACTATCCCAGTAACCACACAGATATGTATCTAATCTATTATATAAAATCTACCCGTACATCCTAACTCATACGTAACCAGCACAGTATTATGGATATCTATATATCTATATATGATAAATCTATCCTTACATCTACCTATCCGTAACCAGCACAGTATATGGTACTCTATAATCTATATGATAAATCTACCCTTACATCCTTACCTATCCAGTAACCAGCACAGTATATGGTATCTATATATCTATATATATAAATCTAACCTTACATCTACTATCCGTAACCAGCACAGTATATGGTATCTATATCTATATATGATAAATCTACCCCTACATCCTACCTATCCGGTAACCAGCACAGTATAGGTATTCTATATAGATAAATCTACCCTTATATCCTACCATACGGTAACCAGCACAGTATTGGTATTCTATATCTATATATGATAAATCTACCCTTACAATCCTACCTATCTGGTAAGCAGACAGTATATGGCTAACTATATATCTATATATGATAAATCACCCTTTCCATCCTACTGATCTGGTAAGCAGCACCGTATATGGTATCTATATATCTATATAGATAAATCTACCTAATCCTTACCTACCCAGTAAACCAGCACAGTTAGGTATCTATATATCTATATGATAAATCTACCCTTACATCCTACCTATACCGAAAGCACAGTATATGATATCTATATATTATATATGATAAATCTACCCTTACATCCTACCTATCGGTACCAGCACAGTATATGGTATTATAATCTATATATGATAAATCTCCTACATCCTACCTATCCGGTAACCAGCACAGTATTATTGATATCTATATATCTATATATGATAAATCTACCCTTACATCCTACCTATCCGGTAACCAGCACAGTATATGGTATCTATATATGATAAATCTACCCTTACATCCTACTATCTGGTAACAGCACAGTATATATCTAGTATCTATAATATGATTTAAATCTACCCTTAAATCCTACTATCAGGTAACCAGCACAGTAAGTATGATAATCTATATATGATAAATCTACCCTACCTCCTACCTATCATGGTAACCAGCACAGTATATGATATCTATATATCTATATATGATAAATCTACCCTACATCCACCTATCTGGTAACCAGCACAGTATGATGATATCTAATATCTTTATGATAAACTCCCTTACATCCTACCATCCGGTAACCCACAGTATATGGTATCTATATACTATATATGATAAATCTACCCTTACATCCTACCTATCCGGTAACCAGCACAATATGGTATCTATATATCTATATATGATAAATCTACCCTTACATCCATCTATCCGGTAACCAGCACAGTATAATATGGTATCTATATATCTAATATGATAAATCTACCCTTACATCCACCATATCCGTAACCAGCACAGTATATGGTATCTATATTATGAAATCTACCCTTACATCCTACCTATCCAGTAACCAGACAGTATATGTATCTATATATTAATGATAAATCTACCCTTACATCTACCATCCGGTAACCAGCACAGATATGTATCTATATATCTATATATGATAAATCTACCCTTACATCCTAACCTATCCGGTAACCAGCACAGTATATGGTATCTATATATCTATATATGAAAATCTACCCTTACATCCTACCTATCCGGTAACCAGCACAGTATATGGTTATCTATATATCTTATATATGATAAACTACCCTTACATACACATATCCGGTAACCAGCACAGTATATGGTATCTATATATCTATATATGAAAATCTCCCTTACATCCTACCTATCCAGTAACCAGCACAGTATATGGTATATATATTGTAAATCTACCCTTACATCCTACCTATCCGGTAACCAGCACAGTATATGATATTATATATCTATATATGATAAATCTACCTTACTATACCTATCGGTAACCAGCACAAAGTTTTATATGGTATTTATATATCTATATATGATAAATCTACCTCTACATCCACCTATCCGAACCAGCACAGCATATTGGTATCTTAATCTAATATGATAAATTACCCTTACATCTACCTATCTGAGTAACCAGCACAGTATATGGTAATATACTATATGAGAAATCTACCCTTACATCCTAACTATCGGGTAACCAGACATATATGGTATATATATATTATATATGATAACTTACCCTTACATCCTACCTATCGTAACGCACAGTTATGGTTCTATAATCTATATATGATAAATCTACCCTTAATCCTACCTTCCTGTAACCAGCACAGGATATGGTATCTATAATCTATATATGATAAATCTACCCTTACATCTACCTACCGGTACACCAGCACAGTATATGGTATCTATACTATCTATATATGATAATCTAACCCTTACATCCTACCTATCCGGTAACCAGCACAGTAATGGTATTAGATATCTATATATGATAAATCTACCACTTACATCACCTATCCGGTAACCAAGCACAGATATGGTATTCTATATATCTATATATGATAATCTAACCCTTACATCCTACTATATCCGGTAACCAGCACAGTATATGTATTGGATATATCTATATATGATAAATCTACCCTTACATCCTACTACCGGAACCAGCACATATATGTATCTATATATGATAAAATCTACCCTTACATCCTACCTATCGGTAACCAGCACAGTATATGTATCTAAAATCTATATATGATAAATCTACTTACATCCATACCATCCGGTAAACAGCACAGTATATGGTATCTATATATCTATATATGAAAATCTACCCTTAAATCCTACCTATCCTGGTAACCAGACAGTATATGGTATCTATATATCTATATATGATAAATCTACCTACATCCTACCTATCGGTAACAGCACAGTATTGGTATCTGATACTCTATATGATAATAATCTACCCTACATCCTACCCTATCCGTAACCAGCACAGTATATGGTACTATATATCATATATGATAAATCTACCCTTACATCCTACCTATCCGGTAACCAGCACAGTATATGGTATCTATATATCTAATATGATAAATCTACCCTACATCCTACCTATCCGGTAACCAGCACAGTATATGGATCTATATACTATATATGATAAATCTACCCCTTACATACCTACCTATCCGGTAACCAGCACAGTATATGGTATCTATATATCTATATATGATAATCTACCTTACATCCTATCTATCCGGTAACCAGCACAGTATATGGTCAATCTATATATAAATTACCCTTACATCCTACCTATCCGGTAACCACACAGTATATGTATCATATATGATAAATCTTACCCTACATCCTACCTATCTGGTAACCAGCACAGTATATGAGATCTATATATCTATATATGATAATCTACCCTTACATCCTACCTTCAGTGGTAACCAGCACAGTATAGGTATCTATATATCTATAATGATAAATCTACCCTACATCCTACCTATCCGGTAAACAGCACAGTATATGGTATCTATATATCTATGATATGAAATCTACCCTTACATCCTACCTATCCGGTACCAGCACACAGTATATGGTATCTATATATCTATATTGATAAAATTTACCCTTACATCCTACCTATCCGGTAACCAGCACAGTATATGGTATCTATATATCATATATGATAAATCTACCCTTTCACCTACCTACTTCCGGTAACCAGCACAGTATATATTGCTATATCTATATATGATAAATCTACCCTTACATCCTTACCATCCGGTAACCAGGCACAGTAATGATTATCTATATAATCTATATATGATAAAATCTACCCTTACATCCTACCATCCGGTAACCAGCCACGTATAGGTATCTATATATCTATATATGATAAATCTACCCTTACATACTATCTTCCGGTAACCAGACAGTAATGATATCTATATATCTATATATGATAAATCTACCATACATCCTACCTATGTAACCAGCACAAGTATATGTTCTATATATTATTATGATAAATCATACCCTTACAATCCTACCTATCCGGTAACCAGCACAGTAATGGTATCTATATTAATATATGATAAATCTACCCCTTACATCCTACCATCGGAACCAGCACAGTATATGGTATCTATATATATATATGATAAATCTACCCGTACATCTCCTATCCGGTAACAAGCACAGTATATGATATTATATATCATATATAGATAAATCTACCCTTACATCCTACCTATCTGGTAACCAGCACAGTATATGGTATCTATATATCTATATATGATAAATCTACCCTTACATCCTACCTATCCGGTAACCAGCACAGTATATGGTATCTATATATCTATATATGATAAATCTACCCTTACATCCTACATATCCGGTAACCAGCACAGTATATGGTATCTATATATCTATATATGATAAATCTACCCTTACATCCTACTTATCTGGTAAGCAGAACAGTATATTATCTTTTATTTGCACTGCATAAGTCTCACTCCGCACTTTTACCCATTGCTTTGAATCTGTAGGTTACCCTCCTAACTAGATTGTAAGCTCTACGGGGCAGGTGCCTCCTTTCCTCATGTGGTAAGGCTCTAGTACTTATATTTATATAATTGACATATTATATTGTTATTGTACAGCGCTGCGTCCCCAAGTGGCGCTTAATAAATAAAACTATACATACAAAACAATGTGCCAGTGAGTATTTGTGCAAACTGGTGCTACTGCCATCTAGTGGTCACTTGTAGTTGTAACGTTATCTTCATTCAAATACATAACGCCATGCTGCAGGTTTACATGCAAGCTTCTCTATAAAGGTGCTTCCTTTCTGATGGATATAATGTGATGGCCAATAGGGCCATTGTCTGATTGATCGGACCAACTGATTGGAACTGTGTTGGAAAACATAACCGATTACCCGGATGATCCAACAGAAACATTAGGCTGGATAATCGATTGGGTTGGAATATTGACCTGTGTGTACCAACCCTTATAGGTAAGAATTCAACTGGCTAAGGCTTCTGGCCTGTAAACTTTACCTGTGTGATTGGTTTATCCGGGAAAAACGAGTAAGACGTGGAGGAGCCAGTCAGAATGTCAAGAACCAGGGGATTGTCTGGATCGGCCACCATGCTGCAAAACAACCGTCATTACTGTACTGAGGGAAGAGCCATTCCCAAACACACATAGGGAACCGTCATTACTGTACTGAGGGAAGAGCCCTTCCCAAACACACATAGGGAACAGTCATTACTGTACCGAGGGAAGAGCCATTCCCAAACACACACAGGGAACAGTCATTACTGTACCGAGGGAAGAGCCCTTCCCAAACACACACAGGGAACAGTCATTACTGTACTGAGGGAAGAGCCCTTCCCAAACACACATAGGGAACAGTCATTACTGTACCGAGGGAAGAGCCCTTCCCAAACACACACAGGGAACAGTCATTACTGTACTGAGGGAAGAGACAGTCCCAAACACACATAGGGAAATAAAGAGAGATTCACTTACCCGACTCCCCTGAACAGAACTGGGTTTACTGGAGTTTTCCCCACAATTGTTGGAGCTTTCAATAGGTTCTCTGGATCAGCCACAATGAGTGTGTGCTACAGTGATAAACAGAAACAGGGACCTGGTCCGTCACAGCCGGTAAACAGACATCACACAGTCAGACAATAACCATGTGAGTCACATTCTACTACAGGGGTAAGTGTGGCCTCTAGGACATGAAACAGGCACAAAATACCTAAACAGAATCACATTAACATCTGTGTGTGGAGGTTTGTGTCTGTGTCACGCGGCTGTCCGACAGTAGAGAGAGGTCCTTACAGTAGCAGAACTGGGTCAATGACCAAAGAAATCCCAACATGAAGGGAATGTGCAGCCTCCAAACTACAATGTAACCTAATCACCTCCCCAAACCTAGACCTTGCAAGGTTTAAAACTATAAGTATTCTCACCAGCGCTCGGTCCCTCGGCTGTCTTCTGCTGCAGCTCCAGTGGCTTTTCTCCAGATATCGCATCTTAGCCAATCACGGACGTCGCTGCCAGGCTGGCCCCTTCTGCTGCTGCCTTGCAAGGAAAAGGCACAGAGCAGCAGAAGACAGTGGAGGGAACGAGTTCTGTTAATATATTTAGAAGCCTTGAATAATCTAATATTTAGTGTAGCGTACGATAACACGGAACTGTGGCTGTGTAGAGCTTTATTATACAAGAAACACGCGTGCTACATGTTTCGGACGCACGGTCCTTTCTCATGTAGCACACGTGTTTCTTGTATAACAAAGCTATTTATAATACACAGCCACAGTTCCGTGTTATCGTACGTTACACTAAATATTAGATTATGCAAGGCTTCTAAATATATTAACAGTACTTGGGAACCTCAAGCTACAAGGAAGATTAGAAGCCTTGCGGACAGATTTTAAACCTTGTGAGGTGTAGGTTTGGGAGGGGTAATTAGATATATGTACATTTTATTTTGGGGGTAGACATCCTTTAAAGCCATGCATATCATTTCAATAAAGATCTTTTTCAGGATACTTCTAGGAAACATGATTGGTTCTAAATCCCATTACCAATTTACTGAAATACCGAATATATCTGAGTATAAGCCGACCCGAGTATAAACCGAGTTACTTATCTTTACCTGAAAAGTTAGGAAAACATGATTGACCCAACTAAGCCGAGGGTAGAAATTATCACCACTACTGCCTTCTGATTCTGTACTGTTCTGAGGCTTTAGTTGCCCTTTAAATGGACAGTAGAATTCCCATACAGTAGTCCCATAGAGTAATAACCAAATCCAGTATGACTATTACTGTATGGGAATTCTACTGTCCATTTAAAGGGCAACTAAAGCCTCAAAACATACAGATCAGAAGGCAATCTTTAACAAAAGATACCGTCCTCCTGATTCTGTATTGTTTTGAGGCATTAGTTGCCCTTTAAATGGACAGTAACCCCCAATTCCTTGGCAATCCAGATGTTTGGAAACTACAACTCCCAGCATGCTTTAGTTGCTGGGAGTTGTAGTTTTCAAACATCTGCAGTGGCAAGGAATTGGGGGTTACTGTCCATTTAAAGGGCAACTAATGCCTTAAAACAATACAGAATCAAAAAACACACAAAGTGAAGATCTATAGAAATAGAAACAATACCTGCGGCCATGTTACTTCCATGAACACCCTCCCACCTGTTACTAACAGAAGCTTTCCCCATATAGAGGTTTATACAACACAGGAGCTCTAGGTAGAGAAACATCCGCTATGGTTACCTGTCCAGGGTCCGAGATGTCGTAGTTATGGTGATCAATCACCGCGGTTTTCTCTTCGTCAAATTCAATGCCACACTCGCTCCCCAGTTCTCGCAGGGGATCCCCTAAAGGACAAACATTGATAAACAGGGAACCTAACAGACAAACTGGAGCCTAAACTTTCCCACCGGAACTGACTGTTATTGAGAATCCTGGATACAGACAACAAATCCAATACAGCAGCAGAACATGGAATTATCCTTCACATGGAGAAGGCGAGCACACACATGTAGTATTCCGACATCTACCGTGCTTAAAGGGGAAGTTACAGCAAAAAATGAAAGTTACACAATTGAAGGAAATTTAGGAACTTTTGCTTTAATTAAGTATAACTCAGAGCCCCCTGGTTAGAACTAGAAAAAAATTACCTAAAGTAAATTATTATTATTGTGGGTTTATATAGCGCCAACATCTTCCATATCCCTTTACAATTACATCAGGCCTGGTCCCAAGAGCTTACAATCTAAGCACATTTATGTGACACATACAACCTATCAGTATGTCTTTATGATTGTGGGAGAAACCGGAGTGTCCGGAGGAAGCACGGGGAGAACATACAAACTCCTTGCAGATGTGTCCAAGGGTGGAATCGAACCACTGCTTACAATGCTAACCAAGCTACTGTGCTGCCCACAATATCAATATGTATAAAGGTGGGGGATACGCTATGGGAATATTAGGCAAATCCCATAGAAGGGAAGTGTTGAAGGACAACAACATTTGTGTGTGGCCAATGCAACTGAAATGGTTTGTCGTGTATGGGACCATTAAAGGGCAAGTCCGAAACAAAAAACTGGTGACTTGTCAGTTATCTGCCTGCAATGTACACTGGAGAGCCCCTTCCTTGTTCGATTATATTCTCCCTGTGTTTATTATTATTGTACAGACAGGGCTACTAAATGAAGGTCAACATATTATCTCCCTTCAAAACATGAAACATAACTAGTGTTAGAACCACATGATGTGGAAACCCCAGATTCACGTACATCACTAACATTCCCAATACAAGCTGTCCAGTTACAGCACTTGCTCTAAACACACACTATACACACACACAGCCATTAGAAATTCAAGAC
This sequence comes from Hymenochirus boettgeri, assembly GCA_019447015.1. Lineage (NCBI taxonomy): Eukaryota > Metazoa > Chordata > Amphibia > Anura > Pipidae > Hymenochirus > Hymenochirus boettgeri. Next base: position 7,301,910 of record CM033471.1, on the reverse strand, counting down.
TTACCAATATCAGAACTTGCAGCCACCAATACACTTCCACCTCCATCAATAAACGAACTGATAGTCTCGACGTTGATGTTACCTCCAAAATCTGAGAGATAAAACGAGTTTCATTCACACGCAATACAGAGAAACGGGAAAAAATGAATGTAAAAAGTAACCAGTCCTACCTTCCACCGAGGGGGAAAAGAGAATGAGATTGTCGTACAAAAACTCTCCGTACTTTATGAGGGATAAGCTTGGATCGTCGGATGTTCTGAAGGCGAGATCAAATCCTCTCTCTGCGTTAGAAAATACATTCAGATGAATATTAACTCTGCAAACAGTGGCAATACAAAATGTCCACGGATAGAAGATTGTTTACATAAAGCCTTGTAAAAGGAACCTCCACGATGGTTATGATGGAAGGTAATGTTGATATAACATGGGGATTCTCTCCAGAAATCACCTACACCATCATGGAAATTCGGCAGATAAAACAATATCTTAATTATTGGATGTTACTAAACAATTTATTACTTACTACAAGTTTTTCCACCTCTCACTAGACCAATCAGGGGAAAGAACCATCTCAATGATGTAAATAAATGTCTGATTCAGAGGTAGAAAGCTGTGAAGTGTAAATGTATCTTGAATTTTAATGTTACGTACACAAAAAGGTCTGCATACACTGTTCTTAATTAGAAACCAACTAGAATGTGGAAGTTTCTGTTAATAAATAGGATCCAGGGAATTGTTACTTACAGGTTGTGTATGTAATGATGCATACAAGGAAAATATTACATTTAGAAGATTTTTGTTCTGCTTCAATCCATCCTCAACTCTGCCCGGCTCATTCATTTCTCTTCTCACTTCTCTAATGCCTCTCCTCTCTGTCAGTCCCTCCACTGGTTACCCATCACGCAAAGGATCCGGTTCAAGCTGCTTACCCTATCCTATAAAGCTCTATCCAACACAGCCCCTCCATATATCTCACCCTATCCTATAAAGCACTATCCAACACAGCCCTCCATTTATCTCACCCTATCCTATAAATAAAGCATATCCAACACAGCCCCTCCTAATCTCACCCCCTATCCTATAAAGCACTATCCAACACAGCCCCTCCATATATCTTACCAACCCTATCCTATAAAGCTCTATCCAAACACAAGCCCTCCATATATCTCACCCGATCCTATAAAGCAACTATCCAACACAGCCCCTCCATATATCTCACCCATATCCTATAAAGACACTATCCAACACAGCCCCTCCATAATCTCACCCTATCTATAAAGCACTATCACAACACAGCCCCTCCATATATCCAACTATCCCTATAAAAGCATATCCAACACACGCCTCCATATATCTCACCTTTCCTATAAAGCACTATCCAACACAGCCCTCACACTCCAGTATATCTCGCCCCTATCCTATTAAAAGCACTATCCAACACAGCCCTCCATATATATACCCTACCTATAAATATACACCCCTACCATATCATCTCACCCATCCTTAAAAGCACTAGCCAAACACAAGCCCTCCACTATATCTCACCCATCTCACTATAAAGCGTATCAACTACAGAGCCCCCATATATCTCACCCTATCCTTAAAGCGCTATCCAACACAGCCCCCATTAGATCCACCCTATCTATAAAGCACTATCCAACACAGCCCCTCATAGATCTCCCCATCCATAACAGCACTATCCAACACAGCCCCTCCATATATTCACCCTATCTACCTAATAAGCACTATCCAACACCAGCCCCTCCATATATCTCCACTATCCTATAAAGCACATCAACACAGCCCCCATATAATCTCACCCTACTCTATTCAAGCACTATCCAACACAGCCTCCCATATATCTCACCCTATCCTATAAAGCACTATCCACCACAGCCCCTCACATAATCTCACCTTCCTATTAAAGCAATATCCAACACACGCCCCCTCCATATATCTCACCCTATCCTAAAGCACATCCAACAAGCCCCCCAATATCTACCCTATCTATAAATAAGCACTATCCAACCACAGCCCTCCATATATCTCACCCTAGTCCTATAAAGCACTAGCCAACACAGCCTCCATATATCTCCACCTATCCTATAAAGCACTATCCAACACAGCCCCTCCATATATCTCACCCTATCCTATAAAAGACTATCCAACACAGCCCTCCTTAATATCACCCTATCCTATAAAGCACTACAACACAGCCCCTCCATATATCTCACCCATCCATACAAGCACTATCCAACAAGCCCCTCATAATCTCACCCTATCCTATAAAGCACACTATCCAACACAGGCCCCTCCATATATCTCACCTATCCTATAAGAGCAACTATCCAACACAGCCCCTCCATATATCTCACCCTATCCTATAAAGATCGTATCCAACACCAGCCACCTCCATATCTCAGCCACTTTCCATATACAAGCACTAGGCCAAACAAACCAGCCCTCCATCTCTCATATATATAAGCACTTATACACCGCTATCTCACCCTAAGAACATCCAATACAAGCCCCTCCATATAGCTCACCCTGTATCATATAAAGCTCTATCCAAAACAGCCCATCCATATATCTCACCCTATCCTAGTAAAGCACTACCAAACACAGCCTCCACTCAACCCTTATGCCTTAAGCTCGATCAATAAAGCCTCAATCTCACCATATCCTATAAGCACATCCAACACAGCCCCTCCATATATTCACTATTAAAAAGCACGATCCAACACAGCCCTCCCCCCATATATCTCACCCTATCCTATAAAGCAATGATCCAACAAACGCCCTGTCCTCATATATGCACCCCTATCCTAAAAGCACGATCCAAACACAGACCCTCCATATATCCACCCATATCCACTTACAATCCAATACAGCCCCCATATAGCTCACCCATTCCTTATTAAAGCATATCCAACACACGCCCCTCCATATATCTCACTCCATCTCCTATAAAGCACTCTATCCACACACAGACCCTCCATATATCTCACCCTATCCTATAAAGGCACTACCAACAAAGCCCTCCATATATCTCACTCCTTCATCCTATAAAGCCTTCCAACACAGCCCCCTCAATATATCCTCTACCTATCTCAAATAAAGCACTATCCAACACCGGAGCCCCTCCACAATCTACTCCTATATCGAGAAAGCTCTATCCACACACAGCCCCTCACTCATAATTCTCACCCATCCTAAAAGCTCTACCAAAAAACAGCCCTCATGACCTCATTCTACCCTATCTACTATAAAGCACTATCCAACTAGCCCCTACCATAATTTCATCTCCATATCCTATAAAGCACTATCCAACACAGGCCCCTCCCATATCACTACTAAAACTATAACGCCTCCATAGATCCACGCACTGATCCTTAAAACAGATCAACCACCCCTCCATATATCTCACCCTATCCTATAAAGCTTTACCAACACAGCCCAGCTCCATAGAATCTCACCCGATCCTTATAAAGCACTATCCAACACAGCCTCCTTTCCTATATCCACCCTATTATAAAGCTTTATCCAAACAGCCCCTCCCTATATCTCACCCTATCCTATAAAGCACTATCCAACACAGCCCCTCCATATATCTCCCCTATCCTATAAAGCACTATCCAACACAGCCCCTCATAATCCACCCTATCCTATAAAGCACTATCCAACACAGCCCTCCATATATCTCACCCTATCCTATAAAGCACTATCCAACACAGCCCCTCCATATATCTCTCCCTATCCTATAAAGCACTATCCAACACAGCCCCTCCATATATCTCACCCTATCCTATAAAGCTCTATCCAACACAGCCCCTCCAATATCTCACCCTATCCTATAAAGCACTATCCAACACAGCCCCTCCATATATCTCCCTATCCTATAAAGCACTATCCAAAACAGCCCCCCATATATCTCACCCTATCCTATAAAGCACTATCCAACACAGCCCCTCCATATATCTCACCCTATCCTATAAGCTCTATCAAACACAGCCCCTCCATATATCTCACCCTATCCTATAAGCAATATCAACCACAGCCCCTCCATATATCTCAACCATCCTATAAAGGCCTCATCCACACAGCCCTCCATATATCTCACCCTATCCTATAAAGCACTATCCAACACAGCCCCTCCATATATCTCACCCTATCCTATAAAGCACTATCCACACACAGCCCTCCATATATCTCACCCTATCCTATAAAGCACTATCCAACACAGCCCTCTATATATCTCACCCTATCCTATAAAGCACTATCCAACACAGCCCCCTCATATATCTCACCCTATCCTATAAAGCACTATCCAACACAGCCCCTCCATATATCTCACCCTATCCTATAAAAGCACTATCCAACACAGCCCCCCATATATCTCACCCTATCCTTAAAGCACTATCCAATACAGCCCCTCCATATATCTCACCCTATCCTATAAAGCACTATCCAACACAGCCCCTCCATATATCTCACCCTATCCTATAAAGCACTATCCAACTATCCAACTTTACTCGTGCTGCCCCACTGCTCTGGAACTCCCTTCCTCTGTCTGTCTGTCACTCACCGTCCCTTAACACCTTTCATCGTAACCTTAAAACCCACCTCTTCAGGCACCATATAACCTGGACTAGACATTACCCCCTTACTACCCAATATGATCCAACCCGCATTTCATGTTCCACTGCCAATCTATTTACAGCCTACCGACTCCTGCAACCTCACCCCCATATCCTCTAGACTGTAAGCTCTTGGGCAGGATCCTCTCTCCTATTGTATCACGGTATTGCTGTAAGAAACTCATCACTCTGTTTACTATTATGTATCACCTGTGTATGTAATATGTATGACTTTGTATAACATGTATTACCCTGTATGTAATGTATGACTATGTAATTGTAAAGCCCCACGGAAGATGTTGGCGCTATATAAATCCATAATAATAATAAATGTAACTGAGCCTATAACAGGACATTGCTGCTGATATTTCTTTCTCTAACAGTTGATTGAAGAACTGGAGACCCTCTTATGTGAAACTCCAGCTGAAGAATTGCCAGAGAAAGATGTGACCAGTTACAAACAGACAATCCTTCAACTCCAGCAGATCCTTCCACAAAAACTCAATGAAGCAACAGAGCATCTCCTTAAGGTGGGTCAGTAGGAAAGCTCCTCGTTAGCAGGTGGGACTTGTACCCAATATCGACGTAGAAGAAAGGTAGACGGGAAGGTGAAAAAGACACCATGTTTCAACCATGTATCAACCATGTTTATCGTTCACACAACATGTTTTAGGTGCATAGACCCTTTCTCAGGTATGGGGGGTCAGGGCTGAAATCCTGTCCTCGGAACAGCAGAGGAAGGATACACCAAGGATACCGTATTTAATACAGGGAGTGGCACATGGTTAAAGACCCCTCGCCAGGAACTCATGACTAATCATGGGGGTTAGTGGCTCATAATTGTGGTTTTTAAATACTGTGACTTGGAATATCACTCATGTAGTTAAGGGATGGCTCTTCCTGTTTGTGGTATTAAATATTGACAAAGTGTCTATGTACCCGAAACATGTTGATTAATTGTACCGGTGCCTTTTTTTTTACATCCTACCAGGGATGTCTGTAGTTTTAATGAGATGAAACCAAGATGGTGGAAGGTTAAATGACAGATTTCTTTATTCTTCTGTAGAACGCCAAAGTCCTTTCAGACATAGAGACCGGAAACATGCAGAAGGTTATTAATAGTAATCACATCACGTCGTGCATCTGGGCCAATCTCAACAAGAATCCAAGGTGCGATCATCATCCGTCATCTGCCATTCTATTCCCCTGTTCATTGGGTTAAACCTGTTTATAAATGGTCCAGATCATATGGTAAAGCCCAATCTATGTAACCAATTCCCCATTCAATAACTCCACAATCAATCCATATATAGGCAATGGGGTGTCATAAAGATCCAAGGAAAACTCCACCACTCCCAGAGTGGGAAATAATACATAATGTTCAGCTTGCTTGGTCCAATCACACCTGTGGCCTGGTCTATAGGAAAGAAATGCTCTGCAATAAGAGCATCACCCCATTGGCTCAGGACTTAGGGAATGGACATGTGTGGCTCGGAACCTAGAGAGTTTAAAGGGGAAGTTCAGTGCAAATGTACTTTTAAGAAAAATAGAGCAGTATTTTCCCATCCTAATGACCTTAACCTGCCCATTCAGCATTGTGTCTGTGTAGAAATAAATCCTGTTTGCAGGGCCCCCAATAGAGACCGTTATGGTTTTGCCCTTGACCCAGCGCCTGGGTTGATTCAGTTGCTCAGTAGAGATCTGAGCATGTGTGACCCATCCAACAGCCAATCAGTAGAAATTGCTGTTAGGAACATTCCAAGGAAGTGGTGCATTCTGGGTAGAAGAAGGACCGTTAGAACCTGAAATGTCAGCTCACTAATGTCAACAGCAGGGAACAGCAAGGGGTATGAAATCAACTGATTTCTCAAAATGGAAGGTACTATGTAGAATAACTAGGAATGTGTAATATAAACTAAGAATTTAAAATTAATAACTTTATTTTTATTATTTCTCTATCGCCCACCAGTCGTTACCCTGGATACTTACATGGGAAGTGGGGGGAGTATCCGTATCTGTACCCAGGGTGAGGACTTGAACTGTGCCCCAAAGCAAAAATCAATGGAGGGAATTGGACCCAACCTGAACCATATTACAGAGCCGCACATAATGTCTGTTCCTTTTAGATTCAAAGGTTACGATTTCTCTGATGAAGCCATTGGATTCGAATTGCCAAAGCCTTTAGCCATGAGCAACATTGCAGTAAGAATCATTCGCACCGACTACGATCACCTGTCCTGGCAAAGTCAAACGTTCAGCCCACATGTAAAGGAAATGGGGGATCTTAGTGCAGGGGACGCCGTTGACCAGGAGGACGGGGCACAGGAGACAGCGCCAGTGGAGGAGGCTGTGGAAATCACTGCTGAGGACATCACCGTGGACCAGCAAGAGACAAAATCTGAAGGAAGGAAGGTAAAATATCGGATTAAAATGGTGGCTGTGCCACGTTGTTATATTCCCTTATTGTTAGTTATTTATAGTCATTAAAAAGACCATTTATTGAATAGCTTGACGTATTCCCGTCCCATTCATTCCAGATTCCTTTTATTTCCATAAATAATACAGTTTATGGTGCGACCAACTCTAATAAAATGGGCTCCTTTCTAGAGTATAATGAGCGCCGTGTCCGCCAGGGAAGGAACCAAAAGTGTAACCGGATCCCAAGAAAAGGAAGGAGAGGATCCTGTTAAAAAAGGGGAGAGCCAGATGGGATACACTCCTGAAGGTAAGTACCCACCACAGTAACTAAATAACTGCGGGAGATCTGATCGATGGAACATGCAGTTCAGCTCTACCTAATATACAATTTGATGGGTAGACTTGCCCTTTAATGAGGCTCCATCTAACACACCAATGAATTCTGTGTCCTTGTAGACGTCTCTCCGTCACCCACATTGCTAGAGGGAGAAGTAGACGCCCTGGATGATGATATTGTGGATTTGCGCCAGTTCTCCTGTCTGGGCGGAGTTTATTATCTGGACGTTCTGTCCCTGCCCCCTCAGTGTAAACAAGTGAACGGTTGGTGCCTCCTGCAGGTGGGTCGAGAGGCTCCTTCAGTTGTACAAACAAATGGAGAATTATTATATGTCCCAATGCTGAGCAGTTCATCTTCTATATAATGGTTGTTAAATGATCAGAAACATTATTAACCAGATAATTATTGTCCGCATTCTGGAAGTGTAAGCTTCTCCCTCCATGCTGTCAATCAAGGATGTGATTGCTGACATCACAGCCAATGATTGACTGCAGTTTCCCCTGCTACCTCCACTGCACATGCTCAAGCTCATAAAAAGCTCATTGAGCAGAGAATAGAACTTATTAAATATCTGGTTACAAATGCATGTACTAAACTGGTAACCATAGCAGATGGGGTTACGGGTAGCTAACTGGAAGTAGGCCCCACTGTTTGCGCTGCAATTTGCCAACGTGATCACCATTTGTGGTTAGTTTTTTTCCAAAATTGTGCTTAACACAAGTCAACGGAAACGCATAGTAAAGCGGACAGAAGCAGACACAATGAATATCCACAATCCCCTGGGAAACGCAAGTGCAAGCTCAGGTAAAAGGACACACGATTGCTATTCAAATATGCACAGCGCTTTCTTTGTGCTTTGTGGCCTCATCCTCCCTGTTAATTGTTTTATACCCCCCACGTGTGAAAGTCCATTTTACACTGAATTCTGATGATTTGGTTTTGCCGTTTGTTTCTGTTCCAGCTGGTGGATGGCGGATTGCAGAATCACCCTTACCCCCAGGAGTCTTTCCAGATGAGTTTGGGGATGTCTCTTCAGGAAAAGGAACTGGACAGTCTTATCTCCCCCCCTGTCGGGGTCTATTTCCGGGTTTCTAATCACGTGGTATTTTTTGAAGAACCTGAAGTTGCAAGATGGGACCCTACAAGTAATTACAGCAAAATAGAACTAAGGAATACAAATTCCAAGAGGCTTCTTAGATGGTATAGCTTTTCCTTAAGGGCTACCATGGTAAAATGGAAATCAACCAATAGTCTCTGTTTCTTATTAGCAAATTAGAACGTAGCATCTCCTCTTGTTTGTTTTTCCCAGTGTGACATTGATTTTCGGGGGTTTAAAAGAAACAAAGTTAAAGGGTTTGCCAAGTGTGATGGATCTATAGATATTAATAGAGATATATTGGTGCCATCCACAGTCTGTAAAGCAGGATACAGGGACATAGCTATAGAGCAGGGGGATAGATACCACTCATTGTAAAATACCCTTATCCCTATTCATTTTTCAAGGGAAAGTCCACCTCTCAAAGGAAAATTATATATAGGAAAATCACACACCCCAAAACTGCAATAGTTAGAGTGTTGAGAGATGTGAGACTAACCTAAAAGGCTTCCCAGTTTTCTGTTACTTAGAAATCAGTTTTCATTTGAGGGGTGAACCTGCCCTTTAAGCAATACTTAGACCTTTCTTTCCTAGGCAGAAACTGGAGCATGGACGTAATCACACAGAAGAAATATAACCCGGAGCAGAGAGAAATCTCATTCAAAATGGACTCTTTTTACACGTTCGCCCTGTTCCAGGATTCCCACCTGAACATGCCCTATCAGTACTGGGAACTGAATCCCAAAGCGGGGGACGAGGTTGCGCTGACTATTGTCTGTGCGTTCACCGAACTCCTGGTAGAGATGAAGGTAACGATGAAGAGACGGGGATTATAAACGGTTATTTGGGGGAATCGAAGGACCATTTGTAACGCTGACAGATCAGCACGTTTTCTTTCAGATACTGGAATTTAAAGAGACGTCAACCAGTACAAATCTCTCCTTTATAATCACGTTCGCCATTTTACATCTTCATGAGAATATTGTACAATAATGCCATGAAAGTCAATCGTGCCCTCTGTATTGTGTAACACGCTTACAAAATACTAAGAATAGCGTGGGACTGCAATAAAGGAGAAAATGTCAATTTAAAATACAATTTCTTATCCCTCTATGAGGGCCGATACGGGGTATTAACTTACGATACCGCACCTTTCAAATGATGGCCCTAAATATGGATACTGCTACCCAAATAAGGATACCGGCACCTCACTACTAGGGATGGCCGGTTCGCGGATCCGAACCCAGATCCGCCGTGGATTTATCCCGTTCGCGAACGGCGGATTTTTCCGGATTTTCCGCATTCCGAACCGCGGATCTCTCGTATTTTCGAAAATGTGTGAAAATACCTATTTTCGAAATTACTAGGATTTCTCGTATTTTCGAAAATTTTCGAAATTACGAGGATTTTTTTCATTTTAATGGATCCTCGAGCGGACCGGATTTTGCAAAGTTCAGACATCTCTACTCACTACTGATCCCTAAATAGCGATAATGAGTGGTTATGTACCAACCTATTTTTTTGCCAATGTAATGCGGCTGATAGACAGATTTCCTTCCTCTGTTCCACAGGGTGACCGGTGCAGATTATCCTCCGTCTCCAACACAGATTGTGACCTGTCCTGGCTCACTGGGAAATGGATGACTCCGCTCCATCTGAAATCTGCAATGAAAAGCGCCGGTCTGAACGTCTTTCCTGCCGAAGACTCCGGGAACTACGTCAGCGTTAACAAAAAGGTTTGTAGCCTGGAACTTTATTGTCATGTTAACCCCTTCCAACCAGCCAAGTCTATTCTCACCATCTCCTTGTTTGTCAGAGTGAACAAGTGGAGATCACGGCCTACAAGGAGATAGCTCTTCTATCCTCTTCGTTTGCCTTTGGATGGAGCAAATGGAATCACAGCTGCGGTTTTGAAAACGTGGTTATCAAGGTGAGATCCACATCCAGTCTTATAGGATCCCGGTTATACTGGTCAGTATCGGAAAATTGCCCAATGAGACCTTTCCTTGCAGATGTTCTGGCCTGAAGGTAAAACACCAGCAGCTTTAGTCCCGAGACATTTATTAGAATTAATGATGAAACGTTAAATCTATTAAATGTCTCAATAGTGCATGGTCAGCATTAAAATGACGCCAACGTATTAACCACAGAATTTAAGACCACGGCTCTGTTTGGTTTCAGAATGGCAGCAAAGTCCTGCACCAGGAAAGATTCAATCACAATATATTTAGAACCCCATGTTCTGTATCAGAGTTTCCTTTTTGGCTAAGGTCCCACCGCACCCTGCATCCTTTTTTCCGTGCTCCCATAGAAGCACAAAACGGACCAGAAGTCGTGCACGCGTGTGATTGATAAAACACACCTGGTGGGAACTGGTTCCTAAGATTTCCTTTAAAAACAAAATGTCGCTGCGAATCGAAAAACGAAACGCCAAATTTAACAATAACCGGTCACAAAAGGAGTAACGAATAGAATCAGTCGCACATTTCACATTGCGGTTTTACTGTGAGAAAAACAAAGTAAAAACCCAGATTATTATATTCACATGACCAGATCTAGCGGAAGTTTCCCGTCTGCCTGGGGATTATAGAGAAAGTTTCCCATCTGTATTCGTGATTAGCTAAGGGGAAGTAGATGTGGGGTGGAAATCAGACACCTGAATGTAAGGTTTTTGCACAGTTAGAGATACTTTGCACTTGCAGTCAGAGATACTTTGCACAGTTAGAAATACTTTTCACTTGCAGTCAGAGATACTTGGCACAGTTAGAATACTTTGCACTTGCAGTCAGAGATACTTGCACAGTTAGAAATACTTTGCACTTGCAGTCAGAGATACTTTGCACAGTTAGAAATACTTTGCACTTGCAGTCAGAGATACTTTGCACAGTTAGAAATACTTTGCACTTGCAGTCAGAGATACTTTGCACAGTTAGAAATACTTTGCACTTGCAGTCAGAGATCTTTGCACAGTTAAATACTTTGCACTTGCAGTCAGAGATACTTTGCACAGTTAGAAATACTTGTGCACTTGCAGTCAGAGATCTTTGCACAGTTCGAATATCTTTTGCATCTTGCAGTCAGAGATACTTTGCACAGTTAGAGATACTTTGCACTTGCAGTCAGAGGACTTTGCACAGTTAGAGAAATACTTTGCACTTGCAGTCAGAGATACTTTGCACAGTTAGAAATACTTTGCACTTGCAGTCAGAGATACTTTGCACAGTTAGAAATACTTTGCACTTGCAGTCAGAGATACTTTGCACAGTTGAAATACTTTGCATGCAGTCAGAGATACTTGCACAGTTAGAAATACTTTGCACTTGCAGTCAGAGATACTTTGCACAGTTAGAAATCTTTGCACTTGCAGTCAGAGATACTTTGCACAGTTAGAGATACTTTGCACTTGCAGTCAGAGATACTTTGCACAGTTAGAGATACTTTGCACTTGCAGTCAGAGATACTTTGCACAGTTAGAGATACTTTGCACTTGCAGTCAGAGATACTTTGCACAGTTAGAGATACTTTGCACAGTTAGAGATACTTTGCACTTGCAGTCAGAGACTTTGCACAGTTAGAGTACTTTGCCACTTCGCAGTCAGAGATACTTTGCACTTGCAGTCAGAGATACTTTGCACAGTTAGATTAGTGCCGATTCTCCGGTAAAACGCAGACAATTCCCCTTTAGACAACTTTAGAACAATTTCAATTTGATTTTGGAATGTTAACATTTTATTTTAGGTGAAAGAGCAAAAAAACCTCCAGCCTGCAGCCAGTTGGGCCCTTTACATGCTGAGCCCCACGAGATCACGGAGACTGAAGATTTCCGAGTCCAGTGGCGACTTCTCAGATGATCTATACGACAGGAGCGAGTTTCACTCCACCCTGTATCACATGGTAAAGGATTATTCCAGCCCAGAGACAATGGAAATGGTTAAAGATTGTCACCATCTGTTTGTGGATTGTGTTTATCAGATATTAAACATGACCAAAGTCTTAACATTCTCTTAAGAAACAGATTATAGGACATAGAACTTTATTTAACACCTCCCCCTCTCAAAAAATAAATAGAATCACACGGAATCCCATTCAGACCGACACAGGTGCATAAAATACACAAAGACCCGTCTACATCACATTCCATCATTTAAAAAAAAAACACAAGTGATTCATTGGTTGTTTTTTCCCCCCCTTGTAAGCCAATGGCCATTCAGAGAAAAATAAAAAGTGTACAAAATCCATTATGACTTAAATCCTTGTATAAAAATAGATACATTGTTTATATTAATTATTAAGTTATCTTTAATAAGAGCTCTATTCATTAGCGAGTAGCCACAGGTCCCTGTGTGGTCCTTTACACAGGGGGCTGCCCATTGTGACGGAGTCCTGTGTAAGGCCATAGAAACTGCTGAAGTGCTGTCCAGGAGTTTCCTGTACCAACTGGAGCACCATCCACCGGTCTGTGGAAGGACAAACCCGTCAGGAAACTCGCCAAAGCTGCAATCAGGAAGATGGAGACGCAGGAGATGACAATTGTTTTATTGGACGTGATGGAATTTCTCAAGTCCGATGCCCAGGAATTCACTCGGCTGTAACTGGGCCAGAAAAATAAAGAAATTACAAACAGAGAAAACTTTCCATCCGGATGCCAATTAACACAGAACCAGGAAATAGACACATCATGAAATCGCTGATCCCAACGCCCTGTCTAAGGCTGGGTACACGGGAGGCGATTTTTACATCGGTCGGTCAAATCACCAGCGACCAATGTCTGACGCCCATTGGCCCAATCCGGTAAATCATGGCCGAGTGTGCAGTCACCTATAGACTGCCAACAGCAGCGGTTTTATCTGCAACTGACAGGGATTTATCCCGGCCACTCATTCATCTGTGTGTACCCAGCCACAGGCTGAATTCTAGATTACCGAATGGTTTGTAGTTTACATGTAAGCGTAACGTATTACAGTCCATTTCATTAGTAAATATCGTCCCCTGAAGAACTGGATAAGGTGACTGTCTAGCCTCTCTTTATTAGACAGAGGTGTGGTCAGAGATTACTAGTGGGCGTGACCTTGTGTAACAAGTTCCTGCAGTATTTTAGGATTAGGCGCGTGCAAAGAACATAATGGTCAGTGACCACACGGTGATACCGGGAGAAAAAAATCAAAGGTAAATTTCCCAGGACCCACATCAAAACATGGCAGCCAGGCTGAGAGAAGACACAGCGGCAGTCAAGCAAGGAGTGGGCAGTGAGAGGGCTGGCAGGGAGTGGGCAGTGAGGGCACAGCGTGCAGGCAGGGAGTGGGCAGTGAGGCACAGTGGGCAGGCAGGGAGTGGGCAGTGAGGGCACAGCGGGCAGGCAGGGAGGTGGGCAGGAGGGAACAGCGGGGCAGGCAGGGAGTGGGCAGTGAGGGCACAGCGGGCAGGCAGGGAGTGGGCAGTGAAAAGGCACAGCAGGCAGGCAGGGAGTGGGCAGTGAGGGCACAGCAGGCAGGGAGTGGGTAGTGAGAGGGCACAGTGGACAGGCAGAGTGGGCAGTGAGGGTTCAGCGGGCAGGCAGGCAGAGAGTGGGCAGTGAGAAGGCACAGCAGACAGGCAGAGTGGGCAGTGAGAAGGCACAGCAGACAGGCAGAGTGGGCAGTGAGAAGGCACAACAGACAGGCAGAGTGGGCAGTGAGAAGGCACAGCAGACAGGCAGAGTGGGCAGTGAGAGGGCACAGCGGGCAGTATCTAAGGATAGACTGACATTCATTCATATTTGTGTTAAACACCTGTAGTGGAAAAGATGCAGTTTATTTAGGAGAAAGGGGAATCTAGGTGAATATACAATATAAAGAGCTGTAGATTCCACTTACAGACTGGGCTTGTGTGTTGTAAAACTTCTTTCTACATAAAGTTTCCTCGCAAACGTTTCCTCTTTCAGATCCTCAGAAAGCTCCGCGCCCGACTCGTCCCTGTAGAATAAAACCAGGGGAGACGTAAGGGGATTGGGATATTACGGGATTTAGTGTATAACTGAGCTATAGGGGGATTGAGACTAGGATGGAAATATTGGAGGATAATATAGAATTGACCCTTTGACGGAGACATTATGGGATTTAGTGTATTTCACACGCAATCTTATTACTCTTTAATGAACTTTTCGTCAGAAGTCTCAGGACGTGGATAAGTCGTGACAAATCGCTGTAGTGCCGGGCGATCGCTCGGCTTCGATCCCACCAGTTTCCTGTGTGCGGGAGAGAGAGGATTTCAAATTCTTTGGCAGACAGAACTTTAACAGATCGGGCTGAACGGCAGGCACATGTAAGTTTAATATTAAAGGGCACGCTTACTCCAAGTGTACAAGTGTAAACCACCCTCCAAACCACAAAAGCTCAAAGGCAGCGAGATGTAAGACTAACCTGTTCTACAGAAAAATATCCCCTTCCCATCGCCTCTCAAAAGGTTTCCACCCTCTCTCCAAGCTTTTCTTTTTTACAAGCTTGCACATGGTCAGTAGGCAGCTTGCCCAATGATAAAATTTTACATTTATAGTTGCCATTAAAGGTGCGTCTAGCAACCAGGCTGGGGTTTGAATAAACTAGACAATAAAATAAAAAAAGGAAATGAAAAGCTCTAAAAAAAAAAAAAAAAAAAAAAAACAAAATAATATTAATAAAATCTCCTCCCAATGAATGAGTTTGGTTTGCTGGTGTCGGTGGTGATTACTCCATCCGGGATAAATAATAAAACTCACCAGCTGTTCGATCGCTTGTGGAACTTCCCATCGAGTTTATCTCCTCCGAGCGATTCCTGCATTGGAAACGGTACAAACCGTCAGTATGTGGCATAATAAACCGCAGAGCACTGAAGCCACTACCTGGAGCAGAACAACTGGGATGTCCACACACTACATGCTATCGTGCAGTACAGATTGACGCATTAGCAAGACGCGTGGGAGGTGAGGAACAGCGTTCCCTCTAAGGTTTCCGCACACAGGTAAAGTGGCGCACACACAAAAATCTTTTGGAAAATAAGTGCTGCGGTATGTAGCGCACACAATTTAATTTTATATGCACAAAGAAAATTTATATCTGCGCACACATACAATTTCCAATTAGAGGGATCATTGGTGAGGAATGATAACAGCACATGGATTTCTACATAGTTATTATTTATACACAATACAGGGTCGCAGATGGACAAATCCAGGGCAAGACCAAGCCTACATCTCATCCAATGGAAACACATTATTAACATATCCTTACCAGGGGCAAATTAATGGTGCCAATGTTGCGGGTGTAGGCTGGCATGCTGACCCTCCGTAAGGACGATGGCTGTAATATTAAAATGGAAGATTTACAACACAGCACTAGAGATGTCCGAACTTCGCAAAATCCGGTCCACTCGAGGACCCGCGAATTTTCTAAAAAATTCTAAAATCCATGAGCGGACCCATTAAAACCTATTAAAATGAAAGTTCGGCAAAATCCGTTCTTCGAAAATACGAGGAGTCTTCGAAAATACAAGGATTTTTTGAAAATACGGACCCGAAGATGTGGCTTGCTCCGTCCAAAAATGTGAAAAATCCTCGTAAATTCGTAATTTCGCAGATTTCTCATATTTTCGAAATGTTTCGAAAACGCGGTTCGGAAAAGTTTGGAAGTCGGAAAACCGGAAAATCCGTGATATCCGCCATTCGCGAACGAGGTAAATCCGCCGCGGATCCGGGTTCGGATCCATGAACTGCGCCATCACTACACAGCACAAGGTTTAAATACAAACGTCTCCTTCCCACTGAGTGACAAAGTTTTATGAATAATAATAAAAATATAAAGGGCAACTACATTAAACAAACCCCAATTTTATTTAGTTTCAACTGCCTTTCCTCATCGCTAACTGTGATTAAGGGGAGCTCACCCAGTACATGTGGCAAACAGTCTGGTCGCTCCTTATTTATAACAAGGGAAGGAAGGATTCAGTATCGCTATATAGTAAGTTATATAATAACAATAGTAAATATCGGACAGTCACCGTTACCTTTGTGGTTGAACTGTGTAGATCATCTGTAAAGAGAAAGATAAAAACATCAGTTTAAATCGGTCCCTGTAGTAAATCCATAATCAGCCTGGGAAATTAACCCCCTGGGAGAATATTCAAGGTCTAAACTAGAGGCAGGTAAGTCGCCTGTAATCTGCACATGGACAAAGATATAAAATCTATTACCTCAACACAAGACAAGCTGACTTAACTATGACTTGAATATCACATACTACAATATCCTCATAGTAGCATGTGCTAGGAAAGTGTAGTATGTGAAAGGAGGATATAGTATGTGAAAGGAGGATATAGTATGCGATAGGAGGATATAGTATGCGATAGGAGGATATAGTATGCGATAGGAGGATATAGTATGCGATAGGAGGATATAGTATGCGATAGGAGGATATAGTATGCGATAGGAGGATATAGTATGCGATAGGAGGATATAGTATGCGATAGGAGGATATAGTATGCGATAGGAGGGTATAGTATGCGATAGGAGGATATAGTATGCGATAGGAGGATATAGTATGCGATAGGAGAATATAGTATGCGATAGGAGGGTATAGTATGTAATAGGAGGATATAGTATGTACGATAGGAGGTATAGTATGTAATAGGAGGATATAGTATGTAATAGGAGGATAGGAGGGTATAGTATGTAATAGGAGGATATAGTATGTAATAGGAGGATATAGTATGTAATAGGAGGATATAGTATTATAGGAGGATATAGTATGTAATAGGAGGATATAGTATGTGATAGGAGGGTATAGTTTGTGATAGGAGGATATAGTATGTGATAGGAGGGTATAGTTTGTGATAGGAGGATATAGTGCCATGTGCTAGGAAGGTATAGTATGTGCACAAACACAGTTACTATCAGTATAATAAATACCTTTTTTTGTAATGTAGAACTGTCATGCTAACGAGTTAATGTGATAGGCAGAGTTATACAATGTATACAATCTATAGAAAATCACCCAATATCCCACAATGCAAAGCAGGAGGTCCACAATGTCACTACTGGGCAGGAAATAGGGTCACACATTCACTTAACATTTTATTCACGTTTGCCCATCGCCTCGGACTCAGTCTAGTAAAAATCCACCGGGACTGGGTGACCAATGATTGGACTTTGTGTCAATTCTTGTTTTCTAGGGCCACACACTGACCGTGACAGGACACCCCGCCCACAAGGAGCCCTGGTACTCACCGCGCTCGGCAGTCGAACCGGAGCGGTCGTTTTGTTGGATAACTTCCCTGAGCTCCTCCAGTTCCGTGTGTTCCTTGGCGTACATCCGCTTCAGGTTCTCCACATGCTGGATCATTACGTCCACGGCCTTACTGACGCGACTTTCCTACAGACACGGCGACAATCCGGGGTTGGATCCTTATTCAGAAACCATAAAATCCCAATGGGCACCGATATATCCCCCCAGACACATCCCACCCCTGGCACCGAACCCAAAGTGATTTTACCCCTTCCAACCTCCAGTTTCTTTTTAAAATGTCTCTTTAATGGCAGTTTTAACGCCAGGGGTCGGTCAGTCGGTCGCCGTCCATCCGTCTAGGAATCCCTCCCTTGAAAATCCTGCGCTTGCCCGTCCATGACTCACTGGTACAGCCCCAGGACTGGGACCATTTCTACTTAAAACCCCAAGTAAAAAGCTGTTGGTGCTCCGTAAACCTGCCCTACCTGGTGGATCGATCCCAGCATCTCGGAGCGACTGGCCACTCGCTGGGCTTGTAGGTTTAGGAACTGTAAACTCTTCTCCAGCTTCTTCACAATATCATGGCAACCGTTATCTTCCTCGCACAACGAAAACAGTTCCTGGAGAAATCGGCACACAGAAGGTCAACTTTACACCACAGCCACATGTGCAAAATCATAGTTTCCCCTTTGCCATAAATGCTGCAGGGAGGGGGGGGTGTGATCAACACCAAGTACAATAAAGCAAAACTATAAAAAGGCGGCCCCTGTCCCAAAGAGCTTGCACTCTAAAAAAAACCAATAATTAAAATATTTTACCTTCAGTAGCTTGATGCAGCCATCGATCTCCTTCTTGAGGTTTTCCTCCGCTAAATCGCGAGATCGTTCCTCCATCCTCAGACGCTTATCCAGCGTGAACAAGTCGCATTTAAATCCCAGCGACAGGCGAAGGAATTCAGTCTAAATAAAACAATTCAACGTGAATGTGGAGCTGCCACTTGGCAACCACTGAAGTGCAGAGAATCAAAAGGACAAATAAATCTGTTTACCTACAGTAGAAAGTACCGGTCTTTGGCCATTAGGGGGCAGAGCGTCTGGTAAGCGAGCGTTATATTGTGGGTACTAATGGGAAAGGCCTTTATCCTATTATAACCATCACTACCTGGGTCAGTAAACCCCCCACTCTGTGTAATTCATATGGGGGTCTGTTTACAGGGTAATCAGGGACAATGGAGAGTTATAGTTCCATATTATTAGAAAGTAACCCCCCTATGTATAGGAAATGGGGGTCACTTACCTCTAGCTCCTTTTCGTTGTTTGTGCAGCTGCAATAAGAAGAAAACGTGGATTGAAATGTGGAAACGAATTAAAGACCAGGATGTAAAATGACCAATGACGCACTCACTCACTTTGTGTCCTCCGATTCTTCAGTTATTGGGTCGGTTGGAGTTTCAGTAACTGGAGACTGAACCACTTTAAAAAAAACAAAACAAAAACGGGGGGGATCAGAATCACAGCCAATAGCCAAATGGCGAATGTTAGAAGATTTGGTCTGTTCCGTTAATATGTACCAACCAATCACAGGTTATCTAACTAGAGTGGACCAGTAAGAAGCCAACATCCAATTGGTTTCTGAGGATTATTAATGTTCGTACCAATTATTCCAGTTCTCCGGCAATTTCAATTACAGAAATCAATATAATTCTAGGTCTGTGCAATGATAGGAAAACCTTTCACTACAGCGAGGTCTATCCCTGTCTCTGCCCACCCAACCCAACATACCGACCTGCTTAGTGCCCTTCACCCAGGGGCTGTGATGGCCCTTCCTGTGCCAAGATACCAGGAGAAACCGACTGCCCGCTTTAGTGAAGGGTTTTCCTGGCCTTGCACTGGGGGATCGGTGAGTAGAAAGCACATAAAGGCTGTAAGAAAGGAAACGGTCAAACTACGGGGGTGACAAGGACCCAATTTCTTACCATCTCCAGCTACCGACCCGGTTGGAGCAGCAGATTTAACATCCTGAAATGGAAATAAGAAAATTCAATTTGTATTTGTATGAATAATACCCTTATAATTTACAGTAGGGGGTATAGTGTCCACATTATAATTTACTGAACAGACTTTATACAGGTTTTTGATAACTATTAAATTAACATATAATATCCATATTCAATGAGGTGTTAATCTGCATCAACCAATCAGATAGGTTGTTGCTGGTCTACAACGGTTAGAAAGCATCGGATTGGTTTCTGCAAATTAAGAACACAGGCACCTCCGATTGAAAAGGGCCCTAGTACTAGTGGTAGGTTTGTACACGTGTGCGATCGCGGGGTGCCGACCCACAACGCATGATGTTTGCAAACGGCCGTTTTGGACGATAATCGGCCCGTGTATGGGTAGTTTATCAGCTGAAATGGCCGTTTGTTCAGGGATCGTTGCCCCCGAATGAGCGCCCATTTCGGCTGATAAACTACCCATACATGGGCCGATTAGCGCCTGAAACGGTCGTTCGTACATTGTGCGTTTCGGGTCGACACCTGCAATCGCGCATGTGTACGAACCTTAAGTAAATTATTTTGTCTGTTAAGGTGAATGTGAGAGATTTTCCAATGGAATTGGATAGAAAAGATCCGGTTATTTTTTTTGTAATTTCCTCTTCGGAACTTCCTCTAAATCCAGAATTACAGTTGGGGGGAGGGGGTTGGTATAATAAATACTCACCGTGTCCCCTGGGGACTTTAGATCTTGTCTGGCCTCACAACATGATTCTGGAAGAGAATAAACCCATCAGATCCAAATCTACCGACGTCTAAGGCTGGGTAAACACGGGAAGATTTTTCATCCCGATCGACCGATACTTCCGTGTCTTTTTCAGATGTCTGTCCCCCGTTCGTCCAGATCGGAAGTGTCGGTAATTCACGGCCGATCGTGCGGTTCCCTATGAGACCACACGATCGGTTGCACAAACTTCCGGCCACGGCCACTATTGCCGCAACCGACAGACATTTGTCCTGGACGAGCGCTCGCTCGTAGCGAACGCTCGGCCGGGACAAATAGTCCCCTCGTGTGTACCCAGCCTAATGACCAAGTGGGGTTTGAAAACCTCACGGATCAAGTCAAAGTATTTCCAAAGAAATCTCCTTAAAGAATCTTGAAATGTAAATTACCCGATATCCACCAAGTCTCCCGATAAACTAACCCGATATCCACCAAGTCTCCCGATAAACTAACCCGATATCCACCAAGCCTCCCGATAAACTAACCCGATATCCACCAAGTCTCCCGATAAACTAACCCGATATCCACCAAGTCTCCCGATAAACTAACCCGAAATCCACCAAGTCTCCCGATAAACTAACCCGATATCCATCAAGCCTCCCGATAAACTAACCCGATATCCACCAAGTCTCCCGATAACTAACCCAATTCCCCAAGTCTCCCCCGATAAACTAACCCGATATCCACCAAGTCTCCCGATAAACTAACCCGAAATCCACCAAGTCTCCCGATAAACTAACCCGATATCCACCAAGTCTCCCGATAAACTAACCCGATATCCACCAAGTCTCCCGATAAACTAACCCGATATCCACCAAGCCTCCCGATAAACTAACCCGATATCCACCAAGCCTCCCGATAAACTAACCCGATATCCACCAAGTCTCCCGATAAACTACCCGATATCCACCAAGTCTCCCGATAAACTAACCCGAAATCCACCAAGTCTCCCGATAAACTAACCCGATATCCATCAAGCCTCCCGATAAACTAACCCGATATCCACCAAGTCTCCCGATAAACTAACCCGATATCCACCAAGCCTCCCGATAAACTAACCCGATATCCACCAAGCCTCCCGATAAACTAACCCGATATCCACCAAGTCTCCCGATAAACTAACCCGATATCCACCAAGCCTCCCTATAAACTAACCCGATATCCACCAAGTCTCCCGATAAACAACCCGATATCCACCAAGTCTCCCGATAAACTAACCCGAAATCCACCAAGTCTCCCGATAACTAACCCATATCTCACGCCTCCGATAAACTAACCCGATATCCACCAAGTCTCCCGATAAACTAACCCGATATCCACCAAATTGAAATATCCCGATTAACTGTATATTCACCATTACTGGGATTGTCCAACTCAGACTCAGATTTTGGAGAGGTTCCTTTTGATTTGGACCCGTTCATCTCTGGTAGAGGAAAACCAGCATCTGTGTCTGAAAAAAAATAATAATCATCGTTTACCTGCTGATTGGCTAAATGTTCTACAATCAGGAGCTCTCATGCAAATAGAAAGTAGGATTTCAATTGGATAAAAAAAAATGTGTGTAGATAGAATAGAACTCAGTTTTGAATCGAATCTGCGGGTTTCGAAGTCCCGATAAAACTTTCGGGAATTCACGAATTTCCCGAAAATCATAGATTTTCGAAAATCGAAAGTAGACAATTTTCAAACATCTCTAGCGTAGATAACAGAATTAAGGGGAAGTCATATGCTCAGATTATCCGCTTTATATCCTAATGCGTTGCGTTGGTGGGCTATGGCGCCATTCTTTAACCGGGGTCATTGTGCACCAATTCCTAGCGCAATACCTGGGGTAATCACGGTGTTTTCCTTGGTGTCCAACACGTCCTCCGACGTCAAGGGGATTCTGGTAAAATGGAAATAAGGAATCAGGGAGCAGGAAAATAATAAACTAATAAACGCTGTCGATTATTTTTCTAGGAATCCGACCTGTTTTCTGCGTCCAGTGAATGACCCCCAGATTCTTTCTCCTGCAAAAGCAGAAATAGCGACAATTAGAGACACATTCTGCGGCACTTCTGATCCACATCCCTAAGCGACACGGCTATTCGCATTGTGTAAACAGGATTATTAATACACGGAAACCTTAGAGAGCCTCCGATCCGAGGAAGATTTTCCGAGCGGTGCCAGGAAGGGGGAAGCAGTTGGAATTCTCTATCTTGGCTTCCTATGAAATCCCAGTAAGGTAATAAGTGGAAAGGAACCAACTTCTGTCTCTGTCTACGGCTTCCTGAGCAGCTTTACACCGACACGCGACTAATTCATTCCAGTCAACAACAGAAAGGGCAACTTGGGTTACAAAACTCCTGGTTCGCAGCCAAATGTATAGAGATCAATAAAGAAATGGCGTTTATACCATGTCTCTAACCAATGGGAGAGCCACATCCTGGAACATACACAGAGCTATTTATAGACCATCAATTAGGAACAAAGCAGGTCAGGTCATGCCCAAGAATTATATCCCCTATTGTAAATTATAAGGATATTAGAAGTCACTGAGGAGTTCTGTGTCCATATAAAGGTACAAGGACACAGACTGAGTTATACAGGGAACTCTGGGTACCACTCATGTATTATAAGGGATAATGTATCTATCCCCTACTGTAAATTATAAGGATATTAGAAGTCACTGAGGAGTTCTGTGTCCATATAAAGGTACAAGGACACAGACTGAGTTATACAGGGAACTCTGTATTATAAGGGATAATGTATCCCCTACTGTAAATTATAAGGATATTAGAAGTCACTGAGGAGTTCTGTGTCTATATAGGTACAGGACCAGACTGAGTTATACAGGGAACTCTGGGTACCACTCATGTATTATAAGGGATAATGTTCCCCTACGTAAATTATAAGATATTAGAAGTCACTGAGGAGTTCTGTGTCTATATAAAGGTACAAGGACACAGACTGAGTTATACAGGGACCTCTGGTACCACTCATGTATTATAAGGGATAATGTATCCCCTACTGTAAATTATAGGATATTAAAGTCACTGAGGAGTTCTGTGTCCATAAAAGGTAAAGGACACAGACTGAGTTATACAGGGAACTCTGGGTACCACTCATGTATTAGAAGGGATAATGTATCCCCTACTGTAAATTATAGGTATTAGAAGTCACTGAGGAGTTCTGTGTCTATATAGGTACAAGGACACAGGCTGAGTTATACAGGAACTCTGGGTACCACTCATGTATTATAAGGGATAATGTATCCCCTACTGTAAATTATAAGGATATTAGAAGTCACTGAGGAGTTCTTGTGTCCATATAAAGGTACAGGACACAGACTGAGTTATACAGGGAACTCTGGGTACCACTCATGTATTATAAAGGGATAATGTATCTCCTACTGTAAATTTAAGATATTAGAAGTCACTGAGGATTTCTGTGTCTATATAAAGGTACAAGGACACAGGCTGAGTTATACAGGGAACTCTGGGTACCACTCATGTATTATAAGGGATATGTACCCCTACTGTAAATTATAGGATATTAGAGTCACTGAGGAGTTCTGTGTCCATATAAGGTACAAGGACACAGACTGATTTATACAGGAACTCTGGTACCACTCATGTATTATACGGGATAATGTATCCCCTACTGTAATTTATATGGATATTAGAAGTCACTGAGGAGTTATGTGCCTATATAAAGGTACAAGGACACAGACTGAGTCAGGGAACTCTGGTACCACTCATGTATTATAAGGGATAATGTATCCCCTACTGTAAATTATAAGGATATTAGAAGTCACTGAGAGTTCTGTCTATATAAAGGTACAAGGACACAGACTGAGTTATACAGGGAACTCTGGGTACCACTCATGTATTATAAGGGATAATGTATCCCCTACTGTAATTATAAGGATATTAGAAGTCACTGAGGAGTTCTGTGTCTATATAAAGGTACAAGGACACAGACTGAGTTATACAGGGAACTCTGGGTACCACTCATGTATTATAAGGGATAATGTATCCCCTACTGTAAATTATAAGGATATTAGAAGTCAGTGAGGAGTTCTGACATTTCTGAATCTCCTACAATGTAAGGGTGGAGGTTTTGCCCAGGAAAGTGAAGGGTTAATAGTAAACCATGAAAATACTGGGTTGACCGATAATCAGCATTGTACTAGCTGCTTTACATAGCTCTGTGTGTAGCAGTGGCAGAATTTCCCTATAGGCAAAGTGGAAGCAGATTAATGTTAAACAATGGTCCATCTCCATGCAAATGACCTTACCAGGCTTTAAAGAGGAAGTTTACACACAGCCCAATAAATAAACAGATCTATATTAACCCCCAATGCCTGGAGTTCGTTCCTCACTGGAACCTAAAGACTCATAGAAGCTCCAGGGGTTAATTTTTCTCTTTCCATTACAAGTGACTTGGTATATTTGGGACTTTGTAGACAAATCCCGTCAGACTGTTTATAATGTTCCATATGGCGACCAGCGACTTGAAATAACATTTTGGTTTCTCCTAATCCCCCACAGTACAATTCAGTCTCAGTTTAGACAAGAAAATGCCCCCGGATTATTCTAAACTGATCCTTCCATCCCCACAGCAGGAGAACAGTCCAGAGCCAACAATCTGCCCATATGTTAGAACTTTCCTGCCACCCTCCCCTCACTCTTAAGGTGCCCATACGTTAGAACTTTCCTGCCACCCTCCCCTCACTCTTAAGGTGCCCATACGTTAGAACTTTCCTGCCACCCTCCCCTCACCATAGGTGCCCATACGTTTAGAACTTTCCTGCACCCTCCCCTCACTCTTAAGGTGCCCATACGTTAGAACTTTCCTGCCACCCTCCCTCCTCACTCTTAAGGTGCCCATACGGTTAACTTTCCTGCCACCCTCCCCTCACTCTTAGGTGCCCATACGTTAGAACTTTCCTGCCACCCTCCCCTCACTCTTAGGTGCCCATACGTTAGAACTTTCCTGCCACCCTCCCCTCACTCTTAAGGGTGCCCATACGTTAGAACTTTCCGCCACCCTCCCCTCACTCTTAGGTGCCCATCGTTAGAACTTTCCTGCCACCCCCCCCCTCACTCTTAAGTGCCCATACGTTAGAACTTTCCTGCCACCCTCCCCTCACTCTTAAGGTGCCATATGTTAGAACTTTCCTGCCACCCTCCCCTCACTCTTAAGGTGCCCATACGTTAGAACTTTCCTGCCACCCTCCCCTCACTCATAAGGTGCCCATACGTTAGAACTTTCCTGCCACCCTCCCCTCACTCTTAAGGTGCCCATACGTTAGAACTTTCCTGCCACCCTCCCCTCACTCTTAAGGTGCCCATACGTTAGAACTTGTGGGAGCTGCCAATGTTTCCTAGACGTACAGAATGAGGTATAGCTTAGTGTATGTACAGAACATTCCTTCTCTGTATATTTGTATTTTTTTATAGAAAAAAAAAAAAACGAATAGTGGGAAGCTGCATATTGGGTCCCTTGACTACAGTCTGAGGGTATAAGCTTATTGTATGTAACAGAACATTCCTTCTCTGTATTTTATCTATCATATGGGTGTGAGCTGCCATATTGTTTCCCTTAGACAGTACAGTAGAGGGTATAGCTTATTGTTTACAGAACATTCCTTCTCGTATATTTATATTTAATCCATAATGGGTGGGAGCGGCCATACTTGTTTCCCTTAGACAGTACAGTATGAGGTATAGCTTATTGTATGTACAGAACATTCCTTCTCTGTATATTTATAGTTATAATGGGTGGGAGCTGCCATATTGTTTCCCTTAGACAGTACAAGTATGAGGGTTAGCTTATATGATTAATCGAACTCCTTCTCTCTGTATATTCTATTTATACATAGGGGGGAGCTGCCATATTGTTCCCTTAGACAGTACAGTATGAGGTATAGCTTATTTATGACACAAAGAACATTCCTTCTCTGTATATTTATATTTTCAATGGGTGGGAGCTGCCATATTGTTTTTCCTTAGACATACAGTATGAGGGTATAGCTTCTTGGTTACAGAACATTCCTTCTCTGTATATTTATTACATATGGGTGGGAGCTCATATTGTTCCCTTAGACATACCACGTTATGAGGTATAGCTTTTGTTGGTACAGAACATTTCCTTTCTCTGTATATTTATATTTATACATATGGGTGGGAGCTGCCATATTGTTTCCCTTGACAGTACAGTATGAGGGTATGCTTATTGTATGTACAGAACATTCCTTCTCTGTATATTTATATTTATACTATGGGTGGGAGCTGCATATTGATTCCCTTAGACAGTACAGTATGAGGGTAAGCTTATTGTAAATGTCAACATTCCTTCTCTGTATATTGTATATTTGATCATAGGGTTGGGACTGCCATATGTTTCCTTAGACAGTACAGTATGATGGGTATAGCTTATTGGTTGTACAAACATTCCTTCTCTGTATTTTATATTTATACATATGGTGGAGCTGCCATATTGTTCCTTAGACGTACAGTATGGGGTATAGCTTATTGTTGTACAGTAACATTCCTTCTCTGTATATTTATTTTTATACATATGGTGGGAGCTGCCATATTGTTTTCTTAGACAGTACACCGTATGAGGGTATAGCTTATTGTATGTACAGAAATTCTTCTCGTATATTTTTTAATACATATGGGTGGGAGCTGCCATATTGTTCCCTTAGTACAGTATGAGGGTTATACTTATTTATGTACAGAACATTCCTTCTCTGTATATTATTTAGACATATGGGTGGAGCTGCCATGATTGTTTCCCTTAGACAGTACAGTATAGGGTTAGCTTATTGTAGTGTACTAGAACATTCCTTCTCTGTATATTTATACTATGGGTGGGAGCTGCCATATTGTTTCCTAGACAGTACATCATGAGGATAGCTAGTTAGTTGTACAGAACATTCTTCTCTGTAATTTATATTTTAACATATGGGTGGGAGCTGCCATATTGTTTCCTTAGACAGTACAGTATGAGGTATAGATTATTGTATGTACAGAACATTCCTTCTCTGTATATTACTATGTGTGATCTGCAACCGTGTAATGTTTGATGCCGATTGTTTGGTTGGAGATGTAGTTTTGCCTATGGAGTAACAATGCTATATTCAATAGGCAGTCAGTCCTTACCTAGCAGGGGGGTGTACAAACAGAGGTCCGCTGTCCCCGAATGAACCTAGTGGTCGATTGTGCTTGGAGACCGAATTTCTTGCACAAACTTTTTCTGCAACATAAAGCAGAAGAGATTTCAGCCCTGAGACTTTCAGACGATCTCTGTTCTGATTGGTCGTTTGACTCGCACCCTTTCCATGTTCACATGTGGTGCAAGGGACCGAAATCCTGTTAATTCCCACTGAACCATCACGATTCCTTTCACTTGGGATTGGGAGGGCCTGGAGGTAACTTACCTTCTCTTTACCACCCACGCGGCTGACTTAAAGGGGAAATAAGGGTATCATCCTGCTGGCTCCACGTCTGCCAGCTTAGGGGGAAAACACATTTCCGGTAAATTTGTTAATGTTACTTTTCTAAAGGCAAAGTTATAAACTAACAAGAATTTTAAGAATTCCACAAGACTCAATAATTAACTGTATTTGTAGATTATAAAAGAATTTGTATTTTATATACCCAACGACATAACCAGTTATGGAAAGTTAAAGATGCGACCATTAACACTTCCGTCCGACCCCTATACGTGATTATTAACTTCTGTCCTCTATACGTGCTATTAACCCTTCCGTCCCCCCTATACGGTGCATTATTAAACACTTCCTTCCCCCTATACGGTGCATATTAACCCTTCTGTCCCCTACAACGGTGCATCATTAACCCTTCTGTCCCCCCTATAACGGTGCATCATTAACCCTTCTTCCCCCCTATACTGTGCATTTTACCCTCCGTCCCCCCTATACGGTGCATTTTACCCTTCCGTCCCCTATGACGTGGCATTATTAACCTTCCGTCCCCCCTATACGGTCATTATTACCCTCCGTCCCCTATACGGTGCATTATTAACCCTTCTGTCCCCCCCTAAACGGTGCATTAACCCGTCTGTCCCCCCTATACGGTGCATCATTACCCTGCCTTCCCCCCTATACTGTGCATTATTAAAATAAATAATATTAAAATTAATTAACCGAACCTACCAAACTCACTCTAAACCCCGTACCCCTCCCTCTCCTCTTTCCTCCCCGTCCCCCTACATACGGTGGCATTATTATTAAAAACCCCTTCCGTCCCCCCCTATTACGGTTGGCATTAATTAACCCTTTTTCGTTCGCGTGGTCGGTGGCGGTGGTTCGTTGTCCCCGGTCCGTTTCGGTCCCCCCCGTTCCCCGTCCTCGGTCGTCTCCGCTCCCCTTCGTCCCCCCCCCCTTCGTCCTCGTCTCGTCCCTTCGGTTCGTTTCTGTTCCGTCCCCTTCGTGTTCGTCCCGTCTCCTTCGTTCGTCGGTTTCCGGTTCCGCGGTGTCCCTCCGTCCTTCGTCGCCCATCGTCCTTCCTCGTCCTCGTCCCCCTTCCTTCGTGTCCTCCCCCCCCTTTTTTCTCACCTCCCTTCGTCGTTCGTCCCCCCCCCTCCACCCGACCCCCGTCCCCCCCCTCCCCGCCTTCGTTCCCTCCTGTCTCCCCCGTCCCTGCCTTCGTCCCCCCCCCCCCCCTCGTCCCCTCGTTCTCCCCTATATACGGGGTCATTATTAACCCGATTAACCCTTTTTCCTTTTTTAACCCTTTCCGTCCCCCCCTATAAATACGGTGGTGTGCATCTTATTTAACCCTCTGTCTCCCCCCCCCGCCCCCCCCGCCCCCCCCCCCCCCTCACCCCCCCCCCCCCCCCCCCCCCCCCCCCCCCCCCCCCTCCCCCCCCCCCCCCTCCTAAAATTGTGTGTGGCATTTTTATTAACAAACACCAACCTAACAACTTAAAACCACAACCTAAGCCCAACCACCCTTTTTCCTTTCTTTCCTTTAACCCTTTTTTTTCCTTTCCTTTAAACCCCCTTTTCAACTGTTTTAACCCGTAACCCTTTATACCCCTTTCCAACCCTTCCCTTAACCCTTTTTTTATTAACCCCTTCTTTTTAACCCTTCCTCTTTCTAACCCTTACCACCTTTTCCTTTTTTATCTTTAACCCTTATTTAACCCTTTAACCCTTCTTTTTCTACTTGAACCCGTTCACCCTTTTATGAACCCTTTTAACCCTTTCCTTTTTTTTATCCTCCCTTTCCTTCTTGTATCTTACCCTTCCTTCTTTAACCCTTCCTTCCTTCTTTACCAACCCTTTTCTCCGTATCTTCCCTTCTCCTTTCTCTTTCTTTTTAACCCTTCCTTTCTTTTTTATACCCTTTTTTTTCTTCACCCGTCTTACCCTTTTGTAACCCGTTCCCTTCTTCTTAACCCTTTCCTTTATTTTTTCATTATTAACCCTTTAACCCTTTTCTTTTAACACCTTCCTTCTTTCACCCTTGTTTTCCTCTCCTCTTCCCTTCCTTCTTTTTAACCCTTCCTTAACCCTTTCCTTTAAACCCTTTTTCTTAACGCCTCTTATTAACCTCTTCCGTTTTGTAACCCTTCCTTTTACCCTTTTTCTTTTTTTCCTCTTTAAACCCTTTACCCTTATAACCTTTAAACCCTTTCATTAACCCTCTTTATTTCCTTCCTTCCCCTTTCCTTCTTTTTTTTTCTTTCCTTTTACCCTTCCTTTTATCTTTTCCTTATAGTTTTTTTTTTCCGACCCTTTACCCTTTTTCTCACCCTTCAACCCTTCACCCTTTCCTATCACCCCTTTAACCCTATTATTTCTCTTTGTCCTTTTCTCCCCTTTTCTCACCCTTTCATCTTACCTCTCGTCTACCCTTTTTATTTTCCCCTTCTAACCCTTTCTTCATTTTTTCCCTATTCACTACCCTTCATCCTTAACCCTTCCTTTTTTTTCTTTTCTCTTCTTAACCTTTTTTCTACCCTTTTCCTTCTTCTCGAGTAACCTTCCCTACCTTTCCTTACCCTTTTTTAACCCTTTTTCTTTCGTTCCTTCCCTTCACCCTTTCTACCTTTTTTTTCCTTTTTCCTTCAACCCTTTCTTTGTTATTAACCCTTCTTGTATTAACCCTACCCTTCCTTTTTCCACCCTTAACCCTCCTTCTTTTTTTTTTTTAACCCGTACCTTTTACCCTCTTTTCCCCCTCTTTTTCAACCCTTCCTTTTCCTTTTTTATATTACCCTTTTATCTTTTCTTTTCTTTATCAACCCTTTGTTTCCTTTTTAAACCCTCTATTCCTTTATCTTCCTTCTTCACCCGTATTACCCTTTTTTTTTTTCTCCTTCCCCCTATACGGCGGTGCAATTATTATAAACCCTTCTTCTTACCCTTTCTCCTCTGTCTTCTGCTTAACCCTTTCTCTGCCTTCTCCCTTCCTTGTCTTCTCCCTGTCTGTCCTTGTCCCCCCCTAAACTGAAAAAAAAAAAAAAAAAACAAAAAAAATAAACAAAAAAAAATAAAAATGGTGCATGCAAGTTATTAACCTTCTGCCCCCCCTAAAACGGTGCATCAATTAAACCCTTCCTTCCCCCCTTATGTGCATTATGCAAACCCCTTTCTTGTCCCCACTAATACGGTGCTAATTATTAACCCTTCCGTCCCCACTACCCAACCGGTGCGTTATTAACCCTTTTGTCCCCTATACGGTGCATTATTAGCCCTTCCGTGCATTATTAACCCTTCCGTCCCCCCCATTTTAACTGCCGTCCCTACATACGCATTATTAAGCCCTGTCCGTCCCCCCCATACGGGGTTGCCCTATCTCCCATTAGTGCTATCCTTCCTCCCCCCATACGGTGCATTATTAACCCTTCCCCCCCAATACGTGCATACTTAACCTTCCGGTCCCCCCCATACGTGCATTATTAACACCCTTCCGTCCCCCCCATACGGGTGCTTATTAGCCTTCCTCCCCCCATTCGTCATTATAGCCCTTCCGTCCCCCCTATACAGTGCATGATTAACCCTTCCTTCCCCCCATATTAACAGTGCATTATTAACCCTTCCTTCCCCCATATACATTGCATTATTAACCTTCCTCCCCCATATACATGCATAATAACCCTTCTTCCCCCCATATGGTGCATTATAACCCTCCTTCCCCCCATATACAGTGCTATTACCTCTATCCAAACCCTTACAGTGCATTATTAACCCCTTCCTTCCCCTTACCTCAGACCTTTCTGGGAGATAATTCACTCACCCCCTGAAAGAGGAGCCCACAAGTTGCCACTTGAACATTTCTCCGCAGCGAGGTGGAGAGGTCCTATGTCAACAAAACACAATGCACTCATAACCAGACTAGAGCAGAAGGGAGGAGAGTAGAGTTTACGCCTTCGATTAAGTAGGGAAAATGAAGAAACAGTAAATCCACAATGAAAAGTTAAAATGGTACAAAATCAATTTTTTACAGAATATTCATTGGGTAGAACTACGTAAATTTTACTAATCAAATCAATGGCGTGTCCGTGGTATATGGAACTGCGCATGATCCCCACTACATAGAGCCCCTCCCAGGATCGACACTAAGTATCCCACTCAGTGGTGTAACTAGAAATCACTGAGCCCCCAGCAAATGATGGGGCCCCTATCCGTGCTTCAGCCACAATATTTTTTCTGGGAGGAGGCTATATCCGCTTTGGAAAATAAAATAGGCACTAGCACCAACCCACCCCCCCCCCCGCAACGCGGTTTCTCCTCCCGCTAGTAATTCCCTTATCCCTCCTCCCAGATAACCCTATGTATCCCTCCTGCCGATCGACCCTATGTATCCCTCCTCCCAGATAGACCCCTATGTTCCCTCCCTCCCAGGATAGACCCTATGTATCCCTCCTCCCATGACTAGACCCTATGTAATCCCTCCTCCCAGGATAGACCCTATGTATCCCTCCTCCCGGATCAGACCCTATGTATCCCTCCTCCCAGGATAGACCCTATGTATCCTCCTCCCATTATCGACCCCTAGTGTAATCCCACCTCCTCCCAGGATAGACGCTATTTCCCTCCTCCCAGGATAGCCTATAGTATCCTCCTCCAGATAGAACTCTATGTAATCCCTCCTCCCATGATAGACCTATTATCCTCTCCCAGGATATACGCTTATTTATCCCTCTCCCAGGATAAGCTATGTATCCCTCCTCCCAGGATAACCTTGGTATCCCTCCTCCCAGGATAGACGGCTATGTATCCCCTCCTCCCAGGATAGCGCTATTATCCTCCTCCAGGATGAACCCTATTTATCCCTCCGCCCAGGATAGACTCTATGTATCCCTCCTCCATGATAACGCATGTATCCCTCCTCCCAGGTAACGCTATGTATCATCCCTCTCCCAGGATAACGCTATGTATCACTGCCTCCCAGGATATGACCCTATTGTATCCCTCTCCCAGGATAGACGCTATGTATCCCTCCTCCCAGGATAGACACTAGGTATCCCATCCTCCTCCCGGGATAGACACTATTATCCCCCCTCCCCGGAGAGCATAGGTATCCCTCTGCCAGGATAGACCCTATGTTCATCCCTCCTCAGGATAGTAACGCTATGTATTCCCTCCTCCAAGGATAACCGCTATGTATCCTCCTTCACCAGGAATAGACACTATGTATCCCCTCCCGGATAGACGCTATTATCCCTCCTCCAGGATAACACTATGTATTTCCCGCTCCCAGATAGACACTATGTTCCCCCTCCAGGATAGACACTATGGTATCCCCCCTCCCGATGACACTATGTATCCCCCCTCCCGGATAGACCTATGGTATCCCCGCCCAGGTAACCTAGTTCCCTCCTCCACCCCGGGTAGACCCTATGTATCCCCCCTCCCAGGATAGACCCTATGTTCCCTCCGCCAGGTAGACCCTATGTATCATCCCTCCTCCAAGATAGCGATATGTATCCCTCCTCCCAGATAGACGCTATGTATCCCTCCTCCCAGATAGACACTATGTCATCCCCCCTCCAGGATAGACGCTATGTATCCCTCCTCCAGGATAAACCTAGGTATCCTCCTCCCCAGGATAGACCTAGTATCCCCCTCCAGGATAACAACTATGTACCCCCTCCAGGACTAGACACTATTTATCCCCCCTCCCAGGATAGACACTATGTATCCCCCCTCCCAGGAATAACACTATGTATCCCTCTCTCCCAGGATAGACACTCTATTATCCTCTCATGGAAACAACTGTTCTTTCTGACTTTTGTGCTGTTCTTTGCACTTGTCTTGGCTAATCTGGCAGTTGTAGTTACGATTCATTGGCCGTGTCCGGTCTCGTTGTCGCACGTTGCTTCCTCTAACTGGGCTCCAGCGGCCCGGTTCTGTTCTGGGGCCCTTTGGAGTTTTATCTCAGTGAACCAAACTGAGACAACAAGGAATTGTCATTGTTTTCCCCCTCCTGTCCCCTTAATAAGGAGTTAACAACCAGCAGAAAGATCTAAATAATGTGCATAATGTCCTTTATATAACGTACACTTTACCTTCCTCACTAATCAGACACAGGACAGGAAACTACACTAGTGTGGGGCCTACATAAGTCCTTTATATAACGTACACTTTACATTCTCACTATCAAGCCACAGGGACAGTAAACTACACTATGGGGACCTACATAATGTCCTTTTATACGTACAGCTTTACCTCTCACTATCAGAACAGGACAGTACTACACTATGGGGGGACCGTACATACGTCCTGTATATACCGTACAGCTTACAGTCCTCACTATCAGACACAGGACGTAAAACTAGCACTATGGGGGGACCTACATAATGTCTTTAAAACTAGCATCTTTACCTTCCCTCAACTTCAGACACGGGACAGTAAACGACACTATGTACCTACAAATGTCCTTTATATAACAGTATCATCTTACATTCCTCCCTATCAGACACGGGACAGTAAGCTACACTATGGGGGGACCTACATGGTCCTGTATATATAACGTAAGCTTTACTTCCTCCTATCAGACACTGAAGTAAAACTACACTATGGGGGACCTAACCTACTGTCCTGTATATAACATTTTGAAGTACACTTTACATGCTCCTATCCACCCGGACAGTAAACTACACTATGGGGGACCTACATAATGTCCTTATATAACGTAATAGCTTTACCTTCCTCGACTATCATACACAGGACAGTAAACTAACACTATGGGGGGACCACATAATTCCTTTATATAACTTACGGCTTACCTTCCTCACTATCACATCAATACACAGGACAGTAAACAACTACAACTATGGGGGGCCTACATAAGGTCCCTTTAATAAACGTATGGCTTTAACCTTCCTCACTACAGACACAGGACAGTACACACACTTTGGGACTCCATAATGTCCTTTATATACGTACAGCTTTGACATTCCTCACTATCAGCCCACAGACAGTAAACTACAGACACTATGGGGGGCACCTACATAATGTCCTTTATATAACGTACAGCTTGATCATCTCACTATCAGACACAGGGACATAAACCCCCTAGGGGGACCTACATACTGTCCTTTATATAACTACACTTTACCTTCCTCACTATCAACACAGACAGTAACACACTATGGGGGGACCTACATAATGTCCTGTATATACGTACGGCTTTACTTCTCACTATCAGACACAGGGACAGTAAACTACACTATGGGGGACCTACATAATGTCCTTTATATACGTACATCTTACTTCCTCACTATCCGACACGACAGTACTACACTATGGGGGACCTACAATGTCTTTATATAACTACAGCTTTACTTCCTCACTATCAGACAAAGGACGTAACTACACTATGGGGGGACCTACATATGGTCCTGTATGAACGTCCGGCTTTACTTCCTCAGATCAGACACAGACATAAACTACACTATGGGGACTACATAAGTTCCTTTATATAACGTACGCTCTACTTCCTCACTATCAGACAAGGACAGTAAACTACACGATGGGGGACCTACATAATGTCCTTTATATACGTCTACAGCTTTACCTTCCTCACATCAGACACAGACAGTAAACTACACTATGGGGGGACCTACATAATGTCCTTTATCTAACTTAACGCTTACTTCTCACTATCAACACAGACAGTAGACTACACTTGGGGGGACCTACAAATGTTCCTTTATATAACGTACACTTTCCGTCCTCCCTATCAGACCAGACAGTAACACACTATGGGGGGACCTACCATAATGTCCTTTATTTACCGTACAGCTTTACATTCCTCCTATCATACACAGGACATAACTACACTATGGGGGGACCTATAACTAATTCCTTATATAACGTACAGCTTTACATTCCTCACTATCAATAAAAAAAAACAAACAGGACTAAACTACAAACTATGGGGGACTACCTATGTCCTTTATTTAACGTAGCAGCTTTACATTCCTCACTATCAGACACAGACGTAAACTACACATGGGGACCTACATAAGTCTTATATAACGTACAGCTTTACATTCCCTCCATCAGACACAGGAAGTAACAACACTATGGGGGGACCCTACATAATGTTCCTTTATATAACGTACAGCTTACATCCTCACTATCATACCAGACAGTAAACTACACTATGGGTGACCTACATTAATGTCCTTTTATATACGTACAACTTTACCTTCCCTCACTATCAGTACACAGGACATAACTACACTATGGGGGACTACATAATGTCCTTGATATAACGTACAGCTTTCATTCCTCACTACAGCACGGACAGTAAACTACAACTATGGGGGGACCTACATATGTCCTTTATATAAGGTACAGCTTTACATTCCTCACGATCGAGACACAGGACAGTAACTTAACCCTATGGGGGGACGACTAAGTCGCTTTATATAACGTACAGCCTTACCTTCCTCACTATCAGACCAGGAAGTAAACCTACACGATGGGGGTCCCACTACATAATGTCCTTTTATATAACTACAGCTTTAACCTTCTCACATCAGACACAGGACAGCAACATACCTATGGGGGGACCTACATAATGTCCTTTTATACGCGGCTTTACCTTTCCTCACTATCAACACAGGACAGTCAAACTACACTATGGGGGGGGGACCTACATAATGTCCCTTATAATAACGTACGGCTTTACCTTCCTCACTAGCAGACACGGACAGTAAATAACTACCTAAATGTGGGGACCTACATAATGTCCTTTATAACGTATGGCTTTTACCTTCCTCACTATCAGACACAGGACATTAACACAACTATGGGGGACCACATAATTTCCTTTATATAACGTACGGCTTTTACCTTCCTCAAACATCATACACAGGACAAGTAAACTACCCTATGGGACCTACATAATTCCTTTTATATAACGTAAGCTTTACCTTCCTCCACTATCAGACAACGGGACAGTAAACTACACGATGGGGACCTAACATATGTCCCTTTATATAACGTACAGCTTTACCTTCCTCACTATCACACACAGTAAACTACACTATGGGGGGACCTACATATGTCCTTTTGATATAACGTACGGCTTTTACCTACCTTCCTCACTATCAACACAGGACAGTAAACTACATCTAGGGGGGGACCTTACTAATGTCCCTTTATATAACGTACAGCTTTACCGTCCTCACTATCAGACACGGAACAGTAACCACTATGGGGGGTGGGGGGACCTACATAATTCCCGTTATATAATGTACAGCTTTACATTCCTCACTATCAGACCCAGGACAGTAACTACCTGGGGGGGACCTACAAATGTCCTTTATATACGTACATCTTTACTTCTCACTATCAGACACGGGTACAGTAAATACAACCATGGGGGACCTACATAATGTCCTTTCTATAACCGTACACTTACATCCTCACTATCAGACCAGGACAAGTAAACTACACTATGGGGACCTACTAATTTGTCCTTTATTATAACGTACAGCTTTACATTCCTCACTATCAGACACAGGACCATAAACTACACTATGGGGGTACTCATAATGTCCTTTATATAACGTACAGCTTTACCACCTCCTCACTATCAGACACAGGACAGTAAACTACAACTATGGGGGACCTACATAATGTCCTTTATATAACGTACAGCTTTACCTTCCTCACTACATCAACACAAAATGGAAACCCCCCAGTACACTACCTATGGGGGGACCCACATACTTCTTGTTTATAACGTACAGCTTACCTTCCTCACTATCATACACGGGACAGTAAACTACACTAATGGGGACCTACATAATGTCCTTAGATAACATACAAGCTTTTAACTTCTCACTATCAGACACGGACGTAACTACACTATGGGGGGACTACAGAATGTCCTTTATATACGACAGCTTTACCTTTCCTCACTATCACACAGGACGTAACTACACTATGGGGGGACCTACATAATGTCCTTTAATTTATTATAAACAAGATCAATGGCTAAAATTCATAGATGGATTATAATGAAATGGGGCACGCTCATGCTGTGATTTGGGGCCCCTCCTTTGCTATAATGTACTGTACAGAGTATAATACAGTGTGGTGCTCTGTAGGGGGATCTGGAGATGTTGTGCTGGGATGAGCTAATCTAGTTACATCTTGTTTAAAAGGCACTTCCCTATACTTAAAGATACGGCTTTACCTTCTGTTGGTAAATCCTCTTCTCGGAGGGTCAGTTCTGTAGGTCGGGCATGGCGGTTTCTCTTTCCTTCTCTTCTTCGTGACGCTGCTGGTCCCTCTCCAGCTCGTGAATCTGTTAGAAGTAAAAGCCACAAAACATTTGACTTTTCTCAGAAGGAAGAGACAGAGCCCGCTCCGGAGGCCATGTTCCCTTCCTTGACACCCCGAGGGTCTACAACAGGAAACCCGGGTCCCTCTCTTTGTATGGGCCCTTACAATCAAGTTTCTTAAAGAGAAACACGACCATTTCATGCAGTATTCCATTTTTAATCAGAAGTGGCAGCAATCATCCCTAAATGGCTAAATTAGAAAAGGCACTAGAAAGCTTAAAGGAGAGAGGGGCCAAAAGAAGCAAACAAAGAAAGCCCTTCACCGAAGTATAAAAGCAGAGACCACTTCTATAACAGAAGCATCTGCAGTCTCGTCTATATGATACTTGCCCACAAAGCCTAAGAAACAGAAAGTCATTTATGGCTAAATGTATCTTTCTATGCAAATAAGAACAAGACTCTTTGGTAATTTCCATGCATCTGTATAGTCTTGACCTTTTTTCTCTCCCCTAGGCTTTACGCCTCCTACGGGCTCAAATAGTAAGTACAGCCACTGCCAATGTAAAGGTCAGGCTGTGTGTAGAAAGGCAAAGTGATAGCCAGTGAAGCAGCCTTAACCTTCATAGGTAACTACTGATTTCCCTGCATCATGTTGTAAGAGAGTAGATGGCATCTATAATGGTTTCCCCTGTATATCTATTCCTACAGAGAAGGCACCCTATGGTTCCCCTGTAATCCGTATGTCCTACAGAAAGGCACCCAGATGTTCCCTGTATCATATGTCCTACAGAGAAGAGGCACCATATTGTTTCTCTGTTACAGTATGGTCTCAAGAGAAGGCACCCTAGGGGTTTCTTCTTATTCTACCGAGAAGAAGCACCCATATGGTTTCTCCTGTATCAGTTGTCCGACAGAGAAGGAGGCAAAACCCTATGGTTTTCTCTGTCTCAGTAAATTCCTACAGAGAAGGAGGCACCCATATGGTGGCTCTGTATCAGTATGTTCCTACATAGAAGGATGCACCCATATGGTTCCCTTATATCTGTCTGTCCACAGAGGAGGCACCCATATGGTTTCCCCTATAGCTTCCTACAGAGGAGGCAACCCATATGGTTCCCCTATATCTCCTACGGGAGCACCCAGGGTTCCCTATATCTCCTACAGAGAGGCAACCATATGGTTCCCCTATATCTCCTACATAGGAGCACCCTATGGTTCCCCGATATCTGTAGCTCCTACAGAGGAGGCAACCATAGGGTTCCCCTATTCCTACAGAGGAGGCACCCAATGGGTTTCCTCCCCTATATCTGTAAGTCCTATAGCCACGACGGACGCACCTGTGCTCAGCTCTTTCCTTAGATGAACTCGTTCAGTTTTTCATTTCAGCCCGTTAGGTGCCCGGCGCAACTGACAACTCTTTATCCATAGCCTCCGGTGGCTCTTTCCAGCTTGCTTTAACTTTGTGTCCAACTATTTCGCTTCTCCGCAGTCCTCTTAATTAAGCTGGACCGCAGAAACCCAACAATTTCAATGTGTCCATTCACAGCCTTGAACCCATTTCATTTCATTTCACATTTCTCACCTCCAGATTTGCATTCACCGGAACTCGTTTGCATCCGTGTCAGACTCGATTAAATGCTTGTAAAGGACCATGAACAGATCGCCATCCCACAATTGTCTTCCTGCTGTAAGGAATAAAAGAACGGTGTAAGATGAATCGGTAATGGTCAACACAAGGGGAAAAGCAAATTACGTTGGCGTCCCATGT
This sequence comes from Hymenochirus boettgeri, assembly GCA_019447015.1. Classification (NCBI taxonomy): domain Eukaryota; kingdom Metazoa; phylum Chordata; class Amphibia; order Anura; family Pipidae; genus Hymenochirus; species Hymenochirus boettgeri. Next base: position 7,261,875 of record CM033471.1, on the reverse strand, counting down.
GCTTATTCTTGCAATCATCAAGTTACAATTCTTTCTTGTTGAATGAAGACAGACTGCAGTAGTGGATGCAGGGCACGCCACTAGATGGCGGCTCACACCAAGCTTTGCATTATCACTTTAACTCCAGGCAAAGCTTGATCCTGTCCAGGTCCCTTGAAGTAGCAGCAGAACTTCTCTGTCTAAGGTGACATCCAATGACGACGTTTGTCCTGAGGAGGGCTCATCCAATCAGCTACGACCCTTAAAGGACAATTAAAGGCTAAGGTGACTATGTTCTTAGGAAATACAGACATTTGATGTTAGATCTGGCACATAACTAGAGTATGGTGATGGAGTCTAATCAGTATTCACATCTTCCCGCAGAGAGCCTGTAGTTTACCAACAGCTAAAGGAAGGTGGTTTGTATCTTTAGTTTTTAACACTCGTAAGGAACCATCGACAGATCTACTACCTCTGGGTAGTGTTGGCAAGTGTCCAGCTCTGACTGCAGCAATTCAACCTCCCGAGAGTAAGCGCGCTGAATGTATGAGTTATGGGGAATTGATTCCATTTTCTGTAATGATGCAAAAGGCAACAGATCGGGGGAGGTCCACATGATAAACAGAGGAGGAAGTGAGAGGGTTTATGGAGGGGGAAAATCCCTCAATACAAACATTAACTTGGGTTAAAGCAACAAACCCTCCCGCATTCCAGGGCCACAGGAAATACAGAATGTCCCCACTTTAACCCCCAACATATACATCTATCAATAAATTGATATCAAACCCTCCTGCCCCCATTCCAAGCCCTCCTGCCCCCACATTCCAGGCTCCTGCCCCCCACATTCCAAGCCCTCCTGCCCCCACCTCCTAGCCCTCCTGCCCCACATTCAGCCCTCCTGTTCCCCACATTACAAGCCCTCCTGTCCCCACATTCCAAGCCCCTCCTGTCCCCACATGCCAAGCCCTCCTGTCCCCCCCATTCCTAGCCCTCCTGCCCCCAACATTCCAAGCCCTCCTGCCCCCACATTCCAACCCTCACTGCCCCCACATCCAGGCCCTCCTGCCCCACATTCCGGCCCTCGCCCCACATTCCAGGCCCTCCTGCCCCCACATTCCAACCCTCCCTCCTGCCCCCACATTCCAAGCCCTCACTGCCCCCACATTCCAAGTCCACTCCTGCCCCACATTCCAAGCCCTCCTGCCCCCACTCCAAGCCCTCCCTGCCCCCACATTCAAGCCTCTGCCCCCACATTCCAGCCCTCCTGCCCCCCATTCCAAGCCCTCCTGCCCACCACATTCCGGCCCTCCTGTCCCCCACATCAGGCCCTCCTGCCCCCACATTCCAAAGCCCCTCCTGCCGCCCCACATTCCAAGCCCTCCTGCCCCCATGCCCCGCACATTCCAGTCACCTCCTGCCCCCACTCCAGCCCTCTGCCCCCACCTTCCAGCCCTCGCTGCCCCCCATTCCAGGCCTCCTGCCCCAATTCCATCCAGCCCTCCTGCCCCACATTCCAGTCCCTCCTGCCCCACATTCCAGCCCTCCTGCCCCCACATTCCAGGCCTCCTGCCCCCACATTCCAAGCTCCTCCCTGCCCCCAAACTCAGAACCAACACTCACGAGATCAATCTGTTACTTTCCTGTAAGTTATTCTCCAACTTCAGTTTTTCCTCCGCTCTCAGGCTCTGGGATGGAGACACAGCAAAGGGTTAACAGACAATAAAGCGACGAATTTTATATAAAAATAACATTACTGATTTCTATTATCAGGCCCCTTGGAGCCGTGGGTCGCTCCTTATTACCTCCATCACGATGCATAATTCCCCAGGGTGGATTTAACTCTTCGAGTGTAAGGTCTTTCTGAACGAATTAACACTTTTATTCAATTAACACTTGTTACAATTTGTAGCACTGGCTATTTGAATTCCGGGTCATATTAACCACAGGCATATTAACCCTTAAACAAAACTATTTACTGCTAACAACCAACACCCGCTAAAAACTCTACATTGTATAATGGATTCATAATAAATGGTAATAGATATATGCTTGAAAATCATTCTGACACAGACGTAACCGAAGAACCAGCCTCTGTACAGGTTTAGTACTGGGGGGGGAGTCAGTTTTTAAAACAGATCCACGTGAATTAAGAGCGATTTGGATGGTGGAATTAATCACTGACTGAAAATGAGAGCTTCAAAGCCTGGCAGAAGAGTTAATAACCCCCCAATTGGTGCGACACTTAACCATGTGCGGGTAACGTCTCGCTTCTTGCATCGCGGCTCTCTTGATTCGTTTCAGGAGCTGAATCTTTCAAGGGAAAGATAGGGGAATATGTTTAATCCATGTCTCCGCCATATATCACATTGTGTCGGTCAATGTAAAATAAACATAGCCCCAATCTGAGCATTGAAAGCCAAGATCTAACCCCAAACGTCAACATTGGTTCTGTCTGAATTCCCCATCACTACAGGAAGCCCATCCACTTTTCTTCCATTTAATACAGGGACTTTTCCTTATGGATAAGTTGGACCCATATGTATAAATATAAATATACAGAGAAGGAATGTTCTGTACACACAATAAGCTATACCATCATACTGTACTGTCTAAGGGAAACACTATGGCAGCTCCCACCCATATGTATAAATATAAATATACAGAGAAGGAATGTTCTGTACATACAATAATCTATACCCCCATACTGTACTGTCTAAGGGAAACAATATGGCAGCTCCCACCCATATGTATAAATGTTTGAATGGAAATTCACCTACATGTAAACACTGTTACAAGAACATTAACCCTTGGGTCCCCACCCTTGTATTTATGAAGGGTCACTAACCCTTTTACCCCTGGGTGTAACCTTTCAATGGCCTTTAAAACACTGGTCCCATTATTAAATAAGAGATATTAAGATTCATAGAAACTACATCTCCCAGCATCCCGTCCAATCCATAAATGACTGTAGGATGTTGGACTGACACCCATTGTATACCCAGACTCCCAGTAGTGACTATTATAAACAATGTGGTTGCCACCCCCTTCTCTAGCTGCCTCCCATTTCCCTAAGTGAAGGTGAAACCAGTTACTGACACTTTGTACGTTCGTATCCAGACGCCCTCACCCTGGAAATCTTGCAGCTGTATCCAAGGCTCGGACTGCGTAATTCCCCTCGATTAGCAACCAGATACCAGGAGAAACCCGAGACCGGCAAATCCGCAGAGTCACTGGTTATAAACAAGTGAGTTTTATTGTATTGTGACCTTAAATCTAATAGGGGGTCCGTGTGAGCCCCCCAGGATTCTATTACATTATCTAGGACCATTTGTTACATTTGTATTTATACAAATCTGTAGATTTTCCCATTTCCATCCCGATATTTCTACCTTATCCAGTTGCTTTGGAGCACTGAACATGGCAGGTTGGATGATGGTTACCTGGGTCCTGTTTGGGTCATTGGCATAGATCGTACCTGGAGCCTGAATAGTCTATAAGGTTCGGCCACACTAGCGCGTTTCTTGCATAATTAGGCTATGGCCCCACTACAACGCACTAAATCGCGCACGCAATCATGAGCGTTATCGCACGCGGTTGTGTGCATCATTCTTGTGCGTTTTCTGTTTGCGCGTGTGAGTTTGCCGTTTTCGGTTATGGCAACGCATGCGTTTACGCACACAAAAATGGTGAACGCATGCACTACCAAAACGGAAACGGATGCGCAATCGCATCCGCATGGGAAATCGCGGGGATTTTTGCGTTCCCGCGATTTCCATTATAACCAAATCGCATGCGCTTTTGCGGACGCAAAACGCGCGCGCAAACGGTTTAAAAACGCGTAAGTGGGGCCTAGCCCTTATGGTTTTCTGTTCCGTTAGTGCATAAGAATCACGTGCCATCCTATCATAGTTGCGATACGTTTTTGTCGCAAATGCAATCACCATTATTTTGCGAATCGCATGCGCTCTGATTGCAGATTACCGAAATCCCCCCCCATGCACTATAACGAGTTACACTGCTCATTCCACGAGCGTTGCTGTGAGCTGTAGTGTGGCGTAGCCCGAACTGATGGGACATCATTATCCAATATAAAGAATTTTCCAGTATAATGAAAATGAAATCCAGTTCCATTCATTGGAATATTTTATCTCCGTTTCGGAAACCCCCATTGTGGCAGTTTATGGGGGGCACAGCAGATTGTTAGGGGGGTTGGTTCTGCGCTGCCTGATATAGAAACAACAGAATCGGAGGATTATAAGGTTCCGCGTGACGCTCTCTGGCAATGTTCCATCCACGGGGCTCAGTGATGTTCAGCAGACGTTAGACGGACAGATAAACATTGGGAATAAAACTCTGTCAGGGGCAGAGACGGATGTTCCCCTTGTCTTGGCATTGCTCCGAAATTCCACTTGTTTATGGACATGGGACTATGGTGTAGATTGTGATACATGGAGCTTGGAAAGTCTCATTGGGAATAAGCTAAAATCTACCCAATAAAATAGAAATTTGCATTTTTTTCTCTGCTTGATCCATTGATTTAAAGTTACCCACACACAGATCAACTTGCGTCCCGTCAATTTACATTGATCAGCCTGTTTAAATGTATTTGCTCTCAATTAGTATTTGATCCAACCTGATTGGAGGATTCAACACTGGATATCGATCAAGTTTGGTCAACCGAACACTAAAGTATCAATTTTTAATTCATTTAAAGGAAACAACCTATGAACAGATTAACATCAATTGGCCCGTGTCTCTACCTTTTAAAGGAACAGTATAGGTTTGTTTTAAATGAAATGCATAATTCACAGGAATGTACGAGTCACTACCCCTACCTCCCATTTATTCCAGGACGTCGGGCATTGACGCTTTCAAATTGCCATGACAGACAGCCACCCCACTTAGTAGAGATAGGGGGCTGTAGGGGTGGATTATTAACTGTGATATACCAAAATACCCCAAAAATCGGTCAGAAGCAATTACACGTGATCTTTCAAATTACTGTACCTTTAAGAAGGTTTTTAGCCCCTTTGAATTTATGGGCTGATGCAAATTTTTTGCCTGTGCTATTTATCTCCAGCAACCAATAAGATTATACCTACCTGCAGGGACCTAGTAAAACGAAAACATCCGATTGGTTACTCCAAAGTAATAGCACAGGAAAACTTTCGGTATCTTTTGGCACATATGGAACTGGCCCATACGCGGTATGGAGATCGGTTGGCCATGTGGCCAATATTCCATAATCATAACCATATTTGGGATTTCATACGAAGCAAAATTGATCAGAACTAAAATTGTAGCCAATTCTTCCATGGATTGCAATTTAATTGGTTGGAGAAAAATATTGATGATTTTATCCGATTGATGAGAATTATGGACCCTGATTGGTCCATGTGAACTGAACCTTTATAATGCAGAGATTCAATAAAAATTCTTATCGTTTGAAATAGTGCTAATTTTTCCCCAACCAATCAGATCTTACTTTACATTTAAAAGCTAACATCTGGTTGGTTGGGGAAAAATTTTGCACCATTTTTAATGAAAACATTTATTGAATAACCCTGATAATTTTAAGATTTTAAATAAAAATCTTGTCCCTTTTTTAGGTGTAAATTTGCTTGCGTCGCTGTTCAAACGGATCTGGATTTTCTACGTCTGCCAATGAATTCCACCTTCTCTCAGGTAATAAACGTTCCCTTTAACGTATCTTATCGCTGCACATGCAATCTGGCCATCCACATTAACATGCACTGGGATGGGATTCGCACGATCGTTAGCGGGTAAGAGATTGCGCTGGTGTGGCATAGCCCTTATGGATTTGCTACGAACAATCTCCTTTGGCTGTATTGGGTAAAGATGGGGTCCAGCACGAAACTCGGTTCCAAAATCCGAATGATCCGCCCGAATCTGGACGCATCGTCCGGATTTCGGGACTTCGGAACGCATTTTTGATAATTTTCAATGGATGGAGCTATTCGCTAATTTTCGAAAATCGCTTCAAATGTTCGAAAATCCTCCAATACGATCGGAAACTCGAAAATGGTCTCTGATCGTATTTTTGAGCATTTTTAAACGTTCAAGGCTATTTTCGAAAATTATCGTCAACTCTCTGTTTTCAGATCTTCGGGATTTTCCCAAGATCTGGGAATCCGAAACTAGTGAGTTTGGTCCATCTCTAGTATTGGGTTGTTCTGTGAATTCTGGTAAAGTTGTAGTAAACAAAGAACCGAATTAACCCCCCAACATTAGCACCATGTACCATGTGATGTAACCGAATGTCCTGGCGTTATTAATAACCAAATCAATATAGTGATCAGTTTAGACACGGATTGATTGGTCAATTATTGTTTGAACCTAATTGGCCCTCCACCATGTCCAGAAGGGGTTAAGCCTGGAAATGGTTTATTAAAGGGAAAGTTACATTAGCCTTTCCCTTTAATACATTTGGGACTGTTCATTTATTTTGGATTGAGAGTTTTTTTCCTGTGTTTTGTTTGCGTTACAGGAAATAATGTAACAGGACGTTTTCTCTTCCTTATTTGTTTCTTATAAAAACTTAACTGGTGATGTTTATCTTCCCTTTTCATCATTGTGACACATCCCCATTAAATGTCCCTCCGGGGGTGTCACAATATCTCACAGACGTATGAACAACCTTTCTCTCCTGGTGCCAGTAAATCGGTATTTGTGGCCCAAAGCAGACAATTGGATCTTTCCTTTGGACAGTGTATGGCCCACTATGGTGATCATTTTTTCCTATCCTAAGTCCGAAAATTGCCCGCATACGATCCGACTATCCTATGACTAGATTGTATCATGTATGGGCCCCTTTAGGGGGTGGAATACAGTTTGACGCAACCGATCGTGTGTTCCATGGGGACTGCACAATTGGCTGTGATTTTCCAGCATAACCAGTCATCAGTTTGTCTAATGGGAAGGAATAGGCGACCAAGACTGCAGACTAACGCAAATACACCATCCGCAGGGGCCCAGACAGATTTGTCTTTCATTCCTGATTGGTTACATCCATACTGGAAAGGGACCTGTACATTACAACTAGATCGATCCAGTGACATTCAATCAATTCGTCCGGAACCGACTTTCCCGTTCTTCACGACCATCATGTGATCGCAAAATGAATGGGTTAGGTGGGGCCTTGTAACCTTTTGTTGGTTGCGAGGAAGAACGGTAAAGGCGGTTCCAGACGAAATTAATTGCATGTCGCTAGATCGGTTGGCAGGTAAGTTCTAACGTATGGGCACCTTAAGAGTGAAGGGAGGTTGGCAGGAAAGTTCTAACGTATGGGCACCTTAAGAGTGAGGGGAGGGTGGCAGGAAAGTTCTAACGTATGGGCACCTTAGAGTGAGGGGAGGTGGCAGGAAAGTTCTAACGTATGGGCACCTTAAGAGTGGAGGGAGGGTGGCAGGAAAGTTCTAACGTAATGGGCACCTTAAGAGTGAGGGAGGGTGGCAGGAAAGTTCTAACATATGGGCACCTTAAGAGTGAGGGGAGGGTGGCAGGTAAGTTCTAACGTATGGGCACCTTAAGAGTGAGGGGAGGGTGGCAGGAAAGTTCTAACGTAGGGCAACCATAAGAGTGAGGGGAGGGTGGCAGGAAAGTTCTAACGTATGGGCACCTTAAGAGTGAGGGAGTGGGCAGGAAAAGTTCTAACGTATGGGCACCTTAAGAGTGAGGGGAGGGTGGCAGGAAAGTTCTAACGTATGGGCACCTTAAGAGTGAGGGAGGGTGGCAGGAAAGTTCTAACGTATGGGCACCTTAAGAGTGAGGGAGGGTGGCAGGAAAGTTCTAACGTATGGGCACCTTAAGAGTGAGGGGAGGGTGGCAGGAAAGTTCTAAACGTATGGGCACCTTATGAGTGAGGGAGGTGTGGCAGGAAAGTTCTAACGTATGGGCACCTTAAGAGTGAGGGGAGGGTGGCAGGAAGTTCTAACGTATGGGCACCTTAGAGTGAGGGGGGGTGGGGCAGGAAAGTTCTAACATTGGGCAGATTGTTGGCTCTGGACTGTTCTCCTGCTGTGGGGATGAAGATCAGTTTAGAATAATCCGGGGCATTTCTTTGTCTAAACTGAGACTGAATTGTACTGTGGGGGATTAGGAGAAACCAAAATGTTATTTCAAGTCGCTGGTCGCCATATGGAACATTATAAACAGTCTGACGGATTTGTCTACAAAGTCCCAATATACCAAGTCACTTGTAATGGAAAGAGAAAAATTAACCCCTGGAGCTTCTATGAGTCTTTAGGTTCCAGTGAGGAACGAACTCCAGGCATTGGGGGTTAATATAGATCGTTTATTTATTGGGCTGTGTGTAAACTTCCTCTTTAAAGCCTGGTAAGGTCTTTGCATGGAGATGGACCATTGTTTAACATTAATCTGCTTCCACTTTGCCTATAGGGAAATTCTGCCACTGCTACACACAGAGCTATGTAAAGCAGCTAGTACAATGCTGATTATCGTCAACCCGTATTTTCATGTTTACTATTAACCCTTCACTTTCCTGGGCAAAACCCTCACCCTTACATTGTAGGAGATTCAGAAATGTCAGAACTCCTCACTGACTTCTAATATCCTATAATTTACAGTAGGGGATACATTATCCCTTATATACATGAGTGGACCCAGAGTTCCCTGTATAACTCAGTCTGTGTCCTTGTACCTTTATATAGACACAGAACTCCTCAGTGACTTCTAATATCCTTATAATTTACAGTAGGGGATACATTATCCCTCCCTGTATAACTCAGTCTGTGTCCTTGTACCTTTATATAGACACAGAACTCCTCAGTGACTTCTAATATCCTTATAATTTACAGTAGGGGATACATTATCCCTTATAATACATGAGGTACCCAGAGTTCCCTGTATAACTCAGTCTGTGTCCTTGTACCTTTATATAGGCCACTAACTCTCAGTGACTTCTAATATCCATATAATTAGTAGGGGATACTATCCCGTATAATACATGAGTGGTACCCAGAGTTCCCTGTATAACTCAGTCTGTGTCCTTGTACCTTTATATGGACACAGAACTCCTCAGTGACTTCTAATATCCTTATAATTTCAGTAGGGGATACTTATCCTTATAATACATGAGTGGTACCCAGATTCCCTGTATAACTCAGCCTGTGTCCTTGTACCTTTATATAGACACGAACTCCTCAGTGACTTCTAATATCCTTATAATTTACAGTAGGAGATACTTATCCCTTTATAATACATGGAGTGGTACCAGAGTTCCCTGTATAACTCAGTCTGTGTCCTTGTACCTTTATATGGACACAGAACTCCTCAGTGACTTCTAATTCCTTATAATTTACAGTAGGGATACATTATCCCTTATAATACATGAGTGGTACCCGAGTTCCCTGTATAACTCAGCCTGTGTCCTTGTACCTTTATATAGACACAGACTCCCAGTGACTTCTAATATCCTTATAATTTACAGTAGGGGATACATTATCCCTTCTAATACATGAGTGGTACCCAGAGTTCCCTGTATAACTCAGTCTGTGTCCTTGTACCTTTATATGGACACAGAACTCCTGCATTACTTCTAATATCCTTATAATTTACAGTAGGGGATACATTATCCCTTATAATACATGAGTGGTACCCAGAGTTCCCTGTATAACTCAGTCTGTGTCCTTGTACCTTTATATAGAACACAGACTCCTCAGTGACTTCTAATATCCTTATAATTTACAGTAGGGATACATTATCCCTTATATACGAGTGGTACCCAGAGTTCCCTGTATAACTCAGTCTGTGTCCTTGTACCTTTATATAGACACAGAACTCCTCAGTGACTTCTAATATCCTTATAATTTACAGTAGGGGATCATTATCCCTTATAATACAGAGTTCCCTGTATAACTCAGTCTGTGTCCTTGTACCTTATATGGACCAGACTCCTCAGTGACTTCTAATATCCTTATAATTTACAGTAGGGGATAGATACATTATCCCTTATAATACATGAGTGGTACCCAGAGTTCCCTGTATAACTCAGTCTGTGTCCTTGTACCTTTATATGGACACAGAACTCCTCAGTGACTTCTAATATCCTTATAATTTACAATAGGGGATATAATTCTTGCAATGACCTGACTGCTTTGTTCCTAATTGATGGCTCATAAATAGCTCTGTGTATGTTCCGGATGTGGCTCTCCCATTGGTTAGAGACATGGTATAAACGCCATTTCTTTATTGATCTCTATACATTTGGCTGCGAACCAGGAGTTTTGTAACCCAAGTGCCCTTTCTGTTGTTGACTGGAATGAATTAGTCGCGTGTCGGTGTAAAGCTCTCAGGAAGCCGTAGACAGAACAGAAGTTGGTTCCTTTCCACTTATTACCTTACTGGGATTTCATAGGAAGCCAAGATAGAGAATTCCAACTGCTTCCCCCTTCCTGGCACCGCTCGGAAAATCTTCCTCGGATCGGAGGCTCTCTAAGGTTTCCGTGTATTAATAATCCTGTTTCCCAATGCAATAGCCGTGTCGCTTAGGGATGTGGATCAGAAGTGCCGCAGAATGTGTCTCTAATTGTCGCTATTTCTGCTTTTGCAGGAGAAAGAATCTGGGGGTCATTCACTGGACGAACAGGTCGGATTCCTAGAAAATAATCGACAGCGTTTATTAGTTTATTATTTTCCTGCTCCTGATTCCTTATTTCCATTTTACCAGAATCCCTTGACGTCGGAGGACGTGTTGGACACCAAGGAAAACACCGTGATTACCCAGGTATTGCGCTAGGAATTGGTGCACAATGACCCCGGTTAAAGAATGGCGCCATAGCCCACCAACGCAACGCATTAGGATATAAAGCGGATAATCTGAGCATATGACTTCCCCTTAATTCTGTTATCTACGCTAGAGATGTTTGAAAATTGTCTACTTTCGATTTTCGAAAATCTATGATTTTCGGGAAATTCGTAATTCCCGAAAGTTTTATCGGGACTTCGAAACCCGCAGATTCGATTCAAAACTGAGTTCTATCTATCTACACACATTTTTTTTTATCCAATTGAAATCCTACTTTCTATTTGCATGAGAGCTCCGATTGTAGAACATTTAGCCAATCAGCAGGTAAACGATGATTATTATTTTTTTTCAGCACAGATGCTGGTTTTCCTCTACCAGATAACGGGTCCAAATCAAAAACCTCTCCAAAATCTGAGTCTGAGTTGACAATCCAGTATGGTGAATATACAGTTAATCGGGATATTCAATTTGGTGGATATCGGGTTAGTTTATCGGGAGACTTGGTTATCGGGTTAGTTTATCGGAGCTTATGGATTCGGGTTAGTTTATCGGAGACTTGGTGGATTTCGGTTTATTTATCGGGAGACTTGTGGATATCGGGTTAGTTATCGGGAGACTTGGTGGATATCGTTAGTTTATAGGGAGGCTTGGTGGATATCGGGTTAGTTTATCGGATACTTGGTGGATATCGGGTTAGTTTACGGAGGCTTGATGATTGGGTTAGTTTATCGGGAGGCTTGATGGATATCGGGTTAGTTTATCGGGAGGCTGATGATAGGATTTTTGGGAGACTTGTGGATATCGGGTTAGTTTATCGGAGACTTGGTGGATATCGGGTTAGTTTATAGGGAGGCTTGGTGGATTTCGGGTGTTAGTTTATCGGGAGACTTGGTGGATATCGGGTTAGTTTTATCGGGAGACTTGGTGGATATCGGTTAGTTTATAGGGAGCTTGGTGGATATCGGGTTGTTTATCGGGAGACTTGGTGGATATCGGGTTAGTTTATCGGGAGGCTTGATGGATATCGGGTTAGTTTATCGGGAGACTTGGTGGATATCGGGTTAGTTTATCGGGAGACTTGGTGGATATCGGGTTGTTTATCGGGAGACTTGGTGGATTTCGGGTTAGTTTATCGGAGACTTGGATATCGGTTAGTTTATCGGAGACTTGGTGGATTTCGGGTTAGTTTATCGGGAGACTTGGTGGATATCGGTTAGTTTATCGGAAGGCTTGGTGGTATCGGGTTAGTTTTCGGGAGACTTGGTGGATATCGGGTTAGTTTATCGGGGAGACTTGGTGGATATCGGGTTAGTTTATCGGGAGGACTTGTGGATATCGGTTAGTTTATCGGGAGACTTGGTGGATTCGGGTTAGTTTATCGGGAGACTTGGTGGATATCGGGTTAGTTTAATCGGGAGGCTTGGTGGATATCGGGTTAGTTTATCGGGAGACTTGGGATATCGGGTTAGTTTATCGGGACTTGTGGATATCGGGTAATTTACATTTCAAATTCTTAAGGAGAGTTCTTTGGAAATACTTTGACTTGATCCGTGAGGTTTTCAAACCCCACTTGGTCATTAGGCTGGGTACACACGAGGGGACTATTTGTCCGCGCCGAGCGTTCGCTACGAGCGAGCGCTCGTCCAGGACAAATGTCTGTCGGTTGCGGCAATAGTGGCCGTGGCCGGAAGTTTGTGCAACCGATCGTGGTGTCTCATAGGGAACCGCACGATCGGCCGTGAATTACCGACACTTCCGATCTGGACGAACGGGGGACAGACATCTGAAAAAGACACGGAAGTATCGGTCGATCGGGATAAAAAATCTTCCGTGTTTACCCAGCCTTAGACGTCGGTAGATTTGGATCTGATGGGTTTATTCCTCTCCAGAATCATGTTGTGAGGCCAGACAAGATTAAAGTCCCCAGGGACACGGTGAGTATTTTATATACCAACCCCCTCCCCCCAACTGTAATTCTGGATTTAGAGGAAGTTCCGAAGAGGAAATTACAAAAAAAATAACCGGATCTTTCTATCCAATTCCATTGAAAATCTCTCACATTCACCTAACAGACAAAATAATTTACTTAAGGTTCGTAACCCATGCGCGATTGCAGGTGTCGACCCGAAAACGCACAATGTACGAACGACCTTTCAGCGCTAATCGGCCCATGTATGGGTAGTTTATCAGCCGAAATGGGCGCTCATTCGGGGGCAACGATCCCTGAACAAACGGCCCATTTCAGCTGATAAACTACCCATACACGGGCCGATTATCGTCCAAAAGGCCGTTTGCAAACTCATGCGTTTGTGGGTCGGCACCCCGATCGCACACGTGTACAAACCTACCACTAGTACTAGGGCCCTTTCAATCGGAGGTGCCTGTGTTCTTAATTTGCAGAACCAATCCGATGCTTTCTAAACCGTTGTAGACCAGCAACAACCTATCTGATTGGTTGATGCAGATTAACACCTCATTGAATATCTGGATATTATATGTTAATTTAATAGTTATCAAAAACCTGTATAAAGTCTGTTCAGTAAATTATAATGTGGACACTATACCCCCTACTGTAAATTATAAGGGTATTATTCATACAAATACACAATTGAATTTTCTTATCCATTTCAGGATGTTAAAATCTGCTGCTCCAACCGGGTCGGTAGCTGGAGATGGTAAGAATTGGGTCCTTGTCACCCCGTAGTTTGACCGTTTCCTTTCTTACAGCCTTTATGTGCTTTCTAACTCACCGTTCCCCCAGTGCAAGGCCAGGAAAACCCTTCACTAAAGCGGGCAGTCGGTTTCTCCTGGTATCTTGGCACAGGAAGGGCCATCACAGCCCCTGGGTGAAGGGCACTAAGCAGTCGGTATGTTGGGTTGGGTGGGCAGGACAGGGATAGACCTCGCTGTAGTGAAAGGTTTTCCTATCATTGCACAGACCTAGAATTATATTGATCTGTAATTGAAATGCCGGAGAACTGGAATAATGGTACGAACATTAATAATCCTCAGAAACAATTGGATGTTGGCTTCTTACTGGTCCACTCTAGTTAGATACCTGTGATTGGTTGGTACATATTAACGGAACAGACCAAATCTTCTAACATTCGCCTTTGGCTATTGGCTGTGATCTGATCCCCCCCGTTTTTGTTTGTTTTTTTTAAAGTGGTTCAGTCTCCAGTTACTGAAACTCCAACCGACCCAATAACTGAAGAATCGGAGGACACAAAGTGAGTGAGTGCGTCATTGGTCATTTTACTCCTGGTCTTTAATTCGTTTCCACATTTCAATCCACGTTTTCTTCTTATTGCAGCTGCACAAACACGAAAAGGAGCTAGAGGTAAGTGACCCCCATTTCCTATACATAGGGGGGTTACTTTCTAATAATTGGAACTATAACTCTCCATTGTCCCTGATTACCCTGTAAACGACCCCCATATGAATTACACAGAGTGGGGGGTTTACTGACCCAGGTAGTGATGGTTTAATAGGATAAAGGCCTTTCCCATTAGTACCCACAATATAACGCTCGCTTACCAGACGCTCTGCCCCCTAATGGCCAAAGACCGGTACTTTCTACTGTTAGGTAAACAGATTTATTTGTCCTTTTGATTCTCTGCACTTCAGTGGTTGCCAAGGTGCAGCTCCACATTCACGTTGAATTGTTTTATTTAGACTGAATTCCTTCGCCTGTCGCTGGGATTTAATGCGACTTGTTCACGCTGGATAAGCGTCTGAGGATGGAGGAACGATCTCCGCGATTTAGCGAGAAAACCTCAAGAAGGAGATCGATGGCTGCATCAGCTACTGAAGGTAAAATATTAATTATTGGTTTTTTTTAGAGGTCAGCTCTTTGGGACAGGGGCCGCCTTTTTATAGTTTTGCTTATTGTACTTGTGTTGATCACACCCCCCCCTCCCTGCAGCATTTATGGCAAAGGGGAAACTTGATTTTGCACATGTGGCTGTGGTGTAAAGTTGACCTTCTGTGTGCCGATTTCTCCAGGAACTGTTTTTTCGTTGGCGAGGAAGATAACGGTTGCCATGGATATTTGTGAAGAACTGGAGAAGAGTTTACAGTTCCTAAACCTACAACCAGCGAGTGGCCAGTCGCTCCGAGAGGCTGGGATCGATCCACCAGGTAGGGCAGTTTTACGGAGCACCACAGCTTTTTACTTGGGGTTTAAGTAGAAATGGTCCCAGTCCTGGGCGTGACCAGGGAGTCTGACGGGCAAGCGCAGGGATTTTCAAGGAGGGATTCCTAGACGGATGGACGGCGACCGACTGACACCCCTGGCGTTAAAACTGCCATTAAAGAGACATTTTAAAAAGAAACTGGAGGTTGGAAGGGGTAAAATCACTTTGGTTCGGTGCCAGGGTGGGATGTGTCTGGGGGATATATCGGTGCCCATTGGGATTTTATGGTTTCTGAATAAGGATCCAACCCCGATTGTCGCCGTGTCTGTAGGAAAGTCGCGTCAGTAAGGCCGTGACGTAATGATCCAGCATGTGGAGAACCTGAAGCGGATGTACGCCAAGGAACACACGGAACTGGAGGAGCTCAGGGAAGTTATCCAACAAAACGACCGCTCCGTTCGACTGCCGAGCGCGGTGAGTACCAGGGCTCCTTGTGGGCGGGGTGTCCTGTCACGGTCATGTGGTGCCCTAGAAAACAAGAATTGACACAAAGTCCAATCATTGGTCACCCAGTCCCGGTGGATTTTTACTAGACTGAGTCCGAGGCGATGGGCAAACGTGATAAATGTTAAGTGAATGTGTGACCCTATTCCTGCCCATTAGTGACATTGTGGACCTCCTGCTTGCATTGTGGGATTTGGGTGATTTTCTATAGATTGTATACATGTATACTCTGCCTATCACATTAACTCGTTAGCATGACAGTTCTACATTACAAAAAAAAAGGTATTTATATACTGATAGTAACTGTGTTTGTGCACATACTATACCTTCCTAGCACATGCACTATATCCTCCTATCACAAACTATACCCTCCTATCCCATACTATATCCCCTATCACAACTACCCTCCATCACATACATATCCTCCTATTAAACTATACCCTCCTATTACATACTATCTCCTCCTATTACATACTATATCCTCCTATCAAACTACCCCATCACAAACTATACCCTCCTCACATACTATACTATTACATACTATATCCTCTATTACACTATATCCTCCTATTACATACTATATACTCCTATTACATACTAACCCTCCTATCGCATACTATATTCTCCTATCTCTATCGCATACTCTATCCTCCCTATCGCATATATCCTCCATCGCATACTATCTCCTCCTTCGCATACTAATCTCTATGCATACATATCCTCCTATCGCATTATATCCTCCTATCGCATACTATAATCCATCTCCTACTCCATACTATATCCTCCTATCGCATACTATATCCTCCTATCGCATACTATATCCTCCTAGCCATACTATATCCTCCTATCGCATACTAATCCTCCTATCCGCATACATATCCTCCTATCGCATTACTATATCCTCCTATCGCATACTATAATCCTCCTATCGCATACTATATCCCGCCTTTCACATACTATATCCTCCTTTCACATACACACTTTCCTAGCACATGCTACTAGAGGATATTGTAGTATGTGATATTCAAGTCATAGTTAAGTCAGCTGTCTTGTGTTGAGGTAATAGATTTTATATCTTTGTCCATGTGCAGATTACAGGCGACTTACCTGCCTCTAGTTTAGACCTTGAATATTCTCCCAGGGGGTTAATTTCCCAGGCTGATTATGGATTTACTACAGGGACCGATTTAAAACTGATGTTTTTTATCTTTCTCTTTACAGATGATCTCCACAGTTCAACCACAAGGTAACGGTGACTGTCCGATATTTACTATTGTTTATTATATAACTTACTATTATCGATACTGAATCCTTCCTTCCCTTGTTTATAAATAAGGAGCGACCAACGTTTTGCCACATGTACTGGGTGAGCTCCCCTTAATCACAGTTAGCGATGAGGAAGGCAGTTGAAACTAAAATAAAATTGGGTTTTGTTTAATGTAGTTGCCTTTATTTTTTATTATTATTCATAAAACTTTGTCACCAGTGGGAAGGAGACGTTTGTATTTAAACCTTGTGCTGTGTAGTGATGGCGCAGTTCATGGATCCGAACCCGGATCCGCGGCGGATTTACCCTCGTTCGCGAATGGCGGATATCACGGATTTTCCGGTTTTCCGACTTCCAAACTTTTCCGAACCGCGTTTTCGAAACTTTCGAAAATATGAAAATCTGCGAAATTACGAATTTACGAGGATTTTTCACATTTTTGGACGGAGCAAGCCACATCTTCGGTCCGTATTTTCAAAAAATCCTTGTATTTTCGAAGACTCCTCGTATTTTCGAAGAACGGATTTTGCCGAACTTTCATTTTAATAGGTTTTAATGGGTCCGCTCATGGATTTTGAATTTTTTAGAAATTCGCGGGGTCCTCGAGTGGACCGGATTTTGCGAAGTTCGGACATCTCTAGTGCTGTGTTGTAAATCTTTCCATTTTAATATTACAGCCATCGTCCTTACGGAGGGTCAGCATGCCAGCCTACACCCGCAACATTGGCACCATTAATTTGCCCCTGTAAGGATATGTTAATAATGTGTTCCATTGGATGAGATGTAGGCTTGGTCTTGCCCTGGATTGTCCATCTGCGACCCTGTATTGTGTATAAATAATAACTATGTAGAAATCCATGTGCTGTTATCATTCCTCACCAATGATCCCTCTAATTGAAATTGTAGGTTGCGCAGATATAAATTTTCTTTGTGCATATAAAATTAAATTTGTGCGCTACATACCGCAGCACTTATTTTCCAAAGATTTTTGTGTGTGCGCCACTTTACCTGTGTGCGGAAACCTTAGAGGGAACGCTGTTCCTCACCTCCCACGCGTCTTGCTAATGGCTCAATCTGTACTGCACGATAGCATGTAGTGTGTGGACATCCCAGTTGTTCTGCTCCAGGTAGTGGCTTCAGTGCTCTGCGGTTTTTATGCCACATACTGACGGTTTGTACCGTTTCCAATGCAGGAATCGCTCGAGGAGATAAACTCGATGGGAAGTTCCACAAGCGATCGAACAGCTGGTGAGTTTTATTATTATTATCCGCGATGGAGTAATCACCACCGACACCAGCAAACCAAACTCATTCATTGGGAGAGATTTTATTAATATTATTTTGTTTTTTTTTTTTTTTTTTTTTTAGGAGCTTTTCATTTCCTTTTTTTATTTTATTGTCTAGTTTATTCAAACCCCAGCCTGGTTGCTAGACCACCTTTAATGGCAACTATAAATGTAAATTTTATCATTGGGCAAGCTGCCTACTGACCATGTGCAAGCTTGTAAAAAAGAAAAGCTTGGAGAGAGGGTGGAAACCTTTTGAGAGGCGATGGGAAGGGATTTTTCTGTAGAACAGGTAGTCTTACATCTCGCTGCCTTTGAGCTTTTGTGGTTTGGAGGGTGGTTTACACTTGTCACTTGGAGTAGCGTGCCCTTTAATATTACAATGTACATGTGCCTGCCGTTCAGCCCGATCTGTTAAGTCTGTCTGCCAAAGAATTTGAAATCCTCTCTCCCCGCACACAGGAACTGGTGGGATCGAAGCCGAGCGATCGCCCGGCACTACAGCGATTTGTCACGACTTATCCACGTCCTGAGACTTCTGACGAAAAGTTCATTAAGAGTAATAAGATTGCGTGTGAAATACACAATCCCATAATGTCTCCGTCAAAGTCAATTCTATATTATCCTCCAATATTTCCATCCTAGTCTCAATCCGTTGGGGACCTACATAATGTCCTTTTATAACGTAACGCTTTACATTCCTCACTATCAGACACAGGACAGTAACTACAACTATGGGGGGACCTACATAATGTCCTTTATATAACGTACAGCTTTACCTTCCTCACTATCAGACACAGGACAGTAACTACACTATGGGGGACCTACATAATGTCCTGTATATAACGTACAGCTTTCATTCCTCACTATCAGACACAGGACAGTAAACTACACTATGGGGGGACCTACTAATGTCCTTTATAATAACAGCGAGCTTTACCTTCCTCACTATCAGACACGGGACAGTAAACTACACTATGGGGACCTACATATGTCCTTTATATAACGTACAGCTTTACTTTTCCACTTCACTCATCAGACACGGACAGTAAACTACACTATGGGGGGACCTACATAATGTCCTGTATATAACGTACGCTTTACCTTCCTCACTATCAGACACGACAGTAAACTACACTATGGGGGGACCTACATAATGTCCTGTATTAACGTACAGCTTTACATTCCTCACTATCAGACACAGGACAGTAAACTACACTATGGGGGGACCTACATAATGTCCTGTATATAACGTATAGCTTTACCTTCCTCACTATCAGACACAGGACAGTAAACTACACTATGGGGGGACCTACATAATGTCCTTTATATAACGTACGGCTTTACCTTCCTCACTATCAGACACAGGACAGTAAACTACACTATGGGGGGACCTACAAATGTCCTTTATATAACGTATGGCTTTACCTTCCTCACTATCAGACACAGGACAGTAAACTACACTATGGGGGACCTACATAATGTCCTTTATATAACGTACAGCTTTACATTCCTCACTATCAGACACAGGACAGTAAACTACACTATGGGGGACCTACATAATGTCTCTTTATACCGTACAGCTTTACATTCCTCACTATCAGACACAGGACAGTAAACTACACTATGGGGGACCTACATAATGTCCTTTATATAACGTACAGCTTTACCTTCTCTCACTATCAGACAGACAGCAGACAGTAAACTACACTATGGGGGACCTACATAATGTTCCTGTATATAAGGTACGGCTTTACCTTCTCACTATCAGACACAGGACAGTAAACTACACTATGGGGGACCTACATAATGTCCTTTATATAACGTACAGCTTTACATTCCTCACTATCAGACACAGGACAGTAAACTACACTATGGGGGACCTACATAATGTCCTTTATATAACGTACAGCTTTACCTCCCTCACTATCAGACACGGACAGTAAACTACACAGGGGGGACCTACATAATGTCCTGTTATATAACGTACGAGCTTTACCTCCTCACTATCAGACACAGGACAGTAACTACACTATGGGGGACCTACATAATGTCCTTTATATAACGTACAGCTTTACCTTTCCTCACTATCAGACACAGGACAGTAAACTACACTATGGGGGGACCTACATAATGTCCTTTATATAACGTACAGCTTTACCTTCCTCACTATCAGACACAGGACAGTAAACTACACTATGGGGGGACCTACATAATGTCCTTTATATAACGTACAGCTTTACCTTCCTCACTATCAGACACGGGACAGTAAACTACACTATGGGGGGACCTACATAATGTCCTTTATATAACGTCCACTCTTACCGTCCTCACTATCAGACACAGGACAGTAAACTCAACTATGGGGGGACCTACAAATGTCTTTTATTTAACGTACAGCTTTACATTCCCACTATCAGACCAGGACAGTAAAACTACACTATGGGGGAACCTACATAATGTCCTTTTATAACGTACAGCTTTACATTCCTCACTATCAGACACAGGACAGTAACTACACTATGGGGGGACCTACATAATGTCCTTTATTTAACGTACAGCTTTACATTCCTCACTATCAGACACAGGACGTAAACTACACTATGGGGGAGACCTACATAATGTCCTTTTATAAACGTACAGCTTTACATTCCTCACTATCAGACACAGACAGTAAACTACACTATGGGGGGACCTACATAATGTCCTTTATTAAACGACAGCTTTACATTCCTCACTATCAGACACAGGACAGTAACTACACTATGGGGGACCTACATAATGTCTTTATATAACGTACAGCTTTACCTTCCTCACTATCAGACACAGGACAGTAAACTACACTATGGGGGACCTACTATATGTCCTTTATATAACGTACAGCTTTAACATCCTCACTATCAGACACAGACAGTAAACTACACTATGGGGGACCTACATAATGTCCTTTATATAACTTACAGCTTTACATTCCTCACTATCAGACACAGGACAGTAAACTACACTATGGGGGGACCTACATAATGTCCTTTATATAACGTACAGCTTTACCTTCCTCACTATCAGACACAGGACAGTAAACTACACTATGGGGGACCTACATAATGTCCTTTATATAACATACAGCTTTACCTTCCTCACTATCAGACACAGACAGCAAACTACACTATGGGGGGGACCTACATAATGTCCTTTATAACGTACGGCTTTACCTTCCTCACTATCAGACACAGGACAGTAACTACACTATGGGGGACCTACATAATGTCCTTTATATAACGTACGGCTTACCTTCCTCACTATCAGACACAGACAGTAAACTACACTATGGGGGGACCACATAATGTCTTATATAACGTATGGCTTTACCTTCCTCACTATCAGACACAGGACAGTAAACTACACTATGGGGGACCTACATAATGTCCTTTATATAACGTACGGCTTTACCTTCCTCACTATCGACACAGGACAGTAAACTACACTATGGGGGACCTACTAATGTCCTTTATATAACGTACAGCTTTACCTTCCTCACTATCAGACACGGGACAGTAACTAACTATGGGGGGACCTACATAATGTCCTTTATATAACGTACAGCTTTACCTTCCTCACTATCAGACACGGGACAGTAAACTACACTATGGGGGGACCTACATATGTCCTTTAATAACGTACGGCTTACCTTCCTCACTATCAGCACAGACAGTAAACTACACTATGGGGGGACCTACATAATGTCCTTATATACGTACAGCTTTACCTCCTCACTATCAGACACGGGACAGTAAACTACACTATGGGGGACCTACATAATGTCCTTTATATAATGTACAGCTTTACATTCCTCACTATCAGACCAGGACAGTAAACTCACTATGGGGGACCTACATAATGTCCTTTAATAACACGTACACTTACATTCCTCACTATCAGACACGGACAGTAAACTACACATGGGGGACCTACATAATGTCCTTTATATAACTTACGCTTTACCTTCCTCACTATCAGACACCAGGACAGTAAACTACACTATGGGGGACCTACATAATGTCCTTTATATAACGTACAGCTTTACATTCCTCACTATCAGACACAGGACGTAACTACACTATGTGGGGACCTACATAATGTCCTTTATATAACGACAGTTTACCCTTCCTCCTCACTATCAGACACAGGACAGTAAACTACACTATGGGGGGACCTACAATGTCCTTTATATAACGTACAGCTTTACCTTCCTCACTATCAGACACAGGACAGTAAACTACATATCTATGGGGGGACTACATAATGTCTGTATATAACGTACAGCTTTACCTTCCTCACTATCAACACGGGACGTAAACTACACTATGGGGGACCTACATAATCCTTTATATAACATACAGCTTTACCTTCTCACTATCAGACACAGGACAGTAAACTACACATGGGGGACCTACATATGTCCTTTATATACGCACTTTACCTTCCTCACTATCGACACAGGACAGTAAACTACACTATGGGGGACCTACATAATGTCCTTTATTATAAACAAGATCAATGGCTAAATTCAGAGATGGATTAAGATGAAATGGGGCCCCGCTCATTGCTGTGATTTGGGGCCCCTCCTTTGCTATATGTACTGTACAGATTATAATACAGTGTGTGCTCTGTAGGGGATGCTGGGAGATGTTCAGTGACTGGGTGAGCTAATCTATTTACAGCTTGTTAAAAAGGAACTTCCCTATAATTTAAAGAGACGGCGTTACCTCTTTGGTAAAATCCTCTTCTCGGAGGGTCAGTTCTGTAAGTCGGGCAATGGCGGTTTCTGCTTTTCCTTCTGCGTCTTCGTGACGCTGCCTGGTCATCTCCAGCTCGTGGAATCTGTAGAGAAGTAAAAGCCACAAACATTTGACATTTTCTCAAAGGAAGGAGACGAGAGCCCAGCTCCGGAGGCCAGGTTCCCCTTCCTGTGACACCCACAGGGTGCTACCAACAGGAAACCCGGGGCCTCTCTGTGTATGGGCCCTTACAATCAAGTTTCTTAAAGAGAAACACGACCAGTTTAATGCAATTCCATTTTTAATCAGCAGATGGCAGCAGATCATCCCTATGGCTAAATGTAGAAAAGGCAGCTAGAAAGCTTAAGGAGAGAGGGGCCAAAAGAAGCAAAAAGCCCTTCACCGAGTATAAAAGCAGAGAACCACCTTCTTATAACAGAAGGCATCTTGCAGTCTCGTGCTATATGAATAGCATTGCCCACAAAGCCTAAGAAACAAGAAGTCATTTTATGGCTAAATGTATCATTTCTATGCAAATAAGGAACAGAGACTTCTGGGTAATTTCCATGCATCTGTATAGGTCGTTGACCTTTTTTCTCTCCCCTAGGCTTTACGCCTCCTACTGGCCAAAAATAGTAAGTACAGCCACTGCCAATGTAAGGTGCAGGCTGTGTGTAGAAAGGCAAAGTGATAGCCAGGTGAAGCAGCCTTAACCTTCATAGGTAACTACTGATTTCCCTGCATCATGTTGTAGAGAGGAGATGGCATCTATATGGTTCCCCTGTATATCTATGTCCTACAGAGAAGGCACCCATATGGTTCCCCTGTATCAGTATGTCCTACAGAGAAGGCACCCATATGGTTCCCCTGTATCAGTATGTCCTACAGAGAAGGAGGCACCCATATGGTTTCTCTGTATCAGTATGTCCTACAGAGAAGAAGGCACCCATATGGTTTCTTATGTCCTACAGAGAAGGAAGCACCCATATGGTTTCTCTGTATCAGTATGTCCTACAGAGAAGGAGGCACCCATATGGTTTCTCTGTATCAGTATGTCCTACAGAGAAGGAGGCACCCATATGGTTTCTCTGTATCAGTATGTCCTACAGAGAAGGAGGCACCCATATGGTTCCCTTATATCTGTATGTCCTACAGAGGAGGCACCCATATGGTTCCCCTATATCTCCTACAGAGGAGGCACCCATATGGTTCCCCTATATCTCCTACAGAGGAGGCACCCATATGGTTCCCCTATATCTCCTACAGAGGAGGCACCCATATGGTTCCCCTATATCTCCTACAGAGGAGGCACCCATATGGTTCCCCTATATCTGTATCTCCTACAGAGGAGGCACCCATATGGTTCCCCTATATCTCCTACAGAGGAGGCACCCATATGGTTCCCCTATATCTGTATGTCCTATAGCCACATACGGACGCACCTTGTGCTCAGCTCTTTCCTTAGATGACCTCTTTTCAGTTTTCAGCCTCCGTAGGTTCCCGGCCAACTTGACAAACTCTTTATCCAGAGACTCTCGTGTCTTTTCCAGCTGCTTTAACTTTTGTGTCCAACTATTTCGCTTCTCCTTCAGGTCCGTCTTAATTAACTGGACAGCAAAACCCAACAATTCAATGTGTCAATTCACAGCCTTGAACCATTTCATTTCCATTTCACACATTTCACCCTCCAGCATTTCACGGTAAATCTTTTGCACCGTGTCAGACTCGATTAAATGCTGTAAAGAGACCAGAACCAGATCGGCCATCCACAAGTGTCTTCCTGCTGTAAGGAATAAAAGAAAGGTGTAGATGAAGCGGTATGGCACACACGGGGAAAAGCAAATTACGTTGGCGTCCCTGTGCTTATCTTGCAATCATCAAGTTAATTTCTTGTTGAATGAAGACTGCAGTAAGGTGGATGCAGTGACGGCCACTAGATGGCGGCTCACCAAGCTTGGCATGATCACTTTAAACTCCAGGGCAGCTTGATCCTGTCCAGTCCTTGAATTAGCAGCAGAACTCTCCTGTCTAAGGGACATCCAATGACGACGTTTGTCCTGATGGGCTCATCCAATCAGCTACAGACACCTTAAAGGACAAGTAAAGGCATAGGTGACTATGTTCTAGGAACTACAGACAGTTGAATGTTAAGATCTGCACAATACTAGAGGATGGTGATGGAGTCTAACAGTTTCACATCTTCCCGCAGAGAGCTGGTAGTTTACCAACAGCTAAAGGAAGGTGGTTGTATCTTTAGTTTTTAACACTCTGTAAGGAAACCAGCGACAGATCTACTTACCTCTGGGGAGTGTTGGGCAAGTCCAGCTCTGACTGCAGCGAATTCAAACCTCCCGAGATAATGCGACTGAATTTATGAGTTATTGGGGAATTGATTCCATTCCTGTAATGATGCAAAAAGGGCAACAGATCGGGGAGGTCACATGATAAAAAGGAGGAGGAAATGAGAGGTTAATGGAGGGGGAAAAAATCCCAATAAAAACATTAACTGGGGTTAAAGCAACAAACCCTCCCGCAGTTACAGGGCCACAGGAAATACAGAATGTCCCACTTTACCCCCAACATATACATCTACAATAAGATATCAAACCCTCCTGCCCCCACATTCCAAGCCCTCCTGCCCCCACATTCCAGGCCCTCCTGCCCCCACATTCCAAGCCCTCCTGCCCCCACATTCCTAGCCCTCCTGCCCCCACATTACAAGCCCTCCTGTCCCCACATTACAAGCCCCCTGTCCCCACATTCCAGCCCTCCTGTCCCCCACATTCCAAGCCCCCTGTCCCCACACCTAGCCTCCTCCCCCACATTCCAAGCCCTCCTGCCCCCACATTCCACCCTCCTGCCCCAACATTCCAGGCCCTCCTGCCCCACACGCCCTCTGCCCCCACATTCCAGCCCTCCTCGCCCCACATTCCAAGCCCTCCTGCCCCACTTCCAAGCCCTCCTGCCCCCACATTCCAAGCCCTCCTGCCCCCACATTCCAAGCCCTCCTGCCCCCACATTCCAAGCCCTCCTGCCCCCACATTCCAAGCCCTCCTGCCCCCACATTCCAAGCCCTCCTGCCCCACATTCCAAGCCCTCCTGCCCCCACATTCCAGGCCCTCCTGCCCCCACATTCCAGGCCCTCCTGCCCCTCCCCCCCATTTTCCAGCCCTCCTGCCCCCACATTCAAGCCCCTGCCCCACATTCCAAGCCCTCCTGCCCCCACATTCCAGGCCCTCTCTGCCCCCACATTCCAAGCCCCCTGCCCCCACATTCCAGCCCCCTGCCCCCACATTCCAGGCCCTCCTGCCCCCACATTCCAGGCCCTCCGCCCCCATTCCAGGCCCTCCTGCCCCCACTTCCAGGCCCCTGCCCCCCATTCAAGCCCTCCTGCCCCCACAACTCAGAACCAACACTCACGAGATCAATTCTTGTTCCATTTGCTGTAATTATTCTCCAACTTCAGTTTTTCCGCTCTCAGGTTCTGGGATGGAGACACAGCAAAGGTTACAGACAATAACGAGAATTTTATATAAAATAACAGTTACTGATTTCTATTATCAGGGGCCCTTGGGAGCCAGTGGGTCCTCTCCTAACCTCCATCACTGAGGCATATTCCCCCAGGGTGGATTTTAACTCTTCGATGTAAAGGTCTTTCTGGAACAGAATTAACACTTTATTCAATATCACATTGTTACAATTTGTATCACTGGGCTAAATGTGAATTCCTGGTCATATTAACACACAGGAGATATTAACCCTTAAACAAAACTATTACTGCAACCGATAAAAACTCTACATTTGTATAATGTGATTCATAATAAATGGTAATATATATATGGCATTGAAAATCATTCTGACACAGGAAGTACCAAGAACCCGCTCTGTACAGGTGTTAGTACTGGGGGAGTCAGTTTAACAGATCCACTGAATTAAGATGCGATTTGGATGGTGGAATTAATTTCACTGAATGAAAATGGATGGAGCTTAAAACCTGGCAGAGAGTTAATACCCAATTGGCTGCGACTTACCATGTGCAGGGTAGCGTCTCGCTTCTGCATCGCGCTCTCTGATTCGTTCAGCTGAATCTTCAAGGGAAAGATAGGGAATATGTAATTCCATGTCTCCCAGATATCACATTGTGTCGGTCAATGTAAAATAAACAGAGCCCCAATCTAGCAGGAAAAGCCAAGATCTACCCAAACTTCACATTGGTTCTGTCTGAATTCCCATCACTACGAAGCCCATCCACTTTTCTTCCATTTAAATACAGGGACTTTCCTTATGGATAAGTTGGACATTCCCAACGCTTGTAGAAATAAGGCAAAGTGACCATATATTGACATAAAGCCTTTTTATCCACAAGCCCTCCCCATTGCTGGGTTTAGCTCCCACCTGCAGACAAGCGACTTTGTCTGTGATTTCGGACATCGTTCTCCGGAGTCCTTCCGCTTCCAACGCACTCCTTATATTCTAGGGGTTGAACACAACATTCACTATAAGATTGAGTATTAGGTTTGTCTCACTTAAGCTGGGTACACACCTAGCGATTTTTCCTCCTGACCAACCGTTCGATACTTTCGACCGGTCGGCCAGGAGGAAGGACTGTCGGTCGCAGAAAAGCAGCCGCGTCCGATAGTTACCGCGCGACCGATTGTGCGGTCCATAGAGGACTGCACGATCGGACGGTTTTCCACCATGTCCATCGTCCTTTTGTCCGATTCGCACATGGCGCATTCGGATGCGATAATTTCGGTCCGATCGGTCAGATACACTGAACTACCGTCGATCGGACCAAAATATCTCATCGTGTGTACCCAGCCTTAACACTTATCGCCCAATCAGATGGCTTGTAACGGCAGCAGAAGGGTCCGACAGTCTATGAAAATGCCCCTCAACAGATTGTTTCTTTACAGATCTCGTTACCTCTTCCTGTAGGAACTGATCTTGTGAATGAGCCCCAGATTCTCTTTTCCTGTAAATCGAGAAGTTAATTGATTATTTCCATAAACATAAACACGGCAGTGGGGTTCAAACAGACCGGGGGCGCTAAGGGGCTTACCAGCTGCTTGTTCTGGGCGACCACCTGAGCCTTCGTTCCTCCGCACTGCTCATATTTCTGCTTCATCTCCTCCAGCTCCTCCTTTAACCCTCTGGCTCGTGTCACAGACTGCTGGGCACTGCAATAAATATTGGGGGCACAGCATGAACCAACCGGGTATCGAACTATTCCATGGGTGACTGTACAACGACTCCCTAATCTCGTGCTGTGCTTATAATCTCACGAGGGGGTCAATGTCCCTCTAACTGGGACACAGAGTCCAGAGGTAAATTCCAATATTGGTTATCCCTCCTTCATTGTGCCAGCTGTGTGGGTATCGCAAAGACACCGGCACAGCCAGTTTAACCCATTTAATATTTCCTGCATGAATTGTAACGCGCCCCCAAATTGATTATCATCCGTAGTCAAACCCTTAAGCCACACAGCAACATCTAAGGCGGAGGCCACACTACAAACGCACCAAGCGCAACGATTTCATGTGTGTTATCGCTATCTTTAAATCGAAAACACAAGCGATGCACAAAAAATGCTCGCCGCAAAACGATAACGCACGCAAATCGAATGCTCATCAGAAATCGCAGGAACGTTTGCGCCCCCACGATTTCCATGTTAGCGAAAATCGTGAACGCGAGCGCACAAACCCGTACGCGCGAAAAACACGCTAGTGTGTCCTAGCCCTAACAGGCAGTATTTTTAAGTGGGCTTAATGGCGGCGCACTTTTTCCACTGATTGCAGCTCTTCGTTCTCTTCCAGAAGCCGGTGATTCGCCTCCTCCAGCGCCTCGATCGTCGTCTTCATTTTCCCGTGTTGTTCCTGCAGCTTCTGGTTGTTGTACTGAAGGTCGGCGACGCAGGTATCAGGTCGGACGTCTCCCTGGGAAACCAGAAGGGGAGAATCAGGATATACGGCAAAATAATTACATATAAAATAATATCAAACCTGGGGAAAGGATAAACATCATTTTGCAAAGACAAACCCTCTGGTCACTTAACCCTCCTCCTTTCCAAACCACTGGCGCACCATGCTCATTGCGATTCCACCAGTGTAAAGAGGTGTAGTTTACTGTCCTGTGTCTGATAGTGAGGAAGGTAAAGCTGTACGTTATATAAAGGACATTATGCACATTATTTAGATCTTTCTTGCTGTGTTAACTCCTTATTAAGGGGACATGGAGGGAAAACACTGACACTTCTCTGTTGTCCTCAGGTTTGTTCACTGGAGATAAAACTCCAAAGGGCCCAAGAACAGAACCGGGCGCTGGTAGCCCAGTTAGAGGAAGCAACTGTGCGACAACGAGACCTGGAAACGGCCAATGAATCGTTAACTACAACCTGCCAGATTAGCCAAGACAAGTGCAAAGAACAGCAAAGTAAGAAAGCAACAGTGTTTCCAATGAGGGGGATACATAGTGTCTATCCTGGGAGGAGGGATACATAGTGTCTATCCTGGGAGGGGGATACATAGTGTCTATCCTGGGAGGGGGGATACATAGTGTCTAATATCTCCTACAGAGGAGGCACCCATATGGTTCCCCTATATCTGTATGTCCTATAGCCACATACGGACGCACCTTGTGCTCAGCTCTTTCCTTAGATGAACTCGTTCAGTTTTCAGCCTCCGTAGGTTCCCGGCCAACTTGACAAACTCTTTATCCAGAGACTCTCGGTGCTTTTCCAGCTGCTTTAACTTTTGTGTCCAACTATTTCGCTTCTCCTTCAGGTCCGTCTTAATTAACTGGACAGCAAGAAACCCAACAATTCAATGTGTCAATTCACAGCCTTGAACCCATTTCATTTCCATTTCACCATTTCTCACCTCCAGCATTTTCACCGGTAAATCTTTTGCATCCGTGTCAGACTCGATTAAATGCTGTAAAGAGACCAGAACCAGATCGGCCATCCCACAAGTGTCTTCCTGCTGTAAGGAATAAAAGAAAGGTGTAAGATGAAGCGGTATGGCAACACAAGGGGAAAAGCAAATTACGTTGGCGTCCCATGTGCTTATCTTGCAATCATCAAGTTAATTTCTTGTTGAATGAAGACTGCAGTAAGGTGGATGCAGTGAACGGCCACTAGATGGCGGCTCACCAAGCTTTGCATGATCACTTTAAACTCCAGGGCAGCTTGATCCTGTCCAGGTCCTTGAAGTAGCAGCAGAACTTCTCTGTCTAAGGTGACATCCAATGACGACGTTTGTCCTGATGGGCTCATCCAATCAGCTACAGACACCTTAAAGGACAAGTAAAGGCATAAGGTGACTATGTTCTAGGAACTACAGACAGTTGAATGTTAAGATCTGCACATAACTAGAGGATGGTGATGGAGTCTAATCAGTATTCACATCTTCCCGCAGAGAGCTGTAGTTTACCAACAGCTAAAGGGAAGGTGGTTTGTATCTTTAGTTTTTAACACTCTGTAAGGAAACCAGCGACAGATCTACTTACCTCTGGGGAGTGTTGGGCAAGTTCCAGCTCTGACTGCAGCGAATTCAAACCTCCCGAGATAATGCGACTGAATTTATGAGTTATTGGGGAATTGATTCCATTCCTGTAATGATGCAAAAAGGGCAACAGATCGGGGGAGGTCACATGATAAAAAAGGAGGAAGGAAATGAGAGGGTTAATGGAGGGGGAAAAAATCCCAATAAAAA
The DNA here is from genome assembly GCA_019447015.1 of Hymenochirus boettgeri. Taxonomy (NCBI): domain Eukaryota; kingdom Metazoa; phylum Chordata; class Amphibia; order Anura; family Pipidae; genus Hymenochirus; species Hymenochirus boettgeri. The sequence continues at coordinate 7,231,427 of CM033471.1, read as the reverse complement.
CATTAACTGGGGTTAAAGCAACAAACCCTCCCGCAGTTACAGGGCCACAGGAAATACAGAATGTCCCACTTTACCCCCAACATATACATCTACAATAAAGATATCAAAAGCCCTCCTGCCCCCACATTCCAAGCCCTCCTGCCCCCACATTCCAGGCCCTCCTGCCCCCACATTCCAAGCCCTCCTGCCCCCACATTCCTAGCCCTCCTGCCCCCACATTACAAGCCCTCCTGTCCCCACATTACAAGCCCTCCTGTCCACATTCCAAGCCCTCCTGTCCCCACATTCCAAGCCCTCCTGTCCCACTTCCTAGCCCCTCCTGCCCCCACATTCCAAGCCCTCCTGCCCCCACATTCCACCCTCCTGCCCCCAAATTCCAAGCCCTCCTGCCCCCACATTCCAGCCCTCCTGCCCCCCACATTCCAGGCCTCCGCCCACATCAAGCCTCTCGCCCCCCCAAATTCCAAGCCCTCCTGCCCCCACATTCCAAAGCCTCCTGCCCCCACATTCCAAGCCCTCCTGCCCACAATTCCAAGCCCTCCTGCCCCCACATCCAAGCCCTCAGCCCCCACATTCCAAGCCCTCCTGTCCCCACATTCCAAGCCCTCCTGTCCCCACATTCCAAGCCCTCCTGCCCCCACATTCCAAGCCCTCCTGCCCCCACATTCCAAGCCCTCCTGCCCCCACAACTCAGAACCAACACTCACGAGATCAATTCTTGTTCCATTTGCTGTAAGTTATTCTCCAACTTCAGTTTTTCCGCTCTCAGGTTCTGGGATGGAGACACAGCAAAGGGTTAACAGACAATAAACGAGAATTTTATATAAAATAACAGTTACTGATTTCTATTATCAGGGGCCCTTGGGAGCCAGTGGGTCTCTCCTTACCTCCATCACTGAGGCATATTCCCCCAGGGTGGATTTTAACTCTTCGATGTAAAGGTCTTTCTGGAACAGAATTAACACTTTATTCAATATACACATTGTTACAATTTGTATCACTGGGCTAAATGTGAATTCCTGGTCAATATTAACACACAGGAGATATTAACCCTTAAACAAAACTATTTACTGCTAACCCGATAAAAACTCTACATTTGTATAATGTGATTCATAATAAATGGTAAATATATATATGGCATTGAAAATCATTCTGACACAGGAAGTACCAAGAACCAGCGCTCTGTACAGGTGTTAGTACTGGGGGGAGTCAGTTTAACAGATCCACGTGAATTAAGATGCGATTTGGATGGTGGAATTAATTTCACTGAATGAAAATGGAGCTTAAAACCTGGCAGAGAGTTAATACCCAATTGGCTGCGACTTACCATGTGCAGGGTAGCGTCTCGCTTCTGCATCGCGCTCTCTGATTCGTTCAGCTGAATCTTCAAGGGAAAGATAGGGAATATGTTAATTCCATGTCTCCCAGATATCACATTGTGTCGGTCAATGTAAAATAAACAGAGCCCCAATCTGAGCAGGAAAAGCCAAGATCTACCCAAACTTCACATTGGTTCTGTCTGAATTCCCATCACTACAGGAAGCCCATCCACTTTTCTTCCATTTAAATACAGGGACTTTTCCTTATGGATAAGTTGGACATTCCCAACGCTTGTAGAAATAAGGCAAAGTGACCATATATTGACATAAAAGCCTTTTTATCCACAAGCCCTCCGCCATTGCTGGGTTTAGCTCCCACCTGCAGAACAGCGACTTTGTCTGTGATTTCGGACATCGTTCTCCGGAGTCCTTCCGCTTCCAACGCACTCCTTATATTCTAGGGGTTGAACACAACATTCACTATAAGATTGAGTATTAAGGTTTGTCTGCACTTAAGCTGGGTACACACCTAGCGATTTTTCCTCCTGACCGACCGTTCGATACTTTCGACCGGTCGGCCAGGAGGAAGGACTGTCGGTCGCAGCAAAAGCAGCCGCGTCCGATAGTTACCGCGACCGATTGTGCGGTCCATAGAGGACTGCACGATCGGACGAGGTTTTCCACCATGTCCGATCGTCCTTTTGTCCGATTCGCACATGGGCGCATTCGGATGCGATAATTTCGGTCCGATCGGTCAGATACACTGAACTACCGGTCGATCGGACCAAAATATCTCATCGTGTGTACCCAGCTTAACACTTATCGACCAATCAGATGGCTTGTAACGGCAGCAGAAGGGTCCGACAGTCTATGAAAATGCCCCCTCAACAGATTGTTCTTTACAGATCTCGTTACCTCTTCCTGTAGGGAACTGATCTTGTGAATGAGCCCCAGATTCTCCTTTTCCTGTAAATCGAGAAAGTTAATTGATTATTTCCATAAACATAAACACGGCAGTGAGGGGTTCAAACAGACCGAGGGGGCGCTAAGGGGCTTACCAGCTGCTTGTTCTGGGCGACCACCTGAGCCTTTCGTTCCTCCGCACTGCTCATATTCTGCTTCATCTCCTCCAGCTCCTCCTTTAACCCTCTGGCTCGTGTCACAGACTGCTGGGCACTGCAATAAATATTGGGGGCACAGCATGAACCAACCGGGTATCGAACTATTCCATGGGTGACTGTACAACGATCCCCTAATCTCGTGCTGTGCTTATAATCTCACGAGGGGGTCAATGTCCCATCTAACTGGGGACACAGAGTCCAGAGGTAAATTCCAATATTGGTTATCCCTCCTTCATTGTGCCAGCTGTGTGGGTATCGCAAAAGACACCGGCACAGCCAGTTTAACCCATTTAATATTTCCTGCATGAATTGTAACCGCCCCCAAATTGATTATCATCCGTAGTCAAACCCTTAATGCCAACACAGCAACATCTAAGGCGGAGGCCACACTACAACGCACCAAGCGCACGATTTCATGTGTGTTATCGCTATCTTTAAATCGAAAACACAAGCGATTGCACAAAAAATGCTCGCCGCAAAACGATAACGCACGCAAAATCGAATGCTCATCAGAAATCGCAGGAACGTTTGCGCCCCCACGATTTCCATGTTAGCGAAAATCGTGAACGCGAGCGCAAAACCCGTACGCGCGAAAAACACGCTAGTGTGTCCTAGCCCTAACAGGCAGTATTTTTAAGTGGGCTTAATGGCGGCGCACTTTTTCCACTGATTGTGCAGCTCTTCGTTCTCTTCCAGAAGCCGGTGATTCGCCTCCTCCAGCGCCTCGATCGTCGTCTTCAGTTTCCCGTGTTGTTCCTGCAGCTTCTGGTTGTTGTACTGAAGGTCGGCGACGCAGGTGATCAGGTCGGACGTCTCCCTGGGAAACCAGAAGGGGAGGAATCAGGATATACGGCAAAATAATTCATATAAAATAATATCCAAACCTGGGGAAAGGATAAACATTCATTTTGCAAAGACAAACCCTCTGGTCACTTAACCCCTCCTCCTTTCCAAACCACTGGCGCACACATGCTCATTGCGATTCCACCAGTGTAAGAGAGGAATTCTCCAATCAGAAACTGTATCTGAGGAGGGAGAGCGATAGATCTGCAGGGATGGATCCAATCAAAGATTTAACAGACTGAGAAAGTTCGCTGGTTGTGAAGATGATATTACAACTTCTATAAACTTATCAAACAGAAATACTGCCCCCTACAGCATTCATGCAGAACAGCAGAACCAGAAGGTATTTAAATCATTTTATAGCCATACGTTGTGTAAACGCTAGCATTTAGTTATATTTATTAATTCTATTAGTTATTGAATGGCTCCAGTGAGTTATAATCTACATACTGGGTAAAATGGGGTCCTGGTGTTGGGGCCATTATAAGAAGAAGATAATCCCCTCCCCCCCCCATTATACAGGAACCAACAGACGTAATCATGTGACCATGCAGAGAGGAATTCTGGGGATTTTGCACTCACAGGTCTCCTCTGGATATGTCCCCCCCAAAGGCCTCCAGACTCCCTGACGTGATGTTCATGGTGCCAGAAATCCGCCTCACTGCAAGGAAAACAAACGTTGAAAACACGGACTATTCGCATTGACCAAAACTCAATAATAAGCCAACCATCACCTGCTAACAGACTCTCCCGGAGCTTGAACATCGACTCCTCCCCTGCCAGGGCAGATTCCTTGGTCTTGTTATCGGTGCTGGAAAGAAATTAGAGGGTCCTTTATACCTTTCAAACAAGCCTAGCATGGTGTCTCTAACTTCACTAGATCCTAAGTTATAGGCTTGTAAAGTTACACTTCCCAGACTGCCCTGAGTCTGTGACAGGCACGTGTTATAAGCCCACACCAAAATCCAATCTTGTCTGAAGCTAGTTACAGACCTGCCACCATTCTCTGTCCTTCCCTCTACCTCCTTAAGGATAGGAACATTTATTTGCAGGCTTGTGGCTAGCTTTAAAAATGATTTAGAAGTTCAGGGGCAGGGTTTAGGATGCAGTTTATGCTCTGTCCCAGCAGTGGGCATGCTCCAACCTTAAACTTGGGGGCAGACCCCAAATGCTGGTGATGTCACAAGTCAAGGCGCTAAAAGGAGGCACCACACTTTTAAACTGCTGCAACTTTGGATAGACTGCAGCTAGAAGCACGATCCCGGATTCATGGAGTTAAGGTATGAATGAGCTCTTAATAAAGGCCACTTGTATGAAGACCACAGTTCCCCTTTCTACACAGGGTGATTTTCAAAGGCCCAATGAACACCCAAGGCCATCCCCAAACTAATGAAGAAGTTCTCCCTAAATCACAGCAGATTAATACAGTGCATCACTTCACATGTATTTCCCAGTAAAACCTTTATTACAGAAATCCTTCAGTTCCCGCCTCTCCCTTAGCTCAGTGACCTTAGACATGCTCAGTACAAGTCGCACAGGGAGAGAGAGGGATAATCAGATATAATATGTCTCCCTGTACGGAGAGATTTGAGGATTTCGTATACGTGAACTTTTTTTACTTTAATGACATTTATATTGTTCCATTACCACCTACAGGGGGAGCTACTAACTACTAAACCCCGGGTAGGAACCCCGTTACCAGTTGTTCCTGCAGTCGTCGATCCATTCCTTCATGATGGCGTGATACGTGTCCAGGTCCATAGAAATATCCTGCTTCTCGGGATCCAACATGTTACACAGTTCATCAAGTCCACTGTCCTCAGAGCCACGGCTCGTGGTATGTCGCAAATAGTCCACAATCTTTGACACGGCCACTTTACCTACGGGGGACACAGTAAACACGATGCACAGTGACAATCTCAGAGGGTTAATGTTCCACCAGAAAACTAAGAGTTAAACTTGCCCCCTCAACCTCACCCCCACCTGGCAGATTCGTAGATTTCAACTCTTTAACCCTAAACCCCAACAAGTGAAAAATAAGAGAAATCCTCAGTTAAATCGCTTGCACCAGGTTTTCATTGGCCATTACGTTGTCACCTAAAGGCTATGACATCATCCTGCTGCACTACCAATCACAGTTGGTGATGTCGCAGCCCCCCCTGTCTCTGTGCCAATTACAAGCTTTGCATATAAAAGGGGCGTCTATAATTATCTGTAATGGGACATATTAAAGGCAGGGTCCCTATTACAAGTGCAACATCATATACAGACCTCGGTGATCCGTGTCACACGCGTGGAATATACTGTCCAGCAAGTCCTCTTCACAGATCAAGCTCACCTCTGCAGCCGGTTCCGTTCTCTGTTCAATCGCCCGATGAAAACCTAGAAAGAGACTTTAAACAATTAACGTGAATCCTGAAGAACTTCTCCGGCCCTTTAAGATTAACGTGAAAGTTTGTACAGGAAATTGTCAGTAATTAATAGTCAACCGAGGCTGTGACAACTGACATCACAGCCAATGATTGACCGCTGTGTACCCTGCTGCCTTCACTGCACATGCTCAGGTTTATAAAAAGCTCAATGAGCAGAGGGAGGAGGCAGATACCTTTGCCAGAAAGGAAAATAACTTATTAAATATCTGGTTACAAATACATGTAATAAACTGGTAAAATTAGCAATGGGAGTTGCACGCAGTCACCATTTTTTTGTTTTAAGGGTGGACATGCCCTTTAAAAAGAGTATTTTACCCTACAACAGAATGGTTCCAGGATTAGGCCAATGAAAAAGATCTTTCAGTTCTTCCTAATGTCTGAACTGTCTGTTTATATCTCCCAGTAGCGAAGGGTTTTCTCTAGGAAAGATTTTATTGAATTCTAAGTATCTGATTTGTGAATTTCCCCCCGGGAATCAAACTGAGCATGTCTGAAGTCACCGGGCAAGGATTTCTGTACCGACAGATTTTACAGTACCTTTGGAAAGAAATGACATAGAATCAGGTATGGTACATCAGAGTAATCTGCAGTTGGGCTAGAAGTAATAAGGGTAATTAGGGTGAAGTTTGCTTTTAAAAACCTTGCACTAACCTACAATAGGTTTAAGTACAAGGAATTTAACATTAAGCTTTTCAGTTGCAGGACAAGGTGATAAGACTTGCAGGAAAGGGGCGTGTCTTGTATAGTTTGACACAACCCTACCCCCTGGTTGTATAGCTCCTACCTCCTGTTTCACTCAATGACAGCCTCTTAACCACCGGGGACTGAAGAGCGATTGTTTCCGATTTCCGATCTGCAAAGTAGAAACTGGGACTGGGCGCGGAGGGGATTGTCTGCTCCTCCAGCTGGACCCTCCTGTACTGCGCACTGGGAAGGGCAGACTGGGAAAATTTAAACTGAAGATCCCCGGCGTAAACGACCGGAGTGGAGCAGCTCTGAGACTTGCAAGGTGGCCAGATTTTGCGGTTTTTGTCCTTCACCATAAGATTGATGGAGTAGGTGCTATTTCCCAGCGGAGAACCACATTCACTGATGGACTGCATGTGGGGCGAAGCAGTGCGGACCCCCGGAGAAAAGATGTTAATGCTGGGACTGGAGAAGCCCCCTAGTTCCTTCCCCGCGGTCCCCGGTACTTTCTCTGGGTTCTTCACTGTCCGGTTTTTCAGCATCTCCTCTAGATTCTTCTTGGTGTTCGACTGGGGGCTGTCAAAGTTCCTGGACTGGAATTTGGGGATCTGCAGATTGGGGTTCGACTCCTGATCCCTCATCTGAATGGTCTTGATCTTCCGGCAGATGCTGTCTACTGGGTTGTGCCGTTTGGTGGCGGATCCCGTCTCGTTCATGGTCTTTCCTTTGTACTTCAAATCTACATTGGGGAAAACAAAGAAATTAATAAGCATCAGCTCAAATCTGGTTCTTGGACTGCTGCTCCCTGAATCCTTTAGGAGGCTGGGAATTGACCCAAGGAGGTGGAGGGGACACACATCAGACTGGCCCTTACCACCCGCCAGATAACCGCCAGACTGGCCCTTACCACCCGCCAGATAACCGCCAGGCTGGCCCTTACCACCCGCCAGATAACCGCCAGGCTGGCCCTTACCACCCGCCAGATAACCGCCAGGCTGGCCCTACCACCCGCCAGATAACCGCCAGGCTGGCCCTTACCACCCGCCAGACAACCGTCAGGCTGGCCCTTACCACCCGCCAGACAACCGCCAGACTGGCCCTTACCACCCGCCAGATAACCGCCAGACTGGCCCTTACCACCCACCAGATAACCATCAGACTGGCCCTTACCACCCGCCAGATAACCTGGGCCAAGTGTCCTGCCAACTGATGTGGAGTATAGAGGAATTTCCTATACAACGTTACGAAGTGTCATGTAATATCTCCTACCTTCAGTAGCTGTGTCATAGACAACAATGGTAATGAAATGTTCATTTATTAGATCACTGGTAAGACATTTCTACATTCTAAATGGTAACACAAAGGTAACACAAAAAGTCCATAGACCAATTCTTGACACCATATAAATCTGCTGTACCGGGGGTTAGGCTGGATACACACGGTGAAACCATTAATCCGACAGAGCGTTCGCTACTAGAGATCTTATACGCTGCAATGGATATGTCAGGAAAGGCCGATAGCACAGGCCAGTAGGGGATGATGGGATTTGTAGTATTTTAATAGCCAGGGTAGTATGATTGTATTTATACATATGGGTGGGAGCAGCCATATTGTTTAATCCGGAACTGTAAGATCTGGGCCACACCGGCGATCCGATTTGTTAGCGTGAGAGAATCCCAGGTCCGTGCATTGCAATGTGCACGATTTGCACTCACCATGTGCTCTTCAGAACAAACACACTCGGATAAAAGAACATTGGGGAAATCTCAGCGCAAACACGCGGTACCGCCTGTAAAACGCGCTGCATCGATACAGCACATATCACACACTTTGTAGTTCAACCGCAGTCTAAGGGCTAGGCGCAATATCGATTGCGTGCGTTTTTACAAGCGATTTGATGCGCTTTTTCTGTTTTTTATATGCGTTTACATGCGCTGCGATTTAAATTTTAAATCCACAGCCCGACTACGCCCTAAACAGGAAACGGAAGTGACATCACTGGAAGAATTCTGGTTAAAACGCAAAAAAAAAACGGAGTAAAATCGCGTCGATGTCCGTTTCCATAGATTTTCATTGTTGCGCGTTGCGGACACAAACGGACCAAAAATGGTGAACGCAGTTACTTTACAGTAAACACTATCACATAATACAACAGAGCGAACACAATGTATTAAAGGTAAACGATCCCCAGTGCGTGCAGACAGGTCACATATGGTGAAATAACCAGCGAGTAAAACGTCCCTTTAATTCCTACACATAGGGGGAGGGTAAAACTCTGTATGGGACAGAATAGTAAAATCCCCTATTTCCACCCAGTAAAGTTTGTCAGACTTTGGAAAGAAACAAATGACATTAATTAATAAAAAGGAACAAACCTTAATATCCAGCTCAAGGTTCTGTGCCAGGGAGTTCTATGGGAACCGATAGTGTCTGGTCCAAACCCAAAGGCTCAATCAGCCAACAGGTGTTTAGAGAGTCACATGTGCTTCAGTTCCCACAGGTAACCCCACTCACCTGTGCCCCTCCCCCCTACTAGAATCTCTCATTACTAACAGGAAGAAGAAAGTCCAAATTTAAATTAATGAGGGGAAAAATAACTTCTGAAATCCAAATTCCAAATAAATAAAGAAATTATAGCTCCATACTTACATAGATTTCACTGACTACTCTATGCTGCCATCTGCTGCCCCTATTGTGAGTTACATTTTATAGGTCTGGTATCTGTATTAAGGCACTAGGGGACGCAGCGCTGTACAGTAATAAAATACAATAAAGTCATACAAGGGGGATAAATACATCGATAGTTCAGTACATAAATATATCAATTATAGAAATAGAAGTGCTAGAGCTTTGCCACAAGAGGAAAGGAGCTCCCTGCCCCATAGAGCTTACAATCTAGTTATCTATGTATATGTTTATTAACCTGGCATGAAGAGCCAAATTACTGTTCTTTGTATTTATTCTTCCCCTTTTTTGGACCGTATCTCCCTCCCACAGTTTTTGAGCTAGAGACATGAAATTCGGTACAGACGTGCGGGGCATATAGGAGAAGTGTGCTATCTTCTAGCTAAGGAATCCGCGGAAGCGTTACAGCGTTATCCGTGAATTATGGGACATTTTCCCCCATAGACTATAATGGTAACAATCCTCAAATGCGGATATTTTAAAACAGTTTGTTTCATGGTCATAAATACAAACGGTGATACCCCCAACCCCCCACACAGACACAGGTACACCCACCTACTGACCTACCTTTCCATTCCCATGGAAGCCATATTTAAATGGTAACTATAGTCAAAAAAGGAATTTTGATGAATCATCAATAAAAGTTAGTTATATAGTCACACATGCAAAAACACATACCCCCAACCTCATATGGGTACACACACCTACTGACCTACCCTTCCATACCTGTGGCAGCCATAATTAGGGCTGGGCCACACTAGCGCGTTTTTCGCGCTTTGCGCACACATTTCGCGCTCGCGATTGCGTCCGCGATTTTCACTACAATGGAAATTGAGGGAACGCAAAAATTCCCGGGATTTCCGATGCACACGCAATCGCGCGTCCGCTCTCGTTTTGGTAATGCATGCGTTCACCATTTTTGGTGTGTTAACGCATGCGTTTCCATAATGCAAAACAGTGAAAACGCATGCGCAAAACGTGAATGCAAAATGCACAAGAATTGCGCACACAATCGCGTGCGATAACGCTCGCGATTCCTGTGCGTTGCAGTGTGGTCTCACCCTTAAAAGGTAAATAAAGTAAAAAAAAATATTTTGAGATTTCCTCAATAAAAGATAGTTTTATGGTTGTAAACACAAAAAGACACACCCCCTCAACCAGACCCAGATACACCCACCTACTGACCTACCCCTCCATTTCCATGGCAGCCATACTTAAAGGGTAACTACAGTCAAAAAACTATTTTTTAACTAAAAAACTGTTTTTTTAACTTCCAACCTGGCACAGTTACACACACCAACCGAGCTACCCATTCATTCATGTGACAGGCATATTTAAAGGGTAAGTAAAAAACAACAATGTCCTCATCATTGGCATTATTGAGTTTTAAAGTCTGCAGCATAAACACACACATTCCCTTTCAAGCCAAATTCAAAGTTTATACTTAAACTTTCCCTTTCTAGTTTCTATTTGTTCTTCTCTTTTATTACGCTATTTTGGACTGTGTCTCCTCCCACAGTTTTCCAGCTACAGACATGAAATTCAGTACAGACGTGTGGGACACATGGGAGGAGTGTGCTATTACCTACTTTAGCAATCCGCAGAAGCGTTACCGTGCTATTGGCGAATATCGACACATTTCCCCCTATAGACTATAATGGGAACAATAATCGAACATGGACATTCCGAGGTTTCAGGGTCATGAGACCAAAACAGTTAGTTTAATCATCATAAATACAAACACTTATATCCCACACAGACACACCTACTGACTTACCCATTCATTCACATGGCAGCTATATGTTAAAAAAAACATCAATGTCCTCTTTCATTGCCATACACACATTCCCATAATCTTGTTCTTTCTATTTCTTCTTCTTCCGTTTTATTCTTCCGCTATTTTGGACTGTATCTCCTCCCACAGTTTTTGAGCTAGAGACTCCGTAGAAATTCCGTAGACGTGTGGGACATATAGGAGAAGTGTGCTATTACCTAGCTAAGGGATCGTGTTACTGTGTTATCAACGAATTATGGGGCATCTTTTCCCATAGATAGAAACAATCCTCAAATGTGGATGTTTGAGTTTCAGGGTCATGTGACCAAAGCAGTTTTATGGCCATAAACACAAACCTTGATACCCCCACACAGACACAGATACACACACCTGAGTTGGGGAGAGACTGGCATAGAATGATATAGGACATCTGGGGCAAACCCGTTTAGGCCCTTACCCTGGGTTTTATGAGGGGAGGGGGGCTTTGCTTGGGTTGAAGACCGTAAAGTTCTCCTTTAAACTGGGATATATTTTAGCTTAGGTTTATAGCTTAAAATCCATTGTTCCTGGGCCACATTAAAACATTCCCACTTGGAATTATCTATTTGGTTGACACATGTTTAAATGAAATATATTGTTTAGATATTTGTCTTTACACACCAGATCCTGATACTATGAAGCCAATAATATGGTATGAAATATCCCCTTTCCAATCATAGCCTGATCCCCATAATAATTATGATATGACATATCCCCTTTCCAATCATAGTCTGAACCCCATAATAATTATGATATGAAATATCCCCTTTCCAATCATAGTCTGAACCCCATAATAATTATGATATGAAATATCCCCTTTCCAATCATAGTCTAAACCCCATATTAATTATATGAAATATCCCCTTTCCAATCATAGTCTAATCCCCATAATAATTATGATATGAAATATCCCCTTTCCAATCATAGTCTGAACCCCATAATAACTATGGTATGAAATATCCCCTTTCCAATCATAGTCTAATCCCCATAATAATTATGATATGAAATATCCCCTTTCCAATCATAGTCTGAACCCCATAATAACTATGGTATGAAATATTCCCTTTCCAATCATAGTCTAATCCCCATATTTTAAAGGGAAATATAAAGGGAAATGAAAATCCAGACACAGATGTTTGATATTTGTAATATTTTTAGTTATTATTTTATTATTTTAACACCCCAAATTCTACCGTATCTCAGAGTTAATCCAGAGGAAGACGAAGAACCCAAAAGGGGGAAAAATTCCTTCCTGACTCCATGTGGGAATCGGATTAATCCCTGGACCATCTCGGGACGTTGAAACGTCTCCATTAAACCTTGATTGCTATGATTCTGGTCCAATATGTTTCATCCTTTACATCCATTGATCCAGAGGGAGGGAAATGACCCAGTCTGATGCCACATCCGATGTTCTCAAGAGGAGAAACAAATTGCTTAAAGGGAAAGGACAATCAAATCCCTTTGGCTGTACCCAGGATGAGGACCTAACTCACTAGATTCTCACCCCTGGCAGTGCAGTAGGTAGTGTGGCCACTTACCTACTAGCTACTACCTTCTATCTGATCCTGCCTCCTCCTCATGGCCAGGCCGGTGACCTAGTGGTGGGGGTGGGATCAGACGGGTCCGTTACAGTGGCACCTGCAGTTAGCAGATAAGGATCTAGTGAGTAAGGTCCTCACCCTAAGTACAGCCAATTACTGTACGTGGCAATCAGACTAACCTCTGGATCAACTTGGAACTTGTGGCCTGTACACACGTGTGATCGCAGGGGCCCGACCCGTGACGTACGATGTGTATGAACTATCTGTAAGTGTATGGGCGTTCAGTTGGGAATCGTTAATGATCCGCCCGGTCAGATCATCGATGGTGCATGACCAAGTGCCCTTACCGATAGTCAGTCGAAACTGATAAGTCAAGATTTTTTTTTGTTTTTAGAGTGGCCACGCCCTTTAAATGAAATCCAATCATAATTGCGGATAGAGGGGGGTACAGAGCGACTATTATAGGTTCTCACAACCTGTTTATATTAATGACACCTTAGGAATAGGCTCATACTAAACAAACTGGACATTAATTGGGTAAAATCTCTATTACATTTTAACAGACATTTATTTTCATCTCCAAATCAGACAAATGGATGTGGATCAGCTGACACATGATTGGCAGGAGGGTCCCTGGCTCACTGGGGCTTATTACCTAAGATATCTTACTTACGGCTGTTCTGAGGATCCTTCCCATTTGAGCCCCTCACACTGCAAGGTTTAGAGATTTAAATAACCAGGTAATTTACCGTAGCGCCAATTACCATCTCGATAGTTCCTCGTCTTTACTAAGCAGATGCATTTTTTTAAAAATCTATGATGATGTTCCATTTTGGGTGACATCACAACATCATGTGAAGCTGCCACACTGCTTGAACACTGATCATTTTTACCCAATTTTGCTGGTTCCGCTCTCTATGGGGGATATTTCACAGGATACAAGGAGATTGGAAATGTAGGTCTGTCCTGTTGGTAACTATAAACACTGAACCTGTGATTGGCTGTAAGATCTGCAAGGTAGTAAAGGGTTAATGTGTAGGGGAATTTTTTCTTTTTATGTCCCTGGGAATTTTTGGCATTTCAGCCACAGGGAACATAACAGGGAATCAGGTAACAGACATTTGAGTCCTCTCCACCTCTGGGGCATTACTAGTGTGTGTGTGTGTGTGTTGGGGGGGTGGGGGTAGGGTTAAGGGGGCACAGATGGGAGGGTCAGAAGGGTAACGAGAAAAATGTTAGAAGGAAAAATTCTGGATAGTTACTTGGTTTGGGGAACCAATGGGAATCATGAGAAATACAAAGGAATATATAGTGTCTTACAATAATATTATTGTTATTAATAATAATAATATTAATTAATAATAACAACAAAAATAATAATAATAATAATAATAATATTAATAATGAATAATAATAACAAATAATAATAATATTAATAATAATAATAATAAAAAAAAAATAATAATAACAGTAATAATAATAATAATAATATTAATAATAATAATAATAATAATAATAATAATAATTAACAATAGTAATGATAATAATAAATAAACATGGTATATAAGGAATAGAACAAGGGAGAAGGGAAATGTGCCCGTGGTACCAACCACGTATCGCCATGCGGCTGCCCACGTGGGGTTAATACATTGTTGGCTGCGGCCCAGTGTCTCCCCATTTTATTGACTCTAGGAGGTGGGAGGGGGCGGACCTGGTGTAAACGCCCCTTCCTTGCTGTTTACAGGGGATGTTATCATTTAGAGATAAAGGCTCATTAGGAACCTGCAATTCCCTGAGATCTGTTCAAGGACAGGAGATTAGAGGCAATAAAATCATTTTACAGGTGATAGGTAAAGGTGATCATACCAACGATAATATGGAAATCCGTCCCTATTACCGCTCGTGTTTAGGGGATATTCCCGACTGATCGGAGTGCCGACGAACGACCGTAGTCAGTCGGCAAAGGCTCCCTTTACTATAATAGAGGGAGCAGATACCGATTGTGCGGTGTGTGGCAGATCCCCATACCGCGTATTCCGAACAAGCGCATGTACAAGGGCCGAGCACTTGTTCGCAAAACGGGAAATTTCCCTCGGGTGATCTGGACTTACAATAGAGGAGTCTGCCACGGCCGAGGGAAACACAACCGGAGCGTTCTCCTGTGTATACAGATCCATGGTCTATGTATCCCAATGTATTATATATCTATGTATCCTAATGTATTATATATCTATGTATCCCAATGTATTATATATCTATGTATCCCAATGTATTATATATCTATGTATCCCAATGTATTTATATATCTATGTATCCCAATGTATTTATATATCTATGTATCCCAATGTATTATATATCTATGTATCCCAATGTATTATATATCTATGTATCCCAAGTATGTATCCTTGCATTGCCCTCTAGTGGCTGCAGAAGGAAGTGACCGTTAGAGGTATTGTATCCAATTTGGCTGCACTTGGTAACATTGTATCTGATTGTTTAAGAGGAAATTGGGTGGAAATCAGGAATCAGATCGATAATCCCCACACTGTCCGATCTCTTACTGACACTGTACCTGCAGGGTAGGTAGGTGGGTATTTACATGGGCACAGGGCTGTGTCAGGCTGGATTGTGGGAAGGGCAGAGCACCCCCCCTGCTGATGTAATGGTTCCTCCCAGGGAGAGATGTAATGTAATGGAACTGGTGTGATGGTGCCTCCCATGGAGAGAAGGGGGGGGGGACTTAGAGCTCAGACAGTTTCTCACCGACACTCCAGATCCCCCGATCTCAACCCCAGTCCGACCAGCGACCCGACCGACACCACATGGAGGTAAGTGATTGGTCCTTCTGGCTCCACATCTCAGGGCTCCACGTGTTTGGTCCCAGGGACACCAACCTACCTAGGGCTGTGTCCACCTACCTCCGCTATACAGCCACACTAGCACTGTGCCCACCTACCTCCACTATACGGCCACACTACCACTGTGCCCACCTACCTCCACTATACGGCCACACTAGCACTGTGCCCACCTACCTCCACTATACGGCCACACTAGC
>CM033471.1:7186003-7215745 GCA_019447015.1 Hymenochirus boettgeri | reverse complement strand
ACGCGCAACCAGCCCCTCCATATATCTCACCCTATCCTATAAAGCGCTATCCAAAACACGCCCCTCCATATATCTCACCCTATCCTATAAAGCACTATCCACACAGCCCCTCCTAATCTCTCCCTATCCTATAAGCACTATCAACACAGCCCATCCATATCTCACCATACCTTCTATAAGCTTATCCAACACAGCCCCTCCATATATCTCACCTATCCTATAAAGCACTATCCAACACAGCCCCTCCATATATCTCTCCTCCCTATCCTATAAAGCACTATCCAACACAGCCCCTCCATTATCTCACCCTATCCTATAAAGCACTATCCAACACAAGCCCCTCCATATATCTCACCCTATCCTATAAAGCTCATCCAACACAGCCCCTCCATATATCTCACTCCACCTATCCTATAAAGCACTATCCAACACAGCCCCTCCATATATCTCACCCTATCCTATAAAGCTCATCCAACCCAGCCCCTCCATATATCTCACCCTGTCCTATAAAGCATATCCACACAGCCCCTCCATATATCTCACCCTATCCTATAAAGCACTATCCAACAAGCCTCCATATATCTCACCCTATCCTATAAAGCACTATCAACACAGCCCTCTATATATCTCATACCCTACCTATCCAAAAGCACTATCCAACACAGCCCCTCCATATATCTCACTCATATCCACACTACTATCCAATACAGCCCCTCCATATCTCACCCTATCTATAAAGCACTATCCAACCAGCCCCCATATATCTCTCCCTATCCTATAAAGCACTATCCAACCACAGCCCCTCCATATATCTCACCCCTATCCTATAAAGCGCTATCCAACACAGCCCCTCCATATATCTCAACCATATCCTATAAAGCACTATCCAACACAGCCCTCCATATCTCTCTCCCTTCCTATAAAGCACTATCCAACACAGCCCCTCCATATCATCACACCCATCCATAAGTCTTCCAACAAGCCCCTCCATATATCTCACCCTATCCTATAAAGCCTATCCAACACAGCCCTCCATATATCTCTCCCCTATCCTATAAAGCACTAATACCAACACCGCCCCTCCATATATCTCACCTACTCTATAAAGCACTATCCAACACCGCCCCCCATATATCTCACCCTAGCCTATAAAGCTCTATCCACACACAGCCCCTCCATATATCTCACCCTATCCTATAAAGCTCATAATCCAACACAGCCCTCCATATATCTCAAATCTCACCTATCCTAAAAGCTCTACTACCAACACAGCCCCTCCATATATTCACCCGGTCCTATAAAGCACTATCCAACACAGCCCCTCATATATCTCACCCTATCCTATAAATGCACTATCCAACACAGCCCTCCATATATCTCACCCTATCCTATAAAGCACTATCCAACACAGCCCTCTATATATCTCACCCTATCCTATAAAGCACTATCCAACACAGCCCCTCCATATATCTCACCCTATCCACTACTATCCAATACAGCCCCTCCATATCTCACCCTATCCTATAAAGACATCCCAACACAGCCCCCCTCATATATCCCACCCTATCCTATAAAGCACATCCAACTATCCAACTTTACTCGTGCGGCCCCATGCTCTGGACTCCCCCTCTCTGTCTGTCTGTCACTCACCGTCCCTTAACAACTTCTCATCTACCTTAAAACCCACCTCTTCAGCACCATATAACCTGACTAGACATTACCCCCTTACTACCAATATGATCCAACCCGCATTCATGTTCCACATGCCAATCTATTTACAGCCTAACCGACTCTGCAACCTCACCCCCATAATCCTCTAGACCTGTAAGCTCTTGGGCAGGATCCTCTCTCCTATTGTATCACGGTATTGCTGTAAGAAACTCATCACTCTGTTTACTATTATGTATCACCTGTGTTGTAATATGTATGACTTTGTAAACTGTATTACCCTGTATGTAATGTTGACTATGTAATTGTAAAGCCCCACGGAAGATGTTGGCGCTATATAAACTCATAATAAATAAATGTAACTGAGACCTATAAAAGGAATTGCTGCTGATATTTCTTTCTCTAACAGTTGATTGAAGAACTGGAGACCCTCTTATGTGAAACTCCAGTGAAGAATTGCCAGAGAAAGATGTGACCAGTTACAAACAGCACAATCCTTCAACTCCAGCAGATCCTCCCCCAAAAACTCAATGAAGCAACAGAGCATCTCCTTAAGGTGGGTCAGTAGAAAGCCTCCTCGTTAGCAGTGGGACTGTACCCAATATCGACGTAGAAGAAAGGTAGACGGGAAGGTGAAAAAGACACCATGTTCACACCATGTACAACCATGTTTATCGTTCACACAACATGTTTAGGTGCATGACCCTTTCTCAGGTATGGGGGGTCAGGGCTGAAATCCTGTCCTCGGAACAGCAGAGAAGGATACACCAAGGATACCGTATTTATACAGGGAGTGGCACATGGTTAAAGACCCTCGCCAGGAAATCATGACTAATCATGGGGGTTAGTGGCTCATAATTGTGGTTTTTAAAAATCTGTGACTTGGAATATCACTCATGTAGTTAAGGAGGGCTCTTCCTGTTTGTGGTATTAAATATGACAAAGTGTCTATGTACCCGAAAACACATGTTGATTAATTGTACGCGGTGCCTTTTTTTTACATCCTACCAGGGATGTCTGTAGTTTTAATGAGATAACCAAGATGGTGAAGGGTTAATGACAGATTTCTTTATTCTTCTGTAGAACGCCCAAAGTCCTTTCAGAACATAGCGAGACCGAAACATGCAGAAGTTATTAATAGTAATCACATCACGTCGTGCATCTGGGCCAATCTCAAAAGATCCAAGGTGCGATCATCATCCGTCATCTGCCATTCTATTCCCCTGTCATTGGTTAAACTTTTATAAATGTCCAGATCATATGGTAAAGCCCAATCTATGTAACCAATTCCCCATTCAATAACTCCACAATCAATCCATATATAGGCAATGGGGTGTCATAAAGATCCAAGGAAAACTCCACCACTCCCAGAGTGGGAAATAATACATATGTTCAGCTTGCTTGGTTCCAATCACACCTGTGGCCTGGTCTATAGGAAAGAAATGCTCTGCAATAAGAGCATCACCCCTGGCTCAGGACTTAGGGATGGACATGTGTGGCTCGGAACCAGAGAGTTTAAAGGGGAAGTTCAGTGCAAATGTACTTTTAAGAAAAATAGAGCAGTATTTCCCATCCTATAGTACCACCTATAACCTGCCATTCATCTTGTGTGTCGTGTAGAAATAAATCCTGTTTGCAGGGCCCCCAATAGAGACCGTTATGGTTTTGCCCTTGACCCAGCGCCTGGGTTGATTCAGTTGCTCAGTAGAGACTGAGCATGTGTGACCCATCCAACAGCCAATCAGTAGAAATTGCTGTTAGGAACATTCCAGGAAGTGGTGCATTCTGGGTAGAAGAAGGACCGTTAGAACCGAAGTCAGCTCACTAATGTCAACAGCAGGGAACAGCAAGGGGTATGAAATCAAACTGATTTCTCAAAATGGAAGGTACTATTGTAGAATAACTAGGAATGTGTAATATAAACTAAGAATTTAATTAATAACTTTTTTTTATTATTTCTCTATTCGCCCACCATCGTTACCCTGACTTAACATGGGAAGTGGGGAGTATCCGTATCTGTACCCGGGTGAGGACTGAACTGGCCCAAAGCAAAAATCAATGGAGGGAATTGACCCACCTGAACCATATTAACAGAGCCGCACAATAATGTCTGTTCCTTTTAGATTCAAAGGTTACGATTTCTCTGATGAAGCCATTGGATTCGAAATTGCCAAAGCCTTTAGCCATGAGACAACATTGCAGTAAGAATCATTCGCACCGGCTAGATCACCTGTCCTGGCAAAGTCAAACTTCAGCCCACAGTAAAGGAAAGGGGGATCTTAGTGCAGGGGACGCGTTGACCAGGAGGACGGGGCACAGGAGACAGCGCCAGTGGAGGAGGCTGTGGAATCACTCATGCTGAGGACATCACCTGGACGCAGAAAGCAAAATCTGAAGGAAGAAGTTAAAATATCGGATAAAATGGTGGCTGTGCCACGTTGTTATATTCCCTTATTGTTAGTTATTTATAGTCATTAAAAAGACCATTTATTGAATAGCTTTGACGTATTCCCGTCCCATTCATTCCGATTCCGTTTATTCCATAAATAATACAGTCTTATGGTGCGACCAACTTCTAATAAATGGGCTCCTTTCTAGATATAATGAGCGCCGTGTCCGCCAGGGGAAGGACCAAAGTGTAACCGGATCCCAAGAAAAGGAAGGAGAGGATCCTGTTAAAAAAGGGGGAGCCAGATGGGATACACTCTGAAGGTAAGTACCCACCACAGTACCTAAATAACTGCGGGAGATCTGATCGATGGAACATGCAGTTCAGCTCTACCTAATATACAATTTGAGGGTAGACTTGCCCTTAATGAGGCTCCATCTAACACACCAATGAATTCTGTGTCCTTTGTAGACGTCTCTCCGTCACCACACATTGCTAGAGGGAGAAGAGACGCCCTGGATGATGATATTGTGGATTTGCGCCAGTTCTCCTGTCTGGGCGGAGTTTATTATCTGGACGTTCTGTCCCTGCCCCTCAGTTGTAAACAAGTGAACGGTTGGTGCCACTGCAGGTGGTCGAGGGCTCCTTCAGTTGTACAAACAAATGGAGAATTATTATAGTCCCAATGCTGAGCACGTTCATTTCTATAAATGGTTGTAACTATCAGAAACATTATAACCAGATAATTATTGTCCGCATTCTGGAAGTGTAAGCTTCTCCCTCCATGCTGTCAATCAGTGATTGATTGCTGACATCACAGCCAATGATTGACTGCAGTTTCCCGCTACATCCTCCATACGCACATGCTCAATCTCATAAAAAGCTATTGAGCAGAGAATAGAACTTATTAAATATCTGGTTACAAATGCATGTACTAAACTGGTAACCATAGCAGATGGGGTTACGGGTAGCTAACTGGAGTAGGCCCCACTGTGTTGCGCTGCAATTTGCCAACGTGATCACCATTTGTGGTTAGTTTTTTTCCAAAATTGTGCTTACACAAGTCAACGGAAACGCATAGTAAAGCGGACGAAGCAGACACAAGAATGAATATCCACAATCCCTGGGAACGCAATGCAAGCTCAGGTAAAAGGACACACGATTCTATTCAAATATGCACAGCGCTTCTTTGTGCTTTGTGGCCTCATCCTCCTGTTTAATTTTTTATACCCCCACGTGTGAAAGTCCAGTTTTACAACGAATTCTGATGATTTGGTTTTGCCGTTTGTTTCTGTTCCAGCTGGTGGATGGCGGATTGCAGAATCACCCTACCCCCAGGAGTCTTTCCAGATGAGTTTTGGGGATGTCTCTTCAGAAAAGGAACTGGACGTCTTATCTCCCCCCTGTCGGGGTCGATTTCCGGTTTCTAATCACGTGTATTTTTTGAAGAACTGAAGTTGCAAGATGGGACCCTACAAGTAATTACAGCAAAAATAGAACTAGGAATACAAATTCAAGAGGCTCTTTAGATGGTATAGCTTTTCCTTAAGGGCTACAATTGTAAAATGGAAATCAATCCAATAGGTCTCTGTTTCTTATAGCAAATGAGAACGTAGCATCTTCCTCTTGTTTGTTTTTCCCAGTGTGACATTGATTTTCGGGGTTTAAAGGAAACAAAGTTAAAGGGTTTGCCAAGTGTGATGGATCTATATATATTAATAGAGATATATTGGTGCCATCCACAGTCTGTTAAAAGGATAAGGGACATAGCTATAGAGCAGGGGATAGATACCACTCATTGTAAAATACCCTTATCCCTATCATTTTTCAAGGGAAAGTCCACCTCTCAAAGGAAATTTATATAGAAAATCACACACCTAGGAAAACACACACCCAAAACTGCAATAGTTAGAGTGTTGATATATGTGAGACTAACCTAAAGGCTTCCAGTTTCTGTTACTTAGAAATCAGTTTTCATTTGAGGGGTGAACCTGCCCTTAAGCAAACTTAGACCTTTCTTTCCTAGGCAAAACTGGAAGCATGGACGTAATCACACAGAAGAAATATAACCGGAGCAGAGAGAAATCCATTCAAAATGGACTACTTTTACACGTTCGCCCTGTTTCCAGGATTCCCACCTGAATCATGCCCTATCAGTACTTGGGAACTGAATCCCAAAGCGTGGGACGAGGTTGCGCTGACTATGTCTGTGCGTTCACCGAACTCCTGGTAGGAGATGAAGGTAACGATGAAGAGACGGGGGATTATAAACGGTTATTTGGGGGAATCGAAGGACCATTGTAACGCTGACAGATCAGCACGTTTCTTTCAGATACTGGAATTTAAAGAGACGTCAACATACAAATCTCTCTCTATTATATCACGTTCGCCATTTTACATCTCATGAGAATATTGTACAATAAGCCATGAAATCAATCGTGCCCTCTGTATTGTGTAACACGCTTACAAAATCTAAGAATAGCGTGGGACTGCAATAAAGGAGAAAATGTCAATTTAAAAATACAATTTTATCCCCTATGAGGCCGATACGGGGTATAACTTACGATACCGCACTTTCAATGATGCCCTAAAATGGATACTGCTACCCAAATAGGGATACCGGCACCTCACTACTGGGATGGCCGGTTCGCGATCCGAACCCAGATCCCCGTGGATTTATCATCCGTTCGCGAATCGGCGGATTTTTCCGGATTTTCCGCATTCCGAACCGCGGATCTCTCGTATTTTCGAAAAGTGTGAAAAGTACCTATTTTCGAAATACTAGGATTTCTCGTATTTCGAAAATTTCGAAATTACGAGGATTTTTTTCATTTTAATGGTCCCTCGAGCGGACGCGGATTTTGCCAAAGTTCAGACAACTCTACTCACTACTGATCCCTAAATAGCGATAATGAGTGGTTATGTACCAACCTATTTTTTGCCAAGTATGCGGGCTGATAGACAGATTTCCTTCCTCTGTCCACGGGTGACCGTGCAGATTATCCCCGTCTCCAACACAGATTGTGACCTGTCTGGCCTCACTGGGAAATGGATGACTCCGCTCCATCTGAAATCTGCAATGAAAAAGCGCGGGTCTGAACGTCTTTCCTGCCGAGAGACTCCGGAACTACGTCGAGTTAACAAAAAGGTTTGTAGCCTGAAACTTTATTGTCATGTTAACCCCTTCCAACCAGCCAGTCTATTCTCACCATCTCCTTGTTGTCAGAGTGAACAAGTGGAGATCACGGCCTACAAGGAGATAGCTCTTCTATCCTCTTCGTTTGCCTTGGGATGGAGCAAGATGGAATCACAGCTGCGGTTTTGAAAACGTGGTATCAAGGTGAGATCCACATCCAGTCTTATAGGATCCCGGTTATACTGGTCGTATCGGAAAATTGCCCAATGAGACCTTTCCTTGCAGATGTTCTGGCCTGAGGTAAACACCAGCAGCTTTATCCCGAGACATTTATTAGAATTAATTATGAAACGTTAAATATATTAAATGTCTCAATAGTGCATGGTCAGCATTAAAATGACGCCAACGTATTAACCACAGAATTAAGACCACGGCTCTGTTTGGTTCAGAATGGCAGCAAAGTCCTGCACCAGGAAAGATTCAATCACAATATATTAGAACCCATGTTCTGTATCAGAGTTTCCTTTTTGGCTAAGGTCCCACCGCACCCTGCATCCTTTTTTCCGTGCTCCCATAGAAGCACAAAACGGACCAGAGTCGTGCACCGTGTGATTGATAAAACACACCTGGTGGGAACGGTTCCTAAGATTTCCTTTAAAAACAAAATGTCGCTGCGAATCGAAAAACGAAACGCCAAATTTAACAATAACCGGTCACAAAATGAGTAACGAATAGAACAGTCGCACATTTCACATTGCGGTTTACTGTGAGAAAACAAAGTAAAAACCCAGATTATTATATTCACATCCAGATCTAGCGGAAGTTTCCCCCGTCTGCCTGGGGATTATAGAGAAATTTCCCATCTTATTCGTGTTACTAAGGGGAAGTAGATTGGGGTGGAATCAGACACCTGAATGTAAGGTTTTTGGCAATTAGAGATACTTGCCTTGCAGTCAGAGTACTTTGCACAGTTAGAAAGACTTTGCACTTGCAGTCAGAGATACTTTGCACAGTTAGAATTTGATTGCAGCAAGATACTTGCACATTAGAAATACTTTGCATGCAGTCAGAGATACTTTGCACAGTTAGAAATACTTTGCACTTGCAGTCAGAGATATCTTTGCACAGTTAGAAATACTTTGCACTTGCAGTCAGAGATACTTTGCCAGTAGAAATACTTTGGCACTTGCAGTCAGAATACTTTGCACAGTTGAAATACTTTGCACTTGCAGTCAGAGATACTTTGCACAGTTAGAATACTTTGCACTGCAGTCAGAGATACTTTGCACAGTTTGAAATACTTTGCACTTGCAGTCAGAGATACTTTGCCAGTTAGAAATACTTTGCCAACTTGCAGTCAGAGATACTTTGCACAGTTAGAATACTTTGCCTGCAGTCAGAGATACTTTGCCACAGTTAGAAATATTTTGCACTTGCAGTTAGAGATACTTTGCACAGTTAGAGATACTTTCACTTGCAGTCAGAGATACTTGCACAGTTAGAATACTTTGCACAGTATGAGATACTTTGCACTTGCAGTCAGAGACTTTGCACAGTTAGAGATACTTTGCCACTTAGCATCAGAGATACTTTGCACAGTTAAAGATACTTTGCACTGCAGTCAGAGATACTTGCACAGTAGATTAGTGCCGATTCTCCGGTTAAAACGCAGACAATTCCCCTTAGACAACTTTAGAAACATTCAATTTGTTTTGGAATGTTACATTTTATTTTAGGTGAAAGAGCAAAAAAAACCTCCAGCCTGCAGCCAGTTGGGCCCTTTACATGCTGAGCCCCACGAGATCACGGAGACTGAAGATTTCCGAGTCCAGTGGCGACTTCTGCAGATGATCTATACGACAGGAGCGAGTTCACTCCACTCCACCCTGTATCACATGGTAAAAGGATTATAGTCCACGGCCCAGAGACAATGAATGGTTTAAAGATGTCACCATCTGTTTGTGGATTGTGTTTATCAGATATAAACATGACCAAATGCTTAACATTCTCTTAAGAAACAATTATAGGACAGAGAACTTTATTTAACAACCTCCCCCTCGTCAAAATAAATAGAATCACACGGAATCCCATTCAGACCGACCACAGGTGCATAAAATACACCAAAGACCCGTCTACATCACACTTCATCATTTAAAAAAAAACACAAGTGATTCATGGTTGTTTTTTCCCCCCCTTGTAAGCCAATGGCCATTCAGAGAAAAATAAAAGTGTACAAAATCCATTATGACTTAAATCCTTGTATAAAAATAGATACATTGTTATATTATTATTAAGTTATCTTTAATAGAGCTCTATTCATTAGCGAGTAGCCACAAGGTCCCTGTGTGGTCCTTTACACAGGGGGCTCCCATTGGGACGGAGTCCTGGGTAAGGCCATAGAAACGGCTGAAGAGTGCTGTCCAGGAGTTTCCTGTACAAACTGGAGCACCATCCACCGGTCTGTGGAAGGACAAACCCGTCAGGAAACTCGCCAAGCTGCAATGAAGATGGAGACGCAGGAGATGACAATGTTTTATTGGACGTGATGGAATTTCTCAAGTCCGATTGAGCCCAGGAATTCACTCGGCTGTAACTGGGCCAGAAAAATAAGAAATTACAAACGAGAAAACTTTCCATCCGGATGCCATTGACACAGAACAGGAAATAGACACATCATGAAATCGCTGATCCCAACGCCCTGTCTAAGGCTGGGTACACGGGAGGCGATTTTTACATCGGTCGGTAAATCACCAGCGACCAATGTCTGACGCCCATTGGCCCAATCCGTAAATCATGGGCCGAGTGTGCTCAACTATAGACTGCCAACAGCAGCGGTTTATCTGCAACTGACAGGGATTTATCCCCCACTCATTCATCGTGTGGTACCCAGCCACAGGCTGACATTCTAGATTACCGAATGGTTTGTAGTTACATGTAAGCGTAACGTATACAGTCCATTTCATTAGTAAATATGTCCCCTGAAGAACTGGATAAGGTGACTGCTAGCCTCTTCTTATAGACAGAGGTGTGGTCAGAGATTACTAGTGGGCGTGACCTTGTGTAACAAGTTCCCTGCAGTATTAGATTAGGCGCGTGCAAAGAAACTAATGGTCAGTGACCACACGGTGATACAGGGAAAAAAATCAAAGGTAAATTTCCGCAGACCCACATCAAAACATGCAGCCAGGCTGAGAGAAGACACAGCGGCGTCAAGCAAGGAGGTGGGCAGTGAGAGGGCTGGCAGGGAGTGGGCAGTGAGGGCACAGCGGCGGCAGGGAGTGGGCAGTGAGGCACAGGTGGGCAGGCAGGGAGTGGGCAGTGGGGCACAGCGGCAGGCAGGGAGTGGCAGTGAGGGCACAGCGGGCAGGCATGGAGTGGCAGTGAGGGCACAGACGGGCAGGCAGGGAGTGGGCAGTGAAAAGGCACAGCACAGGCATGAGTGGGCAGTGAGTGGCACAGCAGGCAGGGAGTTGGTAGTGAGAGGGCACAGTGGACAGGCAGAGTGGGCAGTGAGGGTTCAGCGGCAGAGCAGGCAGAGAGTGGGCAGTGAGAAGGCACAGCAGACAGGCAGAGTGGGCAGTGAAGGCACAGCAGACAGGCAGAGTGGCAGTGAGAAGGCACAGCAGACAGGCAGAGTGGGCAGTGAGAAGGCACAACAGACAGGCAGAGTGGGGCAGTGAGAAGGCACAGCAGACAGGCAGATGGGCAGTGAGAGGGCACAGCGGGCATATCTAAGGATAGACTGACATTCATTCATATTTGTGTTAAACACCTTAGTGGAAAAGATGCAGTTTGTTTAGGAGAAAGGGAATCTAGGTGAATCACATATAAGAGCTGTAGATTCCACTTACAGACTGGGCTTGTGTGTTGTAAAATTCTTTCTACATAAAGTTTCTCGCAACGTTTCCTCTTTCAGATCCTCAGAAAGCTCCGCCCCGACTCGTCCCTGTAGATAAAACCAGGGGAGACGTAGGGTGATTGGATATTACGGGATTTAGTGTATAACTGAGCGATAGGGGATTGAGACTAGGATGGAAATATTGGGATAATATAGAATTGACCCTTTGACGGAGACATTATGGGATTTAGTGGTATTTCACACGCAATCTTATTACTCTTAATGAACTTTTCGTCAGAAGTTCAGGACGTGGATAAGTCGTGACAAATCGCTGTAGTGCCGGGCGATCGCTCGGCTCGATCCCACCATGTTCCTGTGTGCGGGAGAGAGAGGATTTCAAATTCTTGGCAGACAAGAACTTTAACAGATCGGGCTGAACGGCAGGCACATGTAAGTTAATATTAAAGGGCACGCTTACTCCAAGTGTACAATGTAAACCACCTCCAAACCACAAAAGCTCAAAGGCAGCGAGATGTAAGACTAACCTGTTTACAGAAATATCCCCTTCCCATCGCCTCTCAAAAGGTGTTCCACCCTCTCTCAAGCTTTTCTTTTTCAAGCTTGCACATGGTCGTAGGCAGCTTGCCCAATGAATTTACATTTATAGTTGCCATTAAAGGTGCGTCTAGCAACCAGGTGGGGTTTGAATAACTAGACAATAATAAATAAAAAAGGAAATGAAAAGCCTAAAAAAAAAAAAAAAAAAAAAACAAAAATAATATTAAAAAAATCTCCTCCCAATGAAAGTTGGTTTGCTGGTGTCGGTGGTGATTACTCCATCCGGGATAAATAATAAAACTCACCAGCTGTTCGATCGCTTTGTGAGACTTCCATCGAGTTTATCTCCTCCGAGCGATTCCTGCATTGGAAACGGTACAAACCGTCAGTATGTGGCATAATACACCGACGAAGCACTGAAGCACTACCGGGCACAGAACAACTGGGATGTCCACACACTACATGCTATCAGTGCAGTACAGATTGACGCATTAGCAAGACGCGTGGGAGGTGAGGAACAGCGTTCCCTCTAAGGTTTCCGCACACAGGTAAAGTGGCGCACACACAAAAATCTTTGGAAAAATAGTGCTGCGGTATGTAGCGCACACAATTAATTTTATATGCACAAAGAAAATTTATATCTGCGCACACATTCAATTCCAATTAGAGGGATCATTGGTGAGGAATGATAACAGCACATGGATTTCTACATAGTTATTTTTTACACAATACAGGGTCGCAGATGGACAAATCCAGGGCAAGACCAAGCCTACATCTCATCCAATGGAACACATTATTAAACATATCCTTACCAGGGCAAATTAATGGTGCCAATTGGTGCGGTGTAGGCTGGCATGGCTGACCTCCGTAAGGACGATGCTTAATATTAAAATGGAAGATTACAAACACGATAGAGATGTCCGAACTTCGCAAATCCGGTCCACTCAGAGGACCCACGATATTTTCTAAAAAATTCTAAAATCCCATTGAGCGGACCCATTTAAAACCTATTAAAATGAAAGTTCGGCAAAACCGTTCTTCGAAAATACGAGGAGTCTTCGAAAATACAAGGATTTTTTGAAAATACGGACCCAAGATGTGGCTTGCTCGTCCAAAAATGTGAAAAATCCTCGTAAATTCGTAATTTCGCAGATTTCTCATATTTTCGAAATGTTTCGAAAACGCGGTTCGGAAAAGTTTGGAAGTCGGAAAACCGAAAATCCGTGATATCCGCCATTTCGCGAACGAGGGTAAATCCGCCGCGGATCCGGTTCGGATCCATGAACTCGCCGATCACTAACGACACAAGGGTTAAATACAAACGTCTCCGTCCCACTGAGTGACAAAAGTTTTATGAATATAATAAAAAATATAAGTGGCAACTAACATTAAACAAAAACCCCAATTTATTTAGTTTTCAACTGCCTTTCATCATCGCTAATGTGATTAAGGGGAGCTCACCAGTACATGTGGCAAACGTCGTCGCTCCTTATTTTAAACAGGGAAGGAAGGATTCAGTATCGCTATATAGTAAGTTATATAATAACAATAGTAAATACGGACAGTCACCGTTACCTTTGTGTTGAAGCTTGTAGATCATCTGTAAAGAGAAGATAAAAACATCAGTTTTACATCGGGTCCTGTAGTAAATCCATAATCAGCCTGGGAAATTAACCCCCTGGGAGAATATTCAAGGTCTAAACTAGAGGCAGTTAAGTCGCCTGTAATCTGCACATGGACAAAGATAAAAATCTTTACCATCAACACAAGACAGCTGACTTAACTATGACTTGAATATCACATACTACAATATCCTCATAGTAGCATGTGCTAGGAAAGTGTAGTATGTGAAAGGAGGATATAGTATGTGAAAGGAGAATAGTATCATAGAGGATAGAGTAAGTGAATGCGATATAATGAGGAGGATTAGTTAATGCGATAGGAGGATATAGTATGCGTAGGAGGATATAGTAAATATAGTAGGATATATTTGCGATAGAGGATATAGTATCGATAGGAGGATATAGTATGCGATAGATTATAGAGTATGCGATAGGAGGATATAGTAGATAGGACGGATGGAGGAGGATATAGTATATAGGCGATAGGAGGATATAAGTATGCGATAGGAGGGTAAGTATGCGATAAGGATGATATAGTAGCGATAGGAGGATATAGTATGCGATAGGAGGATCTAGTAATGCGATAGAGAGAATAGTATGGCGATAGGAGGGTATAGTAGAATAGGGATTAAGTTGTAATAGGAATGCGGAGATAGTATAGTATAGAGGCTATGTATGTATAGGAGGATTAGTTGTGGTAGGGTTGTTTGTTGGGGATTGTTGTTATGTATTGTGATGTAATGACGGGTATAGTTGTATGGAGGTTAGTATTGAGGCTATGTATGTGGGGATATCGTTGTGGCGGCTTGTCTGTGATGGTCTGTTTTGTGGGGGCTCTGTCTGCCCGTTACTGTCTGTGCCCCGTTACTTCATCCTTCCTTTTTTGTATGTGACTGTCATGCTACGGTTTGTGATGGCGAGTTATACATGTATACCTCTATAGAAAATCCCCCCTTCCCCTGCACATCCGGAGGTCCACAATGCACTACTGGGCAAGGAAGGGTCACACATTCACTAACATTTTTCACGTTTGCCCATCGCCTCGGACTCAGTCTAGTAAAAATCCCCCGGGACCTTGGGGACCAATGATTGGACTTTGTGTCAATTCTTGTTTTCAGGGCCACACATGAACCGTGACAGGACACCCCGCCACACAGGAGCCCTGGTACCTCACCGCGCTCGGCAGTCGAACACAGCGGTCGTTTTGGTTGGAACTTCCCTGAGCTCCTCCAGTTCCGTGTGTTCCTGGCGTACATCCGCTTCAGGTTCTCTCACATGCGGATCATTAGTCCACGGCCTTACTGAGCGACTTTCCTACAGACACGGCGACCATCCGGTGGTTGGATCCTTATCAGAAACATAAAATCCCAATGGGCACGATTATCCCCCAGACACATCCCACACCCTGGCACCGAACCCAAAGTGATTTTACCACCTTTCCAACCTCCAGTTTCTTTTTAAAATGTCCTTTAATGGCAGTTTTTTAACGCCAGGGGTCGGTCAGTCGGTCGCCGTCCATCCGTCTAGGAATCCCTCCTTGAAAATCCGCGCTGCCCGTCCATGACTCACTGGTACAGCCCCAGGACTGGACCATTTCTACTTAAAACCCCAAGTAAAAAGCTGTTGGTGCTCCGTAAACCTGCCCTACCTGGTTGGATCGATTCCCAGCATCTCGAGCGACTGGCCACTCGCTTGCTTTGTTTAGGAACTGTAAACTCTCTCTCTCCAGCTTCTTCACAATATCATGGCAAACCGTTATCTTCCTCGCACAACGAAAACAGTTCTGGAGAAATCGGCACACAGAAGGTCAACTTTACAACCACAGCCACATGTGCAAAATCATAGTTTCCCCTTTGCCATAAATGCTGCAGGGAGGGGGGGGTGTGATCACCACCAAGTACAATAAAGCAAAACTATAAAAAGGCGGGCCCCCTGTCCCAAAGAGCTTGCACTCTAAAAAAAACCAATAATTAAAATATTTTACTTCAGTAGCTTGATGATGCAGCCATCGATCTCCTTCTTGAGGTTTTCCTCCGCTAAATCGCGAGATCGTTCCTCATCCTCAGCACGCTTATCCAGCGTGAACAGTCGCATTTAAATCCCAGCGCAGGCGAAGGAATTCAGTCTAAATAAAACAATTCAACGTGAATGTGGAGCTGCCACTTGGCAACCACTGAAGTGCAGAATCAAAAGGACAATAAATCTGTTTACCTACAGTAGAAAGTACCGGTCTTGGCCATTAGGGGGCAGAGCGTTGGTAAGCGAGCGTTATATTGTGGGTACTAATGGGAAAGGCCTTTATCCTATTAAACCATCACTACCTGGGTCAGTAAACCACCCAACTCTGTGTAATTCATATGGGGGTCTGTTTACAGGTTGTAATCAGGGACAATGGAGAGTTATAGTTCCATATTATTAGAAAGTAACCCCCTATGTATAGGAATGGGGGTCACTTACCTCTAGCTCCTTTTCGTTTTTGTGCAGCTGCAATAAGAAGAAAACGTGGATTGAAATGTGGAAAACACGAATTAAAGACCAGGATGTAAATGACCAATGACGCACTCACTCACTTTGTGTCCTCCGATTTCTTCAGTTATGGGTCGGTTGGAGTTTCAGTAACTGGAGACTGAACCCTTTAAAAAAAACAAAACAAAAACGGGGGGGATCAGATCACAGCCAATAGCCAAATGGCGAATGTTAGAAATTTGGTCTGTTCGTTAATATGTACCAACCAATCACAGGTTATCTAACTAGAGTGGACCAGTAAGAAGCCAACATCCAATTGTTTCTGAGGATTATAATGTTCGTACCATTATTCCAGTTCTCCGGCAATTTCAATTACAGAAATCAATATAATTCTAGGTCTGTGCAATGATAGAACGAAAACCTTTCACTACAGCGAGGTCTACCCTGTCTCGCCCACCCAACCCCACATACCGACCTGCTTAGTGCCTTCACCAGGGCTTGTGATGGCCCCTTCCTGTGCCAAGATACCAGGAGAAAACGACTGCCCGCTTTAGTGAAGGGTTTTCCTGGCCTTGCACTGGATCGGTGAGTTAGAAAGCACATAAAGGCTGTAAGAAAAGAAACGGTCAAACTACGGGGTGACAAGGACCCAATTTTTACCATCTCCAGCTACCGACCCGGTTGAGAGCAGCAGATTTAACATCCTGAAATGGAAATAAGAAAATTCATTTGTATTTGTATGAATAATACCCTTATAAGTTTACAGTAGGGGTATAGTTGGTCCACATTATAAATTACGAACCAGACTTATAACAGGTTTTTGATAACATTAATAACATAAATATCCAGATTCATGAGGTGTTAATCTGCATCAACCAATCAGATAGGTTGTTGCTGGTCTACAACGGTTTAGAAAGCATCGGATTGGTTTCTGCAAATTAAGAACACAGGCACTCCGATTGAAAGGGCCCTAGTACTAGTGTAGGTTTGTACCGTGTGGGATCGCGGGGTGCCGACCCAAACGCATGATGTTTGCAAACGGCCGTTTTGGACGATAATCGGCGGCGGTATGGGTGTATCAGCTGAAATGGCCGTTTGTTCAGGGATCGTTGCCCCGAATGAGCGCCTATTCGGCGATAAAACTACCCTACATGGGCCGATTAGCGCCTGAACGGTCGTTCGTACATTGTGCGTTTCGGGTCGACACCTGCAATCGCGATGGTACGAACCTTAAGTAAATTTTTGTCTGTTAAGTGAATGTGAGAGTTTTCCAATGGAATTGGATGAAAAGATCGCGGTTATTTTTTGTTGTAATTTCCTCTTCGGAACTTCCTTAAATCCAGAATTACAGTTGGGGGGAGGGGGTTGTATAATAAATACTCACCGTGTCCCTGGGACTTTAGATCTTGTCTGGCCTCACAACATGATTCTGGAGAGAATAACCCATCAGATCCATCTCTACCAGACGTCTACAGGCTGGGTAAACACGGGAAGATTTTTCATCCGATCGACCGATTCTTCCGGGTCTTTTAGATGTCTGTCCCCGTTCGTCCAGATCGGAAGTTCGGTAATTCACGGCCGATCGTGCGTTCCCTATGAGACCACACGATCGGTTGCAACAAACTTCCCCGGCCACGGCCACTATTGCCGCAACGCAGACATTTGTCCTGGACGAGCGATCGATCGTAGCGAACGCTCGGCCGGACAAATAGTCCCCTCTGTGTACCCCGCCTATGACCAAGTGGGGTTTGAAAACCTCACGGATCAAGTCAAAAGTATTTCCAAGAAATCTCCTTAAAGAATCTTGAAATGTAACTACCACTATATCCACCAAGTTCCCGATAAACTAACCCGATATCCACAAGTCTCCGATAAACTAACCGATATCCACCAGCCTCCGTATAAATAACCCGATATCCACAGTCTCCCGATAAACTAACCCGATTATCCACCAAGTCTCCCGATAAACTAACCCGATATCCACCAAGTCTCCCGATAAACTAACCCGATATCCACCAAGTCCTCCCGATAAAACTAACCCGATATCCAAGTCTCCCGATAAACTACCATATCCACCAAGCCTTCCGATAAACTAACCATACCCCAAGTCCCCGATAAACTAACCCGAATCCACCAGTCCCCGATAAACTAACCCGATATCCACCAAGTCTCCCGATAAAACTAACCCGAAATCACCAAGTCTCCCGATAAACTAACCCGAGATCCACCAAGTCTCCCGATAAACTAAACCCATATTCCCCAAGTCTCCCCGATAAACTAACCCGATATCCATCAAGCCTCCCGATAAACTAACCCGTATCCACCAAGTCTCCCGATAACTAACTCGATATCCACCAAGCCTCCCTATAAATAACCAGATATCCACCAAGTCTCCCGATAAACTAACCCGATATCCACCAAGTCTCCCGATAACTAACCCGAAATCCACCAAGCCTCCCTAAAACTAACCCGATATCCACCAAGTCTCCCGATAAATAAACCCGATATCCACAAGTCTCCCGATAAATAACCCGATCCATCAGCCTCCCGATAAACTACCCGAATCCATCAAGCTCCGATAAACTAACCCGATATCCATCAGCCTCCCGATAAACTAACCACCCGATATCCACCAAGTATCCCGATAAACTAACCCGATGATCCACCAAGCCTCCCTATAAACTAACCCGATATCCACCAAGTCTCCGCGATAAACTAACCCGATATCCACCAAGTCTCCCGATAAAAACCCGAAATCCACCAAGTCTCCGATAAACTAACCCGATATCCATCAACGCCTCCGATAAACTAACCCGATATCCCCAAGTCTCCCGATAAACTAACCCGATATCCACCAAATTGAATATCCCGATAACTGTATATTCACCATTACTGGGATTGTCCAACTCAGACTCAGATTTTGAGAGGTTCCTTTGATTGGACCCGTTCATCTCTGGTAGAGAAAACCAGCATCTTGTCTGAAAAAAAATAATCTCATCGTTTACCTGCTGATTGGCTAAAGTTCTACAATCAGGAGCTCTCATGCAAATAGAAAGTAGGATTTCAATTGGATAAAAAAAAATGTGTGTAGATAGAATAGAACTCAGTTTTGAATCGAACTGCGGGTTTCGATAGTCCCGATAAAACTTTGCGGGAATTCACGAATTTCCCGAAAATCAAGATTTTCGAAAACGAAAGTAGACAATTTCAAACATCTCTAGCGAGATAACAGAATTAAGGGAAGTCATATGCTCAGATTATCCGCTTTATATCCTAATGCGTTGCGTTGGGTGGGCTATGGCGCCATTCTTTAACCGGGTGGTCATTGTGCACAATTCCTAGCGCAATACCTGGGGTAATCACGGTTGTTTTCCTTGGTGTCCAACACGTCCTCTGCCGACGTCAAGGGGATTCTGGTAAAATGGAAATAAGGATCAGGGAGAGGAAATAATAACTAATAAACGCTGTCGTATTATTTTTCTAGGAATCCGACCTGTTTCTGCCGTCCAGTGAATGACCCCCGATTCTTTCTCCTGCAAAAGCAGAAAAATAGCGACAATTAGAGACACATTCTGCGGCACTTCTGATCCACATCCCTAAGCGACAACGGCTATTCGCATTGTAAAACAGGATTATTAATACAACGGAAACCTTAGAGAGCCTACGATCCGAGGAAGATTTTCCGAGCGGTGCCAGGAGGGGGAAGCAGGTTTGGAATTCTCTATCTTGGCTTCCTATGATCCCAGTAAGGTAATAAGTGGAAAGGAACCACTTCTGTCTCTGTCTACGGCTCCTGAGCAGCTTTACACCGACACGCGACTAATTCATTCCAGTCAAACAGAAAGGGCAAACTTGGGTTACAAAACTCCTGGTTCGCAGCAAATGTATAGAGATCAATAAAGAATGCGTTTATACCATGTTCCTAACCAATGGCAGAGCCACATCCTGGAACATACAAACAAGCTATTATAGACCATCAATTAGGAACAAAGCAGGTCAGGTCATGCCCAAGATTATAGTCCCTATTGTAAATTATAAGGATATTAGAAGTCACTGAGGAGTTCTGTGTCCATATAAAGGTACAAGGACACGACTGAGTTATACAGGGAACTCTGGGTACCACTCATGTATTATAAGGGATACATGTATCTATCCCCTACTGTAAATTATAAGGATATTAGAAGTCACTGAGGAGTTTGTGTCATATAAAGGTACAAGGACACAGGACTGAGTTATCAGGGAACTCTGTATATAAGATAATGATCCCCTACTGTAAATTATAAGGATTTAGAAGTCACTGAGGAGTCTGTGTCTATATAAAGGTACAAGGACACAGATGAGTTATACAGGGAACTCTGGGTACCACTCATGTATTATAAGGGATAATGTTCCCTACTGTAAATTATAGGATATAGAAGTCACTGAGGAGTTCTGTGGTCTATATAAGGTACAAGGACACCAGACTGAGTTTACAGGGAACTCTGGTACCACTCATGTATTATAAGGATAATGTATCCCCTATGTAAATTATAAGGATATGAAGTCACTGAGGAGTTCTGGTGTCCATATAAGGTACAAGGACACAGACTGAGTTATACAGGGAACTCTGGGTACCACTCATGTATTAGAAGGATATGTAGCCCTACTGTAAATTATAAGGATATAGAAGTCACTGAGGAGTCTGTGTCTATATAAGGTACAAGGACACAGGCTGAGTTATACAGGGAACTCGGGTACCACTCATGTTTTAAGGGATAATGTATCCCTACTGTAATTATAAGGATATTAGAAGTCACTGAGGAGTTCGTGTCCATATAAAGGGTACAAGGACACAACTGAGTTATACAGGGAACTCTGGGGTACCACTCATGTTTTAAAGGGATAATGTATCTCCTACTGTAAATATAGGATATTAGAAGTCACTGAGGAGTTCTGTGTCTATATAAAGGTACAAGGACACAGGCTGAGTTATACAGGGAACTCTGGGTACCACTCATGTATTATAAGGGATAATGTATCCCCTACTGTAAATTATAAGGATATTAGAAGTCACTGAGGAGTTCTGTGTCCATATAAAGGTACAAGGACACAGACTGAGTTATATAGGGACTCTGGGTACCACTCATGTATTATACGGATAATGTATCCCCTACTGTCAATTATATGGATATTAGAAGTCACTGAGGAGTTAGTGCCTATATAAGGTACAAGGACACAGAACTGAGTTATACAGGGAACTCTGGGGTACCACTCATGTATTATAAGGGATAATGTATCCCCTACTGTAAATTATAAGGATATTAGAAGTCACTGAGGAGTTCTGTGTCTATATAAAGGTACAAGACACAGACTAGTTATACAGGGAACTTGGGTACCACTCATGTATTATAAGGGATAATGTATCCCCTACTGTAAATTATAAGGATATTAGAAGTCACTGAGGAGTTTCTGTGTCTATATAAAGGTACAAGGACACAGATGAGTTTACAGGGAACTCTGGGTACACTCATGTATTATAAGGGATAAGTATCCCCTACTGTAAATTAAGGATATTAGAAGTCAGTGAGGAGTTCTGACATTTCTGAATCTCCTACAATGTAAGGGTGGAGGTTTTGCCCAGGAAAGTGAAGGGGTTATAGTAAACCATGAAAATACTGGGTTGACCGATAAATAGCATTGTACTAGCTGCTTACATAGCTCTGTGTGTAGCAGTGGACAGAATTTCCCTATAGGCAAAGTGGAAGCAGATTAATGTTACAACAATGGTCCATCTCCATGCAAATGACCTTACCAGGCTTTAAGAGGAATTTACACACAGCCCAATAAATAAACAGATCTATATTAACCCCAATGCCTGGAGTTCGTTCCTCACGGAACCTAAAGACTCATGAGAAGCTCCAGGGGTTAATTTTCTCTTCCTTACAAGTGACTTGGTATATTTGGGACTTTGTAGACAAATCCCGTCAACTGTTATAATGTTCCATTATGGCGACCAGCGACTTGAAATAACATTTTGGTTTCTCCTAATCACCCCACATTACATTCAGTCTCAGTTTAGACAAGAAAATGCCCCCGATTATTCTAAACTGATCTTCCATCCCCACACAGGAGAAACAGTCCAGCCAACTTGCCCAATATGTTAGAACTTCCGCCACCCTCCCCTCACCTAAGGTGCCCATACGCTTGAAGACTTCCTGCCACCCTCCCTCACTCTAAGGTGCCCATACTTAGAACTTTCCTGCACCCTCCCCCACTCATCAGGTGCCCATACGTTAGAACTTTCCTGCACCCTCCCCTCACTTTAAGGTGCCCATACGTAGAACTTTCCTGCCACCTCCCCTCACTCTAAGGTGCCCATACGTTAGAAACTTTCTGCCACCCTCCCCTCACTCTTAAGGTGCCCTACGTTAGAACTCTTTCCCCCCTGCCACCCCCCTCCCCTCACTCTTAAGGCCCTACGGTGAACTTTCCTGCCCCCCACCCTCCTACTTAAGGTGCCCATACGTTAGAACTTTCCTGCACCTCCCCTCACTCTTATGGTGCCCATACGTTAGAACTTCCTGCCACCCTCCCCTCACTCGTAAGGTGCCCATACGTTAGAACTTACCTGCCACCCTCCCTCACTCTTAAGGTGCCCATATGTTAGAACTTTCCTGCCACCCTCCCTCACTCTTAAGGTGCCATACGTTAGAACTTTCCTGCCACCCTCCCCCCTCCCCTTAAGGTGCCCATAACGTTAGAACTTTCCTGCCACCCTCCCCTCACTTCTTAGCCCATACGTTAGAACTTTCCTGCCACCCTCCCTCACTCTAAGGTGCCCATACGTTAGAACTTTCTGCCACCCTCCCCTCACTCTTAAGGTGCCCATACGTTAGAACTTTCCGCCAACCTCCCACATCTTTAAGGTGCCCATACGTTAGAACTTCCTGCCAACCGATCTAGCGACATCAATTAATTTCGGCTGGAACCGCCTTTACCGTTCTTCCTCGCAACCACAAAAAGGTTACCAAGGCCCCACCTAACCTTCATTTTTCGGTCTCACATGATGGTCGTGAAGAACGGGAAGTCGGTTCCGGACGAATTGATTGAATGTCACTGGATCGATCTATTGTAATGTAACAGGTCCCTTTCCCTATGGATGTAACCAATCAGAATGAAAGACAAACTGTCTGGGCCCCTGGATGGTGTTATGTGCGTTAGTCTGCAGTCTGGTTCGCCTATTCCTTCCATTAGACAAACTGATGACTGGTTAGCTGGAAAATCACAGCCAATTGTGCAGTTCCCCATGGAACACCACGATCGGTTGCGTCAAACTGTATTCCACCCCTAAAGGGCCCATACATGATACAATCAGTCATAGGATAGTCGGATCGTAGCGGGCAATTTTCGGACTTAGGATAGGAAAAAAGATCACCATAGTGGGCCATACACTGTCCAACAGGAAAGATCCAATTGCTGCTTTGGGCCAAAATACCGATTTACTGGCACCAGGAGAGAAAGGTTGTTCATACGTCTTTAGATTTGTGTACACCCCCGGAGGGAACTTTAATGGGGGATTGTTGTCACAATGATGAAAAGGGAAGATAAACATCACCAGTTAAGTTTTTATAAGAAACAAATAAGGAAGAGAAACGTCCTGTACATTATTTCCTGATACGCAAACAAAACACAGGAAAAAACTCTCATCCAAAATAAATGAACTATCCAAATGTATTAAAGGGAAGCTAATGTAACTTTCCTTTAATAAACCATTTCCAGGCTTAAACCCCTTCTGGACATGTGGAGGGCCACTTAGGTTCAAACAATAATGACCAATCAATCCGTGTCTAAACTGATCACTATATTGATTTGGTTATTAATAACGCCAGGACATCGGTTACATCACATGGTACATGGTGCTAATGTGGGGGGTTAATTCGGTTCTTGTTTACTACAACTTTACAGAATTCACACGAACAACCCAAGTACAAGTGGACCAAACTCACAGTTTCGATTCCCAGATCTGGGAAAATCCAGAAGATCTGAAAACAGAGAGTTGACGATAATTTTCGAAAATAGCCCTTAACGTTTAAAAATGCTCAAAATACGATCAGAGACCATTTTCGAGTTTCCGATCGTATTGGATGATTTTCGAACATTTGAAGCGATTTTCGAAAATTAGCGAAAGCTCCATCATTGAAAATTATCAAAAATGCGTTCCGAAGTCCCGAAATCCGGACGATGCGTCCAGATTCGGGCGGATTCATTGGATTTGGAA
Organism: Hymenochirus boettgeri; assembly: GCA_019447015.1. Classification (NCBI taxonomy): domain Eukaryota; kingdom Metazoa; phylum Chordata; class Amphibia; order Anura; family Pipidae; genus Hymenochirus; species Hymenochirus boettgeri. The sequence continues at coordinate 7,191,811 of CM033471.1, read as the reverse complement.
CCGAGTTTCGTGCTGGACCCCATCTTTACCAATACAGCCAAAGGAGATTGTTCGTAGCAAATCCATAAGGGCTATGCCACACCAGCGCAATCTCTACCGCTAACGATCGTGCGAATCCATCCCAGTGCATGTTAATGTGGATGGCCAGATTGCATGTGCAGCGATAAGATACGTTAAAGGAACGTTTATTACCTGAGAGAAGGTTGGAATTCATTGGCAGACTAGAAAACCAGATCCGTTTGAACAGCGACGCAACAAATTTACACCTAAAAAAGGGGCAGATTTTATTTAAAATCTTAAAATTATCAGGGGGTTATTCAATAAATGTTTTCATTAAAAATGGTGCAAAATTTTTCCCCAACCAACACAGATGTAGCTTTTAAATGTAAAGTAAGATCTGACTTGTTGGGGAAAAAATTAGCACTATTTCAAACGATAAGAATTTTATTGAATCTCTGCATTAAAGGTTCAGTTCACATGGACCAATCAGGTGTCCATAATTCTCATCAATCGGACTAAAACATCAATATTTTTCTCCAACCAATTAAATTGCAATCCATGGAAGAATTGGCTACAATTTTAGTTTGAATCAATTTGCTTCGTATGAAATCCCAATATGGTTATGATTATGGAATATTGGCCACATGGCCAACCGATCTCCATACCGCGTATGGCCAGTTCCATATGTGCCAAAAAGATACCGAAAGTTTCCTGTGCTATTACTTTGGAGTAACCAATCGGATGTTTCGTTTTACTAGGTCCCTGCAGGTAGGTATAATCTTATTGGTTGACTGGAGAGTAAATAGCCACAGCAAAAAAATTTGCATCAGCCATAAATTCAAGGGGCTAAAAACCTTCTTAGGTACAGTAATTTGAAAGATCACGTGTAACTTGCTTTGACCGATTTTTGGGGTATTTGGTATATCACGTTAATAATCCACCCCTAAGCCCCTATCTCTACTAAGTGGGTGCTGTCTGTCATGGCAATTTGAAAGCGTCAATGCCGACGTCCTGGAATAAATGGGAGGTAGGGGTAGTGACTCGTACATTCCTGTGAATATGCATTTCATTTAAACAAACCTATACTGTTCCTTAAAAGGTTTAGAGACACGGGCCAATTGATGTTAATCGTTCATAGGTTGTTTCCTTTAAATGATTAAAAATTGATACTTTGTTCGGTTGACCAAACTTGATCGATATCAGTGTTGAATCCTCCAATCAGGTTGATCAAATACTAATTGAGAGCAAAATACATTTAAACAAGGCTGATCGAATGTAAATGACGGACGCAAGTTGATGCTGTGTGGTGGTAACTTTAAATCAATGGATCAGCAGAGAAAAAATGCAATTTCTATTTATTGGGTAGATTTTAGCTTATCCCAATGAGACTTTCCAAGGCTTCCATGATCACATATCTACACCATAGTCCCTGTCCATAAACAGTGGAATTTCGGAAGCAATGCCAAGACAAGGGGAACATCCGTCTGCCCTGACAGAGTTTTATTCCCAATGTTATCTGTCCGTCTAACGTCTCTGAACATCACTGACCCCGTGATGGAACACTTGCCAGAGACGTCACGCGAACCTTATAATCTCTCCGATTCGTTGTTTCTATATCAGGCAGCGCAGAACCAACCCCCCTAAACAATCTCGCGTGCCCCCCATAAAACTGCCACATGGGGGTTTCCGAAACGGAGATAAAATATTCCATGAATGGAACTGGATTTCATTTTTCATTATACTGGAAACATTCTTATATTGGATAATGATGTCCCATCGTTCGGGCTACGCCCCACTACAGCTCACAGCAACGTCGGGATGAGAAGTGTAACTCGTTATAGTGCATGGGGGGCGATTTCGGTAATCTGCAATCAGAGCGCATGCGTTCGCCAAAAATGGTGATTGCATTTGCGACAAAAACGTATCGCAACTATGATAGGATGGCACGTGATTCTATGCACTAAGGAACAGAAAACCATAAGGGCTAGGCCACTGTACGCGTTTTAACCGTTTGCGCGCGCGTTTTGCGTGCCGCAAAGCAGCGATGCGATTTGGTTATAATGGAATCGCGGAACGCAAAAATCCCCGGATTTCCCATGCGGATGCGATTGCGCATCCGTTTCCGTTTTGGGTATTGCATGCGTTCACACATTTTTGTGTGCGTAAACGCATGCGTTGCCATAAACCGAAAACGGCAAACTACGCGCAACAGAAAAACGCCACAAGAATGATGCACACACCGCGTGCGATAACGCTATGATTGCGTGCGCGATTTAGTGCGTTGTAGTGGCCATAGCCTAATTATGCAGAAACGCGCTAGTGTGGCCGAACCTTATAGACTATTCAGGCTCCAGGTACGATCTATGCCAATGACCCAAACAGGACCCAGGTAACCATCATCCAACTGCCATGTTCAGTGCTCCAAAGCAACTGGATATAGGTAGAAATATCGGGAGGAAATGGGAAAATCTACAGATTTGTTATAATACAAATGTAACAATGGTCCTAGATAATGTAATAGAATCCTGGGGGCCTCACACGGACCCCCTATTAGATTTAAGGTCACAATACAATAAAACTCACTTGTTTATACCAGTGACTCGCGGATTTGCCGTTCTCGGGTTTCTCCTGTATCTGGTTGCTAATCGAGGGGAATTACGCAGTCCGAGCCTTGGATACAGCTGCAAGATTTCCAGGGTGAGGGCGTGCTGGATACGACCGTACAAAGGTCAGAACTGGTTTCACCTTCACTTAGGGAATGGGAGCAGCTAGAGAAGGGGTGCAACCACATTGTTTATAATAGTCACTACTGGGAGTCTGGGTACAATGGGTGTCAGTCCAACATCCTACAGTCATTTATGGAGTGGGACGGGATGCTGGGAGATGTAGTTTCTATGAATCTAATATCTCTTATTTAAGTAATGGACCAGTGTTTAAAAGCCATGAAAGGTTACACCCAGGGGTAAAAGGGTTAGTGACCCTTCATAAATACAGGGTGGGGACCCAGGGTTAATGTTCTTGTAACAGTGTTTACATGTAGGTGAATTTCCATTCAAACATTTATACATATGGGTGGGAGCTGCCATTTCCAGTTGTATTATCAACATCCTTTATTTGACATACAAGTATGGGGGTGTATTAGACTTTTTTATTTAATGTACAGAACATTCCTTCCTCTGTATATTTTATTTTATACCTATGGGTGGGAGACTGCCATAGTGTTTCCCTTAGACAGTAGCAGGTATGAGGTATAGCTTATTGTGTGTACAGAACATTCCTTCTCTGTATATTTATATTTAGTACATATGGGGTGGTGAGCTGCCTAATGTTTCCCTAGACGTACAGATGAGGGTATAGCTTAGTGTATGTACAGAACATTCCTTCTCTGTATATTTTATTTTTAACGATAGTGGGAAGCTGCATATTGGTCCTTGACAGTACAGTACTGAGGGTTATAGCTTATTGAGTACAGAACATTCCTTCTCTGTATATTTATCTTTACATATGGGTGGAGCCTGCCATATTGTTTCCCTTAGACAGTACAGTATGAGGGTATAGCTTATGTTGTACAGACATTCCTTCTCTGTATATTTATATTTATACTATGGGTGGGAGCTGCCATATTGTTTCCCTTAGACAGTACAGTATGAGGGTATAGCTTATTGTATGTACAGAACATTCCTTCTCTGTATATTTATATGTTATACATATGGGTGGGAGCTGCCATATGTTTCCCTTAGACCAGTACAGTATGAGGGTATAGCTTATTGATGTACATCAGAACTCCTTCTCTTGTTATATTTATACATATGGGGGGAGCTGCCATATTGATTCCCTTAGACAGTACAGTATGAGGTTAGCTTATTTATGACAAAAGACATTCCTTCTCTGTATATTTATATTTGTCAGATGGGTGGGAGCTGCCATATGTTTTCCTTAGACATACAGTATGAGGGTATAGCTTATTGGTACAGAAATTCCTTCTCTGTATATTATTATACATAGTGGTGGGAGCTGCATATTGTTCCTTAGACAGTACACTAGAGGTATAGCTTTTGTATGTACAGACATTCCTTCTCTGTATTTTATATTTAACATATGGTGGGAGCTGCCATATTGTTTCCCTTGACAGTACAGTATGAGGGTTATAGCTTATTGTATGTACAGAACATTCCTTCTCTGTATATTTATATTTATACATATGGGTGGGAGCTGCCATATTGTTCCCTTAGACAGTACAGTATGAGGGTATGAGCTTATTGTAATGTAACATTCCTTCTCTGTATATTTATATTTATCATATGGGTGGGAGCTGCCATTGTTCCCTTAGACAGTACAGTATGAGGGTATAGTATTGGTGTACAGAACATTCCTTCTCTGTATTTATATTTATACATATGGGGTGGAGCTGCCATATTGTTCCTTAGACGTACAGTATGAGGGTATACTTATTGTATGTACAGAACATTCCTTCTCTGTATATTTAAATTTATACATAGTGGTGGGAGCTGCTATTGGTTTCTTAGACAGTACCAGTATGAGGGTATAGCTTATTGGTGTATTTAAAGAAATCTCTTCTCGTATATTTTTTTTTTTTTTTATATACATATGGGTGGGAGCTGCCATATTGTTTCCCTTAGACAGTACAGTATGAGGGTATAGCTTATTGTGTGTATAGAACATTCCTTCTCTGTATATTTATACATATGGGTGGGAGCTGCCATATTGTTTCCCTTAGACAGTACAGTATGAGGGTATAGCTTATTGTATGTACAGAACATTCATTCTCTGTATATTTATATTTATACATATGGGTGGGAGCTGCCATATTGTTTCCCTTAGACAGTACAGTATGAGGGTATAACTTATTGTATGTACAGAACATTCCTTCTCTGTATATTACTATGTGTGATCTGCCATACCGTGTAAATGTTTGATGCAGATTGTTTGGTGTGAGTAGCTTTGTCCCTATGGAGTAACAATGCTATATTCAATAGGCCAGTCCTTACCTAGCAGGGGGGTGTACATGAACAGAGGGTCCGCTGTCCGACTGAACCTAGTGGGTCGACTTGCTGCTTGGAGACCGAATTTCTTGCACAAACATTTTTTCTGCAACATAAAGCAGAAGAGATTTTCATCCCTGAGACCTTTCCAGGAGATCTCTGTTCTGATTGGTCGTTTGACTGCACCTTTCCATGTTCCATGTGGTGCAAGGTACCGACATTCCTGTTAATTCCCACTGAACCATCCGATTCCTTTCACTGGGATTGGGAGGGACCTGGAGGTAACTTACCTTCTCTTTTACCACCGCGGGCTCTGACTTTAAAGGGGAAATACAGGTCTCATCCTCTGGCTCCCAGTCTGCACAGCTCTAGGGGGGAAACACATTTCCCGGTAATTATTGTTAATGTTACTTTTCTAAAGGGCAAGTTAAACTAACAAGAATTTGTAAGAATTCCACAAGACTCAATAATTAACTTTATTTGTAGATTATAAAATGAATTTGTATTTTATATACCCAACGACATTAACCAGTTATGGGAAAGTAAAGAATTCGACCAATTAACACTTCCGTCCCCCCTATACGGTGCATTATTAACCCTTCTGTCCTCTATACGGTGCATTATTAACCCTTCCGTCCCCCCTATACGGTGCATTATTAACCCTTCCGTCCCCCCTATACGGTGCATTATTAACCCTTCTGTCCCCCCTATACGGTGCATCATTAACCCTTCCTTCCCCCCTATACTGTGCATTATTAACCCTTCCGTCCCCCCTATACGGTGCATTATTAACCCTTCCGTCCCC
>CM033471.1:7104714-7185956 GCA_019447015.1 Hymenochirus boettgeri | reverse complement strand
TAACGGTGCATTATTAACCCTCCGCCCCCCTATACGGTGCATTATTAACCCTTCCCCTCCGTCCCCCCTATACGGTGCATTATTAACCCTTCTGTCCCCCCCTAAACGGTGCATTAACCCTTCTGTCCCCCCTATACGGTGCATCATTAACCCTTCCTTCCCCCCTATACTGTGTGCATTATTAACCCTTCCGTCCCCCTATCGGTGCATTATTAACCCTTCCGTCCCCCTATACGGTGCATTATTAACCCTTTCGTCCCCTATACGGTGCATTATTAACCCTTCCGTCCCCCCTATACGGTGCATTATTAACCCTTCTGTCCCCCCTAAATGGTGCATTATTAACCCTTCCGTCCCCCCTATACGGTGCATTATTAACCCTTCTGTCCCCCTAAAGGTGCATTATTAACCCTTCTCCGCCCCCCTATCGGTGCAATCATTAACCCTTCCTTCCCTACCCTTCCTCCCCCTATACGGTGCATTATTAACCCTTCCGTCCCCCTATACGTGTGCATTATTAACCCTTCCGTCCCCCTATACGGTGCGTTATTAACCCTTTGGTCCCCATCGTGCATTATTAGCCCTTCCGTGCATTATTAACCCTTCCGTCCCCCCCATACGTGTGCATTATTAACCCTTCCGTCCCCCCCATACGGTGCATTATTAGCCCTTCCGTCCCCCTATACGGTGCATTATTAGCCCTTCCTCCCCCCATACGGTGCATTATTAACCCTTCCTCCCCCCATACGGTGCATTATTAACCCTTCCGTCCCCCCCATACGGTGCATTATTAACCCTTCCGTCCCCCCCATACGGTGCATTATTAGCCCTTCCTCCCCCCATACGGTGCATTATTAGCCCTTCCGTCCCCCCTATACAGTGCATTATTAACCCTTCCTTCCCCCCATATACAGTGCATTATTAACCCTTCCTTCCCCCCATATACAGTGCATTATTAACCCTTCCTTCCCCCATATACAGTGCATAATTAACCCTTCTTTCCCCCCATATGGTGCATTATTAACCCTTCCTTCCCCCCATATACAGTGCATTATTAACCCTTCCTTCCCCCCATATACAGTGCATTATTAACCCTTCCTTCCCCTTACAGGGAATATAATTCACTCCACCTGACAGGGACCCACAGAGTTGCCCCTTGAACATTTTTCTCCTGCAGCGAGTGGAGAGTCTCTGTAACAAAACAAAATGCACTCAGTAAACAACAGAGCAGGAAGGGAGGAAGTTAGAGTTTAACCCTTCGATTAAGTAGGAAAAATGAAGAACAAGTAAAATCCAACAATGAAAGTTAAAATGTTAAATCAATTTTACTATGAAATATTCATTGGGTAGAACTACGTAAATTTTACTAAGCAAATCAATGGCGTGTCCGTGGTATATGGAACTTGCGCTTGATCCCCACTACATAGCCCCTCCCAGGATCGACACTAAGTATCCCACTCAGTGGTGTAACTAGAAATCACTGAGCCCCACAAATGATGGGGCCCCTATCCGTGCTTCATCCACAATGTTTTCTGGGAGGAGGCTATATCCGACTTTGGAAAAAAAAATAGCACCACCAACCCCCCCCCCCCCCCGCACGCGGTTTCTCCTCCCGATAGTAATGCCCCTTATCCCTCCTCCCAGGATAGACCCTATGTATCCCTCCTGCCAGGATAGACCCTATGTATCCCTCCTCCCAGGATAGACCCTATGTATCCCTCCTCCCAGGATAGACCCTATGTATCCCTCCTCCCAGGATAGACCCTATGTATCCCTCCTCCAGGATAGACCCTATGTATCCCTCCTCCAGGATAGACCCTATGTATCCCTCCTCCCGGATAACCCTATGTATCCCTCCTCCCAATAGACCCTAGTATCCCTCCTCCCAGGATAGACGCTATGTATCCCTCCTCCCAGGATAGACCTATGTATCCCTCCTCCCAGGATAGACGCTATGTATCCCTCCTCCAGGATAGCGCTATGTATCCCTCCTCCCAGGATAGACGCTATGTATCCCTCTCCCATGATAGACGCTATGTATCCCTCCTCCCAGGATAGACGCTATGTATCCCTCCTCCCAGGATAGACGCTATGTATCCCTCCTCCCAGGATAGACCTATGTATCCTCCTCCCAGGATAGACGCTATTGTATCCCTCCTCCCAGGATAGACGCTATGTAGTCCCTCCCTCCCAGGATAGACGCTATGTATCCCTCCCTCCCAGATAGACGCTATGTATCCCTCCTCCCAGGATAGACGCTATGTATCCCTCCTCCCAGGATAGACCCTATGTATCCCTCCTCCCAGGATAGACGCTATGTATCCCTCCTCCCAGGATAGACACTATGTATCCCTCCTCCCGGGATAGACACTATGTATCCCCCCCTCCCAGGATAGACCCTATGTATCCCTCCTCCCAGGATAGACCCTATGTATCCCTCCTCCCAGGATAGACGCTATGTATCCCTCCTCCCAGGATAGACGCTATGTATCCCTCCTCCCAGGATAGACACTATGTATCCCCCCTCCCAGATAGACGCTATGATCCCTCCTCCCAGGATAAACACTATGATCCCCTCCTCCCAGGGATACACTATGTATCCCCCTCCAAGGATATACACTATGTATCCCCCCTCCCAGGATAGACACTATGTATCCCCCCTCCAGGATAGACACTGTAATCCCCCTCCCAGGATAGACACTATGTATCCCTCCTCCCGGGATAGACACATATGTTCTCCCCCCCTCCCAGGATAGCCCTATGTATCCCTCCTGCCAGGATGACCCTATGTATCCCTCCTCCCAGGATAGACGCTATGATCACCTCCTCCCAGGATAGACGCTATGTATCCCTCCTCCCAGATAGACACTATGTATCCCCCCTCCCGGATAGACGCTATGTATCCCTCCTCCCAGGATACACTAGATCCATCCCCAGATGACCTATAGTCCCCCCTCCAAGGATACACTATTTATCCCCCCTCCAGGATAGACACTATGTATCCCCCCTCCCAGGATTAGACACTATGTATCCCCCCTCCAGGATAGACACTATGTATCCCTCCCTCCCAGTATAGACACTATTTATCCCCCCTCATTGGAAACACTGTTGCTTTCTTACTTTGCTGTTCTTTGCACTTGTCTTGGCTAATCTGGCAGGTTTGTATTAACGATTCATTTTGGCCGTTTCCAGGTCTCGTTGTCGACAGTTTGCTTCCTCTAACTGGGCTACCAGCGCCCGGTTCTGTTCCTTGGGCCCTTTGAGTTTTATCTCCATTGAACAAACCTGAGGACAACAGAGAATGTCAGGTTTTTCCCTCCATGTCCCCTTATAAGGAGTTAACACAGCAAGAAAGATCTAAAATACATGTGCATAATGTCCTTTATATAACGTACAGCTTTACCTTCCTCACTATCAGACACAGGACAGTAACTACACTATGGGGACCTACATAATGTCCTTTATTACGTTACACTTTACATTCCTCCTATCAGACACAGGACAGAACTACACTATGGGGGGACCTACATAATGTCCTTATATAACGTACAGCTTTACCTTCCTCTATCAGACACGGACAGTAAACTACACTTGGGGGACCTACATAATGTCCTGTATAACGTACAGCTTTCACTTCCTCACTATAAGACACAGGACAGTAAACTACACTATGGGGGGACCTACACATAATGTCCTTTATATAACGTACACGCTTTACTTCCTCCTATCAGACCACGGACAGTAAACTACACTAGGGGACCTACATAATGTCCTTTATATAACGTACAGCTTTACATCCTCACTATCAGACACGGGACAGTAAAACTCACTATGGGGACCTACATAATGTCCTTATTACGTATAGCTTTACCTTCCTCACTATCAACACAGGACGTAAACTACACTATGGGGACCTACATAATTTCCTGTATATAACGTACACTTTACATTCCTCACTATCATACACAGGACAGTAAACTACACTATGGGGGGACCTACATATGTCCTGTATATAACGTATAGCTTTACCTCCTCACTATCAGACACAGGACAGTAAACTACACTATGGGGGGACCTACATAATGTCCTTATATAACGTACGGCTTACTTCCTCACTATCAGCCACAGGACAGTAACTAACTATGGGGGGGACCTACATAATGTCCTTTATATAACGTTGGCTTTACCTTCCTCACTATCAGACACAGGACAGTAAACACACTATGGGGGACCTACATAATGTCCTTTATATAACGTACAGCTTTCATTCCTCACTATCAGACACAGGACAGTAATACACTATGGGGGGACCTACAAATGTCCTTTATTATACCGTACAGCTTTACATTCCTCACTATCAGACACCGACAGTAAACTACACTATGGGGGACCTACATAATGTCCTTATATAACGTACACTTTACCTCCTCACTATCAGACACAGGACAGTAAACTACACTATGGGGGGACCTACATAATGTCCTGTATATAACGTACGCTTTAACCTCCTCACTATCAGACACAGGACAGTAAACTACACTATGGGGGACCTACATAATGTCCTTTATAAACGTACAGCTTTACCTTCCTCACTATCAGAACCAGGACAGTAACTACACTATGGGGGGACCTACATATGTCCTTATCTAACGTAACGCTTTACCTTCCTCACTATCAGACACCGGACAGTAAACTACACCTAGGGGGACCTACATAATGTCCTTTATATAACGTACAGGCTTTTCCTTCCTCACTATCAGCACCAGGACAGTAAACTACACTATGGGGGACCTACATAATGTCCTTTTATAACGTACAGCTTACCTCCTCACTATCAGAACACAGGACAGTAACTACCACTATGGGGGGACCTACATAATGTCCCTTTTTAACGTCCAGCTTACTTCCTCACTATCAGACACAGGACAGTAACTACACTATGGGGGGACCTAACATAATGTCCTTTATAACGTACAGCTTTACATTCCTCACTGATCATAACGGACAGTAACTACACTATGGGGGGACCTACATAATGTCCTTTATTTAACGTACAGCTTTACATTCCTCACTAATCAGATATTGTGTGTACAGAACATTCCTTCTCTGTATATTTATATTTATACATATGGGTGGGAGCTGTCATAGTGTTTCCCTTAGACAGTACAGTATGATGGTATAGCTTATTGTGTGTACAGAACATTCCTTCTCTGTATATTTATATGTATACATATGGGTGGGAGCTGCCATATTGATTCCCTTAGACAGTACAGTATGAGGATATAACTTATTGTGTACAGAACATTCCTCTGTTAATTTGTACATATGTAATGACCCATATAAGAGGTGGTGTGTGTGGTTTGTGTGTCTGTGATGTTAAATCCATTTTGTATATGGGTGGGAGCTGCCATATTGTTTCCCTTAGACAGTACAGTATGAGGGTATAGCTTATTGTATGTACAGAACATTCCTTCTCTGTATATTTATATTTATACATATGGGTGGGAGCTGCCATATTGCTTCCCTTAGACTATTGTTTCCCTTAGACAGTACAGTATGAGGGTATAGCTTATTGTATGTACAGAACATTCCTTCTCTGTATATTTATATTTATACATATGGGTGGGAGCTGCCATATTGCTTAGACAGTACAGTATGAAGGTATAGCTTATTGTGTGTACAGAACATTCCTTCTCTGTATAATTATACATATGGGTGGGAGCTGCCATATTGTTTCCCTTAGACAGTACAGTATGAGTGTATAGCTTATTGTGTGTACAGAACATTCCTTCTCTGTATCTTTATAGTTTATACATAGGTGGACTGCCATATTGCTTCCTTAGACGTACAAGTATGAGGGTATACTTATTGTATGTACAGAACATTCCTTCTCTGTATATTTATATTTATACATATGGGTGGGAGCTGCCATATTGCTTCCCTTAGACAGTACAGTATGAGGGTATAGCTTATTGTATGTACAGGTGCATTATTAACCCTTCCTTCCCCCCATATACAGTGCATTATTAACCCTTCCTTCCCCCCATATACAGTGCATTATTAACCCTTCCTTCCCCTTACAGGGAATATAATTCACTCCACCTGACAGAGGAGCCCACAGAGTTGCCCCTTGAACAGTTTCTCCTGCAGCGAGTGGAGAGTCTCTGTAACAAAACAAAATGCACTCAGTAAACAGACAGAGCAGGAAGGGAGGAGAGTTAGAGTTTAACCCTTCGATTAAGTAGGGAAAATGAAGAACAAGTAAAATCCAACAATGAAAGTTAAAATGTTAAATCAATTTTACTATGAAATATTCATTGGGTAGAACTACGTAAATTTTACTAAGCAAATCAATGGCGTGTCCGTGGTATATGGAACTGCGCATGATCCCCACTACATAGCCCCTCCCAGGATCGACACTAAGTATCCCACTCAGTGGTGTAACTAGAAATCACTGAGCCCCCAGCAAATGATGGGGCCCCTATCCGTGCTTCATCCACAATAGTTTTCTGGGAGGAGGCTATATCCGACTTTGGAAAAATAAAAATAGCACCAACCCCCCCCCCCCTATATCCGACTTTGGAAAAATAAAAATAGCACCAACCCCCCCCCCCCCGCACGCGGTTTCTCCTCCCGATAGTAATGCCCCTTTATCCCTCCTCCCAGGATAGACGCTATGTATCCCTCCTCCCAGGATAGACGCTATGTATCCCTCCTCCCAGGATAGACGCTATGTATCCCTCCTCCCAGGATAGACACTATGTATCCCCCCTCCCAGGATAGACGCTATGTATCCCTCCTCCCAGGATAAACACTATGTATCCCTCCTCCCAGGATAGACACTATGTATCCCCCTCCAAGGATAGACACTATGTATCCCCCCTCCCAGGATAGACACTATGTATCGGGGAACGATGCGTAGGGCCCACCGAGAGAGAAGACCGTAACGACACCGTGCCCCCTAGAGATAACGGAACGAGTACTTGCCGGGCCCCACACGAGAGCGAGGGGTGTGGGGGAACAGACGGCAGCCCCCCCACCGATATAAGACGGGAACTAGTCGTAACACCACGTGCCCACCTATATTAGACTGTAAACTAGTACTGTGCCCACCTATATATAGACGTAACTAGTACTGTGCCCACTATATATAGACTGTAACAGTACTGTGCCCACCTAATATATTGACGTAACTAGTACTATGCCCCCTATATATAGACTGTAACTAGTACTGTGCCCACCTATTAGAAAACTGTAACTAGTACTGTGCCCACCTATTATAGACTGTAACTAGTACTGTGCCCACCTATATATGACTGTAACTAGTACTGTGCCCACCTTATATAGACTGTAACTAGTACTGTGCCCACCTATATATAGAACTGTAACTAGTACTGTGCCCACCTATAATAAGACTGTAACTGTACTGTGCCCACATATATAGACTGTAACTAGTATGCTGCCCACCTATATATAGACTGTAACTATACTTGCCCACCTATATATAGAACTTGTAACTAGTACTGTGCCCACCTATATATAAGACTGTAACTATTACTGTGCCCACCATATATAGACTGTAACTTTTACTGTGCCCACCTATATATAGACTGTAACTAGTACTGTGCCCACCATATATGACTGTAACTAGTACTGTGCCCACCTATATTAGACTGTAACTAGTACTGTGCCCACCTATATATAGACTGTAACTATTACTGTGCCCACCTATTATAGAAGACTGTAACTAGTTACTAGGCCCACCTATATATAGACTGTAACTAGTACTGTGCCCACCTATTATGACTGTAACTAGTACTGGGCCACCTATATATAGACGTAACTAGTACTATGCCCACCTATATATAGACTGTAACTAGTACTGTGCCCACCTATATATAGACTGTAACTAGTACTGTGCCCACCTAAATAGACTGTAACTAGTACTGTGCCCACCTATATATAGACTGTAACTAGTACTGTGCCCACCTATATATAGACTGTAACTAGTACTGTGCCCACCTATATATAGACTGTACTAGTACTGTGCCCACCTATATAAGACTGTAACTAGTACTGTGCCCACCTATATATAGACTGTAACATTACGTGCCCACCTATATAAGACTGTAACTAGTACCTGTGCCCACCTATATATAGACGTAACTAGTACTGTGCCCACCTATATAAGACTGTAACTAGTACTGTGCCCCCCCTAATATAGACTGTAACTAGTACTAGTACTGTGCCCACCTATTTAGACTGATACTAGTACTATGCCCACCTATATATACTGTAACTAGTACTGTGCCCACCTATATATAGACTGTAACTAGTACTGTGCCCACCTATATATAGATGTATACTGTACTTGCCCACCTATATATACGACTGTACCTAGTACTGTGCCCACCTATATATAGACTGTAACTATACTGTGCCCACCTATATATAGACTGTAACTACTGTGCCCCACCTATATATTAGACTGTACTAGTACTGTGCCCACCTATATATAGACTGTAACTAGTACTGTGCCCACCTATATATAGACTGTAACTAGTACTGTGCCCACCTATATATAGACTGTAACTAGTACTGTGCCACGTTGCACACCTTCCCTGAGTGTTATAACAATATAACCAGCTACACCCTGTGCAAGATTCGTTACTGACGCCTAGCATCCCTTCCAGAACACCCCCCTGGGCACACTGATTAATGCTGCTTGCCTTGACCTGCTTCAAATGAAGTCTGTCACCTGCACTTACTAACAGTATTTACATATATTCGTGTGTACATCATTACGTAACCGTCACGCGCTAAATGCACAACTTTCACCTACAGGTCCATGACCTAACCCTTCCTCTGGCGCTCCCCTGGTAGTGCAACACCTGTGCAGTCGCACAGGTCACCCATATCAAAGGCCCATCGCTGTTATTGGGGTTCATTTCTAGTGCTGGTTGTGGGCACTGATTGTTCTACCCAGTTTTTCTATTTTACATTGGCAGCAAAACACCCCAGACATGATCCTGTTAGTATATGGCCACATACCTACACAGCTACTACAGTGTCTATCTACATCTACTACAGTTACATTGTTACTATATCTACTACAGTTACATTGTTACTATATCTACTACAGTTACATTGTTACTATATCTACTACAGTGTTACATTGTTACTACATTTACTACAGTGTTACATTGTTACTATACCCACTACAGTGTTACATTGTTACTACATTTACTACAGTGTTACATTGTTACTATATCCACTACAGTGTTACATCTACTACAGTGTTAGTGTCACCACATCTACTACAGTTACTTGTTACTATATCTACTAGTGTTACTATATCTACTACAGTGTTACATTGTTACTATATCTACTAGTGTTACTATATCTACTACAGTGTTACTATATCTACTACAGTGTTACATCTACTACAGTGTTAGTGTCACCACATCTACTACAGTTACATTGTTACTATATCTACTAGTGTTACTATATCTACTACAGTGTTACATTGTTACTATAGCTCCTATGTTTATATCTACACAGTGTTACATGTTTATATCCCTACAGTGTTACATCTACTACAGTGTTCGTGTCACCACATCTACTACAGTTACATTGTTACTATATCTACTAGTGTTACTATATCTACTACAGTGTTACATTGTTACTATATCTACTACAGTGTTACATTGTTACTATATCTACTACAGTGTAACATTGTTACTATATCTACTACAGTGTTACATTGTTACTATATATACTACAGTGTAACATTGTTACTATATCCACTACAGTGTTACATTGTTACTATATCTACTACAGTGTTACATTGTTACTATATACACTACAGTGTTACTATATCCACTACAGTGTTACATTGTTACTATATCTACTATAGTGTTGTTACTATATCTACTACAGTGTTACATTGTTACTATATCCACTACAGTTTTGTTACTATATCCACTATAGGGTTACATTGTTACTATATCTACTACAGTGTTACATTGTTACTATACCCACTACAGTGTTACATTGTTACTATATCCACTACAGTGTTATATTTTTACTATATCTACTACAGTGTTACATTGTTACTATATCTACTACAGTGTTATATTTTTACTATATCACTACAGTGTTACATTGTTACTATATCTACTACAGTGTTACATTGTTACTATATCTACTAGTGTTACTATATCTACTACAGTGTTACATCTACTACAGTGTTAGTGTCACCAAATCTACTACAGTTACATTGTTACTATATCTACTAGTGTTACTTATTCTACTACTGTTACATTGTTACTATATCTACTACGTGTAAAATTGTTACTATATCCATACTTGTTACTTGTTACTATATCTACTACAGTGTTACATTGTTACTATATCCACTACAGTGTTATATTTTTACTATATCTACTACAGTGTTACATTGTTACTATATCTACTACAGTGTTATATTTTTATATCTACTACAGTGTTACATTGTTACTATATCTACTACAGTGTTACATTGTTACTATATCTACTAGTGTTACTATATCTACTACAGTGTTACATCTACTACAGTGTTAGTGTCACCAAATCTACTACAGTTACATTGTTACTATATCTACTAGTGTTACTATATCTACTACAGTGTTACATTGTTACTATATCTACTACAGTGTAAATTGTTACTATTCCACTACAGTGTTACATTGTTACTATATCTACTACAGTGTTACATTGTTACTATATCCACTACAGTGTTACATTGTTACTATATCCACTACAGTGTTACATTATTACTATATCCACTACAGTGTTACATTGTTACTATATCCACTACAGTGTTACATTGTTACTATATCTACTATAGTGTTGTTACTATATCCACTACAGTGTTACATTGTTTACATCCACTACACAGGTTGTTACTATATCCACTATTGGGTTACATTGTTACTTAATCTACTACAGTGTTACATTGTTACTATACCCACTACAGTGTTATATTTTCTATATCTACTACAGTGTTACATTGTTACTATATCCACACAGTGTTGTTACTATATCCACCACAGGGTTACATTGTTACTACATTTCTACAGTGTACATTTCCTGTAACATACACATTCTACACCCTGGCCCGGTGATGTGCATGTTAAGGTTTATTTCCAGTGATCAGACCAAGTAGAGGAAAGTAGAGTTGCCTATTGTGTGATGTGTTGGGAATCCTGGTAGATTCTTCCTATTTGACCTTTGTGTGAAGTCCAGTTTGCCTTTCACCCATGGATTTCCTGGGACCCTTCAGGAGATTATTTAAGGCTAATTATAGTCATTTATGTGACCAGTGACACTGGTCCTACAAGTGTGGGGTGGGGCAGTGGCTAGAATAGTAAAGAGAAGCCACTGGATTCCCCAACCTATGAAACATGTCACAGATGTATATTTATCTATTAAAGTAAGTAAACCCTACTTGTGAAATAGTTTATTTTATGCTAGGTAGTTTCAGTTCTCTTGTGCCTTGTGGATTATTAATTATTAAACCCTCAGTGCATCCGGCAGTAACTTGCCCTGTTCTTTCTAGTAAAGTGGTCCCACAGCCCCTAGGTAACCTGCCGTGGAATGTTCTAATGGCAGGTTATAGTGGGTTGCTACGTCAATAGACCAGTTCCTTCTTGCTAGTGAGAGATTAGCTGAGAGTTGTAGCACTGGAATAAAAGCAGTTTTTGTACCTCTGATTATTCAAGATGTGAAATCAGCATCAACATGTTTTACTGTAGACAGATGGGGGGTCCTGGGAATAGCATGAGGTTCCTAGAATAGCTGAGGTCCTGGAATGGCTGAGGGTCCTGGGAATAGCTGGGGGGTCCTGGGAATGGCTGGGGTCCGGGAATAGCTGAGGTCCTGGATGGCTGGGGGTCCTGGATGGCAGGGGGTCCTGGGAATGGCTGGGGGTCCTGGGAATAGCTGGAGGGCCCTGGGAATGGCTGGAGGGTCATAGGAATAGCTGGGGGTCATGGGAATAGCTGGAGGGTCCTGGGAATGGCTTGAGGGTCATTGGAATAGCTGGGGGTCATGGGAATTGCTGGAGGGTCCTGGGATAGCTGGAGGGTCCTGGGAATTCTGTAGGGTCCTGGGAATAGCTGGAGGGTCCAGGGAATAGCTGGAGGGTCCTGGAAATAGCTGGGGGTTCTGGGATGGCTGAGGGGTCCTGGGAATGGCTGGGGGGTCCTGGGAATAGCTGGAGGGCTCTGGGAATAGCTGCGGGTCCTAAGAAGACTGGAGGGTCTTGGATGTCTGGAGGGTCATGGGAATAGCTGGGGGGTCCTGGGAATAGCTGGAGGGTCCTGGGAACAGCTGGGGGGTCCTGGGAATAGCTGGAGGGTCCTGGGAACAGCTGGGGGGTCCTGGAATAGCCTTTAGCTGGAGGGTCCTGGGAACAGCTGGGGGGTCCTGGGAATAGCTGGGGGTCCTGGGAATAGCTGGAGGGCTGACGTTAGCTCCCATTCACCTCAATTGCTCAGGGCTTTGGAACTGTAACATTTACAGGTGCAAAATTTGACATCATAGTGTTAGGCCATAAATTGTGGCGCTGTTACAACCAGCACAGCAATCATTCTACCGTCTGGACCCCAAATATCTCATGCTGGGTAACTGCCATCGACATCATCATGTCTGAGTCTGGCTGAGGCCTCATTACACAGGACAGCATCGGACGGACGTTCTCCTGTGCAATGTCATCCGCTTGTTTTGTGATCCGCGCAATCGGAGTGCATGCAATTCGTTAGAAATTGGTGATCACATGAACTCTGATAAGAAGATCAACTTTGGTCACATCAATTGACCAACACTAGCGTGTGCTTTTTTACACATGATCGCAATCGTAATTTGATTGTGTGTTAAGACTCGACAGTGCACACTCAGTCCTAATGGACACTCCCTGGGATGTCATCGCGTTACTGTCCAATCCCCAGGCCTGGATGGTCTATTAAAGGTTTAATTAGGCAGAAAAACAAGAAAAACAAAACAAAATCCCCATAACCCCCCTGACCTGCTATTTAAACATGTGAGGTTAAGTGGGATTAGTGTGGCTGCTGGTTAAATTTAGCATGACCTGGTACACACAGCACATTATACGGTGGGTACACACAGCACATTATACGGTGGGTACACACAGCACATTATACGGTGGGTACACACAGCACTTTACGGTGGGTACACACAGCACATTATACGGTGGGTACACACAGCACATTATACGGTGGGTACACACAGCACATTATACGGTGGGTACACACAGCACATTATACGGTGGGTACACACAGCACATTATACGGTGGGTACACACAGCACATTATACGGTGGGTCACACGCCACAACATTATACGGTGGGTACACACAGCACTTTATACGGTGGGTACACACAGCACATTATACGG
This sequence comes from Hymenochirus boettgeri, assembly GCA_019447015.1. NCBI lineage: Eukaryota > Metazoa > Chordata > Amphibia > Anura > Pipidae > Hymenochirus > Hymenochirus boettgeri. The sequence goes on along the minus strand of CM033471.1, from coordinate 7,172,502 downwards.
TGGGTACACACAGCACATTATACGGTGGGTACACACAGCACATTATACGATGTGTACACACAGCACATTATACATGTAACATAGTATTGGAGGTTGTATAAAGGAGGCCAGGCCGCTCGGCACAAACTGTCAACCAAAGCAACTGTTTAAAATGGTGTCAACAGACGGTTCTCTGTCCGCAAAGACCGCACCTTTACAGACTGGGAGGGCTCTTCCCTCCTTATAAATGGCAAGAGGAGGAAGTGAAAATCAGACATGGAGGGGGGAGTCAGTCCAGAGAAATGACCCAAGGTAATTAGTTAAGTCCCAAACGTTCGCCACTAGCAAACAGTCGTCTGGGACAAATCACCGTTAATTAGCCATAGCCAACAGGTGGGCCGTGATTTACCAACATAGCTGATCGCCCATTTTTCCAAATATTTGTGGCTGACCGACCAATACACGGCAATATCGATACAATAAACACGGTATATATATATATATCGCAATTTCTCACGTGTTTACGATCTGTTAGCATGTGAGTATCGTGGCGATCAGTTTTTTAAAGCGAATGCGCACGCGAATTTTACACGCTCCGATTAAACAGAATTAGGTGGATCGCAGCGCAAATGGACGGTAAGGTTGAGGTCGCACTGTCACGTGCCCGGGCATGTCGGAAACAGCCACGCATTTGTGGTGCATTGCGGTGTGCTGCGACCGTGCAGTGTTGCATGATTGGAGCGCATGCGATTGCAGTCGGACCCGAATCTATGTTTTATTCATATAACCCAGAATGCCGTGGGGGAAGGGGGTGTGACTTTATCCGCGACAGATCCGTTAGTGAGTTTAATTTCCTCCAGGAAGTAGAAAATCCCACAGCACATTGGGGGAAATTACATCGAATGACAAAAATCCACCAACCCCTCCCCCCAACGTAACCCCTAGTCCCTTCCATTGAATGGTACACCCCCCAATACACCAGATAAACCAATTCCACGCACCCACACCCTGGATCCATGTGAAAATCCTCCACTTGTCCCTTTGATTCTGGTTCATATTACACCTTCCCCATTGCACAATATTACATTACAGCTGAATGGATTGTAAAAATCTATTTCCTATATGGCACTGTTTATATGTTTGTTTTTCTACATGATAGCCACACGCTTTGTATTTCTATATGGCAGCCACTGTAATAGAAGGAAATGGGGACATACAGACACGGGACCACCATTCTATACGGGACCATTCTATACAGGATTATTTTATATGGGACCAGTCTATACATGACCAGTCTATATGGGGCCATTCTATACATGACCAGTCTATACATGACCATTCTATATGGGACCAGTCTATACATGACTAGTCTATACATGACCAGTCTATATGGGGCCATTCTATACATGACCAGTCTATACATGACCATTCTATATGGGACCAGTCTATACATGACCAGCCTATACGGGACCATTCTATACATGACCATTCTATATGGGGCCATTCTATACATGACCATTCTATACAGGACCAGTCTATACATGACCATTCTATATGGGGCCAGTCTATACATGACCAGCCTATACGGGACCATTCTATACATGACCATTCTATATGGGGCCATTCTATACATGACCATTCTATACGGGACCAGTCTATACATGACCATTCTATACGGGACCATACATCGAACAATGTGTTAGCAGCATTACAAAAGTGAGGGGTTGGGTGCTGGTAAGAATGTTTAGGATTTTCCCAGGAAAATTGCCTGTAGCCCAGCCAGTAATTACCCAGAATGCCTTTACCTTACAGCCCAAAGTGCACTCTGCAATGCAGTAACGTTACCCAGCATGCCCTGTCACACTGCAACCCAATAATCAATTACCCAGCATGCCCTGTCACACTGCAACCCAATAATCAATTACCCAGCATGCCCTGTCACACTGCAACCCAAAAATCAATTACCCAGCATGCCCTGTCACACTGCAAGCCAATAATCAATTACCCAGCATGCCCTGTCACACTGCAAGCCAATAATCAATTACCCAGCATGCCCTGTCACACTGCAAGCCAATAATCAATTATCCAGCATGCCCTGTCACACTGCAAGCCAATAATCAATTACCCAGCATTCACTGTCACACTGCAAGCCAATAATCAATTACCCAGCATGCACTGTCACACTGCAACCCAATAATCAATTGCCCAGCATTCACTGTCACCCTGCACCCAATAATCAATTACCCAGCATGCACTGTCACCCTGAAATCCAATAATCAATTACCCAGCGTGCACTGTCACACTGCAAGCCAATAATCAATTACCCAGCATGCACTGCTGTAGTGGATTTCTATGGGAGGAACTGTAAGATTATAGCCTTATAATATTACAGTTCCAGGAGAAGGAAACCAGAAGCCACAAAGATGTAGGTTATAATAAATAATGCACCCCGAACTGTAAATTATAAGGATATTAGAAGTCACCTTGGAGTTCCGTGCACTGTATAAAAGGTAGTCGGCCTGCGGCCTCGTACTTTTATGTGGTCACTGAACTCCTTGGTGAATTCTAATATCCTTATAATTTACAGTTGGGGGTGCATTATCCACTATATATCCAGCTTTGTCTCTCCCACTGCTTTAAACCTTTTGATGTAGAAATAAAAGTTAAACCCTTTATCATGGTTGAAGTCACGTCGTTCTGTTTCTTCCAGATTATTTTTATATTGCGGCGAATTAAAAAATCGAATCGTCAGCAGGTCAAATATCCCTTTAACTGGGCGGCACAGATTATTGATTACAATCACCCAGCATGCTTACTGGTTAAAGGGTTTGTTCAGTTTCATTTAAATACCCCCCATCTGTTTGCTGGATTTTCCTGCCCAACCACAAAAGGATTGAAATGCCCCACTAACTGCAGAGAGTGGAAAGTGGAAGATGCAGGGGATTATGGGAGTGTGTTATATGATGGACGTGGGCTTGGGACAAAGGAATCTTTAAATGTAAGAGCAGCACACAGTGTTGTAACTAGGAATGAGTGGGCCCTCTCTCTGCTTTATATATAGAGGTTTTCTGGGCAGAGGGCCCCATTGCAGGGTCTTCTCCCATGGTAGTAGCTAGTGATAGACTATTTGAACTAGTTCGGTTTTCTGAACTCGCAGCTGCATTTTCGATAATTATCGAATTTACAAGCTGTTTGCTAACCCTACAATGCATCGTTCGGTAACCCTAGAATGTATGGTCCGTTTTCGGTAACCCTAGAATGCATGGCCCGTTTTCGGTAACACTAGAATGTATTGTTCGATTTCCGCTAACCCTCGAAAGTATCGTTCGGTAACCCTTGAATTGGCCGTAACCCTGAAATGTAGCTTGCGCAGAACCTGACTATTGCCCGCTCGTGTATAAGAAGTGTTTAACAAGTTTTGGTGACAGTGACATGTTCCCCAGACCATTTCCCAGGTGCCACAGCCATTTACAGTAAGTTACCATTGTTAGTTTAGCTGTAAATCACCCGGACTTTTCGAACTATCACTCCCCATTGACTTTAATGGGATCCGTCAGTTCAGAAACGAACCGAACTTCAGTAAGTTTATCCATCTCTAGTAGTAACTTACGCCCGAGTACAATACTGAATGTGGATACAATGTTACCACTAACAGGGGAGTAACTAACTACCTGCAGTGGGGACCAAGATCCAGGGGGCCCTTTCTTCTTATTTTCCTATGATAGATACAGAAAACCACTGTGGATGAAGCACGGACAGGGGCCCCACAGATTTCTAGTTATGCTACTGACTGTCACACACTTTGCTATGTTAAAGGTGTCGTTCCTGACTTACCATTTACCGAAAAAAGCAAACACATGTTCAGTTCCCCTTTAGATGAAATCACTAGGAACTGATCAACTGAGGAATAAATTGAATAGAAATTGATTAAAGTCTCTATTGTACCCAGTGTGAATCCCACCTACGTGATACAGATTTGTGGTAGTTCTGATGCCTGTTTAGCCTTTAGCTAATTTACCCCAAAAGTGCAAATCGTATTTTTCCAGCTGTAAATGAAATTCGCTCCAATTAGACGTGACTAGAGGGCTCGACACGGATGGGGTTTTTTTTCTTCGCAAATCAACAACAGGTATTTCATTTCACAAATTTCGATACCGATATAAACCTTCAATAAGTGATTCCTTGTGACGTCTGTAAATCACTGTCAACCCCTAAGGCTGCAGCGAACAGAACGCTCAGTTTAGCGCCTGTTTATCGTAAATCATAAGATGAAAGGCTGAAGACTAGAACAGAATCTGACATGAATCTTTTAATTATTTTCTCTTTAAATTATAAGATGATGAATTAAAACCAAGTACACTTTGGTTAATATTGATAAATCCCCTGGACCAGATAAAATACATCCTCGGGTCCTTAGGGAGCAATGTTCAGTTTTATCTAGCCCATTGTTACTTAAGGTATCCGATTTTACTTACCCACGACATTAGACCGATCCCGCCGGAACCGCCTTTCCTGTTCTTCTCCGACATGCGATTGAACTGAACTGTTTAAAACAGTTGATCGTGGAGGGGCCCAGCCTCCAATCCTATATCCGAGCTGCCCGTTCTGTTCTATCGAGAGGGGGGGCATGACCTATATTGACCCATGTACATAGCTGTCTTAAGCAGATATTTTTCCACCTGCTCTGGCAAATGGTTATCTAATTTTTGTATATTGCATATGACTGAGAGGTAACTTAATACCCCAGAGTGCTTTAAGTGACCCCCTTTCCAGCGATGCAAGAAGTGATCTTTACTGCCCTCTAGGGGTGAGGAAAGGAACTGTGTATCTCCTGCTTCCATCCAGCAGTGCAGGAAGATAAGGTGATTCTCCAGTTCCAAGGAGACTTCCTGTCCCCAATCCACCTATTGTGAGGCCAACCCCATCAATAATATATTGTGCTATTTCTTTTCCTATTCCTTTTTATTATTATCTTTGCTCTCATGGAAGGTAGTTAACATCTCAGGCTAAACTAGGAGAGACACTGAATGGTCAGTATGGTGGCTCAGTGGTTAGCACTGATTCCTTGCAGTACTGAAGTCCTGAGTTCGATTCCACCCTTGGACACATCTGCAAGGAGTTTGTTCTCCCCGTGCTTGCGTGGGTTTCCTCCGGGCACTCCGGTTTCCCCCACAATCATAAAGCCATACTGATAGGTTGTATGTGTACATAAAGTGATTAGATTGTAAGCTCTTTGGGGCAGGGCCTGATGTGAATGTATACATGGAATTGTAAAGCGCTACGGAAGATGTTGGCGCTATATAAATCCACAATAATAATAATAATCGGTGACCACCCAGACCTAAATGGTTGGTTAGTAATGACCTGTCAGTCTAAACTTGACTGATCTCCTCTGGGGAGGTGACATCCCGTTGTATTTGCTCTGTGTAGATGGGAGAATAAACCGTAGACTTGTCTGGTTATCAGGAAAAGAGACTGCAGAGGAATTTAACCTTGTTACTGAACGAATGGCCTCTGTGCCCGTGTATGTGAAAGGCCATAGAGATCTGCGCTCCTCCCTGTCTATGGTCTATTGCCTGATTGAGTTGACAGACATTGGCAGTAGTCTATGGTTAGTTGAAGTCCCAATCTTTGTCCAGGTTGAGATGATGTCTGATGACTTGACAAGTATCAGAAAGTTAAGGGGAAGTTCTGTTGGACCCCAGGGGGGAGTCAGGTCGCTTCTTTCCCAGAGTAAAAATGAATTTCCATGCAAAACCGAAAGCCAACGGTCCTGAAACCCATTAAAGTCTAATCACCGCAGACAAGATAATGCGGGGTCTAATCAGACAGAGGCTAAATCGGTCTCAGGGCTGATTGACAATGGCTAATTCTGTATCTGACAGCAAGACGTTTCCCACAGTTATTAATAGGACTGGATTTTACTCCGAAAATTCGGTGGAATTAGCCGTACAATGCAGTGAATGGTTATAATGTTATAATAACCTTCCCGATTTTAACCCCTCACCAAACAAGAACCAAGTTTGTTTGGAAAATTTCATTCGTTATCCCATTAAGAAATCAGATACGATGAAGATCTCAGAGTCTTAACTCTCCATCTTCTTCACTCTTCTTGGTTCCCAGTAGGAAACTCCAGTAATGTTTTTTAATGGTGATGTCACCAGTTGATGATGTCACACACTCTAACAGCCAATTACAATGAGCTGCAGTTTGTTCATTATGGAGCCAAAGCCAGTGACCTACTGGGTCAATATTAAATTCCCAAATGGACAGACTGGGAGAAAAACCTTATCAGACAAGTGGAACCTACTGGATCATAAGGAAGGTGTAAAGTAAACTTTAGGGAGAAAGTGCCAAAGCAGGTCAAAGGGTCAGATTAGGGGTCATTATTAGTGTGAAATCTGCTGTTATCAGTGACCGGAACCTACACTGATCCAATTGGTGGAACCAGGAAGACAATGCTTTTATCTCTTCATGTGTATGTGGCAGAATCAGACACAGATCAGACTGTCTGACCTGATAACCCAGAGATTGGATCTAACCGATTGTGGCTAGGGGTCTTAATTCTGGTCCAGTTGCTAAATTCCCTGCAATCCTACTGATTAGAACACACAGAGACATTTAATAGATTCCAATAATCTGTATTTAAAATAAATGTAACAATTAATTGAGATAAGTGAATCCTTTAAGCTGGGTACACACAATGAGATATTTCGGTCCGATCGACTGATAGTTCAGTGTATCGGTCGATCGGACCGAAATTATCGCATCCGAATGCGCCCATGTCCGACCGATCGTTCGTCCGAATCGGACGAAAGAACGATCGGACATGGTGGAAAACCTCGTCCGATCGTGCGGTCCTCTATATACCGCACGATCGGTCAAGGTAACTGTCGGACGCAGCTGCTTTTGCCGCAACCGACAGTCCTTCCTCCTGGCCGACTGGTTGAAAGTATTGAACGGTCGGTCAGGAGGAAAAATCGCTAGGTGTGTACCTATCTTAAAGAACAAGATCCTCAGTGAAGCAGCGTGGCAACACCACACAGGAAGGTGTATATTTTTATAAATGTGTCTTCATTATGTTGTAATCTTCGGAGAAAATAAAGGGGACAATATTAATGTTACTGTATAATATGGTCTGTATTCCAATGGATTAGAATGTGTCCCTCAGATATAACGAATAGTCACTCTGCAGGAAACGTTCACAAACGGACGATTTCTGTTTTTCTGACTTTCACCATCTCGGGGGAAGAAAAAATAAAATTACGGTTCCAAGCGAAAAGCTCCTGGGACCGACTCTGAATTATTGGGCTTTAGATGACGAGTTTTTTTGTTCCGTGTGTTCCGGAGACTAAATCTCGGTGTATTTCTCGCTTAATCATCCCCATTCCAATAAATAAACATTAGATCTGCGCGTCCGCGCGTCATTTAACATTCCCGTGAAAAACAGCCGCAAAGTATTCAAAGAATAAAAAAAGTGAAACTATGGTTTAAATCTTTAGTCGGCACGGCAAGCAAACACGGCTTAACTCAGAGTTATCTTGCCAATATAATATAAAGCATTTTAGTCACTCCATGAAAAAAGTTATTTTACATAATTTCAATAAAGTCGAATAAAAATACATCAATTTTATTTCTCGGTGATTTAATGTAATTAAAATTCTCCCTTCCCCCCCAGTCCTGTTATTTAAAAATAAAAAGATTTTTAAAATCGGAATTTATGGTAGAAACCAAAAAAATAAAAAATTCACCGTAATGTAAAATAAAATTTTAAAAATCAGGTTAAATGCAAAAGAGTAAAATAATACAGTGATAAAATCCAGAACTTTATTATGTATAGAAAACTTTTTTTGAGAAATTCCACCCACATTTACGTAGTTAAATATCCAGGCCTGTCGCACGTCTCCCTCGCACGCTGGCAGATTTACGGCTTCATTAGGTTAGTGTCATTTTTAAGCTAACAAAGAACTGCATTAACTCTCCAACAGAGAGAAATTTGTTGCGAACAGAACATGATCCTCCGCCCACTGGAAAACGATTCGCACAGTGCGTAGAGTGGGTAGAACATTCTCCATCGATTTTCCATTGACCGGACTGAACGCGCGCACCTTGCGCTGGGTCTTATTTTATGACATTTTTGTGCGAGGGGGGTGAAAAATAAAAAGTTCTAAAATTGAGTTGAAAATGACATCAGTGGGAATAATATTATTAAACGATGATGTCATAAAATAAAAAGATTCATTTCTGCAAACAAATTAATCATTTTACAGGTCGGAGTTTTTTACCCTGAATCCTAAAAAGTCGCTCTCATTAATATAACAGCACAGGGACCTCTGGGTTTCTTTCATTGGGCTAGTAGACGTTTAATTGGTGAGGCCCAATAGGCAGAGACACTGAACATCAATATGCAGGTGGTGTAATGTTCTGAAAGTCTAGTGGGTGGCGCATTCACAAAGGAGATAGAATGGAAATGTTTTCTTGGTTTTAAGAATTGTTGGTGAATTTTATTTGTTTATTTTTATTTGCTTACTGTCAGATTAGATATTAGATTGTAAGCTCTTGTTTATCGCTTATGTTACATTATCTATAAGCAAAACTTAGAGCTGATTAAACATGTCAAATTGTGTAGTTAAAGGATGAGGGGTCAGTCAATCCAGAGAGCAGAGAAAGTGACAGAAATTCTTCTCTCCCCGTCAACAAGTGATCATTAAATAATGAGGTTTCTGGGACACACATAGTAGTTCTGTTGTGTTCTGTACACACAATAAGCTATACCCTCATGCTGTACTGTCTAAGGGAAACACTATGGCAGCTCCCACCCATATGTATAAATATACAGAGAAGGAATGTTCTGTACATACAATAAGCTATACCCTCATACTGTACTGTCTAAGGGAAACAATATGGCAGCTCCCACATGTAAATGGTGATAAATGTAGACAGATTTAGTAAATTTGGGAAATGGTTAATTTTAATTTATAATCTGATTGGATTAGTCACATTAGATTCTTGTTTCTGCGCAGGGAGAATTTAAGGTTTCTGAACGGCATTTAACCATGGCTGATCTGGTGACTGCAGTGAAAGAAAATCGAGTCCAGGAGATGTTTGGTGCCGGCACAGCCTGTGTCGTTTGCCCAGTTTCCAAAGTGTTCTACAAGAATGAGGTAAATTTGGGCAGGTGGGAATGAATCAATGTTCCCTTGTTATAATGTATCAGTTGCTCAGTACTGACCCCTATGGGAATTTCTGTGTAATGCACACAGTTTGTATAAATAAATCTACTTTACATTTCACATTCTGCTCATTCCCAACAGAATTTATACATTCCCACAATGGAGAACGGACCCAAAATGGCGAAGCGGTTCCTCCAGGAACTGACCGACATACAGGTGGGTTGAGGTCGGGGAATCTGTGATTTTGTTCACTTGTTAAACACTTTCATTATTATTTCTTTTCAAGGAAATGTGATTAAAGGGGAACTAAAGGTCTCTCTTCCCTTGCTAAACATTCTACCACTTTGTCCACATTCCCCCTGTTCATCCATAGGGTAGTTGGGCCAGAAATGACGGCCCAATGATGAGGACTAGACTGAGATATACGTGACACAGGAGGGATACATTGTATCAGACACAGGAGGGATACATTATGACAGATACATTGTATCAGGCACAGGAAGGATACATTGTGACAGATACATTGTATCAGACACAGGAGGGATACATTATGACCGATACATTGTATCAGGCACAGGGGGGATACATTGTGACAGATACATTGTATCAGACACAGGAGGGATACATTATGACAGATACATTGTATCAGACACAGGAGGGATACATTGTGACAGATACATTGTATCAGACAGAGGAGGGATACATTGTGACAGATACATTGTATCAGACACAGGAGGGATACATTGAGGGATACATTGTATCAGAGCCAGGCAGGAAGTGTATCCCATGGTTTTATTTTTGATACATTTCTTTCTCCTTTCAGTATGGCAGAGGGGACAGTGATTGGACGGTTCTCGTTCCTTCGTCCTGATTGTCGGAGGCGCCAGAGGTTTTAAATAAAAAGCACTAACAACATATCAAGCACAGAACGTGATTAGCACCAGACCCCTGATGTAAATCTATCTACATTGTGTGGACCTCCATTTAGCAATACGTTTTTAAATAGACATTTTCTATGTAGAACTTTATATCTGCCCTTCTCTTTAGCTGCTGTTAAACTACAACTCCCAGCATACTCTGCCATCCACAGGATACATAGCTAAGCCCTGTTTGTAGACATCTGCATAGAAATCCTCTACAGCCCTTTACAAAACTCGTTGGATCTCTTCTTCATTAACTTTAGCATAACTCCCACAATGCAACAGGGTGCTTAGTAGGGGGGTTGGGATTCGGGGTAAAATGCCAAAATAAATATGGGGTCTTTAGACTGACAGGCCCCTCTATTTATTGATAAAACACTTGCCAAAAATCAACATACAGCAGCCAGACCCAAAATATCTGTGTTGTTTTTTGTGTGATTTATTATAGGAACTGTTCATGTTACACAATGATTTGTATTATTTCCAAGGGGGGGGGGGGTACCAAATTATCTATTGTCCTTCCCATTCCCCTGGCCTCTTTGTATCTTTCCATGTTACACAGAGAGATTTGTCCATTCAGATCCATTATCTTCTTCGTTACCTGTTATAATTGGTTTGTTAGTGTAGAAAGACAAGAGAATGAAAAGGGAACATTCCCCCAGTGTTACACCCCAGTGTTAGAAACCGAGGGTCTGGAGTGAACACGGGAAGTGCTGGAGACTGTTACATTGTATCAGGGAACACTATTATATTATGTATCACTATTTCATGCCAGGGTGTATAAATAACACACACACACATATATATATAGTGTGTCAAGATCACTCCAATGTTATTACAGGGCCAGGTGAAGCCAAGGGGAATTTACTGTCATTCAGTTGGTTATTAGTTGGAATCGTTTTATCACTGACTGTTAAAGAATTTTATGTTGCCAAATACTTTACTATGTGAGCAGAGTTCAGCCCACACACAGGGAGCGAGGGCAGAGCTGGGTAATTGTGGAAACGTTTAACTTGGGATTTGTTTGTACCAGGGGGAGAACAGGGAGACAGTAGTGAGGGGGTTAATAGACTGTTCAGTTCTTCAGTATTTGGACAGAGAATTTTATTAATTCATGTTCCGTCCAGGGGTTGGATAAGGAGACAGCGGAGGGTGTCACTGGCTCCTATTTTATATCAATGCAATGCAAAGCTCCCATCCTCAGGAATAGGGGGGCTAGAGGGCTTACACACCATCCAACATTTCCCCTTTAATAGTTATAGAAACAACCTGGTGTGGAGGGAGGATAATGAAATGAACCCGATCTTAGCACAGCTCTGTTCAATGTATTTCTCTATAGTGTAGCTATTTAAAGGGAATGTTGGAGGGTGAGGGCTCAGTGTGTTATAAACCACAGCTCAGGTCCGTGGGCCCCTGTGGATGTGTCCAGTCCCACAGTGCAATGTGGCAATGCTGGGGGCCCCCCAATTTTCCTTCTCACATATACACCTGCTGTATATGAAGCAGGGAGGGGGCCCTATTCTAGTTTTGCTGGGGCCCATGATTTCTACTTGCTTCTGTGTATTCAGGTCATTTGAAATTGTTTTAATGTTTTATTCATATCATTTGCATTTAAATCATTTACCTGCTGCCTGCATTTCCTTGTCTCGGCCAGTAGGGGTCTCTCCCCTTTAGAAGGAGGCAGGAGGGTTATGAATGGTTCTCTGTACATTTAAATAACTGCACCGTACAATCTGTGATTTGTAATGAGACGTTTGCACTTGTTAAACTCAATGACTCTTGTGAGTAAATCAAATGTGAATTTTATCTGCACGTGTACAATCCTGAATAAACTGTGCTTCTTACACACCGACCCTGTTTTGTGTAAATGAACAGACCTTATAGCTACATTGCTGGGCAGGGCGTTCTGGTGTGTGGCCTCCCCAGAGGCAGTGAGAAGTTGACCCCTTACACCCCAGCCCTATAGAGGGGTATGGAATAAATACAAATGCCCTGCACTGTCCTCTCTCCTTATCTCCTGGTCCTGTTGCACACGCGAGATCAGTGATGTTGAACATTTGCACTCCAGATGTTTGGAAACTACATCTCTACATAGGCTTTGGATGCAGAATGCTACCCAAGCATGCTGGGAGTTGTAGTTTCTAAACGTCTTGAGTTCGACATCGCTGCACCAGATGGTCAGTTCACTTTATAAAACTCAGCGTGGCTGACATTTCACCTCCGCAGCATCAAGGTCAATGGATGAACCATCACACAGTAAATATTTAAACATAGTTTTGTTTCTATTGAAATAAGAGTCCAAGGTTGTCACCAGATCATTGCCCTTTGTTCACCTGAATAACATTTTATTGATCTAAGTGATAAATTGGTAAATTACCCCAGGTGGAAATCTGACAGATGTAGGACTAACCTGTTATACAGTGAAATGTTCTTACCGCTGCCTATCAAAAGGTTTCCACCTCCTCTCCAAGCTCTTTTACAAGCTTGCACATGCTCAGAGGCAGCTAGGGGAATAACATTCAGTCATTGGCTGTGATGTCATCTGCTACATCCATGACTGACAGCTGCTAACTGGAAGAACCATTCTCTTTGGAATTTTTTGTTCATATTTTGGGACTAATTGATTTTATGGTGGATTCTTCACCTGTTTGTCTCATTCACAGATCTGATTCCCATTGCAGCAGATTCTCCCATTGCGCTGAAAACGCCACGCTCACGTTACGCGCTCGGGCGTAGAACCTGCAGGTGTTACTACTAAATGGAGCGTAATTACAGTGCAGATTCTGAAAGACAACAATGAAGTTTTTCATTCGATCACCAGAAAAAAGACCGGTGATTAGAACGCGTTTAAAAACCCGCGTCAAACGAGCTCCCTGACAGATGGATTGCAGAAAACAAGCCATTATGTGTCCTTAATTGTGCATTTACCGAACCTGCCAATGAGGTGTAGATCCTGACGCATTGCACATCTGTTAGTAAAACGCATTAACGGGGACGCGCGGCTGGGGAAGCGACTTTACCTTGATACAATGTATCATTTCCAGCTGCCCTGACTGTACAATGGGGCCCTTAGCAGGGAAAACAAATGGTTTTTCTGTTTGTTAGAACAAGGCGGATTGATTTGATCCTCGTTCTTTGTATTAAACGCAGGAAGAACACAATGAGCTAAAAAATGGCGCGTTAGTGTGTGTGTGTGTGTGTGTGTGTGTGTGTGTGTGTACATGACATTGCCTGTGTGTGTGTGTGTGTGTACATGACATTGCCTGTGTGTGTGTGTGTGTGTACATGGCATTGCCTGTGTGTGTGTGTACATGACATTGCCTGTGTGTGTGTGTGTGTGTGTACATGACATTGCCTGTGTGTGTGTGTACATGACATTGCCTGTGTGTGTGTGTGTGTGTGTACATGGCATTGCCTGTCCAAGGCAAAACCCCAACTTATTAACCCCTTGCCTGCCTTGTTGGGCAATGGATAAAGGCAGTGTTTATTTTTATTAGTTATTCCCCTGTACAATATCCATTAAATATTTTATCCTCCAAACTACATATCCCAGCATACCCTGAGAGACTCCAAGATATGGTGATCATTCTACATTGCCCCCTGGTGGCCAGTCTCCTCCTGTCAATGAGGAAGGGTGAATTTCCCCATTCACTCTTATTATTGAAAGCTGATAATTAACCCCTTCCTGCCAGGGTCAGAGGCTGAGCCACTTTCAGTTCTAATTGCTTTGCTGTCTCTCTCTGGGTATCGTGTTAAAATGAAGTCAATTTAATTACAGGGTAAAGAAGAACCAATGTGGACAGAGAGGAACTTGCAGGTCACATCCATATTCACAGTGTGTCCACCCAGGGCAGGCTTCTAACTTAGACAGTAGTGAATTATGGAGGAGCTGCCACTGTGATATAAACACAGCAATTTGGTTTCTAGATTCATAACCACCCATTTGCTCTCATCCCATAGAGAACCTGCCATGGATACAATGTAACAAAATCCCAGGTTACCCAATCAAATGTCAAGTAAAATCAGATCACTTGGAAAGGATGGGGGTCATCTGCTGTGCTGGGAGACATTTCCATTTAGGATGTGCGGTCAGAAATATAGACAGCGCAGCATGTAAAACTCATTGGTGCGGCCACACACTTTCCATCTGGTGTGACAGATCTCTGTGTCGATGGTGGTAATTTGTACCCATTGTTCTAATGCCATAAACATTCCTGGTACATTATAGATACCTGTGCAATCCGATAACAGGTTATTAACACGGGGTAACACAAATATCAATGCCTGATAGTCAGTCTGCACTCTTAATGCATTAAAATAATCCTGTATACACTGAACTTTCTCTTAACGTATACTAACAATTCTCATTATTCTGAGTAGCACAAGAGCTACTTGCTTTATATGTATATACATTTATATTTACACACACCTACACACACACATATTACACATTTACTGTAACCAATGTAGTCATGATAGCTGCATTGTACTAATTGTCTCTTACAACCGACAAACATAATTACATAGTATTGGAAGTGGTATAAAGACATACGTCCATCTAGTCCAACCTTTATACCCTACCCATAATGTCTGTGTAACAGTTACATAGTAACATAGTATTGGAGGTTGTATAAAGACATACGTTCATCTAGTCCAACCTTTATACCCTACCCATAATGTCTGTATAACAGTTACATAGTAACATAGTATTGGAGGTTGAATAAAGACATACGTCCATCTAGTCCAACCTTTATACCCTACCCATATAATTCTGTATAAAAGTTTACATAGTAACATGTATTGGAGTGCTTATATCAAGACATTACGTTCATCTAGTCCCAACTTTATACAACTACCCAATTTCTGTATTAAAACAGTTACATAGTACATCGTATTGGAGGTTTATAAAGACATCCGTCCATCTATCCACTTTTATACCTACCCATAATGTCTTTATAACAGTTATATAGTACATAGTATTGGAGGTTGTATAAAGACATACGTCCGTACTGGGTCCAACCTTTATACCCCTACCCATAATGTCTGTATAACATTACAAGTAACATAGTATTGGAGGTTGTATAAAGACATACGTCCATCTAGTCCAACCTTTAATACCCTACCCATAATTCTGTATAACAGTCACATAGTAACATAGTATTGGAGGGTGATAAAGACATACGTCCCTCGTCCGACCCTTTATACCCTACCCTAAGGTCTGTATACAGTTACATAGTAACATAGTATGGAGGTTTGTATAAAGACGTACGTCCATCTAGTCCAACCTTTATACCCTACCCATAATGTCTGTATAACAGTTACATAGTACATAGTATTGAAGGTTGTATAAGACATCGTCCATCAGTCCAACCTTTATACCCTACCATAATGTCTGTATAACAGTTAACATAGTAACTTGTATTGGAGGTTGTATAAAGACATCGTTTAATACCATATCAAAATAGGTAGTCGTTCACAGCCTGCGCTAAATAAGACCTGTAACCTAACATCAGTGGTGGGAAGTGATGAACTTTGTTAAGGGATCATATCTGTATTTGTCTCCAGAATCATCTTATTAGTAGTAGTACGCATGGAGTTTATTAGAAAATAGATCATGCCAGACACAAATTTAATTGGTTTTTAATGAAGAAGTGAGTAGAAGTTAGATTCAGGCACAGCTGGGTGTTTTGGTATATTGTGATTTTGGCAAAAGCCTGTTGAGACTGTGCCACATAGACGACTAATGTATAAACTGAGGACTGTTGGCTTGGACACCCTGAGAAAAACATTTGTTCATGGATAAGAACTGGTGTATTGGACCGCCAAACAGAAGAGTGGTGGTTAATGGAGCTACATCTATGTGGCAATTCTAAGCGGGTTCGCAAGGGTTCTGTCTGGGGTCCGCTTTGTCTTTAATCTGTTTTAAATGACTTAGAAGGGGCATTGAGAGGCAGGTCCCTCCTGTGTTGCTGATGACCATAAATTATGCAGGATCTTGGATAAACTTGCAAATGATGTGCAAGTGCTGCAGCAACCATACTAGATTATCACACCCCATTGGACAGCCAGAAATGGCAGATGAGATTCAATGTGATAAATGTAAGGTGATCATTTGGGACTTTTAAGTAATCCTGTGCCCCCTACACGCATATCAATAACTCTGTGTTAAGTGCATCTGAAATGGAAAAGATTTGGGGTTCTGGTAGATAACATACTTAGCTGTAGCAAAACAATGCAGGTAGGCAACACTAAGCTAGCAGATATTGTTTGCTTTTGTAATCAAGAGGAATGGGAACAAGAGAGAAATAATAGTTATTCTCGCCTTTTACAAGCACTGGTAAGGCCACTTTAAGATATGCGGTTGCATTGTTTGGAATCCCTATTACAAAAGGACCATCAAATTGGAAATTGAGGGCAGTTAGAGAAGGCCACTAATTCATAAGGGAATGGAGGGGGCTTGAATATGCAGGCAGACTTAGACAGTTAGGAACTGTTTCATTGGAGAGAAGCGGGCGGTGTGCGTGGGGACATGATACCTTGATAACAAATATATAAGGTGCCCATACAGTTGAACTCTCTGGTGCATTGTTCACTAATAGGTCATATCAAGGACTCGTGACATCCTTTAGTAGTTGGAAGAAAGAAGTTTCCATCTTCAGTTAGGAGAGTTTCTTTACAGTGAGACGGGGAACTGTGGAACTGTAATGCCAGGCGATGTGGTAATGGCAATTCATTGAATAACTTAAAGGCCTGATACGTTTCTAAACTAAAAAAAATTGAGGAATTACTGGTATTAATGCCCTATAGACTGGTTGATCCAGGGATACTTTGCCGTTTCCTTTTTGATTCAGGAAGGAATTCCCCCCCCCCTGTTTTGTTATAGCTTGGGTTTTTTGTCCTTCCTCTGGATCAACTGTTCGGGTAGGAGTTAAAAAAAAAAAAAAAAAAAAGTGAATAGGTGGACTTGATGGACGAATGTCTTTATTCACCTTCATTACTATGTTAACGATGTTACTATGTAGTCCACCGTTATACCCGAACCCATAATTCCTTAAAACAGTTACATAGTAACGAGTATTGGAGGGTTGTTATGCAAGACATACGCAACGTCCCTCTAGTCCACCTTTATTACCCTACCCATAATGGGGGGGGGGGATTCTGTAATAACAGGATACTAGTACATAGTATTGGAGGTTGTATACAGACTCCATCCTCTAGTCACCTTATACCCTACCATAACGTCTGTTGAATCACATTACATAGTTAACAATAGGAGTTGGGGAGGTTGTATAAATGACATACAACGTCCATCTAGTCCACCTTTATGCCCTAACCCATAACTGTCTGTATAACATTACATAGTAACATAGTATCGTGAGGTTTGTATAAAGACCTACTTCTTCCCTCTCCTCCAACCTTTATACCTAACCCATGCAAACGTCTGTAGAACCGTTACATAGTAACATATTTGGGAGGTTGCATAAGAGACATATGCTCGTCCCCTCTCGGGTCCAACCTTTAAAATCCCGTCCCCATAATGTCTGTATAAACAGTTCATAGTAACCTAAGTATTGGAGGTTGTATAAATACATACTCCAAAAAACAAAAATGCCCTAGTCCCACCTTTAGACCCGACCCATAATGGCTGTATAACAGTTACAAGTAACTAGTCTTGGAGGTTGTATAAAACATAGTCTTTACGTCCACTAGTCCACCTTTATGACCCTACCCTAATGTCTGATAACATTACATAGTAACATAGTATTGGATTGTATAAAGCCATACGTCCATCTTAGTCCCAATCTTATACCCTACCCATAATTGTCTGTATAACAGTTACATCGAAACATCGTATTGAGGTGTATAAGACATCACGTCCATCTATCCAACTTTATACCCTACCCAGAAATGTCTGTATATGACAGATTACAATAGTAACAATAGTAGTTTTCTGGAAGGTTGTATCAGCATCCGTCCGTTGTGAGGCGTTTAGTCATTTGGCTTACGACGAGTATACTTTAGGGTGACGGACTATTTATACAGCGATTATACTTGTTTTATACTCTCCATTCGCTCCATCTAGTCCAACCTTTACCGTTCTACCCTAATTTCCCTGTATAACGTTGAACATAGTAACAAGTATTGGAGGGTATAGAAGACTACGTTCCATCTTAACGAAAGAAAAAAAGTGGTGGTGGTGGCCAACCTTTATGCCCTAGCCATAAGTGCTGTCCTTAACACTTACAGAGTAACTTATATTGGGAGTGTATAAAGACATACGTCCATGCGCGGCCGCGACCTGTATACCCTACGCCTAATGTCGGTATAAACAGTTACAGCGTAACATCAGTATGGGGTTGATAAAACATACGGTCTTCAAGTCCACCTTTTACCCCTAACCCATAAGGGCTGTATACAGTTTGTACAGATAGACAAGTATTTGGGTCTATAGAAGACGATTACCAATCCATCTAGTCCAAACATTTATACAGGACACCATCGTAATATCTGTCTACCCGTGACATATAACAAGTATTGGCGGTTGTATAAAGACAACCTCCATCAAGTCCAACCTTTATACCCTATCCCATAGATTGGCTGTATAACATTGACTAGTAACAGATATTGGAGGTTGTTAAAGACACATACGTCCGTGGCTCCAGTCCAACCTTTAACCCATCCCATAATGTCTGTCCAGACATTTACCTAGTCCCTGTATTGGGGGTTTATACAAAGACAATAACCCATCTGTCCAACCTTTAGACATACCCATACTGTCGTGTCTTACAGTTACATAGTCAAATATGGTGGAGTAATAAGACATACATCATGCCCCTCCTAACCAGAACTACAGTATATGGTATGTAATACCAGTATTCTCATATTATCATCGTTTCCCCTGATACTGACCAGAACTACAGGATATGTATTAAATACAGTAATTCTTAAATGTATATAGCACAGCTCCGTACCAAGCCATAACTATCAATATAGGTGTAATTGAATACCAGTTTAATTGTTTCTCAATATTTATATAGTATTTTCTGTACCAACAGAACTACAGTCCTATGTATTAATACCAGGTAAGAGTTCGTCATATTATAATCGGTATTTCCCTTTACCACCAGCTTACAGGATATGTATTACATACCGTAGTAATTCTCAATATTATATCAGTATCCCTGTACCAACCAAACTAGGACAGTAATGTATGTTAGCTCAGTCGATTCTCAGATGGGATATAGTATCCCCTTTGACCACCACAGAACCACAGTCATATGTATTAAAACCAGTAAGTGTTGTCTCAATATTAGATTTAGCTCCTCGCAGCCCGGCGGGCCCTGTACCTTAGAACTCTGCATACTACGTCATATGTTTATACCATATAAAGACTGTTCAACCTAGCTATAGTACTCACAGCCTCCTTTTTCGGTTGGTACCCGAGAGCCAGTGTGACTTACCAGCATATACTATGTAGTTAATACTCGTAATCTACAGATTCAGTTAGTGACTACTCTTAACCGGCAGACGACCAGTAACCCGGGACCGTGATGACCCAGCGAACGACAATATCAGAGGTTTGGTGGGGTTGATACAGACCCCGGCCCAGACACTCCAGATATTATGGACAGGACGCAGGAATTCTCAAGTAGAGAGCGTAGATCCCCGGCAACCAACCCGACCTACAGTGTGATTTACAGGAGAACCAGCGCGCAAATCGCTCGTAATTGAGAAGATCGCCTGACCCAACCAAACTAGCAGGCAGAGGGAGTATGACCAAGTCTTCGCAATATGCTACTGAAAAGCGTGCGGATCCTAACCAGACCTAGGCAAGATCGTGACTGTGCAGGGTAGGCCAATCCCCGATATTGCTGCAGACGGGACGAGAGGAGTGGCCAGACTCCGGGATCTGTGTCGTACCTCGGTGGTATCCACCAAGAAACTGAACATCTGTGAGTGAGTGGATTACGGCGCGTAGCTAATCGCAATATTATACGCTAGGAGCCCCCGTACGCAACCGAACCGACAGGAGATTGAGCTGGACTAACCTATAAGCTCCTCGACGAATTGAGGCAGACGTGGTTAGTAGGCCCCGGCAGCACCGGAACGACAGTAGACCAGGTAGTAATACCAGGAATAGGCGCAAGCTGCTAGAGGGAGGCTTCTAGGAGCTGCCCCCAGACCAACCAAACTACCTTATCTGGTATTAATACCAGTAATTCTCAATATATATCGTATCCCTGTACCAACCAAACTAACGTATATGTATTAATACGTAATTTCTCAATATTATATATCTTTGTACCAACCAGACCTACAGTATATTGTATTAATACCATAATTTCTCAATAGTTATATAGTATCCCCCCACCAGAACCCGTTGTAAACCCATTCAATATATAATAGTATCCCTGTACTCCAACCAGAACTCCAGTATATGTATTAAAACCATTTATAGTCTCAAATCTTATATAATAGTAGCTTATCATACGTCCGTCAACGTAGAAATACATATATGTATTAATACCAGATTCTCAATATGATTATACGTAGTATCGCCGGTGACCCAACCGACAAACCTACAGAATCCGTATGTATTAATACCGAATTCTCTACTCTATAGTAAGGATCCCCTGTACGCTAACCAAACTACAGTATCTATTAAATACCGGGGGGGAGTATTTCTCAATATTATAAGTATCCCTACCATATATCCTCTCCGTACACCAGAACTACAGATAATGTATTAAACCAGTAATTCTCAATATAAAGAGTACCCCGTACCACCGAACTACAGTATATGTATGAATACCGATAATCCAAGAACATACCCTGTACCAACCAAAACTGACAGTATATGTATAATACCAGATTCTCAATATGATATAATCATCCTGTCCCAACCAGAACACAGTAATAAATTAATACCAGTATTCTCAAAAAAATAGCCACTGTACCAACCCAGAACTACAGTAGTTTATAGTAATATATATCCCTGGCAGACAAGCGCCAGATTATGAAGGATGCCCCGTATCCAACCGGAACTACCAGTAGATGTATTAAACCCAGTAATCTCAATATATATAGTAGCCCCGAACCAACCGGAACTACAAGTAAGAAACGAGAAGTCTCAATATACGTGCTAGGCGCTGTATCCCCGGACCAACCAGAACACAGTAAGAGTTTAAACCCGAATCTCAAATATAGTATCCCTGTCCCAACCAGAACTACAGTCATTTGGGAGGTAATACCTCGGTATCTCAATATTATATAGTCGTGTACCAACCAGAACTACAGCATATATGTATAAACCAGGAATCCAATATTATATAGTACCCCTGTACCACACGAACTACAGTATATGAGATACCAGTAATTGCTCAATAATAAAGTATCCCGGTACCAACCAGAAACTACAGTATATGTATTGAATACAGTATGTTCCTCAATATAAGTAAATGTCAGTACCAACCAGACAACAGATTGTATTAATACCAGTATTTATCAAATATAATAGTATCCCCGTACCAAACCAGAACTACAGTATATGTATTACTACAATAATTCTCATATTATAGTATCCCCGTACCAACCAGAACTACAGAATATGATATCCCATAATTCTCATATTATAGTATCCCGTACCAACCAAAACTACAGTTATGTATTAATACCAGATTTCTCAATATTATATAATATTTCTGTACCAACCAAACTACAGTATATGTATTATACCAGTAATTTCAATATTATATAGTATCCATCCCCGTACCAACCAGAATACAAAGTATAAGTAAATAACCAGTAATTCTCAATTTATATAGTATCCCCGAACCAACCAGAACTACAGTATATGTATTAAACCAGTATTCCAATATTATATAGTATCCCTGTACCAACCAGAACTACAAGGTATATAGATTAATACCAGTATTCTCAATATATATAGTATCCCTGTACCAACCAGAACTACAGTATATGTATTAATACCTATTATCCAATATTATATGTTATCCCTGTACTAACCAGAACTACAGTAATGTATAATACAAGTAATTCTCAATATTATATTATCCCCGTGTACCAACCAAACTACAGTTATGTATTTACCAGTATTCTCAATATTATATATTTATCCCTGTACCAACCAGACTACAGTAATATTTTCATACCAGTAATTCTCAAATATATAGATATCATCAACCCGGTAACCAACCAAACTACAGTATATGGTTTAATACAGTAATTGTACTGCAATTATTAATAGCATACTAGCCCACCGTGTCCAACCAGAACACGTATTGTATTAATGCCTATTTACTCCACTAGTAATCATAAATAGTATCCCTGTAACCAACAGAACTACAGTATATGTAATTACCATATTTCTCAATATTTATAGTATCCCCTGGTACCAACCAGAACTACAGTATATGTATAATACCAGTAATCTCAATATTATATAGTTATCCCTGTACAACCAGAACTACAGTATTATGTATTAATGGTCCATCCAGCATGTCACATATGACTAAAGGTAGCCATGCTCGCTCCGTAGCCAGACGAATACTGCATGTACCTACCTAAGTCTAATGTCATGATTAATAGCCCCTGGCTACAGTAATGTCCTCAATATTTAGCTCCTATGGTCTGTGTGACAGTACAAGAACCAGAGGGATTTATTACACGCATGCGCCTCATCCTCTCCGAACTCCTTGTAACCGACAAACACAGATTGATGTACACCATATTGCCTTACTTATATACCCGTTCCTTACCTAGCGGCGGCTGGTTCCTGTGCAATACAAGTATCTCGCCGCTGCCAGGGCTACGGAGATCAGCCCAGCTAACTGCAAATATATGTGCTAATATAGTATCCCTGTCGAGGCCTGATATCTCATATTCATCCCTCTGATACCAGTAATCAATAAGCACCGTTCGTAGCAGAAGCTATTAATACCAGTAAGTACCAAAATCAGATTCCCTGTACGAACCAGACTACAGATATGGTATATACCATAAGTCCAAATTATAGACGTACCCTGTATCCAGACCATAACTACAGGATACATGATTAATACCAGTAATCTCAATATTAAATATATATCCCGTGTACCAACCAGAACTACAGAAATGTATTATACCAGTAATTCTCAATATGAATAGTATCCCAGTACCCGTACCAACCAGAACTACAGTATAGTATTAATCCAGTAATCTCAATATATAATAGTATCCCGTACGAACCAGAAACTCAGTAATGTATTTAATACCAGTAATTCTCAATATTATATAGTATCCTGTACGAACCAGACTACAGTGATGTATTAACCAGTAATTCTCAATATTATATAGTATCCCTGTACCAACCAGAACTACAGTATATGTATATACCAGTCATTCCTCAATATTATATAGTATCCCTGTACCAACCAGAACACAGTATATGTATTAATACCATAATTCTCAATATTATATAGTATCCCGTACCAACCAAACTAACAGTATATGTATTACTACCAGTACTTATCTCTCCTATAATTATTACTTCATAGTTCGTCCCGTACCAACCAGAAACTACAGTTATGTATTAATACCAGTAATTCTCAATATTATATATTCCCTGTACGAACCAGAACTACAGTATATGTAAATACCAGTAATTCTCAATATTATATAGTATCCCTGTCCACCAGAACTACAGTAATGTATAATACCATAATCTCATATGATATAGTATCCCTGTACCAACCAGAATAAGTATAGTATTAATACCAGTATTCTCAATATTATAGTATGCCGTACCACCAGAAACTACAGTATAGTATTAACCAGTAATTCTAATATTATTATCGTATCCCGTACAACCAAATACAGTATATGTTTAATACAGTAATTCTCAATATTATATGTCCGTACCAATCAGAACTACAGTAATGTATTAATACCAGTAATCTCAATATTATTATATCCCCTTACCAATCAACTACAGTTATGATTATGAATACCAGTAATTCTCAATATTATATAGTATATGGTATGTATGAGGCTCTTGCTGGAAGCAGATTTAAAAAAGTGTAACCTAAACAAACTCTAGGTTTAGTGGGTGCTGCATAACATACTAATTTTTTGCAGAGGGGTGAACATTCCCTTTAATATATTAATATAAAGTGATCATATCCACATACAAACACCACAATGTAAACAGCCCTAACTTGTCTAATCTGCCTGCATATTCCACCCCCTCCATTCCCCTATTAATTTAAGTTTGCCCTCTCTGCAACTGCCTCAATTTCCAAATGTCCCTTTGTATATGGGATTCCAAAACTGCACCGCATATTCCAAATGTGGCCTTACCAGTGCCTTGTAAAGAGGGAGAATAATATCTTTCTCCCCTTGATCTATTCCCCTCTTACCAGACAATATCTGCTAGCTCTAGCTGTTTCTACCTGGCATTGTTTGCTACAGCTAAGTCTGTTTACCGACACCGCCCCCAAATCTAGACATTCCAACATAAACGTTATCTTTTGCAAACCTAATTATTATAAATGGGGATATTGTCCATAGGTGAAAATAAGCTTGATGAGATTGCGATTTTTTCTAAATGATCACCAGGTTGGCGATAGTAATCAACAACATACATTTGAGGCTAAGTAAAACGTATTGGACAAAAATAAAAGAAATTTACTTATTCAGGTGTCACTCGGTGCTAAAAACAAGATCACATTTTCACCCTTTATAGTTCGTTTAATTGTGGCCCCTCTAACCTGCGCTGGGACCCCTCATTCTTCCAAGTTGAAGAATTTACAGTTGTATGACAGTTTGTGCGGGGGTACGTTTATTAAATGTAGAATGACTTCCAATGGCATAAATGTCGCTGGCAAGGTAAGTTGCCCTTTTATTCTGTACAGAGAATGCAGTAGCGAAATTATTCTGATTAAAATATAAATTCAAATTTATCATCTATAACCGGGCAAAGCGCTGAACCATGACAGACGGAATTCCTGAATCATGGATATAAAATGTAATGTCTTTCAGTGAATTCGTTGACTGTTTTAAATCTGTTCACACAATGGGGTCAGAACATCAATGTAAAGTATCCACCCTGTAATTCCTTCTATTGTCCAGTAGGTGCTGCTGTGACACAGTAATACAATCCAACAGTGGTAAATTTGAACACAAAATAAACATCAACAGAATTATAGTTACAGAACCCAGTCCACAAGGAATTCCATTATGGTGTGTGAAAAATGAGGCTTTAGTATGGCCAGTGTTCCTCTATAAATAGTTCATTAAAAAGCAACAGAAACTCTTCCACCAGATTGCTAGCGATTAAAACACACGCGTCCCCTTTCTCCTTTCATTAAAAAAAAAAAACGACTTTTAATAGAGGGATTTTGTGGGTTCGATTTTGGAGAAACATCAGCCACCTGCGTGGTGTATATCTACCAGAGGCGAGGCCTGTGTGTACTGGCGAAATAGCAGAGAACAAGGCTGTTTGTGAGCCCGTAGAGTTCTCTCTCACTTGACGCTGTACATTTGAAACAACATAAAATGATTTGGTTCCTTTATTAAGAGCGAGAGTTAGAAAATGGCAGAGAGGTCTATATTCCTCCGGGGGCTGAAAGACCACAGCCTCTGTATGGGGTCTGTGCTGATGTTAGGGTGGCAGATAAACACCATACGTTGTTATTATTATTGTATAACCTACCCTGTAGTGGATTTCTATGGGAGGAACTGAAGATATAGCCTTATAACCACCCGTAGTGGATTTCTATGGGAGGAACTGTAAGATTATAGCCTTATAATATTACAGTTCCAGAGAGGAAACCAGAAGCCACAAGATGTAGGTTATAATAAATAATGCACCCCAACTGTAAATTATAGATATTAGAATGTCACCTTGGAGTTCCGTGCCTGTATAAAAAAGGTAGTCGGCCTGCGGCCCGTACTTTTATGTGGTCACTGAACTCCTTGGTGAATTCAATATCCTATATTTACAGTTGGGGTGCATTATCCACTATATAACCAGCTTTGTCTCTCCACACTGCTTAAAAACTTTTGATGTAGAAATAAAGTTAAACCCCTTTATCATGGGTTTGAAGTCACGTCGTTCTGTTTCTTCCAGATTATTTTATATTGCGGCGAATTAAAAATCGAATCGTCAGCAGGTCAAATATCCCTTTAACACTGGGCGCACAGATTATTGATTACAATCACCCAGCATGCTTACTGTTAAAGGTTTGTTCAGTTTCATTTAATACCCCCATCTGTTTGGATTTTCCTGCCCAACCACAAAAGGATTGAAATGCCCCACTAACTGCAGAGAGTGGAAAGTGGAAATGCAGGGGATTAGGGAGTGTGTATATGATGGACGTGGCGCTTGGGACAAGGAATCTTTAAATGTAGAGCATCACACAGTGTTGTAACTAGGAATGGTGGCCCTCTCTGCTGCTTTATATATAGAGGTTTTCTGGGCAAGGGCCCATTGCAGGGTCTTCTCCCATGTAGTAGCTGTGATAGACTATTTGAACTAGTTCGGTTTTCTACTATCGCAGCTGCATTTTCGATAATTATCGAATTTACAAGCGTTTGCTAACCCTACATGCATCGTTCGGTAACCCTAGAATGTATGGTCCTTTCGTTACCCTAGATGGATGCGTCCGTTTTCGGTAACCCTAGAATGTATGGTCCATTTTCGGTAACCCTAGAATGTATGGTCCGTTTTCGGTAACCCTAGAATGTATGGTCCATTTTCGGTAACCCTAGAATGTATGGTCCATTTTCGGTAACCCTAGAATGTATGGTCCGTTTTCGGTAACCCTAGAATGTATGGTCCGTTTTCGGTAACCCTAGAATGTATGGTCCTTTTTCGGTAACCCTGAGTATGCCATGCCCGTTTTCGGTAACACTAGAATGTATTGTTCGATTTCCGCTAACCCTCGAAATGTATCGTTCGGTAACCCCTTGAATTGGCCGTAACCCTGAAAGGTACTGCGCAGAACCTGACTATTGCCCGCGTCGTGTGATAAGAAGTGTTTAACAAGTTTTGTTGACATGTGACATGTTCCCCAGACCATTTCCCAGGTGCCACAGCCATTTACAGTAAGTTACCATTGTTAGTTTTAGCTGTAAATCACCGCGGACTTTTCGACTATCACTCCCCATTGACTTTAATGGGATCCGTCAGTTCAGAAACGAACCGAACTTCAGTAAGTTTATCCATCTCTAGTAGTAACTTACTCCCGAGTACAATACGAATGTGGATCCAATTGTTACCACTAACAGGGGTAACTAACTACCTGCAGTGGGGACCAAGATCCAGGGGGCCCTTTCTTCTTATTTTCCTATGATAGATACAGAAAACCACTGTGGATGAGCACGGACAGGGGCCCCACAGATTTCTAGTTATGCTACTGACTGTCCACACACTTTGCTATGTTAAGGTGTCGTTCCTGACTACCATTTACCGAAAAAAGCAACACATGTTCAGTTCCCCTTTAGATGAAATCACTAGGAACTGATCAACTGAGGAATAAATTGAATAGAAATTGATTAAAGTCTCTATTGTAACCCAGGTGAATCCCACTACGTGATACAATTTTGTGGTAGTTCTGATGCCTGTTTAGCCTTTAGCTAATTTAACCCCAAAAGTGCAAATCGTATTTTTCCAGCTTAAATGGAAATTCGCTCCAATTAGACGTGACTAGAGGGCTCGACACGGATGGGTTTTTTTTTTTCTTCGCAAATCAACAACAGGTATTTCTTTCACAAATTTCGATACCGATATAAACCTTCAATAGTGATTCCTTGTGACGTCTGTAAATCACTGTCAACCCCTAAGGCTGCAGCGAACAGAACGCTCAGTTTAGCGCCTGTTTATCGAAATCATAAGATGAAAGGCTGAAGACTAAACAGAATCTGACATGAATCTTTTAATTATTTTCTCTTTAAATTATAAGATGATGATTAAAACAAGTACACTTTGGTTTGA
This sequence comes from Hymenochirus boettgeri, assembly GCA_019447015.1. Taxonomy (NCBI): domain Eukaryota; kingdom Metazoa; phylum Chordata; class Amphibia; order Anura; family Pipidae; genus Hymenochirus; species Hymenochirus boettgeri. The sequence continues at coordinate 7,144,435 of CM033471.1, read as the reverse complement.
TATCCCCTGAATAAAAGAGACTGATTTTATTCTCGCCCTGTACGCATCTGCATAGCAAACTCCCTTTAACAAGGATAGTCAACTTCAACTCCGCGTTCTTACTTACCGATCACCAGTCTATATCGGCAGCATGTTCATTTTTCTAGCCCATTGTTACTTAAGATCCGTTTTACCCCGACATTAACCGTCCCCCGAACCCCTTTCCTTTTCTTCTCCGACATGCGATTGAACTGAACTGTTTAAAACGTTGATTCGGGGGCCCAGCCTCAATCCATATCCGAGCTGCCCGTTCTGTTCTATCTCGAGAGGGGGGATGACCTATATTGACCCATGTACATAGCTTCTTAAGCAGATATTTTTCCACCTGCTTCTGCAACATGGTTATCTAATTTTTGTATATTGCATATGACTGAGAGGTAACTTAATACCCAGAGTGCTTTAAGTGTACCCCCCTTTCCACGATGCAAGAAGTGATCTTTACTGCCCTCTAGGGGTGAGGAAGGAACTGTGTATCCCTGCTTCCATCCAGCAGTGCAGGAAGATAAGGTGATTCTCCAGTTCCAAGGAGACTTCCTGTCCCAAATCCACCTATTGTGAGGCCACCCCATCAATAATAATTGTGCTATTTCTTTTCCATTCCTTTTATTATTATCTTGCTCTCATGGAAGGTAGTTAACATCTCAGGCTAAACTAGGAGAGACACTGAATGGTCATGTAGGTGGCTCAGTGGTTAGCACTGATTCCTTGCAGTACTGAAGTCCTGAGTTCGATTCCACCCTTGGACACTCGGCAAGAGTTTGTTCTCCCCGTGCTTGCGTGGTTTTCCTCCGGCACTCCGTTTTCCCCCCAATCATAAAGCACTTGATAGGTTGTATGTGTACATAAGATAGATTTGTAAGCTCTTTGGGGCAGGCCTGATGTGAATGTATACATGAATTGTAAAGCGCTACGGGAAATGTTGGCGCTATATAAATCCACAATAATAATAATAATCGGTGACCACCCAGACCTAAATGGTTGGTTAGTAATGACCTTTCAGTCTAAACTTGACTATCTCCTCTGGGGAGGTGACATCCCGTTGTATTTGCTCTGTGTAATGGGAGAATAAACGTAGACTTGTCTGGTTATCAGGAAAAGAGACTGCAGAGAATTTAACCTTGTTACTGAACGAATGGCCCTGTGCCCGTGTATGTGAAAGGCCATAGAGATCTGCGCTCCTCCCTGTCTATGGTCTATTGCCTGATTGAGTTGACAGACATTGGCAGTAGTCTATGGTTAGTTGAAGTCCCAATCTTTGTCCAGGTTGAGATGATGTCTGATGACTTGACAAGTATCAGAAAGTTAAGGGGAGTTCTGTTGGACCCCAGGGGGGAGTCAGGTCCTTCTTTCCAGAGTAAAATGAATTTCCATGCAAAACCGAAAGCCAACGGTCCTGAAACCCATTAAAGTCTAATCACCGCAGACAGATAATCGGGGTCTAATCAGACAGAGGCTAAATCGGTCTCAGGGCTGATTGACAATGGCTAATTCTGTATCTGACAGCAAGACGTTTCCCACAGTTATTATATGACTGGATTTTACTCCGAAAATTCGGTGGAATTAGCCGTACAATGCAGTGAATGGTTATAATGTTTATAACCTTCCCGATTTTAACCCCTCACCAAACAGAACCAAGTTTGTTTTGGAAAATTTCATTCGTTATCCCATTAAGAAACAGATACGATGAAGATCTCAGAGTCTTAACTCTCCATCTTCTTCACTCTTCTTGGTTCCCAGTAGGAAACTCCAGTAATGTTTTTTAATGGTGTGTCACCAGTTGATGATGTCACACCTCAACACCCAATTACAATGAGCTGCAGTTTGTTCATTATGGAGCCAGCCAGTGAACCTACTGGGTCAATATTAAATTCCCAAATGGACAGACTGGGAGAAAACCTTATCAGACAAGTGGAACCTACTGGATCATAAGGAAGGTGTAAAGTAAACTTTAGGGAGAAAGTGCCAAAGCAGGTCAAAGGGTCAGATTAGGGGTCATTATTAGTGGGAAATCTGCTGTTATCATGACCGAACCTACACTGATCCAATTGGTGGAACCAGAGACAATGCTTTTATCTCTTCATGTGTATGTGGCAGAATCAGACAAGATCAGACTGTCTGACCTGATACCCAGAGATTGGATCTAACCGATTGTGGCTAGGGTCTTAATTCTGGTCCAGTTGCTAAATTCCCTGCAATCCTACTGATTAGAACACACAGAGACATTTAATAGATTCCAATAATCTGTATTTAAAATAATGTAACAATTAATTGAGATAAGTGAATCCTTTAAGCTGGGTACACACAATGAGATATTTCGGTCCGATCGACTGATAGTTCAGTGTATCGGTCGATCGGACCGAAATTTATCGCATCCGAATGCGCCCATGTCCGACCGATCGTTCGTCCGAATCGGACAAAGAACGATCGGACATGGTGGAAAACCTCGTCCGATCGTGCGGTCCTCTATATACCGCACGTCCGGTCAAGTTAACTGTCGGACGCAGCTGCTTTTGCCGCAACCACAGTCCTTCCTCCTGGCCGACTGGTGTGAAAGTATTGAACGGTCGTCAGGAGGAAAAATCGCTAGTGTGTACCTATCTTAAGAACAATCCTCAGTGAAGCAGCGTGGCAACACCACACAGGAAGGTGTATATTTTTTATAAATGTTCTTCATTATTTTGTAATCTTCGGAGAAAATAAGGGGACAATATTAATGTTACTGTATATATGGTCTGTATTCCAATGGATTAGAATGTGTCCCTCAGATATAACGAATAGTCACTCTGCAGGAAACGTTCACAAACGGACGATTTTGTTTTTCTGACTTTCACCATCTCGGGGAAGAAAAAATAAAATTACGGTTCCAAGCGAAAAGCTCCTGGGACCGACTCTGAATTATTGGGCTTTAGATGACAGTTTTTTTGTTCCTGTGTTCCGAGACTAAATCTCGGTGTATTCTCGCTTCATCATCCCCATTCCAATAAATAAACATTAGATCTGCGCGTCCGCGCGTCATTTAACATTCCAGTGAAAAACAGCCGCAAAGTATTCAAGATAAAAAAAGTGAAACTATGGTTTAAAACTTTAGTCGGCACGGCAAGCAACACGGCTTAACTCAGAGTTATCTTGCCAATATAATATAAAGCATTTTAGTCACTCCATGAAAAAAGTATTTTTTACATAATTTCAATAAAGTCGAATAAAAATACTCAATTTTATTTCTCGGTGATTTAATGTAATTAAAATTCTCCCTTCCCCCCCAGTCCTGTTATTTAAAAATAAAAGATTTTAAAATTCGGAATTTATGGTAGAAACCAAAAAAATAAAAATTCACGTAATGTAAAATAAAATTTTAAAAATGTTAAATGCAAAAGAGTAAAATAATACAGTGTGATAAAATCCAGACTTTATTATGTATAGAAAACTTTTTTTGAGAATTCCACCCACATTTACGTATTTAAATATCCAGGCCTGTCGCACGTCTCCCTCGCACGCTGGCAGATTTACGGCTTCATTAGTTAGTGTCATTTTTAAGCTAACAAAGAACTGCATTACCTCTCCAACAAAAAATTTGTTGCGAACAGAACATGATCCTCCGCCCACTGGAAAACGATTCGCACAGTGCGTAGAGTGGTAGAACATTCTCCATGACATTTTCCATTGACCGGACTGAACGCGCGCACCTTGCGCTGGGTCTTATTTTTGACATTTTGTGCGAGGGGGGTGAAAAATAAAAAGTTCTAAAATTGAGTTGAAAATGACATCAGTGGAATAAATTATTAAACGATGATGTCATAAATAAAAGATTTCATTTCTGCAAACAAATTAATCATTTTACAGGTCGGAGTTTTTACCCTGAATCCTAAAAGTCGCTCTCATTAATATAACACACAGGGACCTCTGGGTTTCTTTCATTGGGCTAGTAGACGTTTAATTGGTGAGGCCCAATAGGCAGAGACACTGAACATCATATGCAGGTGGTGTAATGTTCTGAAAGTCTAGTGGGGTGGCGCATTCACAAAGGAGATAGAATGGAAATGTTTTTCTTGTTTTAAGAATTGTTGGTGAATTTTATTTGTTTATTTTTATTTGCTTACTGTCAGATTAGATTTTAGATTGTAAGCTCTTGTTTATCGCTTATGTTACTTATCTATAGCAAAACTTAGAGCTGATTAAACATGTCAATTGTGTAGTTAAAGGATGAGGGGTCAGTCAATCCAGAGAGCAGAGAAAGTGACAGAAATTCTTCTCTCCCCCCGTCAACAAGTGATCATTAAATAATGAGGTTTCTGGGACACACATAGTAGTTCTGTTGTGTTCTGTACACACAATAAGCTATACCCTCATGCTGTACTGTCTAAGGGAAACACTATGGCAGCTCCCACCCATATGTATAATATACAGAGAAGGAATGTTCTGTACATCAATAAGCTATACCCTCATACTGTACTGTCTAAGGGAAACAATATGGCAGCTCCCATCCATATGTATAAATATAAATATCAGAGAAGGAATGTTCTGTACACACATAAGCTATACCCTCATACTGTACTGTCTAAGGGAAACAATATGGCAGCTCCCACCCATATGTATAAATATAAATATACAGAAAGGAATATTCTGTACACACAATAACTATACCCTCATACTGTATTGTCTAAGGAAACAATATGGCAGCTCCCACCCATATGTATAAATATAAATATACAGAGAAGGAATGTTCTGTACACACATAAGCTATACCCTCATGCTGTACTGTCTAAGGGAAACAATTGGCAGCTCCTACCCATATGTATAATATAAATATACAAGAGGAATGTTCTGTACACACAATAAGCTATACCCTCATACTGTACTGTCTAAGGGAAACAATATGGCAGCTCCCACCCATATGTAAATATAAAAATATACAGAGAAGGAATGTTATGTACACACTAAAGCTATACCCTCATGCTGTACTGTCTAAGGGAAACAATATGGCAGCTCCCACCCATATTATAATATACAGAGAAGGAATGTTCTGTACACACAATAAGCTATACCCTCATACTGTACTGTCTAAGGGAAACAATTGGCAGCTCCCACCTATTGTATAAATATACAGAGAAGGAATGTTCTGTACACACAATAAGCTATACCCTCATGCTGTACTGTCTAAGGGAAACAATATGGCAGCTCCACCCATATGTATAAATATACAGAGAAGGAATGTTCTGTACATACAATAAGCTAACCCTCATACTGTACTGTCTAAGGAAACAATATGGCAGCTCCCACCCATATGTATAAATATACAGAGAAGGAATGTTCTGTACACACAATAAGCTATAACCCTCATGCTGTACTGTCTAAGGGAAACAATATGGCAGCTCCCACCCATATGTATAATATACAGAGAGGAATGTTCTGTACACACAATAAGCTGTACCCTCATACTGTACTGTCTAAGAAAACACTATGGCAGCTCCCACCCTATGTATAAATATAAATATACAGAAAGGAATGTTCTGTACACCAATAAGCTATACCCTCATACAGTACTGTCTAAGGGAAACACTATGGCATCTCCCACCCATATGTATAAATATACAGAGAGGAATGTTCTGTACACATAAGCTATACCCCCATACGTTACTGTCTAAGGGAAACAGTATGGCACTTCCACCCATATGTATAAATATACAGAGAAGGAATGTTCGTACACACAATAAGCTGTAATGTAACTGTACCCCATAGAAGTATATGGGATGATAGTCAATAAATCTTAGATTCATAATAACCTTAATTTTTTACTTAACAAAGACTTTATGTTTCCCCTCTCTCTCCCACTCTCACAACACTCTCTGTCTCTTTCATTTCTCTCTGTCTATCTCTCTCTGTCTATCTGCCTCTGGTTTTCTCTCTCTTGCCTCTCTGTGTCACTTTCTCTCTCACCATTGGCCACTCTCACCATTGTATTGATAATTAGAATGACCCCCATTGTCTGTAGAATTAGAATTTATCTTTCCCCCCCATCCTTGACGAGGCTCCATCTTTCTCTCCGCACTGGGACCCCCTAAACCATCGAATAATATAAAGCTCCTCCCTTACCCCAAGCTTCTGATTAACCAGCGTTTAAATTATTGTTTGTGTTAAATTGTTTTCCCAATGCAATTGAGGAGGAATTTGGAAGTTGAGATTAAACGCTGTATTTACTGGTCGTTTTCATTAGGTGAACATAATCTCTTGAAACCTAAATAGCAACGATTTCCTACCAAAACAGCCCACGAGAGAAAAAACGAGAAAACACAAAGGGCTCATTCACACGGAGTGGCAGCCACACTGTAGCGCTTTGTGTTCCGGTTACCATGCAGGAGTTGGATCCATGTCTGGAATATCCAATATATAGAAATATTACGCCCCTATACGCTTAGTTACAACGAGACTTACAAACACCAAATTCTGCCTTTTTTTTCTTTTCTTTCCGCAGCGGAGAACAAGATCTGTCAGAGGGATAATTCAATTCAATTTTGCCAGCGGTTTGGGAAATTTGCATAAAAATTGTAATCACAGGGGAACTAAGCCCCTATTATCGTAACAGCTCCTCGTTTAATAATCTGCAGGTAATAAAACGTCCTAACGAAAACCTTATTTCTCCGAATTCCTTAATCATTCCATTCAGTGCCAAGTCAATGGATTTGAAATATCGCTATTATTTTTATGAATATTTTGACCGGGTTTTATGCGATGTTTATTGGAGGACAGAAAACGGCCAATAATTAATATTCCGTGTACTGAGTTTATTGCCACGAATGTCAAATATTTTACCCGGGTTTACAACAATTGATATACACTATTATTTTTGCCCCAGCCAATCAGATGTAAGCTTACAAATGTTAAATAAGATTTGATTGTTGGGGCAAAATTAGCACCATTTTAAACAATAAAACTTTTATTGAATAACCCTGATAATATCCAAACACTGCATTTACCTGAACGATTCTTACCTTCCGAAGAACGGGTCATTGTCCAATCAAATGTTTGGATTTCTTTTTCTAACTCCTAATTGGTCAATATCACATACACAGTGCTGGCTCAGTTTATCATTGATAGCACAGACATTATTTATATTTAAAGGATGACGAAAGCCTCAGAACAACACTAAATCAGAAGAGATAATCTATATATAAACAGTAATCTGTGTCTCACCTCTCATTTTAATGTGGTTGTTGAGAAATGTAACTTTCTAACATGAGGTTTTGTCTTATTTCCCAGTGTTCCAGTATTACACAGTGTGGTCACTGACCATTATGTCCTTACACATGCTCAGTTCTAAGATACTGCAGAACCTTGTAACAGCTGGTCACACGCACTAGGAGCCTCTAGCCAATCCCTTTACAGGACAGAATAGGCAAGGGACCAGTGACTGATGGAGGGGTGTGCCAGTCACTGAACATACCACAGTTATTTCATTGAGTTCTTCGGGGGGTTACATTTACTTTAATGCTATTTACTGTAGTGGGATTTTAAGTTTATTGGTGTTTTTTTTTACGGGGGGAGATTTTCAGATTCTTTGGCTGTAAAAATTTGGGTTTAGTTTTCCTTTAAATTTAAGATGACGCTTATGATCTAAGGGAAATAACATTTTATTAGTCCTCTGTCTGACTGTGGCCCCTGTCCTTTCATCACATGATCCTATGACATCACGGCACAGACAAGGCCGTTGATCCTGAAAGGTGATGATATGACTGACAGACAGGAGTTTAATGATTAAACAAACAAACATAAATAGAATTGTCATGTCTGTCCTTGTGTGATTCAATAAATGACAAGTGGAAACACAGGGACACCGTGTTACCTAATGGCGCCCAGTGTCGAATCCGCACAGCGTGAAATATCCACACCAATAAATCACTCTGGAATAATGTAGGGATTTAGGGATTTTACTATTCATACAATGGCGGACAATGTACACAGACCATGTCATTGGGTAGTGACACCCAACGTATTAAACATGTGAGACTATGAAACATAAATGTCCTGTGATTTCTTATGGCTCTAGTTATCCTGTTATCATTTCATTAACTCACTGAAAGTGAAAGAATCTGATGTCACTCTTGACCCACACCCATTCATTCATAAATGTCATTACTGTACTGTGATTGGTTGGGGTGGACCAATGAAAGATTTTCTATATTGTAGTGGGATAAATAGTAAAATATTTAACAATGAAATGTAACAAGTCTCCCCCAATGGAAATAGTTTATATTAAATGAGATTAATCCACTTAATTCCATTTACTTTGTAATTATCCATCATTTTATTTAGCAGAAACTCAGAAAAAAAAGTATGAAAGATTTGAGCATTTCTGTGACATTAAGATGTCTTGGTATCAATACTTATTAATATCTGGAATTATTCATTATTGGTGAGTATCATTAGGTACACGGGAACCCGACAGGATAGAAATCTGTGGGATAACATCGTCTGCAAGAACAAACAGGACATCGGTTTAATGGAAAAACATAGATTTTTTGTCAGTGAGACTCCATGAAAGTTTGTGAGAATCAGTGGGAATTCCGGACGATCAATCCCACCCCCTGCGACACTTGCAGGGGGTCTTTAGTAAATGAACAGAGCGGGAAGAGATTGTTAATTGCTGGATAGTGGTGGCCACGAAGGAGGAAGAACGCAGTGTCCCTTTTCAAATGACTCTTAAGACTGAATTGTTAATGGTCTCCAGTTGATCTGGGAAGATTCCAAACTGGCCAAGCTCGATACCAGATCTGTCACTTTGTGAAATCAGCAGGAATTCATTTATTAAAACCTCTTCTTAAGGCCATGTCCACCTTTATAACAAAACACTGGTGACTTGTCATTTATCTGCTGAAACCCCAACTGCTATTTTCCCCAGTTTATACATGGATTTGTAACCAGATATTTAATGATAAGTTCTATTACTTTCTGGAAAAGTATCTTCCTCCTCCCTCTGCTCAATGAGCTTTTTATAAGCTTGAGCATGTGCAGTGAAGGCAGCAGGTGAAACAGCAGTCAATCATTGGCTGTGATGTCAGCAATCTCCGCCTTGATTGACAGCATGAAGGAGGGCCAGCTGGTTAGCAATGCAGGCAATAAAGAAAAATAACAGGGAGATAACAGATATTATTTAACATTTGATTGGTCGGGCAAAATTAGCACAATTTTTAACAATATTTTTTTTTAATAATAACCCTGTATATCTGTTGTAGTTCTTAAACATTCCCTTTAAGAAGAAACTTTTAAAGCTGTTATATGGGACTTGGCCGCAGCAGTCATTGGTCGACGACAAGCCATCCATCATGGCCACAAAATGCTGCACCTGGAAGATGGAAGATGAAAGAGGGGGCGGTGAAAATGAAAACCAATTACATAGACATTTCCAAACCCCAATAAAATCATTAGACTATAGCATATTGATTCTCTAGGACGAAAACCCACCAATAGAACAGTTTATTCTTTCCCAGACGATAACGACCCCCTGAGCTTTGATTGGCTGTGTGATCTGATTGATCTGTTCATGGGGAGTTTGTTCTAATATTCCATTAAGGTTCAATCTCTACAACTTTATATTGTGTCGCAAACCCTATGTAATGATAAGATACTGTTTATTTCACTTGTGCTTTCTATTTAATTCTCTTTCCATTTACCATATGGGAAATGAAATATTCCCGAACATTAACATTCATAAGGATCTTCGTTTAATTAGCACTTATTTCTCGTGCGCTTCTATTTCTGCTGATTAAGAATTTCACACTAAAGACTTTATTTGTTTGCAGAGAGCACGCTAAAGTTTAAAGGCAAAGCTCTAAGTTGCAGATGACTATAGAATATGGTGCGACCGAAGTGATCACTAGAGAAAGCCGAACTTCCGAGTGTCCTTTCCGATTTCGGATTTGTGAACTTTCGAAAAAGTTTGAAAGTTCAAAAATCCAAAATCGGACCCATTTAAGTCAATGCAGATAAAAAGAAAAATTTTGATTAAAATAAAGGAAAAATAGCATTGGTAACTTACCGTACTGTACTTGGTAACTTACCGTACTGTCATGACTTACTGTACATGGTAACTTACTGTCATGATAACTTACTGTACTGTACATTGTACCTTACTGTACATGTAACTTACTGTATAGGTACCTCGTACATGGTAACTTACTGTCTGTACATGTTAACTTACTGTATATGGTAACTTACTGTACATGGTAACTTACTGGTACTGTACATGTAACTTACTGTCATGTAACTTAGCTGTACATGGTAACTTACTGTACATGGTAACTTACTGTACATGGTAACTTACTGTACATGATAACTTACTGTACATGGTAACTAACTGTACATGGTAACTTACTGTATATGGTAACTTACTGTACATGGTAACTAACTGTACATGGTAACTAACTGTACATGGTAACTAACTGTCCATGGTAACTTACTGTACATGGTGCAATGCTGGTGATAACTATAGAATAGTAAGATGCTAGTGATCCAAGAATATGGTGAGATGCTAGTGATGACTATAGAATATGGTAGATGCTAGTGATAACTATAGAATATGGTGAGAGCTGGTGATAACTATAGAATATGGTAGATGCTAGTGATAACTATAGAATATGTTGCGGTGCTGGTGATACTATGAATATGGTGAGATGCTATGTGATGACTATAGAATATGGTGAGATGCTAGTGAGAACTATAGAATATGGTGAGATGCTGGTGATAACTATAGAATATGGTGAGATGCAGTGATAACTATAGAATATGTGCGGTCTGGTGATAACTATAATATGGTGAGATGCTAGTGATAACTATAGAATATGGTGAGATGCTAGTGATTACTTATAGAATATGGTGAGATGCTAGTGTAACTATAGAATATGGTGAGATGCTGGTGATAACTATAGAATATGGTGAGATGCTAGTGATAACTATAGAATTGGTGAGAGTGCTAGTGATAAATAGAATATGGTGAGATGCTGGTGTGAAACTATAGAATTGGTGAGATGCTGTGTGATAACTATAGAATAGGTGAGATGCTAGTGATGATAACGACAAGATATGGTGATGCTGGTGATAACTATAGAATATGGTGAGATGCTATGTGATGACGATAGAATATTGGTGCGATGCTTGTGATAACTATAGAATATGGTGAGATGCTAGTGATGACTAAGAAATTGGTGCGTGATGCTGGTGATAACTATAGAATATTTTGGTGAGATTACTTAGTCGTATAACTATAGGAATATGTTTGTGAGATGCTAGTGATATACTATAGAATTGGTGCGATGCTAGTGATAACTACTAGAATATTGGTGGCGATGCTGTTGTATTAACTATTGGAATATGTGGTGCGGTTGACTGGTCGATCAGTCTTATAGGATAGGCTATGACTGTAGACTATAGTATATGGTCTGCGTTGTGATACATATAGATGGTTATGCATGTCGATGCTGGGGATTATACTAGAATAGGTGCATGCTGGTGATAACTATAGAATATGGAGATGCTAGTGATAACTATAGAATATGGTGCGGTGCTGGTGATAACTATAGAATATGGCGCAATGCTGGTGATAACTATACAATATGGTGAGATGCTAGTGTAACTAAATAAATATGGTGCGGTGCGGTGATAACTATAGAATATGGTGAGATGCTGGTGATAACTATAGAATATGGTGAGATGCTAGTGATAACTATAGAATATGGCGCGATGCTGGTGATAACTATACAATATGGTGAGATGCTAGTGATAACTATAGAATATGGTGCGGTGCTGGTGATAACTATAGAATATGTTGCGGTGCTGGTGATAACTATAGAATATGGTGAGATGCTAGTGATAACTATAGAATGTGGTGAGATGCTGGTTATAACTATAATATGGTGCGATGCTGGTGATAACTATAGAATATGGTGAGATGCTAGTGATAACTATAGAATATGGTGCGGTGCTGGTGATAACTATAGAATATGGCACGATGCTGGTGATAACTATAGAATATGTTGCGGTGCTGGTGATAACTATAGAATATGGTGAGATGCTAGTGGTAACTATGAATGTGGTGAGATGCTGGTTATAACTATAGAATATGGTGAGATGCTGGTGATAACTATAGAATATGGTGCAATGCTGGTGATAACTATAGAATATGGTGAGATGCTAGTGATAACTATAGAATGTGGTGATCTGGGTGATAACTATAGAATATGGTGCAATGCTGGTGATAACTATAGAATATGGTGAGATGCTATTGATAACTATAGAATATGGTGAGATGCTGGTGATAACTATAGAATATGGTGAGATGCTAGTGATAACTATAGAATGTCGTGGGATGCTGGTGATAACTATAGATATGTGGCGTGCTGTGATAACTATACAATATGGTGAGATGCTATGTGATAACTATAGAATATGGTGTGATGCTAGTGATAACTATAGAATAATGTGCGGTGCTGGTGATAACTATAGAATATGGTGAGATGCTAGTGTAACTATAGAATATGGTGCGATGCTAGTGATGACTATAGAATATGGTGAGATGCTGGTGATAACTATAGAATATGTTGCGGTGCTGGTGATAACTATACAATATGGTGAGATGCTGGTGATAACTATAGAATATGGTGAGATGCTAGTGATAACTATAAGTGGTGGATGCTAGTGATAACTATAAAATGGTGATGGTGATACTAAGAATATGGTGTGATGCTAGTGATAACTATAGAATATGGTGAGATGCTAGTGATAACTATAGAATATGGTGTGATTGCTAGTGATAACTATAGAATATGTTGCGGTGCTGGTGATAACTATAGAATATGGTGAATGCTAGTGATAACTATAGAATATGGTGCGATGCTAGTGATGACTATAGAATATGTGAGATGCTGGTGATAACTATAGAATATGTTGCGGTGCTGGTGATAACTATACAATATGGTGAGATGCTGGTGATAACTATAGATATGGTGAATGCTAGTGATACACTATAGAATATGGTGAATTGCTAGTGATAACTATAGAATATGGTGCGATGCTGGTGGATAACTATAGAATATGGTGTGTGCGAGTGATACTATAGAATATGGTGAGATGCTATGATAACTATAGAATTGGTGCATGCTGGTGATAACTATACAATATGGTTGTTGCTCTAGTGATAACTATAGAATATGGTGAGATGCTGGTGATAACTATAGAAATGGTGAGATGCTGGTGAGTGAGTAATAGAATATGGTGAGATGCTAGTGATAACTAGTAAATATGTTGCGGTGCTGGTGAACTATGAATATGTGCGATGCGGTGATACTATAGAATATGTGAGATGCTGATGATAATCTATAGAATATGGTGAGATGCTGGTGATAACTAAGAATATAGTGAGATGCTGTGAACTATAGAATATGGTGAGATGCTGATGATAACTATAGAATATGGTGAGATGCTGGTGATAGCTATAGAATATGGTGAGATGCTGGTGATAACTATAGAATATGGTGAGATGCTGGTGATAACTATAGAATATGGTGGATTCGTACTAGTAGTAGAATATGGTGAGATGTCTGGTGATACTATAGAATATGGGAGATGCTGGTGATAACTATAGAATATGGTGAGATGCTAGTGATAACTATAGAATATGGTGCAATGCTGGTGATAGCTATAGAATATGGTGAGATGCTAGTGATAACTATAGAATATGGTGAGATGCTAGTGATAACTATAGAATATGTTTGCGGTGCTGGTGATAACTATAGAATATGGTGCGATGCTGGTGATAACTATAGAATATGGTGAGATGCTGGTGATAACTATAGAATATGGTGAGATGCTATGATAACTATAGAATATGGTGAGATGCTGGTGATAACTATAGAAATGGTGAGTGCTGGTGATACTATAGAATGGGTGATGATGCTGGTGATAACTCTAGAATATTGGTGCGATGCTGGTGATAACTATAGAATATGGTGAGATTGCTGGTGATAACTATAGAATATGGTGGATGCTGGTGATAACTATAGATATGGTGCAATGCTGGTGATAACTATAGAATATGGTGAGATGCTATTATAACTATAGAATATGGTGCGATGCTGGTGATAACTATAGAATATGGTGAGATGCTGGTGATAAACTATATGAATATTGGTGCAATGCTGGTGTGCCTATAGATTCCCACCGCACACCAGCATTGCTGCCCCCCAAAGGTTGACCTAATAAGATTGTTAAATCTGGTTCCAAAGTAGCAGGTTTAAATTGCTTTGTCAGGGCCATTGCAACCCCCAGTTAAATGGATTAAGGTGTGAAGGATCCAGTCTACTTGCATTGTTATTGGTGCATTGTCATGTCCGATTGGTGACTTGCAGTTGGTTTATTTTTTCCTTTTTGGAAAGTTCCGTTCACCAGTTTGCTGCGACTCCAAGAAAACACATTTTTTTGAGTAACAAACCCCAGCGAGAGCAATTTATTGGCACAATCGGCTCTGACTACGGCTGTTTGCCTGGGACTCTGGTGTTACAGCCAAGCTCTGGATCAACCTTACTCAGGTTGTTTGTGCCTAACTGCGGAGGGATTTCTCATGTCGCTACAAGACATGAGAAATGCAAACCCAGAGGCCTCTGGGACGGATACGGAACTTTCCATCACAATCTTGTTCTTTACCATCTTACTATAGACTCAGGCATCTTAATGATTAATGACGTCAGTCAATGAATCCTCCCACTTTACCTGTGATTATAATAACAGCCGATCTGGCGAAATCCCCCAATGTCACCACACTGTCCATGAGCAGCTTGGGAATTCATTGTTCTCCTGGCACGGTAGGGTGAACCCCCCATAATAATGAGAACAGAATTCGGTTCTGTGTCGGTAGTTTTAAAAGGGGAACAAATAGTGTTAATGATTATTTATAAAATTAAAGTCTGTGGAGACGTGAGACTTAGAAGGTTTTAACTTTTGGATTACCCTAGGTTACTGGTTACACACAGCTGGCGTGTACAATTGTCCATTGTGTCTGCTCACATGACACATCTGAACACGCAGCTGATGGAAAGATGGAACACTGACCTGGACTATTCTCGAGAGACGCAGTGTCCCCGATCAGTTAGGTTAAGCACCACCGACGCGCTTTTAAACTAAGATCCGATTGTGCTTTTGGATGTGTTCCACACTAGTGTGCGGCTGTGCGCTGCAGTGCGATCTGTTTAGAGCCATGCCATCCGCCATAGAGGACCACACAATCGAGCGTAGTTTTTCCCGGTCTGTTCCGATCGTGCGTTTGTCCCAATTCAGACGAACGAACGTTGGTCGCGTCCGAAAACCCCATACAATTACTTCAGCCCGATGCGACCGATACACTATCAGTCGATCGGACTGAAATATTGCATGGTTAAGAGTTATTCGCCTTAACCAATCAGATGTCCTTTTTTACTGGTCTACTACGTTAAAACCTTTGATTGGCTGATTAATACTGATACTGTGTTAAACTTCACGCCATAACGCTGTTTCCATCACAGAGAAATCCGTAAAATTATATCGACCCGTCCCACGAATACGATTCCCAGATCTCCCAGTATTGGAAATCCTTCCACCAATCCGCTCTAACCAAAGGTTTATTAATTACAATTTTATCCAAACCCGTTCCATTGTTTTCTATGGGAAAATCGCCCTCCGTGACGCTGCTGAGGGCCCCCATCTACCTGACACAATATGAAACCTTCTCTGTTTTAACATTGGGAAACTGGATTCTGGGAAACTTCCTGCATGCGCCCCGGACAATAGTCATTGTTAGTCTGTGTTATGTGTTTCACATCCAGGATACAGAGAGACACAATAAATTACCCACTTCTCCATTGTGAGATCAAACAAATGCGCGGTTCGCACAGCGACAACGGGGGAGGGGGGGACACGTTTTTTTTTGCACCGTTTATCTGCCAGAGATTCCAGAATTTATATATATGGTAAAACTATACATTACCAAAAGACACGCCGTTTTTATATTCGTCTGACATTAACCGGTTTTATATTGGTTCTTTATTGACGTTTTTTTTGTTACTAATTAACGTTCAAATAAAGATCCACAAATCAGATGGGCGACCAGCAGTATCTGGAAAAAGAGTAACACGGGACCACCAGTGTAGAAACCATTGGGGTCAATCCCTCTTTGTCAGACTCACTACAGCGCCACCTCCTGGACAGATTTGTAAATAGTACCCCCACAAGAAATAATAACCACATGCCTGGTTTACACTCAACAACTGCCTGTACCCAGGCACTGCCCCTTTAACACGATCACTAACATCTTTATACATGGACTACAGATCCCACAATCCCCCGGGGGCTCTTAATTCCATATTCCCAGGCAGATATTTTCTCTTTTTTCCCTTGAATCAAATCTGTTTATCCACTGAACGAAATGACTTTATTAATAAATAGGTAAATAGGATTCTCCCCACCTACTCGTTTTGTGAACATGGCTTTGACCAACATAGACTTTAACCATCAAGTTCCAGGAGTTATTACAAGCCCTATCTAGCTTTAATTCCGATAATACAGATAACTATTATTTCATATTATGTACAAGGAAAAAAATGGGGATTTCTAGGATCCAGCAAAATTGTCACAATAAAATGATTATTGAACTAATATTTATATTTTCTAGAAATGTACTTGCTGGCTAAAATAAAAAGAACATCAGGGAGATTCGATAAAAGTTCTTATGGTTTAAAATGGTGCTAATTTGCCCCAACCAATCATATCTTATTTAACATTTGAGAGCTAACATCTGATTGGTTGGGGCAAAATTAGCACCATTTTAAACATTTATTGAATCTCTCTGTATTAAGACTTTCTTTGGCAACATTCTGCCTGTGACCACTAGAGGCGCTGTTTGGGTTGGCATTTCTTTAATCTATGTTGGAAAATGCAGCGAAACAGCTCGTAAATCTACTATGCTAAATACAACGGTAGAGAGGGTCAGTGTGCAGTCTAAGAGCCCCATCAAAAAATAAATATATATAATATCCTCCTAGCTTGTATATATTATTATATTATTATTCATCTTCCATGGCCTTTTACAATTACATGGATACATTCACACCATGGTCCTGCCCGAGAGCTTACAATCTAGAAGCACATTTATTTTCTATATATTGTGTGTTACATTGAAGGTTGACCAAGCCTTCTGGAAATCGTATTCCACCCAGAGTTAGGTCATGTGCCTCAAATGTTTGCACGCAACGCACCATCTCCTATCGAAGCTCAATAGTGTGAACATGCGTATTCATTAATATGTGCACAGATTTTGGTGCGATGTTAACACGCTCTAGTGGTGAACTAAGCCAAAGAGGCTTGTGGGCATATTAACCCTGGAAATTTCTGCTCTGGCCCTAAACACTTTCCATTAAACATCCGCCCTGTGACTTTACATTGTGTCCCCCACCACAACGGATATTTATATCTAGGAAAGTGAAAGATTTCTCCCACTCGCTATAGATTTTCAGCTCAGCAGCTGTGAATACCTGGAACTGTCAAAAACCTTCCAACTATGCACAAAGGAAGCAAAACTTCCTTTGTGACATTGTTACCACTGTGACCCTACGTGACCTTCACACATGGACAGTGACTGACATTGTAACTGTCTGGCTGGCGTGAACTGTACAACGGTACAACAGTCTGAACCAAGTCGTTTGATTGGGGGATCTCAGGATAACTGTTACACTTGGAACCCAAGAGGTTTTTATAAATGACAATTTGATCTTTATAACAACTGAACTGTAACAAACAACACAGATTTCCCAAGGATAGGCAGCGGTCCAACCCACAATAGAACGATTCAATGGAGGAAAAGGGAAACACTATGGCAGCTCCCACCCATATGTATAAATATACAGAGAAGGAATGTTCTGTACATATAATAAGCTATACCCTCATACTGTACTGTCTAAGGGAAACAATATGGCAGCTCCCACCCATATGTATAAATATATAGAGAAGGAATGTTCTGTACACTATGGCAGCTCCATCCCTTATGTGTCAGTTTAAATACCCGTTAATTTGTTGAACATGTTTTGCAGTCGTGTTGTATCTGTTTTTGCCCATTTAGGGAATTTGTCCTTTCCACATGACTGAACATCGTTGATCCCTCGTTGTGACAGACAGACATCACTTATCCCATTTGGTTTGTGTTATTTTTCCTTTGTATCATTTTAATCCCCACAGATGCTGTGAGCAGTAAATACAATTGGCCTGGTGTTGTGGCCAATGAAATGGCACTGGGTAGAGGACATAAAGTACAAAATATCTGTCATTGTATAAATGTTACAGTGTGACTGTATGGTGTAACCCCGCCCCTAGTTCACAATTCCCAGGGTGCTTTGCTGTTTCTTAAAGGGTAACTAGCAGCATGTGTTATTTTTATGTTAATTTGCAGGTTGGTTATTTACACCACGCAATATTTCTGGCCGGTCGACCGATCGTTCTGTGTATCCCCGATCGGGCTGAAATAATTGCATGGTTTTTCGGACGTGGCCGACCATTCCTCTGAATCAGACGAACGCTCGATCGGACCACGGTCCATAGAGGAACGCTCGCTCGGTTGCGGCAAACTGTTCGATAGGCTTTGAATGTTTAAAGGGAATTTAAATTGCCCATTTATGTAATGTGGAATTCTTCCCAACTATCACAAAGTCTGTCATTATTCATGGTCTGTTTCCTATTTCAGACTCTTTCCAGCAAGAAACTTCGATAAACTGGTCCCGGCCAAGCAGTTGATTGTGGCAACTGGTCACCCATGTGTACCCGGCCTTAGGTCATGGCCCCACTGGCACACACAGTGTTTTCTGCTGTTCCCTTAGTTCCAATATGTATCTATCTGTGATACACGCGTGTTCCAATATGTATCTGTATTATAGGAGTCTGTGTGATACACGCGTGTTCCAATAATGGATCAGCTGCTCCAGTTGCATTGAATTGACAATGCGAATTGCAGTGTATGGATCGAATTGTGTAAGTGGGACCCACGGCCCTGACCCACGGCCCTGACCCAAAGCCCTACAGCCCTGACCCACAGCCCTGACCCACCAGTAGAGATGGGCAGTAGAGGTGGGCAGTTAGAGGTGGGCGTAAAGGTGTGCAGGAGGTGGGCTGTAGAGGTGGGCAGCAGAGGTGTGCAGTAGTGGGGGGCTGTAGAGGTGTGCAGTTGAGATAGGCTGTAGAGGTGTGCAGTAGTAGAAGGGGTGTAGTGGTGGGCAGTAGAGGTGGGCTTGTAGAGATGGTGTAGAGGTGGGCAGTAGAGATGGGCGTAGAGGTGGGCAAGTGGATTGTGGGCTGTAGAGATGGGCTGTAGAGGTGGGCTGTAGAGGTGAGCAGTAGAGGTGGGCTGTAGAGGTGGGCAGCAGAGGTGTGCTAGAGGGGGCTGAGAGGTGTGCAGTAGAGGTGTGCAGTAGAGAAGGGTGTAGAGGTGTGCAGTAGAGATGGGCAGTAGAGGTGTGCAGTAGAGATGGGCTAGGAGAGGTGGGCAGTGGATGTGGGCTGTAGAGATGGGCTGTAGAGGTTGCAGTTGAGGTGGGCAGTGGGAATGTGGGCTGTAGAGGTGTGCAGTGAGGATGGGCATAGAGTGGGCAGTGGATGTGGGCTGTAGAGGTGTGCGAGTAGAGGTGGGGTGCTGTAGAGGTGGGCAGTAGAGGTGTGCGTAGTGAGAGTAGAGATGGGCGTAGAGATGGGCTGTAGAGGTGTGCAGTAGAGGTGGGCAGTAGTAGTAGGTGGGCAGTAGAGCAGTAGAGTGGGCAGCAGAGATGGGCAGTAGAGTGGGCTGTAGAGATGGGCTGTTGTTAGAGGTGGGCAGTAGAGATGGGCAGTGGATGTGGGTGTAGAGATCGGCTGTGTAGAGGTGGGCTGTGGTGGTAGAGGTGGGAGTAGAGGTGGGCAGTAGAGGTAGAGGTGGGCTGTAGAGATGGGCTGTAGAGGTGGGCAGTAGAGGTGGGCTGTAGAGGTGGGCAGTAGAGGTGTGCAGTAGAGATGGGCTGTAGAGATGGGCTGTAAGGTGTGCAGTAGAGGTGGGCGTGCAGTAGAGGTGGGCAGTAGAGATGGGCAGCAGAGATGGGCTGTAGAGGTGGGCAGTAGAGGTAGTAGAGGTGGGCTGTAGAGATGGGCTGTAGAGGTGGGCAGTGAGATGGGCTGTAGAGGTGGGCAGTGGATGTGGGCTGTAGAGATGGGCTGTAGAGGTGGGCGAGTGGAGTGGGCTGTAGAGATGGGGTAGAGTGGGTGTAAGGTGGCTGATGTGGGAGAGGCTGTAGAGAGGGCTGTAGATGTGAGTAGTGGGCAAGAGGTGTGCAGTAGAGGTGGGCAGTAGAGATGGTGTAGAGTGTGCAGTAGAGGTGGGCAGTAGAGGTGGGCAAGTGGATGTGGGCTGTAGAGATGGGCGTAGAGGTGTGCAGTAGAGTTGGCAGTAGAGGGGAGTTAGGGGCAGTAGAGGTGGGCTGTAGAGATGGGCTGTAGAGATGGGCTGTAGAGGTGTGCAGTAGAGGTGGAGGCAGTGAGGGTCGTAGTAGAGGTGGGCAGTGGATGTGGGCTGTAGAGGTGTGCAGTAGAGGTGGGGCAGTAGAGAGTAGGTGGGCAGTAGAGATGGGCAGTAGAGATGGGTGTGTAGAGTGTGAACAGTAGAGAGTTGGGCAGTAGAGATGGGCTGTAGAGGTGGGCAGTAGAGAGGGCTGTGAGGTGGGCAGGGATGTGGGCTGTAGAGGTGGGCAGTAGAGGTGTGCAGTAGAGGTGGGCTTGTAGGTGTGCCGATAGATGGGCGTAGTAGAGGTGGGCAGTAGAGGTGGGCTCTAGAGGTGTGCAGTAGAGATGGGCGTGAGAGTGGTGTGCAGTAGAGGTGGGCTGTAGAGGTGGGCAGTGAGGAGGTGGGCTGTAGAGGGGGGGCAGTAGAGGTGTGCAGTAGAGATGGCTGTAGAGGTGGGCAGTGGATGTGGGCTGTAGAGATGGGGCTGTAGAGGTGTGCAGTAGATGTGGGCTGTAGAGGTGGGCAGTAGAGATGGGCTGTAGAGGTGGGCAGTGGATGTGGGTTGTGAGAGATGGGCTGTAAAGGTGGGCTGTAGAGGTGGGCTGTAGAGGTGGGCAGTAGAGGTGTGCAGTAGAGATGGGCAGCAGTAGAGGTGGGCAGTAGTAGAGGTGGGCTGTAGAGGTGGCAGTAGAGGTGTGCAGTAGAGATGGGCTGGGATGTGGGCTGTAGAGATGGGGGGTGATGTAGAGGTGTGCAGTAGATGTGGGCTTGTAGAGATGGCAGTAGAGGTGGGCAGTGGATGTGGGCAGTAGAGATGGGCAGTAGAGATGGGCGTGTAGAGATGGGCTGTTGTAGAGGTGTGCAGTAGAGATGGGCGAGTAGAGGGTGGTGCAAGTAGAGGTGGGCAGTAGAGGTGTGCAGTAGAGATGGGGCAGTAGTAGCGTAGAGGTGGGCAGTAGAGGTGTGCAGTAGAGGTGTGCAGTAGAGGGGGGCTGTTAGAGATGGGCTGTAGAGGTGTGCAGTAGAGGTGGGCAGTAGGGATGTGGGCTGTAGAGATGGGCACAGTAGAGGTGGGCAGTAGAGGTGGGCAGTGGATGTGGGTGTAGAGATGGGCGTGTAGAGGTGTGCAGTAGGAATGGGCAGTAGAGGTGGGCAGTAGAGGTGTGCAGTTAGAGATGGGCAGTAGAGGTGTGCAGTAGTAGAGGTGGGCAGTTAGAGATGGGCTGTAGAGTGGTGGGCGAGTAGAGGTGGGCTGTGTAGAGGTGTGCAGTAGAGATGGGCAGTAGAGGTGGGCAGTAGAGGTGGGAGTGGATGTGGGCTGTAGAGTAGAGATGGGCTGTTGTAGAGGTGTGCAGTAGAGATGGGCAGTAGAGTGGTGGGTTGTGAGGGGTGCAGTAGAGATGGGCAGTAGAGGTGTGCAGTAGAGGTGGGCAGAGAGTGGGATGTAGAGGTGGGCAGTAGAGGTGGGCAGGGGCTGTGGGGTGTAGAGGTGTGCAGTAGAGATGGGCAGTAGAGGTGGGGTAGAGGTGTGGCAGTAGAGATGGGATGTAGAGATGGGCAGTAGAGATGGGCGTGAGGGTGCAGTAGAGGTGGGCAGTAGAGGTGGGCGTGGATGTGGGCTGTAGAGGTGTGCAGTAGAGATGGGCAGTAGAGGGGGCTGTAGAGGTTGTGCAGTAGAGGTGGGCAGTAGAGGTGTGCAGTAGAGGTGGTGTAGAGATGGGCAGTAGAGATGGGCTGTAGAGGTGCAGTAGAGGTGGGGCAGTAGAGGTGGGCAGTGGATGGTGGGCTGTAGAGGTGTGCAGTAGAGATGGGCAGTAGAGGTGGGCTGGGATGTATGTCTAGAGGGTGCAGTAGAGGTGGGCAGTAGAGGTGGGCAGTAGAGGTGGGCTGTAGAGGTGGGCAGTAGAGATGGGCTGTAGAGGTGTGCAGTAGCAGTTAGAGGTGCTGTGTAGAGGTGGGCGTAGAGGTGTGCAGTAGGATGATGGGGCTGTAGATGGTGGGCTGGATGTGGGCTGTGGATGTGGGCTGTAGAGGTGTGCAGTAGAGGTGGGCGTAGAGGTGGGTGTGTAGAGGT
Organism: Hymenochirus boettgeri; assembly: GCA_019447015.1. Lineage (NCBI taxonomy): Eukaryota > Metazoa > Chordata > Amphibia > Anura > Pipidae > Hymenochirus > Hymenochirus boettgeri. Next base: position 7,121,795 of record CM033471.1, on the reverse strand, counting down.
GGGGTAGAGGTGGGCAGCAGAGGTGTGCGCTAGTGAGATGGGCAGTAGAGGTGTGCAGTAGAGGTGGGCTGTAGAGGTGTGCTGTAGAGGTGGGCAGTAGAGATGGGCTGTAGAGATGCGGAGTAGAGCTAGAGATGGGTAGTAGAGATGGGCAGTAGAGGTGGGCAGAGTAGAGATGGGCTGTAGACTGTACTGTCTAAGGGCAACAATATGGAGCTCCCACACATATGTATAAATATAAATATACAGAGAAGGAATGTTCTGTACACACAATAAGCTATACCCTCATACTGTACTGTCTAAGGGAAACAATATGGCAGCTCCCACCCATATGTATAATATACAGAGAAGGAATGTTCTGTACATACAATAAGCTATACTCATACTGTACTGTCTAAGGGAAATAATATGGCAGCTCCCACCCATATGTATAAATATACAGAGAAGGAATGTTCTGTACATACAATAAGCTATACCCTTATACTGTACTGTCTAAGGGAAACAGTATGGCAGCTCCCACCCATATGTATAAATATAAATATACAGAGAAGGAATGTTCTGTACACACAATAAGCTATACCTCATACTTTACTGTCTAAGGGAAACAATATGGCAGCTCCCACCTATATGTATAAATATAATATACAGAGAAGGAATGTTCTGTACACACAATAAGCTATACCCTCATACTGTACTGTCTAGGGAAACAATATGGCAGCTCCCACCCATATGTATAAATATAATATACAGAGAAGGAATGTTCTGTACACACAAATAGCATACCCTCATACTGTACTGTCTAAAGGAAACAATATGGCAGCTCCTACCCATATGTATAAATATAAATATACAGAGAAGGAATGTTCTGTACACACAATAAGCTATACCCCATACTGTACTGTCTAAGGGAAACGATATGGCAGCTCCCACCCATATGATAAATATAAATATACAGAGAAGAAATGTTCTGTACAAACAATAAGCTATACCCTCTACTGTACTGTCTAAGGGAAACAATATGGCAGCTCCCACCATATGTATAAATATAAATATACAGAGAAGGAATGTTCTGTACACACAATAATCTATACCCTAATACTGTACGTGTAAGGGAAACAATATGGCAGCTCCCACCCATATGTATAAATTAAATATACAGAGAAGGAATGTTCTGTACACACAATAAGCTATACCCTCAACTGTACTGTCTAGGGAAACAATATGGCAGCTCCCACCCAAGTATTAATAATAGAGAAGGAATGTTTGTACATACAATAAGCTATACCCTCATACTGTACTGTCTAAGGGAAACAATATGGCAGCTCCCACCCATATGTATAAATATACAGAGAAGGAATGTTCTGTACACACAAGCTATACCCTCATACTGTCTGTCTAAGGGAAACAATATGGCAGCTCCCACCCATATGTATAAATATACAGAGAAGGAATGTTCTGTACATTAATAAGCATCTCCCTATACTGTAATGTCTAAGGGAAACATATGGCAGCTCCCCCCATATTGTATAATTACAGAGAAGGAATGTTCTGTACACACAAGCTATACCTCAACTGTACTGTCTAAGGGAAACAAATGGCAGCTCCCACCCAATGTATTAATATACAGAGAAGGAATGTTCTGTACCTGATAAATTACAAGAAAGGATGTTCTGTACACACATAGCTAATATACAGAGAAGGAATGTTCTGTACACACAATAAGCTATACCCTCATGCTGTACTGTCTAAGGGAAACAATATGGCAGCTCCCACCCATATGTATAAATATACAGAGAAGGAATGTTCTGTACACACAATAAGCTGTACCCTCATACTGTACTGTCTAAGAGAAACACTATGGCAGCTCCCACCCATATGTATAAATATAAATATACAGAGAAGGAATGTTCTGTACACACAATAAGCTATACCCTCATACAGTACTGTCTAAGGGAAACACTATGGCATCTCCCACCCATATGTATAAATATACAGAGAAGGAATGTTCTGTACACACAATAAGCTATACCCCCATACGTTACTGTCTAAGGGAAACAGTATGGCAGCTTCCACCCATATGTATAAATATACAGAGAAGGAATGTTCTGTACACACAATAAGCTGTAATGTAACTGTACCCCATAGAAGTATATGGGATGATAGTCAATAAATCTTAGATTCATAATAACCTTAATTTTTTACTTAACAAAGACTTTTATGTTCCCCTCTCTCTCACTCTCACACACACTCTCTGTCTCTTTCATTTTCTCTCTGTCTATCTCTCTCTGTCTATCTGCCTCTGGTTTTCTCTCTCTGCCTCTCTGTGTCACTTTCTCTCTCACCATTGGCACTCTGCACATTGTATTGATAATTAGAATGACCCCCATTGTCTGTAGAATTAGAATTTATCTTTCCCCCCCATCCTTGACGAGGCTCCGATCTTTCTCTCCGCACTGGGACCCCCATAAACCATCGAATAATATAAAGCTCCTCCCTTACCCCAAGCTTCTGATTTAACCAGCGTTTAAATTATTGTTTGTGTTAAATTGTTTCTCCCAATGCAATTGAGGAGGAATTTGGAAGTTGAGATTAAACGCTGTATTTACTGGTCGTTTTCATTAGGTGAACATAATCTCTTGGAAACCTAAATAGCAACGATTTCCTACCAAAACAGCCCACGAGGAAGAAAAAACGAGAAAACACAAAGGGCTCATTCACACGGAGTGGGCAGCCACACTGTAGCGCTTTGTGTTCCGGTTACCATGCAGGAGTTGGATCCATGTCTGGAATATCCAATATATAGAAATATTACGCCCCTATACGCTTAGTTACAACGAGACTTACAAACGACCAAATTCTGCCTTTTTTTCTCTATTTCCGCAGCGGAGAACAATGATCTGTCAGAGGGATAATTCAATTCAATTTTGCCAGCAGGTTTGGGAAATTTGCATATAAAATTGTAATCACAAGGGGAACTAAGCCCCTATTATCGTAACAAGCTCCTCGTTTAATAATCTGCAGGTAATAAAACGTCCTACGAAAACCTTATTTTCCGAATTCCTTAATCATTTCCATTCAGTGCCAAGTCAATGGATTTGAAATATCGCTATTATTTTTATGAATATTTATGACCGGGTTTTATGCGATGTTTATTGGAGGACAGAAAACGGCCAATAATTAATATTCCGTGTACTGAGTTTATTGCCACGAATGTCAAATATTTTACCGGGTTTACAACAATATGATATTAACACTATTAATTTTGCCCCAGCCAATCAGATGTAAGCTTACAAATGTTAAATAAGATTTGATTGGTTGGGGCAAAATTAGCACCATTTTAAACAATAAGAACTTTTATTGAATAACCCTGATAATATCCAAACACTGCATTTACCTGAAACGATTCTTACCTTCCGAAGAACGGGTCATTGTCCAATCAAATGTTTGGATTTCTTTTTCTAACTCCTAATTGGTCAATATCACATACACAGTGCTGGCTCAGTTTATCAATTGATAGCACAGACATTATTTATATTTAAAGGATGACGAAAGCCTCAGAACAACACTAAATCAGAAGAAAGATAATCTTAATATATAAACAGTAATCTGTGTCTCACCTCTCATTTTAATGTGGTTGTTGAGAAATGTAACTTTCTAACATGAGGTTTGTGTCTTATTTCCCAGTGTTCCAGTATTACACAGTGTGGTCACTGACCATTATGTCCTTTACACATGCTCAGTTCTAAGATACTGCAGAACCTTGTAACAGCTGGTCACACGCACTAGGAGCCTCTAGCCAATCCCTTTACAGGACAGAATAGGCAAGGGACCATGTGACTGATGGAGGGGTGTGGCCAGTCACTGAACATACACACAGTTATTTCATTGAGTTCTTCGGGGGGTTACATTTACTTTAATGCTATTTACTGTAGTGGGATTTTAAAGTTTATTGGTGTTTTTACGGGGGGAGATTTTCAGATTCTTGGCTGTAAAAATTTGGGTTTAGTTTTCCTTTAAATTTAAAGATGACGCTTATGATCTAAGGGAAATAACATTTTATTAGTCCTCTGTCTGACTGTGGCCCCTGTCCTTTCATCACATGATCCTATGACATCACGGCACAGACAAGGCCGTTGATCCTGAAAGGTGATGATATGACTGACAGACAGGAGTTTAATGATTAACACAAAACAAACATAAATAGAATTTGTCATGTCTGTCCCGTGTGATTCAATAAAGTGACAAGTGGAAACACAGGGACACCGTGTTACCTAATGGCGCCCAGTGTCGAATCCGCACAGCGTGAAATATCCAACCAAATAAATCACTCTGGAATAATGTAGGGATTTAGGGATTTTACTATTCATACAATGGCGGACAATGTACACAGACCATGTCATTGGGTAGTGACACCCAACGTATTAAACATGTGAGACTATGAAACATAAATGTCCTGTGATTTCTTATGGCTCTAGTTATCCTGTTATCATTTCATTAACTCACTGAAAGTGAAAGAATCTGATGTCACTCTTGACCCACCAATCATTTCATAGAATGTCATTACAACTGTACTGTGATTGGTTAGGGTGGACCAATGAAAGATTTTCTATATTGTAGTGGGATAAATAGTAAAATATTTAACAATGAAATGTAACAAGTCTCCCCCAATGGAAATAGTTTATATTAAATGAGATTAATCCACTTAATTCCATTTACTTTGTAATTATCCATCATTTTATTTAGCAGAAACTCAGAAAAACAAAAAGTATGAGAAGATTTGAGCATTTCTGTGACATTAAGATGTCTTGGTATCAATACTTATTAATATCTGGAATTATTCATTATTGGTGAGTATCATTAGGTACACGGGGAACCCGACAGGATAGAATCTGTGGGATTAACATCGTCTGCAAGAACAAAACAGGACATCGGTTTAATGGAAAAAACATAGATTTTTGTCAGTGAGACTCCATGAAAGTTTGTGAGAATCAGTGGGAATTCCGGACGATCAATCCCACCCCCTGCGACACTGCGGAAGGGTCTTTAGGTAAATGAACAGGAGCGGGAAGAGATTGTTAATTGCTGGATAGTGGTGGCCACGGAAAGGAGGAAGAACGCAGTGTCCCTTTTCAAATGACTCTTAAGACTGAATTGTTAATGGTCTCCAGTTGATCTGGGAAGATTCCAAACTGGCCAAGCTCGATACCAGATCTGTCACTTTGTGAAATCAGCAGGAATTCATTTATTAAAAACCTCTTCTTAAAGGCCATGTCCACCTTTATAACAAAACACTGGTGACTTGTCAGTTATCTGCCTGAAACCCCAACTGCTATTTTCCCCAGTTTATTACATGGATTTGTAACCAGATATTTAATGATAAGTTCTATTACTTTCTGGAAAAAGTATCTTCCTCCTCCCTCTGCTCAATGAGCTTTTTATAAGCTTGAGCATGTGCAGTGAAGGCAGCAGGTGAAACAGCAGTCAATCATTGGCTGTGATGTCAGCAATCTCCGCCTTGATTGACAGCATGAAGGGAGGGGCCAGCTGGTTAGCAATGCAGGCAATAAAGAGAAAAATAACAGGGAGATAACAGATATTATTTAACATTTGATTGGTTCGGGCAAAATTAGCACAATTTTTAACAATATTTTTTTTTAATAAATAACCCTGTATATCTGTTGTAGTTCTTAAACATTCCCTTTAAGAAGAAACTTTTAAAGCTGTTATATGGGACTTGGGCCGCAGCAGTCATTGGTCGACGACAAGCCATCCATCATGGCCACAAAATGCTGCTACCTGGAAGATGGAAGATGAAAGAAGGGGGCGGTGAAAATGAAAACCAATTACATAGACATTTCCAACAGCCAATAAAATCATTAGACTATAGCATATTGATTCTCTAGGACGAAAACCCACCAATAGAATCAGTTTATTCTTTCCCAGACAGATAACGACCCCCTGAGCTTTGATTGGCTGTGTGATCTGATTGATCTGTTCATGGGGAGTTTGTTCTAATATTCCATTAAGGTTCAGATCTCTACAACTTTATATTGTGTCGCAAACCCTATGTAATGATAAGATACTGTTTATTTCACTTGTGCTTTTCTATTTAATTCTCTTTCCATTTACCATATGGGAAATGAAATATTCCCGAAACATTAACATTCATAATGATCTTCGTTTAATTAGCACTTATTTTCTCGTGCGCTTCTATTTCTGCTGATTAAGAATTTCACACATAAAGACATTATTTGTGTTTGCAGAGAGCAGCGCTAAATGTTTAAAGGCAAAGCTCTAAGTTGCAGATGACTATAGAATATGGTGCGACCGAAGTGATCACTAGAGAAAGCCGAACTTCCGAGTGTCCTTTCCGATTTCGGATTTGTGAACTTTCGAAAAAGTTTGAAAGTTCAAAAATCCAAAATCGGACCCATTTAAGTCAATGCAGATAAAAAGAAAAATTTTGATTAAAATAAAGGAAAAATAGCATTGGTAACTTACCGTACTGTACATGGTAACTTACCGTACTGTACATGGTAACTTACTGTACATGGTAACTTACTGTACATGATAACTTACTGTACTGTACATGGTAACTTACTGTACATGGTAACTTACTGTATATGGTAACTTACTGTACATGGTAACTTACTGTACTGTACATGGTAACTTACTGTATATGGTAACTTACTGTACATGGTAACTTACTGTACTGTACATGGTAACTTACTGTACATGGTAACTTACCGTACTGTACATGGTAACTTACTGTACATGGTAACTTACTGTACATGGTAACTTACTGTACATGATAACTTACTGTATATGGTAACTAACTGTACATGGTAACTTACTGTATATGGTAACTTACTGTATATGGTAACTAACTGTACATGGTAACTAACTGTACATGGTAACTAACTGTACATGGTAACTTACTGTATATGGTGCAATGCTGGTGATAACTATAGAATATAGTAAGATGCTAGTGATAACTATAGAATATGGTGAGATGCTAGTGATGACTATAGAATATGGTGAGATGCTAGTGATAACTATAGAATATGGTGAGATGCTGGTGATAACTATAGAATATGGTGAGATGCTAGTGATAACTATAGAATATGGTGAGATGCTAGTGATAACTATAGAATATGGTGAGATGCTGGTGATAACTATAGAATATGGTGAGATGCTAGTGATAACTATAGAATATGTTGCGGTGCTGGTGATAACTATAGAATATGGTGAGATGCTAGTGATGACTATAGAATATGGTGAGATCGCTAGTGATACTCTAGAGAATATGGTGAGATGCTAGTGATAACTATAGAATATGGTGAGATGCTGGTGATAACTATATAATATGGTGAGAATGCTAGTGATAACTATAGAATATGCCTGTGGTGAGGAGTGCTAGTGATAGATATAGAATATGGTGAGATCTGGTGATAACTATAGAATATAGATGGTGAGAATGCTGGTTGAGAACGATAGAATATATGGTGAGATGCTAGTGGATGAATAGACGATGCTGGTACATAGAATCTGGTGATAGATGCTGGTGATAACTATAGAATATGATGTGAGATGCTAGTGATACTATAGAATATGGTGCGATGCTGGTGATACTATAGAATATGGTGAGATGCTAGTGATGACTAATGATATGGTGCGTGCTGTGATAACTATAGAATATGGTGAATGCTGTGATAACTATAGAATATGGTGAGGATGCTAGTGGATACTAATAGAATATGGTGACGATGCTATGATAACTATAGAATATGGTGCGATGCTGGGAATACTTAGAATTGGTGCGGTGCTGGTGATAACTATAGAATATGGCGCAATGCTAGTGATAACTATAGAATATGGTGCGATGCTGGTGATAACTATAAATATGGTGAGATGCTGATGATAACTATAGAATATGGTGCGATGCTGGTGATAACTATAGAATATGGTGCAATGCTGGTGATAACTATAGAATATGGTGAGATGCTAGTGATAACTATAGAATATGGTGCGGTGCTGGTGATAACTATAGAATATGGGCGCAATGCTGGTGATAACTATACAATATGGTGAGATGCTAGTGATAACTATAGAATATGGTGCGGTGCTGGTGATAACTATAGAATATGGTGAGATGCTGGTGATAACTATAGAATATGGTGAGATGCTAGTGATAACTATAGAATATGGCGCGATGCTGGTGATAACTATACAATATGGTGAGATGCTAGTGATAACTATAGAATATGGTGCGGTGCTGGTGATAACTATAGAATATGTTGCGGTGCTGGTGATAACTATAGAATATGGTGAGATGCTAGTGATAACTATAGAATGTGGTGAGATGCTGGTATAACTATAGAATATGGTGCGATGCTGGTGATAACTATAGAATATGGTGAGATGCTAGTGATAACTATAGAATATGGTGCGTGCTGGTGATAACTAAGAATAGGCACGATGCTGGTGATAACTATAGAATTGTTGCGGTGCTGGTGATAACTATAGATATGGTGATATGCTAGTGATAACTATAGAATGTGGTGAGATGCTGGTTATAACTATAGAATATGGTGAGATGCTGGTGATTAACTATAGAATATGGTGCAATGCTGGTGATAACTATAGAATATGGTGAGATGCTAGTGATAACTATAGAATGTGGTGGGATGCTGGTGATAACTATAGAATATGGTGCAATGCTGGTGATAACTATAGAATATGGTGAGATGCTATTGATAACTATAGAATATGGTGAGATGCTGGTGTAACTATAGAATATGGTGAGATGCTAGTGATAACTATAGAATGTCGTGGGATGCTGGTGATAACTATAGAATATGTGGCGATGCTGGTGATAACTATACAATATGGTGAGATGCTAGTGATAACTATAGAATATGGTGTGATGCTAGTGATAACTATAGAATATGTTGCGGTGCTGGTGATAAAACTTATAGAATATGGTGCGATGCTAGTGATAACTATAGAATTGGGCGATGCTATTGATGAACTATAGAATATGGTGAGATGCTGGGATAACTATAGAATATGTTGCGGTGCTGGTGATAACTATACAATATGGTGAGATGCTGGTGATAACTATAGAATATGGTGACGGATGCTAGTGAAACTATAGATATGGTGAGATGCTAGTGATAACTATAGAATATGGTGCGATGCTGGTGATAACTATAGAATATGGTGTGATGCAGTGATAACTATGAATTGGTGAGATGCTAGTGTGATAACTATAGAATATGGTGTGATGCTAATTGATAACTATGAATATGTTGCTGTGCTGGTGATAACTATAGAATATGGTGAGATGCTAGTGATAACTATAGAATATGGTGCGATGCTAGTGATGACTATAGAATATGGTGAGATGCTGGTGATAACTATAGAATATGTTGCGGTGCTGGTGATAACTATACAATATGGTGAGATGCTGGTGATAACTATAGAATATGGTGAGATGCTAGTGATAACTATAGAATATGGTGAGATGCTAGTGATAACTATAGAATATGGTGCGATGCTGGTGATAACTATAGAATATGGTGTGATGCTAGTGATAACTATAGAATATGGTGAGATGCTAGTGATAACTATAGAATATGGTGCGATGCTGGTGATAACTATACATATGGTGTGATGCTAGTGATAACTATAGAATATGGTGAGATGCTGGTGATAACTATAGAATATGGTGAGATGCTGGTGATGAGTATAGAATATGGTGAGATGCTAGTGATAACTATAGAATATGTTGCGGTGCTGGTGATAACTATAGAATATGGTGCGATGCTGGTGATAACTATAGAATATGGTGAGATGCTGATGATAACTATAGAATATGGGTAGATGCTGTGATAACTATAGAATATAGTGAGATGCTGTGAACTATAGAATATGGTGAGATGCTGATGATAACTATAGAATATGGTGAGATGCTGGTGATAGCTATAGAATATGTGAGATGCTGGTGATAACTATAGAATATGGTGAGATGCTGATGAACTATAGATATGGTGAGATGCTGTATAGCTATAGAATATGGTGAGATGCTGGTGATAACTATAGATATGGTGAGATGCTGGTGATAACTATAGAATATGGTGAGATGCGGTTGATAACTAGAATGGTATCTGGTGATAGCTATAGAATATGGTGAGATGCTAGTGATAACTATAGAATATGGTGAGTGCTAGTGATAACTATAGAATATGTGGCGGTCCTGGTGATAACTATAGAATATGGTGCGATGCTGGTGAAATAACTATAGAATATGGTGAGATGCTGGTGATAACTATAGACATAGGTGATGGATATGCTAGTGATAACTATAGAATATGGTGAGATGCTGGTGATAACTATAGAATATGGTGAGTGCTGGTGATAACTATAGAAGGTGGTGAGATATGCTGGTGATAACTATATGAAAATGGTGCGATGCTGTGATAACTATAGAATATGGTGCAGATGCTGGTGATAACTATAGAATATGGTGGAGATTCGGTGATAACTATAGATATGGTGCAATCTGGTGATAACTATAGAATATGGTGAGATGCTAGTGATAACTATAGAATATGGTGCGATGCTGGTGATAACTATAGAATATGGTGAGATGCTGGTGATAACTATAGAATATGGTGCAATGCTGGTGATGCCTATAGATTCCACCGCACACCAGATTGCGGCCCCGAAAGGTTGACCTAATAAAGATTGTTAAATCTGGTTCCAAAGTAGCAGGTTTAATTGCTTTGTCAGGGGCCATTGCACCCCCAGTGTAAACATGGATTAAGGTGTGAAGGATCCAGTCTACTTGCATTGTTATGTGTGTGACATTGTCATGTCCGATTGGGACTTGCAGTTGGTTTATTTTCCTTTTTGGAAAGTTCAGTTCACCAGTTGCTGCGACGTCCAAGAAAACACATTTTTTTGAGTAACAAACCCCAGCGAAGAGCAGGATTTATTGGCAGACAATCGGCTCTGACTACGGCTGTTTGCCTGGGACTCTGTGTTACAGCCAAGCTCTGGATCAACCTGACTCAGGGTGTTTGTGCTACTGCGGAGGGATTTCTCATGTCGCTACAAGACATAGAAATGCAAAACCCAGAGGCCTCTGGGACGGATACGGAACTTTCCATCACAATCTGTTCTGTTACCATCTTACTATAGACTCAGGCATCTTAATGATTAATAGACAGTCAGTCAATGAATCCTCCCACTTTACCTGTGATTATAATAACAGCCGATCTGGCGAAATCCCCCAATGTCACACACACTGTCCATGAGCAGCTTGGGAATTCATTGTTCTCCTGGCACGGTAGGGGTGAACCCCCCATAATAATGAGAACAGAATTCGGTTCTGTGTCGGTAGTTTAAAGGGGAACAAATAGTGTTAATGATTATTTATAAAATTAAAGTCTGTGGAGACGTGAGACTTAGAAGGTTTTACTTTTGGATTACCCGTAGGTTACGGTTACACAACACAGCTGGCGTGTACAAAATTGTACATTGTGTCTGCTCACATGACACATCTGAACACGCAGCTGATGGAAAGATGGAACACTGACCTGGACTATTCTCGGAGAGACGCAGTGTCCCGATCAGTTAGGGTTAAGCTACACCGACGCGCTTTTAACTAAGATCCGATTGTGCTTTTGGATGTGTCCACACTAGTGTGCGGCTGTGCGCTGCAGTGCGATCTGTTAATCAGAGCGCATGCAATCCGCCATAGAGGACCACACAATCGAGCGTAGTTTTCCGGTCTGTCCGATCGTGCGTTTGTCCAATTCAGACGAACGAACGTTTGGTCGCGTCCGAAAACCCATACAATTACTTCAGCCCGATCGACCGATACACTATCAGTCGATCGGACTGAAATATTGCATGGTTAAGAGTTGATTCGCCTTAACCAATCAGATGTTCTTTTTTTACTGGTCTACTACAGTTAGAAACATTTGATTGGCTGATTAATACTGTGTTAATACTTCACGCCCAGAACGCTGTTTCCATCACAGAGAAATCCGTAAAATTAATATCGACCCCGTCCCACGAATACGATTCCCAGATCTCCCAGTATTGGAAATCCTTCCACCAATCCGCTCTAACCAAAGGTTTATTAAAGTTACAATTTTATCCAAACCCGTTCATTGTTTTCTATGGGAAAATCGCCCTCCGTGGACGCTGCTGAGGGCCCCATCTACCTGACACAATATGAAACCTTCTCTGTTTTACATTGGGAAACTGGATTCTGGGAAACTTCCTGCATGCGCCCAGGACAATAGTCATTGTTAGTCTGTGTTATGGTGAGTTCACATCCAGGATACAGAGAGACACAATAAATTACCCACTTTCTCCATTGTGAGATCAAACAATGCGCGGTTCGCACAGCGACACGGGGGAGGGGGGGACACGTTTTTTTGCACCGTTTATCTGCCAGAGATTCCAGAATTTATATATATGGTAAAACTATACATTACCATAAAGAACACGCCGTTTTATATTCGTCTGGACATTAAACCTGTTTATATTGGTTCTTTATTGACGTTTTTTTGTTTCTTTAATTAACGTTCAAATAAAGATCCACAAATGAGGGGCGACCAGCAGTATCTGGAAAAAGAGTAAACAGGGACACCAGTGTAGGAAACCATTGGGGTCAATCCCCTCTTTGTCAGACTCACTACAGCGCCACCTCCTGGACAGATTTGTAAATAGTACCCCACAAGAAATAAATAACCACATGCCTGGGTTACACTCAACAACTGCCTGTACCCAGGCACTGCCCCTTTAACACAGATCACTAACATCTTTATACATTGGACTACAGATCCCACAATCCCCCGGGGGCTCTTAAATTCCATATTCCCAGGCAGATATTTTCTATTTTTTCCCTTGAATCAAATCTGTTGTATCCACTGAACGAAATGACTTTATTAATAAATAGGTAAATAGGATTCTCCCCACCTACTCGATTTTGTGAACATGGCTTTGACCAACATAGACTTTAACCAATCAAGTTCCAGGAGTTATTACAGCCCTATCTAGCTTTAATTCCGATAAATACAGAATAACTATTATTTCATATTATGTACAAGGAAAAAAAATGGGGATTTCTAGGATCCAGCAAAATTGTCACAATAAAATGATTATTGAACTAATATTTATATTTTCTAGAAATGTACTTGCTGGCTAAAATAAAAAGAACAATCAGGGAGATTCGATAAAAGTTCTTATGGTTTAAAATGGTGCTAATTTTGCCCCAACCAATCATATCTTATTTAACATTTGAGAGCTAACATCTGATTGGTTGGGGCAAAATTAGCACCATTTTAAACATTTATTGAATCTCTCTGTATTAAGACTTTCTTTGGCAACATTCTGCCTGTGACCACTAGAGGCGCTGTTTGGTTGGCATTTCTTTAATCTATGTTGGAAAATGCAGCGAAACAGCTCGTAAATCGTACTGCTAAATACAAGGTAGAGAGGGTCAGTGTGCAGTCTAAGCCCCATAAAAAAATAAATATATATAATATCCTCCTATCTGTGTATATTATTATTATATTATTATTCATCTTCCATGGCACTTTACAATTACATGGATACATTCACACCAGGTCCTGCCCTGAAGAGCTTACAATCTAAGCACATTTATTTTCTATATATTGTGTGTTACATTGAAGGTTTGACCAAGCCTTCTGGGAAATCGTATTCCACCCAGAGTTAGGTCATGTGCTCAAATGTTTGCACGCAACGCACCATCTCCTATCGAAGCTCAATAGTGTGAACAGTGCTATTCATTAATATGTGCACAGAGTTTTGGTGCGATGGTTAAACACGCTCTAGTGTGAACGAAGCCAAAGAGGCTTGTGGGCAGATTAACCCTTGAAATGTTCTGCTCTGGCCCTAAACACTTTCCATTAAACATCCGCCCTGTGACTTTACATTGTGTCCCACACAACACGGATATTTATATCTAGGAAAAGTGAAAGATTTCTCCCACTCGCTATAGGATTTTCAGCTCAGCAGCTGTGAATAACCTGGAACTGTCAAACCTTCCAACTTGCACAAAGGGGAAGCAAAACCTTCCATTTAGTGACATTGTTACACCTGTGACCCTACGTGACCTTCCTACACTGGATACATTGTAACTGCTGGGCTGGCGTGAACTGTACACGGTACAACAGTCTGAACCAAGCGTTTGATTGGGGGATCTCAGGATAACTGTTACACATTGGAACCCAAAGGGTTTTTATAAATGACAATTTGATCTTTATAACAACTGAACTGTAACATACACAGATTTCCCAAGGATAGGTCAGCGTGTCCAAACCCACAATAGGAACTGAAGTCAATGAAGGATGAACAGACCCACAGGGAGATTAACTGCTGGAATAGAGACAATGGCAAACGGGCCCAGTAAATCCATTATCTTTCTACTTCGACTAGTGTGAGAAAAGCAAACGCCTTCCATATACCCAGATACCGGATACCTGCAAACACCTGCCCAGGCCCATTACCTGCAAACACCTGCCCAGGCCCATATACCCAGATACCGGATACCGGATACCTGCAAACACCTGTCCAGGCCGCAGCCATTTCATACAAAAGTAATGTGGAATCCATTTCTATGGGGGATTTACTGTAGCATTGTTCTGGATTTCTATTGGCTGTGGTCATATCCCAGCATACACTGGAACTTGTTATTTTCTGATAATAAAAAATCAGAAATTGGGTCCATGTCCCTTTAAGGATTCAGTAACTATAAATAGACCATTAAATAGCGATCCATTTGGACACACCAGTCCCACCCAGTTATTACTGGGAACGATGACCTCGCCCGTGTCCTGTCAATCTCCCAGAATTTTTCCTGTGACTCAGATTTAATTCTCTAGGTTTTCTGTTCCATTTCGATAGCAAAGTTGCCCCCTCTCCGCGGGGACTTGTTAATTCTGCGCCAGTCGGTTATTTGGAAAATTAAATTTATTGTCCCTGATGTCTCCTAAATTCCTTCTTCCTTTATACATGACGATTTTCAGAACCAGCTAAGAAGCAAATAAAGTTTTTTTTGTTTTATTAACAGGTCAACACTTTTTAACTCTTGAAGTGCAGATGCCGAAATTTACCAAAGTTTGGGTGAAAAGATTGGATAAAATTAATATCGATCTCGCCAAACAGAAATGGCGCAACTGGTAATTCCACCATTTAACTGAATACAAGTCTATAGCCTGGTCGCCACTGTTGCTGTATTAATACTTACCGTAATACCAATGTTGGTGAATTGTTGGACATTCCAAATTGACCACAAGGGTGAATGTCTCATTTTCTGCTTTATCTTTAATACAATCCTCTAGAGAAAGTATCTAAGTGACAATCAATAGTGGTGACCTTGAAATGTGCCCCTAGATGTAGAACAAAGTCTCTAATAGGAGACCCCAAACCCAAATGGAAACCCAAGTTCCATTTCCAAACAATATGATGACCCGTGAATTAAATGGACGGAGAAAATTTACAATCCTGTGTTGAGCCTTAAAGGGGAACTGTGGTGTCCATACTAGTTCCCTTTATTAGAAATATCAATCCTTCCTCAAGGTGGATATGTTCCCTGAGGAAGGGTGGATACATCCCCCCGAAATGTTGAATTGCTTTGTATCTGAATAAACTATAGGGGTTCTCCCCCTTTTATCACCTGTTTAGCCGAGTAGAATTCTGGTTCCTCTGAGCAGCACCGGAGAAAACTAGCAGGTGTGTGAGTGTGCCTATTACTGTTTTAGGTGCTTCCTGCACCAGCAAGCCCCTGGCTTGAGCATGCCCACTTGTATCCTACTGCTACATCATAAGCCCCACCCCTGAAATTCTTTGTAATTTTTAAAGCTAGCCATTAACCTGAAAATGAAACCCCCAAACTTCTGCAGTGAAACCCAATGATCCTGCACAGTGTACAGTAGATATTCCCTGTTCCCCTTTAAAAGAAATCTAAAGACATAGGAACGGACGGTCTTCTAGAAAACATTTGTCTTGTTAAGAAATAGGATAATCCTTGGTTTTTATTTTATTATTATATTGAAACCGATGAATAAGACGTAGGTTTGAGCTGCGAGAAATGACCCGCGATAATTCACTGGGAACAAAACAGACATTCAAGGAAGAACGCGGTAAAAAAAAATACATAAAGAAAGGAAGGAATGATCTTCGTTCTTGCAAACGGCTGATTAAAACCCAAGGTCCATTCTGAATCTCGAGCACTTGTGGCGTTGGAATTAAATTAGTAGGTACAAATCCCCACGCCATCAATTTCATTATTTTCGACCCATTCTCTTCCGTTGGTTCATTTTATGTACGCGAAAGACAGAAGGGCCCAGTAACAAAACATGGCGTTATTTTAATATAATGCGCCTATCACTTGGTATTTAATTGAGATCACGTCTTTAATCTATTCCTCTCTCCGACGGCCCCTGGCTCCATTTTATCTTCTCCTTCCATTATCTTATTGTTCCCTACGAGGTGGTCACCCACTGCTTTTCAATTACGGACACATTTATATTGATCCCTCAGCACTTTTAACTCGATGCTGAAAAATGACTTATTTAGGCAAATGGAAAAAAAAGAACATTTTTAGTTCATGGCTATAAAATGGTTGACACCGTTAGTGACCGAGATACCGTAAAACCGGCACAGATGATCAACTTTTTGGGGGGGTTTGTGCCAGATTTCTGGATTATCTCCTAATATCTCAACTTAAAGGGGAACTGTGGTCCAAAAATGACTTTAGGTAAATTGACAGGAATTGCTTTGCTGAGTATTTTTTTAATTTAGTTTCATTATTTTTTTTTTTACATTTTCACGTGTAATATGGAAGCAGCAGCCCCAGATCCCCTGCACGTTCTACTTCCTGCTCTGAAACCATGTGACAGTCCCACTTCCCCGTGTCTCCTCCTCCTCATAGGCCCCCATGGTCCCCCCATGAGTCCCCTCCCACTCCTCCTTCAGTCACTGTAACTTGATCTCTTCCTGGTTCCTTCTGCTTTCTCCTGCACTGAGCATGTGCCAAC
>CM033471.1:7017214-7102214 GCA_019447015.1 Hymenochirus boettgeri | reverse complement strand
ACTGGCAGTAGCCCCAGACCCCCCCCCAAGTTTGGACACCGGCCCCCCACACCAACACAACCCCACATCCCTGCCCTGCTAACACACACACACTGACGGTGATATCAGTGCACTAACACTAAGACTCTGCTATTACCTGTTCACCCAATGAGTATGGGATGGTTTAAACTTTACTATACACAGTGTCACCGACACTAATAAACAGTTGCACATGCTCAGTTAATTCATAAGCCCCTCCCTCTCCCTTCTGCAAGAGCTGTCATGTGACAACCAGGTAACTTACCTGTGTCCTCTCCATAACCAAGTTTGCCCTTTAATTCATTTTCTTGCCCGCTGCAGGCCGTAATGATATGTATTTTACCCAGTTCCCTAGACCCATACAGAAAGGATTTGTCTGTGGGAGCGACCACTGCTATTTCCCATTTTTCCAGTCAACAATTATTTGCGAACAGTAAGTTTCCCTTTGTAAGGGATTAGGTTTTGATTTTATTTTCCTCCCGGCACCCCAGGGGGTCCGTCTGATCTAAAAAGCTTTTTGATAAATTGAGTGGGATTTTTCAGTCCATTAATGAAGAATCTTTTTTTTTTTTTATTTTCTTCAATGTTTGAAATTTCGTAAATGGCGAATTGTAGCGCGAACGGGTCCAGCACACAAAGGAGTCGCATTATCCTCCGTGCCACAAAAACTTCTATTATAACGCGACTTCACAAAATGAATTCAATGGATCAATTTTTTTCCAACAATATAACAACGGAAACGCAATGTCACTTTGTAGAAGGCGATGAAGTCACAGCGATTCTTTATCCCGAGTCCTTGATTATTATTTAGTAACAAAGGGAACAGTGGGGGGGGTTACCTATAGGTTTATATACAGAGATCATTGTCTCTCCATTCATTGTTATTCCAGGTTTTAATAATTGTTGTCATTTGTGTAAATCAGAAAGAATCTTCCATAAAATGAACGTTCTATAGTTTCGCTGAACGCCAAGAGACGTGTGAATCGCGCGCTCGTTCCAAGGCGTTGTGTGTGCCATTGATCGTGTGTGCGGAGGTCTAGAATATTCATTTCAGCGAGGGGAGTTTTTTGATTGGTGAAAAGCAAGATGTTGCTGTTGGATTCCAATTGTAGGATTTGTTTACAATCCTCAGAAAGATATTTATTGGTTTATAACTGCAGCGTCCTTATTTGTGGTGCAAAAGGATACATCATCTTCCACGTCTAGGAGGGCGCCATCTTGTCCACGTGACATCACAAAGGCCTCATGTGATCTTTTGTGAGAGATTTTGGAAATTGTAAAAAGCCACGTGTGGATCAAGGGGCGGGCCGTGGATTGCTGGGTTTATTGCTGTCCACCAGTTCAAAAAAAGCAGTATGGCAACTTTCACCCACATTAATGGTATCTTGCTGGGTGTGTGTAGGGGTTTTATGGTTGCCACAATCGATGGCCCTAAAATAGACTAAAAGGAAAACTAAAAGGAAGTCAAGCTTTGGTTTGGGCTCTGTAAGGACTGCTTGGGGCCCTGGGTAACACATTGAGTGGGGGGCCCTTTTAACCCTCCACCAATCAAAGCTTATAGTTTGGGGCCATAGCAGTTGAAGCAGTTAGGCTGGGTACACACCATAAAATATTTCCGGCAGATCGACCGATAGTGAGGTGTGGTGGTTGGACGGACAAAAATATCTTGGTTTAGGGGTGTCTGGCCCCTAAATTTTGGGGTCCCAGACCCTCACTACCCTTCATTCCACCCCCTGGGTTGTTCCACTGTTTGCGGTAATGACTGTAGACCTTAATATATCTCAGGAGATCCGACGTGAGCCAGGAAACAGTTGGAATCAAATAAAATCCCACCCAGAGCCCAACCCATTAACCCTTCAATGTCTCGCCCTGCAATATCCCCGTATACACGAGATGTTTAGAATAATAAGAACCTTTAGTTTAGGGATCCGCAGTTCTTAGTGTGAGCGGTGAAATATTACTGAAAGGGGAATAGAAAATGGTTTTCTGGGCATATTACTGGATGAGAGGTCCGAGATTTCTAAATAGAACCACATGTGGCCTGAGATGTCATCATTATTATGACTAAGATTATGTCATCATCGTTAAATCCCCAATTGAAACTGAGCCGTGATTTCATACCCGAGCGTGGCCAGTAATGGGGGTAAATTCGACGAGGAATTCGTCTTCCCACGCGCAACCCAAACATTTCAATTGGGGGTCGGATGAAAGCGGCGAGTTAGGAGATTTAATTAGGGTTTATTCTAATCTCCGTCCTGGTTTGGACCCCATTAGTCTATCAGCTTATTACTTTTTCTCCAGTGGTGCTAATAAAATTCATTACCATCAGTTAACGGTGATTAACCGACCGAAAAGAACGTTTCTCATTAGAAAGCCCCTCCCCTGTTCCGGTACAATTAGAAATGGCGCAAAAAGGTCAAAGAGGGGCTGTGAGATCACATGACCAATTGCTGCATTCTGGTTGGTTTTACAAATCCCCTACCATAAACTTCCCCCCAGATTATAATTTTTGGGTGATAAACTATGAAATTGGAAAAAAATAAATAAAATCTCATCCCTCATAGCTAATAACGTCTTTGTATTTCTGGGTTTTTTTTCTACTGAATTATTATTTTTTCCTATTGATTTATATCTGAAAAGGAGAGGCACAGAATTAATTGTGCCATGAGGTCGTCTGATATAAATAAATCGCTCTGCGTAACATCACTTTTCCCCGACGCGTGATTTACGTCGCCTGGAGGATTCAAGTGCATAAATTTACTCCAACCACACGTTAGATTTATGGAATTATTTTTCTTTTAAGTTTTTTTTTTAGATTTTTAAATAATATTCGATGGAAATTATTTCTTCAATGACGGAGACCGAATTGAAAATCCCATTTTTCTGACCCATTTCTATTCGAACTCAACTAGATTCACACGGATGTGGAATCGGACGTTTCCAGATGTTTGCTACATGTAGCGTTTTTCTATCCCCAACCGTCTGGGAACCGCTCAGGAAACTTTCAGCGAACGGCGTTTGTCCTTCATCTGAAAGTAGCCTTGGAGTTAAAAGAAAATGACAGATGTCCTTCAAGTTCCACCCACCCCATTAACAGAAAATGGATCGCTCCGCCATGTTAGGAGACTATAGAAGATCATAGAGATGGGAGAGTCATTGACTATTGACTAATTATGGAGAAATCTCAGAAAAGGGGCTGGGAGAATTGTCAAAGAATCATGGTTTGGCACAAATAAAGCCAGATAGAGGTGCCACCAAATCTTATCATCACCCTCACCATTTAGAAAGAGCAGGCGGCACGGTCACTGCTGAACGCCTTGTCTGTACAAGAGTCTTTGCAATGCTAAGCCCGTTCACCACCATGACTGACCTCCTATACTATGTATTGGAAAGACACCCAGCCAGACCCTCATACAAAGAATGGTTGTCTTGCTGGGTTGATGTGTTGTTTGGACTTTATTGTCCATCTGTGATAGTCACTAGAACCTTGGTGGCCCAATGTGTCTAGTCTGTCCATATTGGTTACAGACAAACACAAGATTCCCTCTCCAGCTGAGATCAGGAATCTTATGAAGAATTTTATTACTTCTCCATCTCTGATTGGGGTTCAGTTAACAGATCCCACCAGCAGCCTGTCCCTTATCTGGGCAACCAGACCACACATGGACAAACAATGGACATCACCTGTATGGCCAAATATGTAAACATCCATCTGCACTGGCTGTTTAGTATTTGGTCACCAGATGTTGGTCACAAGGATAGAATCATTGTGCCAAATACGCCCCTTGGAGTGGCATCACCCACTTCCAACCCATTGGGTAGCTTCTCCAGGTCCATTTTTCCTTTCCTCAGGTCTGGATTTGGTTGTGAACATACAGGATACATCTGGGTGCGTTTAGCTGGTTTGGGACTCTGAGAAGGTCCTTGTGTGAGATAATTAGATTCCCAAACGCCAAGAACTCACAGGGGATCCAACTGAGTAGAGAAAATCCCCAGACTAAAGTCACGTCCAAGTTATTTTCTTGTCAGTGTAAAAATAATAAAACTAAGTGGGATCCAATTACCCCCGTCTGGCAGGTAGTGGAGGGTTAATTGTTATAAAAATAACCCAATTGTTTCCCTATGGAATAATCAGCCTGTAAATCAGGGATTTCCCCCTGCAGCAGTCTAGATGGTGTTAAACTACATCTCCCAGCAAGCCCTGAGAAACACAGGTTTTCTAAATGGGATCTCATATAGGGTTAAAGGCAAAGTTTAGATAAACATTGTTCTCTGCCCCTTTAAACAACACATTTCCGTTCCTAGGGGTCTCTCTAGATGAAGATCCCCCCTTGTAGGGAGATAAAGGTTAATATTAGTGTCCAGGAATGTCTGAGGAAAAGGTGAATGGAGGAGGTTGAGGGGCTGATTGTGGAATTGAACCCGGGTCCGTTTCACAAGCTTCTTGAGTTACACATTGAAATTAGGACAGTGGCCAGGGAGGGTGGAGACTCCAGAACACAAAAGGCAGATTCA
The DNA here is from genome assembly GCA_019447015.1 of Hymenochirus boettgeri. NCBI lineage: Eukaryota > Metazoa > Chordata > Amphibia > Anura > Pipidae > Hymenochirus > Hymenochirus boettgeri. Next base: position 7,097,681 of record CM033471.1, on the reverse strand, counting down.
GGGTCAATAACGTAGAATTGGTTGTGTCCCCTGGACCCCCAAATTACTACCAGAGGTTAATGTGAAAGTTATTAACGCGTGGAGTGAAATTATCATCCTAATCAGGGGGTCCCTTGGGTGGTCCTTATGGCTTTAAAATATTTCTTTTAATTCCAATGGAATAATATTAACAGAGATTTAGATTAGACTGTTACATATTATCCGTAGGGAGAATGAAGTTCAGGTGATTTCCCATGTAACGTGTAACGTGTAACGTGGACCTAACCTGCTATATTAGTTTTCTTTATTTTTAAAGACTCACAAATAACTTAAATAAGTCACTGATGTTCCCTCCCTTCCTGTTTCCCATAGGTCTTCCTGGTGATGTAAGTCCCATTTACATCTATTGGGGTAATGGTTTGTAATGATTTGGCACATAAGAAGGTATTAGCAGAAACAGAGGAGCTTGGGAAAAAGAGGAGGAGCAGAGCCAATATTTTTACATTTTTATAGTTTTTCTAAAGTTAAAATTGTAATAAGTTTGTTTCCACATTACACAGGGAATTGCCTAAACTTCATTTATTATTAAACTTTCATTATCCTTTAAATATTTTATTAATATTTTTAGCGATGTCGCACCTTTAATGATCAGTTTAATGATCATTAATTTCTGATCGCTTTAACGATTGTTCATTTACGATCGTTATCGTAAATTAACAATAACAATCGTAAATGTACAATAACGAAATTGTAGATTCACGATCCCCATAGAATACCATTGCGGTAGTTTACTGTTCGTTTCGTTAATTACTGATAACTTTCGGTATCGCTAAATTGCATTAACGTGCTTTATAAATATGGCCCTTATAGTCCAAGATTCCACCGCGTACCAGTCTTAAACAATGATTATTTACTGGACCAATGTGTCGGTTCTAAATGTATTGCATCTTGGTAAAGGTGTCACACAGACACCGAAACGTTAAACCGATAAATAATCATTGTTTAAGACTGGTGTGCGGTGGAATCTTGGACTATTTGTATTATTGGGATTATTGTGGTATCAGCTATGGGGGTACACTGAAACATTGGAATCCGCACTGACCGAGATCACACAAGACGCTCCACCATGAGGTTTGCAATTAAAAGCCTTTATTGTCTGGACGCCTTACGCGTTTCGGACACACCCGTCCTTAATCATAGGCACAATGCTATGGGGGTGCCCATCTTGTCTCCTTTAAATACTATCGTTTTTATTTAAAATACAAGAATAAAAATGCATTTTACGCTTGCGTTCTAATCCTCGTCACTTCGCTCTGCTGAGACTTTCGCCTACGGATTTATAAATTAATGTAAAAAGCGAGTGCAGAGAGAAAGATATATCTCAGCTCCGATTCCTGGTCACCAGAGATGGACTCGAACTCGAACCCGAGTCGAACTTATCGAGACTTCTCAAACTATCCCGGATTTCTCAGACTTTCGAACTCTCCGGACTTTCTATATTATCGAATTTGAAAATCGAAAGATCATCACCATTTATTGGATAATTATCGAATGTTCGAACGCGAGAGCTCGAAAGTAGCGCACGTGAGAGTAAAATTGTTTTTCCGAAAGTCCTGGATATTCAAACGTATATTTGAACTTTCCATATCATTCGAACATTCGGAAGTTCGTCCATCTCTACTGGTCATTGAGAAACAAGTCTTTGCATCCACAGATGTTTTTCTATTTTGAAATGTTACTTTTTTAATGAACATGTACATGGAAATAGGAACTTGCCACATTATATAAAACAGTTTTGTAACGTCACCTTGAAACATAGTAGATAAAGTTGAAAAAAGGCTCCAGTCTGAATTAAGCTTCATCCGTCATCCCAATTCCTGTTAAGACTGGGACAAAATATCCCATTAGGTCTCTCTGCAAAATAGATTAAAGGCCACAATATACCTGTCACTATTGTTAGTAATTCTATTTCCCCCCAACCCTCCTCTGTAAGTGCAGCTAAATTTATATCCAGTGTCCCTACTGTCTTCTAGTTCCCCCCCCCCTCCATAGACAGGAATAGGGAACATTTGTTCCAGCTCTACACAGTCCCCGTCTTTGGGACATTCCCTGAGGGCCTCAGCCGGTAACATAATCTCCCTCCAACATTGCCAAGGCCTTTGTGAGTGACAATGACCATCCGAGGCCTTGTTGGCCCTTTAAATGCTTCTCATAGCCGATTTCACAACCATTTAGAACTACCAGTGTAGTATAAATCTCACAGGGCGAGTAATGTGTCTGTTTTTCTTCTGTTGGCTGCTAGAGAATGCTGGGAGTTGTAGTATCGGACCAATATGGACAAACACAAGCACATTATCTCTGGCTACAGCAACAATTTTTTGAATAGACCGAACAATGCGGGAAGGTGAGAATCGGCACCAGGACCTGATGACACTAGGGGTGGTATTTATAAAGGCGTGGCATCGCTATTTTGCTTTAACGAGGACTTAAATAACGCAACAACTCAATTTACGTCTGCGTCTGTATTTTATGACCTTAGGTATTGTAATACCAAGTAGTATTTTACCATCAATGTATGGCCAGGGTCGCAAGTGGACGACTGCAAATCTGCGACTGTGGCGCTCTCTGTCGAAATCTGCGCAGGTTTCTAAATAGAGCGCCGTATAATGCGACGTAGAGAGGGGGAATTAAACGATTCATCACAGTTAATTTCCAGATTAATAAAAATTTCCAGATTAATAAAAATAAAGTAAACGAATGAAAGATCCGCGGGGGGGAATCGGACAGGGGGCTCATTACTTTCATTTTTATTGTAATTGTTACGACGTTCCCTGTAATAAACTGATTGGTATCACGGTTCTAATGTAAAGTGCGTCTGTGATCATTTGGTGTGAAGCACATCATTTAGAACAAAAAAAAAAACCATTATCTGCCTCATTATTCACTGTTCAATGTTCGACGCTGATCCCATAATACTTTACAAAGATTTGGGAGCCGCGTCTGAATAGACCGTAATTCAAACACAAATACCGAGCAGCTTATTATATTAATATCATTTATTTGCCTTGGAGAGAGAGAGACCTGGGAATATTGGTAGCAGATTACAGCCGCATGGCTAGGTTAGATTGACGTCTGCAGTCCACATGTACGCATGTTGAGATTTCCAGTGGAAATACATACTCACATGTATTGAGGTTTTCTGTTGAGATGTGAGGGTTACATTGTGACAGTTTTTGACATTGGCTAAGCTCATTAGCCCAGTTCTTCCCCTTTGAATGGAGTATATTTATAGGAGCGTTATTTAAGGGGTATTATCCTTATTTAAAGGACAACTAAAGCCTCAGAACAACATTTAATTAGAAGGCAGAGCTCCTTGATATAAAAGGAGTAATCAGTGTCTCACCTCTCATTTTAATGTGGTTGTTGAGAAATGTAACTTTCTAACATGAGGTTTGTGTCTTATTTCCCAGTGTTCCAGTATCACACAGTGTGGTCACTGACCATTATGTTCTTTACACATGCTCAGTCCTAACATACTGCAGGAACTTGTTACAGTTGGTCACACCCACTAGTAGCCTCTAGCCAATCCTTTTACAGGACAGATTAGGCAGGGGACATGTGACTGAGATCAGGGGTGTGGCCAGTCACTGTACATACAGTTATTTCATCCAGTTCTTCAAGTGGTAACATTTACTTTAATGTGATTTATTGTATTGCTATTTTACAGTTTATTGGTGTTTTTAAAGGGGATGTGTTCAGATTCTGCAGTGTAAAAATTTGGGTTTAGTTCTCCTTTAAGGAGCAGCATTCTTAATTAAACGGCAACTATACTGGAAAACTGACTTTGCCTCATCTTAAAGGGCATGTCCACCTACTTTTGGGGTTTCAGTTTTATTGAAGAACGGGAGATAAAGGAGCTTTGCCTTACCTCCCGTTCTTCAATAAAACCTGCAGGAGCCACTACGGAAGGTAAGGAACTTACCTGGTCTTGCGCTCCTCCAAACGCTTCCTCTGACAGGTCCCGACGCACTTTGGACTTTATGCGCATAGTGTACAAAGTCCGTCGGGACCTGTCAAAAGATCAGCGGACATGCCTTTAATCTATAATGAAATAAAGGTAAGTAGCCCTTACTCTGAGGTGTGTGTCTGTTGCTGCATGCCTTCAATACAGTACTTGTTTTGCTCAGAAGCAGTATCCTTCTCTTAACCGACTCCTCCCATCTGTCCTGACTATCTGTGAAGTCAAGCATGCTCCGTAACCACTATGGGGCAGCACTGGGAGAAGGAATTTCCCATTATGCAATTCACTCAAACCAACTGACACCATTTCAATTGTAGCAAAGCTGCACACAGCAGAAGATAAATAAATAAATGGTACAGCGATAGTTGGGCTGAAATCATTAGACCAGCTTTCATTGTATGTACTACTTGCAGGGTTACACTGTGACAGTGTTTGTTAAGGTCCCATGGGTTCCCCAGTTTAGAGGATTGAAATTTCCATAGTTTTCTGATTTCAGTCCACATATCTGTACATTAACATGGGCCTTAGATTTCTGTTTGGACAGGATATGTGGCGTGTTAAATGCTTCCTATGTTTGAAAGTGATTTTCCCATCCTGCCAGGAGAGATATTTACTGCCTGGGCTTTTTACAAGACAATACACTTATTTATAGAGGAGAATTTCATATGTTTACTGGTATGGATGGAATGCAGCGATTCCACAGTCCGTCACTAGAGGGCAGCACTAGCTTATAGGATGTGCTTTCTCTTATGTAGTTAGGAAATATATTTATTCTCTTGAGGCTGCAAAGTAGATGGAAGGGTGTATTAAGAGCAACAGTTATTAAGATTATTATCTTTATCTCACTATGGCAAAGACATGAGCACTTTACTGTACATGTCAAATGGGCTATTATTCTTTAAATAGAAAATAGCCACCCTAATATCAGGATCACTTCCCCCAAAATAAAATAGTTGGGGATGAAATTTAAAACAGAAAGTTTTACACTAGGAAAATTTTCATTGTGAAAATGTGTAAAATAGTGATATCGCTTAACATGATCATTAAATGGGCTTGGTAAATAGATACACATAAGGAATGAATTGCTTTTCCTTTCTGTAGACCATCTCCTCGTACACATTGCACAATCGTTACCAATTGATATTTGGTTTCCCAGGAGCGCTGCTAGGGGGGGGGGGGGGGGGGGTCTCCGAGCAGAAAGGGTCCCTTGCAATAGGTTTCTCACGATTGCATGTTGCACCCATCTGCGTTACGTGTATCAGTGGGTTGGACCAAAAAATTGGATGGTGTATTTGTGAGTGGAAGTTAGTGGTGAGCGGTCGGTCAAGATGAAAAATGTGATGGTGTGTACTCAGCCAAAAGCTCTCAATTAAACCCCCATACAGAGAATCGAAATTTTGAACGATTCGTCGAATTCGATCGAATAGCTCAAAACATTGATACCGTGTATACTGCATTTACAATCGACCACTAACGTGGTTTATCGGAAAAATAAAGATCAGGCCAGGCAGGAAAATTTCCACTGAACCCATCTTCAAGACCCCCATCTCCCACAGATGTCAAGGGGAAAGGGTGGGGAACTTTGTCCAGTTCTTTTGTTCGTATTTCCGTTTGTTGCTTTGTAAGCGGGAAAGACTCTCTGCAAAAAGAAAGATTCAGATTCTACTTTGATTCATTTTGAAATGATCATGAAAAGATAAAGATCAGAGATCCATCCAGGAACAGAGCAATTGGTCGTAGTAATTCTGTTGGTAACATTGTATCTAATATCTCCCCATGGTAACATTGTATCTAATGTCTCCCAATCTGTGTCACAAGACAAACCCAGTTGTTTGGAAATTCTTTGTTCTTTCACGCTCCATCAGAAAATCTTCGCTAACACTCGCCGGAGGCAGCTCATGACTTTTGTTCCGCCGATCGACTCCTAACAAATGTGGAAAGTCCGACAGCACAAACTCCCATTGTGGTAGATAAAAAGAAGTAAATAGATAAAGAAAAGGGAAAGTAAAAAAACAAAACAAAATGCAGCTCAGATCTAGAAAATGTCGCACATTTCTGGAATTCGATTTTAACGCCCATCGCCAATGTCTAAGAGGAATTAAATGGCCGTCAATTACAGATCATGGCGGGAGCAGCTCGAAAATAGATAAAAAATGGTTTCAACAGTTTTTAACTAAAAGTGAAAAAATTGATTTAAAGGGCAAGTAAAGCCAAAATGGGAACTGAGAGCAAAGAGCTAGACAACTCACTGAGCAAGTATCTGGGTCAGTGACCCCCTGTGTAGGAATGAATGAATGATTTCTTCAAGATGTTGCAGGTACAGCTCTCTGCTGATTGGCTTTTAAAGGGATAGTAAATATGCTGCACTTTAATTCATGACGGGCAGACTGCAGATCTGTTTAACGTTTAATTGGTCTGTTGGTGGGAATATCTGGTAGATATCTTCCCATGTGTTGTCATTTTTGGATTATTGGACCAGGTATTTCCCTAATAAGATCACGCGGGCCTCCCCTAATTACTTCCAGACACCCCCAACCTGTCATTTCGCGATGAGAAGCTTTTGTAGCAGAAGAACTGAATTATAGGAACAAGGAACAAGACGAGTTCACTGATAGAGTTTGGAAGAATCTTTACAGCAGGTGAGGGCAACCCGCAACAAGGATTTCAATACAGAAACGTATCAGTGCAAGGAAATGCGATTTAGTGTAGGTTTAGGGCTAGGCCACACTGATGCGCTTTCAACCACGATCCGATTGGTCTTTTAAAATCACACACTATTGTGGCCCAATCGGTGTGCGCCGTGCTTGCGATCCGTTAATCGGAGCGCATGTGGTCTGATTGAACAACACTGGGTGATTGCAACATGCACGCATGACAGCGCACACCGGGAACAATTATGCACGTTGTCGTTAACACGTTATTGCGCGCTTCCGTGTGCACTTTGTGATTTGCAATGACATTTTTTATAATGTAAACACCAGTAAGTTGGCATGGTAAGTTGATATTGAGAAATACATTACACAGGGATGTGCTGATCATGTTCATTTCATTATCCTCCCCCTGAAGCTCTGTACTATGTTATTTCTATAAGTGTAACTATTAAAGTTTTGAGTGGCAATTATGTACCCTGGAAAATCCCAATTAGCATATCACAGCCAGGTGTTAAGGGCGTGATTGGATAGTGGCTAAGAGGTGTTATAGGAACGCCCAGAGTAAGGTGTTAAAACAGCATTGTACATGGCAGACAGTTGGTGTCGAACCCCCCCCCACCTCTATTTAGGCTTGGTTTCTTTATTTTCACATAAATGGCCTCCTTAACACCTCTCTTGAACCAGTCACGTTCCTTCGCCAGTATGTTAACATTACAATCTTCAAAGGTATGTCCTTTATCCTTAAGATGCAGATACACGGCTGAGTCCTGACCCGAGGAATTGGCTCTTCTGTGCTGGGCCATACCATTACAATCTTCAAAGGTATGTCCTTTATCCTTAAGATGCAGATACACGGCTGAGTCCTGACCCGAGGAATTGGCTCTTCTGTGCTGGGCCATACGTTGATGCAGTTGCTGTTTGGTCTCCCCCACATACAAATCAGAGCATTCTTCACTGCACTGCACTGCATATATGATGTCGCTTTTCTTGTGTTTTGGTATTGGGTCTTTCGGATGTACCAATTGCTGCCTCAGTGTGTTGTTCGGTTTAAAGCAGACAGGGATACGATGTTTTTTGAAAATTCTTCTTAATTTCTCGGAGACCCCTGCTACATATGGGATGACCATGTTCTTCCTCCTGTCTTGATTTTCCCCTTCACTGTTGGTATTCGTGTTCTTTTCTTTCCTTCTACTTCTTTTGACAAAGGCCCAGTCTGGATATCCACAAGTTTTAAGGGCTGATATTGAGAAATACATTACACAGAGCTGTGCTAAGATCAGGTTCACTTCATTATCCTCCCCCTGCAGCTCTGCACTATGCTATTTCTATAAGTGTAACTATTAAAGTTGTGATATTGAGAAATACATACAGTCATTATACCATATATCACATAGACGGTCCCTATACTATATATTACATAGACAGTCATTATACCATATATCACATAGACGGTTCCTATACTATATATCACATAGGCAGTCATTATACCATATATCACATAGACGGTTCCTATACTATATATCACATAGACAGTCATTATACCATATATCACATAGACGGTCCCTATACTATATATTACATAGACAGTCATTATACCATATATCACATAGACAGTCCCTATACTATATATCACATAGACAGTCATTATACCATATATCACATAGACGGTTCCTATACTATATATCACATAGACAGTCATTATACCATATATCACATAGACGGTCCCTATACTATATATCACATAGACAGTCATTATACCATATATCACATAGACGGTCCCTATACTATATATCACATAGACAGTCATTATACCATATATCACATAGATGGTCCCTATACTATATATCACATAGACGGTCATTATACTATATATCACATAGACGGTCATTATACCATATATCACATAGACAGTCATTATACTATATATCACATAGACAGTCATTATACTATATATCTCTGTACTTTGCTGATATTTGGGTCTCTGTCCATATAAAGAACATTTATAACCATCTAAACGTCTTGTTAAGTCGCCGCCGTGGCAGTTAAAACAAAAGCTCATTGTAAATGGGTCACAGTTAGTGTTCTCCCCTCGGGACCCCAGAACATTTCTTCTTGGTTTTGTTCAACTCCCAATTGGAAATCTGGTGAAATGTGTTTCGTATGGTGCACCGGACACGGTACAATTACCAAGTAGGCCTGGCAATACTAAGTGAATCCAGTGCAGTAAAGATCCCTGGGAGTAGGTTTTATTGAGAGACGTGTTGGCTCACGGCAGCAGTTGCAGGATAATTTAGGGCAGAGAAGGCTCTGCAGCGTGGAGAACAAAACTTCCCTTAATGTGGCACCGGAGACTTGTCGTTTCACCAGAAAAAAAAACACCGGTCTTCCCAGTTAACTCGCTATGTTCAGCTCTCTATGTCCCTAATCTGAAAGTCTTCACACCGTAGCGGAGTGAAAATAGCTTTTATCTGCCGTACGGAGCATTTTGTATACAGATACCGGGATACCAGACACCCTGATACCATGAAATGGGTTTTTTACATGTGCACCTTCTGGCCACACCTCCTGACCTGAATCACATGGTCCTTGTGAAAATGTCAAACTGTTTTTTAGTTTGAATGCGAATTTGCGTTCGAACTAGTTTGTTTTTCCCAACATTATTTTTGATAATCAGCTTTACGGACCGTTCACTAACCCTAGAAAGTATCGTTCGCTAACCCTCGAATGTAGCCTTCGATTTACCGTTATCTTTGAAAGTATTTACATTTTCACTAACCCTCGAATGTATGGACCGTTTTCGCTAACCGTAGAATGTATCGATCGCAAACCCTCGAAAGTATCGTTTGTTTTCGATAATCCTCGAAAGTATTGGTCATTTTTGATAATCCTCGAAAGTATCGTTCGGTTTTGATAACCCTCGAATGTAGCCTTCGATTTCCGGTTACCCTTGAAAGTATTTTCATTTTCACTAACCCTTGAATGTACGGATTGTACGGATTTCGATAATCCTCGCATTTATGGTTCTATTTTCGTTAACCCTCGAAGTATCGTTCGGTAATCCTCAAATTGGCCTCTAATGTACCTTGCGCAAAGCCCGACAATTGCCCGCTCGTGTTTAACAAGTTTTGGTGACAGTGACATGTTCCCCAGACCATTTCCCAGGTGTCACAGCCATTTACAGTAAGTTACCATTGTTAGTTTAGCTGTAAATCACCCGGACTTTTCCAACTATCACTCCCCATTGACTTTAATGGGTCTGAATTCGAACGTTCGAAAGTTCGAAAATGGACCGAACTTTATGAAGTTCCGCCATCTCTATATATATGACTGAAACATGATTGGATAGAAACTTCTAGTGGGTGGTGACCTGCTTCAAAGAGTTTCTGCAGTAGTTAAGGACTGGACATGTGTAAGAAACATAACAGTCAGTGAATAAAACAGTGGGTGTGCCTGGGAGAATGGAATGCTGGGAAATTTCGTACATGACTCAAAAGTTTATTGAATTACAGGATTGTCACTCCTTAAATTGATGTATTGCTTGGTAGATCTGCTAAGGGGAGGCAGCACAGCGGATATAATGTCTAATTCTGCATGTTAAAATACACAGGATGAGGGGAAAATTACCAATATGTCTGATCAATTTTTGGACCAAATATGTAAAAAAATAAATAAAATGGTGCTGGGTGTTTGGTTGGGTTGAAGTATTGATTGTTGTGTATCTAACCCAATCCATGTTTCTAAGTACAATGCAATATGCTGAGTGGTGAATATGTGTCTCTATACTATATAGGATATCGCCATCAGGTAATGTCACTTACTAACAATACCACAGACTCCACACTGCCCCTAGTGGCCAACGCAACCAACAATGTCTATAACATCCCTTTAATTCACATTATTAAGGGAGATTGCGACACACATTAGGCTGGGTACACATGGTAGGACTTTTTGTCTGCAAGCGAGCTCTCAGCCAGGACAAATGACTGTCACTCGCAACATTAGTGGCTGCGGCCGACAGTTGTGGGACCGCACGATCGGATGTGATTTACCAACAGTTCACGGCACTATCGGTCAGCCAGCCAGTGTAATGTGTGTATGGGCTGTAACCAACATCGCTCAGTGATTTGTCCAGGTGGATCACTTAACACTGTGTGTGGGGTCTTCTGTTGCTCCGCTCTGCATTGAAACATATCAGGCAGCCTGGCCCTGTTACCTGTTATTTTCCCCGTAAACAATGTTTTTTTTTTTTTACATTATTTTATTTTTGGTCATTATTAAATCCTCCCCGTAATCCCACGTAACAGGGCGACGGTAGCAGGGAGACATTTAATCCGTAATGTGCCCTCTCGGCGCAGAGAACAAAACAAGAGAATTATCCAGAAGGTTACGGCAGCGCATTGATTTCCAACTTATCTTGATTACATTTTTTTTTTATCGAGCCCTCCCACCTTACACCTGCCTACGACGGAGACGGGAAAGCGTTGAACAGATGGCATCTCATTGTTTTCCCAGCTCAACTTCGCTAAAGCTCCTCTCACACTTTCTCATTTTCCTTCTTTTCTTATTTTAATTCGAGGAAAGAAAGGAAAGGAACAAGAATGACGCCACATATTAACCCCTCCAGGACCTCCTCGACGCCACTTATTTATATTTCCGCTTTGGCTACAGTTCTCCTTTTATATGACAGTTCAGCTTTGGTTTATAATTGATTTTAGATCAGTATTGTGATTCAGATGAGGGGCCACATTAGAATTTTATTGGGGCCCATACTAAACCAATAGCTGTAAGAATTTAATTGGAACTAGTAGAAACACAGTGAAAACTTTCAGTGCAGAGATCCCTCCCCTCCCCAAGATCAGTGATTCCAGACATGCTCAGTGTAAGATTTACCCAGGAAGACAGACAGGAACTATCCAGTCAGATACTTTGTATCACTTTGTACTAAAGTGGTGGGGGAAGAGTTTTCTGTCAGAGAGAAGGGAATAGCTGTCCAATATTTCTGACTTCACACAGGTATATCTCTGGTTTGAATTCACTTCAAAAGACAAGAGATCAATCATTATAATCAGCAGAATTCATTTACAGGGGGCCAATCAACACAATTTAACGCAAATACTTGATTACAGAAATGGAAAGTGACCACAGAACAGAGACTTGGCCATAGGCAATAAATTGTGATTCGCACTGAGGACAAACAAGGGACAAATTGCAACAAAATACCCCAAGTTCCAGCACCGTATCTCCCTTTCCCCGTCGCTCTGCGATGTGATAAAGCAAAGACCAAATCAATAGTTAATTAACATCACAGCTGCCACCGAACAAAAGAGAAAGCAGTTTGTATAACAGCAATGAGCAACGAGCTCTGAAAAAAGGGCCACAGGAAAGTTATGGTGAAAACCAAGGACTTTGAATGGGTCTGTGCGGGGCCATTTTTTGACAATAACCGTTGTTTGGAGCTTCAAGGACACAAAAAAAACCTAATAGTGACTGATCACAAGAGAAATTCAGATATATTTATCTTACATTATGTCCTAGAATGGTTACACCTTTCCAAATGCAGTACATGTACCTACTGTACTAGGAGGAAGTGACTGTGTATCCCATCCCTCTCCACCTGTACAGAAAGTACCTTCCCCAGATAGCCAGGGAACTGACTGTACCTACTGTACTGGGAGGAAGTGACTGTGTATCCCCATCCCTCTCCATCTGTAACAGAAAGTACCTTCCCCAGATAGCCAGGGAACTGACTGTACCTACTGTACTGGGAGGAAGTGACTGTGTATCCCCATCCCTCTCCACCTGTACAGAAAGTACCTTCCCCAGATAGCCAGGAACTGACTGTACCTACTGTACTGGGAGGAAGTGACTGTATCCCCATCCCCTCCACCTGTATAGAAAGTACCTTCCCCAGATAGCCAGGGAACTGACTGTACCTACTGTACTGGGAGGAAGTGACTGTGTATCCCATCCCTCTCCACCTGTACAGAAAGTACCTCCCCAGATAGCCAGGGAACTGACTGTACCTACTGTACTGGGAGGAAGTGACTGTGTATCCCATCCCTCTCCACCTGTACAGAAAGTACCTTCCCCAGATAGCCAGGGAACTGACTGTACCTACTGTACTGGGAGGAAGTGACTGTGTATCCCATCCCTCTCCACCTGTACAGAAAGTACCTTCCCCAGATAGCCAGGGAACTGACTGTACCTACTGTACTGGAGGAAGTGACTGTGTATCCATCCCTCTCCATCTGTACAGAAAGTACCTTCCCCAGATAGCCAGGGAACTGACTGTACCTACTGTACTGGAGGAAGTGACTGTGTATTCCATCCCTCTCCATCTGTACAGAAAGTACCTTCCCCAGATAGCCAGGAACTGACTGTACCTACTGTACTGGGAGGAAGTGACTGTGTATCCATCCCTCTCCATCTGTACAGAAAGTACCTTCCCCAGATAGCCAGGAACTGACTGTACCTACTGTACTGGGAGGAAGTGACTGTGTATCCCATCCCTCTCCATCTGTACAGAAAGTACCTTCCCCAGATAGCCAGGGAACTGACTGTACCTACTGTACTGGAGGAAGTGACTGTGTATCCCATCCCTCTCCACCTGTACAGAAAGTACCTTCCCCAGTATGCCAGGGAACTGACTGTACCTACTGTACTGGGAGGAAGTGACTGTGTATCCCATCCCTCTCCATCTGTACAGAAAGTACCTTCCCCAGATAGCCAGGGAACTGACTGTACCTACTGTACTGGGAGGAATGACTGTGTATCCCATCCCTCTCCATCTGTACAGAAAGTACCTTCCCCAGATAGCCAGGGAACTGACTGTACCTACGTACTGGGAGGAAGTGACTGTGTATCCATCCCTCTCCACTGTACAGAAAGTACCTTCCCCAGATAGCCAGGGAACTGACTGTACCTACTGTACTGGGAGGAAGTGACTGTGTATCCCATCCCTCTCCACCTGTACAGAAAGTACCTCCCCAGATAGCCAGGGAACTGACTGTACCTACTGTACTGGGAGGAAGTGACTGTGTATCCCATCCCTCTCGCATCTGTACAGAAGTACCTTCCCCAGATAGCCAGGGAACTGACTGTACCTACTGTACTGGAGGAAGTGACTGTGTATCCCATCCCTCTCACCTGTACAGAAAGTACCTTCCCCAGATAGCCAGGGAACTGACTGTACCTACTGTCATGGGAGGAAGTGACTGTGTATCCCATCCCTCTCCACCTGTACTGAAAGTACCTTCCCCAGATAGCCAGGGAACTGACTGTACCTACTGTACTGGGAGGAAGTGACTGTGTATCCCATCCCTCTCCACCTGTACAGAAAGTACCTTCCCCAGATAGCCAGGAACTGACTGTACCTACTGTACTGGGAGGAAGTGACTGTGTATCCCCATCCCTCTCCACTGTACAGAAAGTACCTTCCCCAGATAGCCAGGGAACTGACTGTACCTACTGTACTGGAGGAAGTGACTGTGTATCCATCCCTCTCCATCTGTACAGAAAGTACCTTCCCCAGATAGCCAGGGAACCTGACTGTACCTACTGTACTGGAGGAAGTGACTGTATTCCATCCCTCTCCATCTGTACAGAAGTACCTTCCCAGATAGCCAGGGAACTGACTGTACCTACTGTACTGGGAGGAAGTGACTGTGTATCCCATCCCTCTCCATCTGTACAGAAAGTACCTTCCCCAGATAGCCAGGGAACTGACTGTACCTACTGTACTGGGAGGAAGTGACTGTGTATCCCCATCCCTCTCCATCTGTACAGAAAGTACCTTCCCCAGATAGCCAGGGAACTGACTGTACCTACTGTACTGGGAGGAAGTGACTGTGTATCCCCATCCCTCTCCATCTGTACAGAAAGTACCTTCCCAGATAGCCAGGGAACTGACTGTACCTACTGTACTGGGAGGAAGTGACTGTGTATCCATCCCTCTCCACCTGTACAGAAAGTACCTTCACCAGATAGCCAGGGAACTGATTGTACCTACTGTACTGGGAGGAAGTGACTGTGTATCCCCATCCCTCTCACCTGTACAGAAAGTACCTTCCCCAGATAGCCAGGGAACTGACTGTACCTACTGTACTGGGAGGAAGTGACTGTGTATCCATCCCTCTCCACCTGTACAGAAAGTACCTTCCCCAGATAGCCAGGGAACTGACTGTACCTACTGTACTGGGAGGAAGTGACTGTGTATCCGATCCCTCTCCACTGTACAGAAAGTACCTTCCCAGATAGCCAGGGAACTGACTGTACCTACTGTACTGGGAGGAAGTGACTGTGTATCTCGATCCCTCTCCACCGTACAGAAAGTACCTTCCCCAGATAGCAGGGAACTGACTGTACCTACTGTACTGGGAGGAACTGACTGTGTATCCCGATCCCTCTCCATCTGTCACAGAAAGTACCTTCCCCAGATAGCCAGGGAACTGACTGTACCTACTGTACTGGGAGGAAGTGACTGTGTATCTCGATCCCTCTCCACCTGTACAGAAAGTACCTTCACCAGATAGCCAGGGAACTGATGTTACCTACTGTACTGGGAGGAGTGACTGTGTATCCCATCCCTCTCCACCTGTACGAAAGTACCTTCCCAGATAGCCAGGGAACTGACTGTACCTACTGTACTGGGAGGAAGTGACTGTGTATCTCGATCCCTCTCCACCTGTACAGAAAGTACCTTCCCCAGATAGCCAGGGAACTGACTGTACCTACTGTACTGGGAGGAAGTGACTGTGTATCCCGATCCCTCTCCACTGTACAGAAAGTACCTTCCCCAGATAGCCAGGAACGACTGTACCTACTGTACTGGGAGGAAGTGACTGTGATCCCATCCCTCTCCATCTGTACAGAAAGTACCTTCCCCAGATAGCCAGGGAACTGACTGTACCTACTGTACTAGGAGGAAGTGACTGTGTATCCACATCCCTCTCCACCTGTACAGAAAGTACCTTCCCCAGATAGCCAGGGAACTGACTGTACCTACTGTACTGGGAGGAAGTGACTGTGTATCCCATCCCTCTCCACCTGTACAGAAAGTACCTTCCCCAGATAGCCAGGGAACTGACTGTACCTACTGTACTGGAGGAAGTGACTGTGTATTCCATCCTCTCCAACTGTACAGAAAGTACCTTCCCCAGATAGCCAGGGAACTGACTGTACCTACTGTACGGGAGGAAGTGACTGTGTATCCCATCCCTCTCACCTGTACAGAAAGTACCTTCCCCAGATAGCCAGGGAACTGACTGTACCTACTGTACTGGGAGGAAGTGACTGTGTATCCCATCCCTCTCCACCTGTACAGAGAATACCTTCCCCAGATAGCCAGGGAACTGACTGTACCTACTGTACTGGGAGGAAGTGACTGTGTATCCCATCCCTCTCTCTGTACAGAAAGTACCTTCCCCAGATAGCCAGGGAACTGACTGTACCTACTGTACTGGGAGGAAGTGACTGTGTATCCATCCCTCTCCATCTGTACAGAAAGTACCTTCCCCAGATAGCCAGGGAACTGACTGTACCTACTGTACTGGGAGGAAGTGACTGTGTATCCCATCCCTCTCCACTGTACAGAAAGTACCTTCCCCAGATAGCAGGGAACTGACTGTACCTACTGACTGGAGGAAGTGACTGTGTATCCCATCCCTCTCCACCTGTACAGAAAGTACCTTCCCAGATAGCCAGGGAACTGACTGTACCTACTGTACTGGGAGGAAGTGACTGTGTATCCATCCCTCTCCACCTGTACAGTAAGTACCTTCCCAGATAGCCAGGGAACTGACTGTACTACTGTACTGGGAGGAAGTGACTGTGTATCCCCATCCCCTCCACCTGTACAGTAATACCTTCCCCAGATAGCCAGGGGAACTGACTGTCCTACGTACTGGGAGGAAGTGACTGTGTATCCCCATCCCTCTCCACCTGTACATAAAGTACCTTCCCCAGATAGCCAGGGAACTGACTGTACCTACTGTACTGGGAGGAAGTGACTGTGTATCCCGATCCCTCTCCACCTGTACAGAAAGTACCTTCCCCAGATAGCCAGGGAACTGACTGTACCTACTGTACTGGGAGGAAGTGACTGTGTATCCGATCCCTCTCCACCTGTACAGAAAGTACCTTCCCCAGATAGCCAGGGAACTGACTGTACCTACTGTACTGGGAGGAAGTGACTGTGTATCCCATCCCTCTCCATCTGTACAGAAAGTACCTTCCCCAGATAGCCAGGGAACTGACTGGTTATAATAAATAATGCACCCGAACTGTAAATTAAAGGCATATTAGAAGTCACCTTGGAGTTCTGTGCCCTGTATAAAAGGTACTCAGCCTCCGGCCTTGTGCTTTTGTATGGTCACGGAACTCCTCAGTGACTTCTAATATCCTTATAATTTACAGTAGGGGATACATTATCCCTTATAATAAATGAGTGGTACCCAGAGTTCCCTGTATAACTCAGTCTGTGTCCTTGTACCTTTATATAGACACAGAACTCCTCAGTGAGGGGAATGGAGGGCGTTTGACTATGCAAGCAGATTAGACAAGCTTATAACTAAATTAATAAGGGAAATGGAGGGGCTTGAATATGCAGGCAGATTAGACAAGTTATAACTAAATTAATAAAGGGGAATGGAGGGGCTTGACTATGCAGTGCAGATTAGCAGTTATAACTAAATTAATAAGGGGAATGGAGGGCTTGACATGCAGGCAGATATACAAGTTATAACTAAATAATAAGGGAATGGAGGGCTTTGACTATGCAGGCAGATTAGACAAGTTATAACTAAATTAATAGGGGGAATGGAGGGGCTTGACTATGCAGGCATTAGACTGTTATAACTAATTAATAGGGGAATGAGGGGCTTGACTATGCAGGCAGATTAGACAGTTAGGCTTTTTAGATTGGAGAGCGGCGGTTGCGGGGGACTTTAACCTTATTAAATTTAATGGCCATTACAGTGAACTCTCTAAATTCAGTTATCCAGCATGCACACTCACGCTATAGCAGTAAATTCAGTTATCCAGCATGCACACTCACACTATAGCACTAAATTCAGTTATCCAGCATGCACACTCACGCTATAGCACTAAATTCAGTTATCCAGCATGCACACTCACGCTATAACACTAAATTCAGTTATCCAGCATGCACACTCACACTATAGCACTAAATTCAGTTACTGGACCCCTGGTTGAGAATACGGCTTTACACCTTGTACCCTGTATAAATAATTAACAAGTTATTTATTGGACTATGTGGGGCTGAAGTGGTTTTTGGACTGACAATTCCTTCACCTCTTAGCAGACATCTAACAGAAAAGGTCCCAACCATGTGTCATTGGTGGAGATTCAATGGAGCCAAATGGGCCTGGTTTTCTTCTTTCTGGTATCAATGGCAATGACTGGCTGCTTTATCTGGCAATACAAACTTCCCAAGCAAGATACTGGTAAGTACCAGGAATGAAATATTTATTATTACGTTATGGTGGAAGCTGACATACTGCTTCCATTTGTACGAGGGAAAGTCGTTATTATAGGCCTGCAACACATAAATATGCAAACCAAACACATTACAGAGAAGATGTTTCCCACCATTGGGGGCTTATTGGATAAAAGGGGAAGTTCAGCTTTGCTCTTAACCTGTAACAACCTCTTTATTGTTTTTATTGTGTAAATAATTCAACCTCAAATACAATATTCCACTAACCTGACCAACCAGATATTATCAAATAGCTTCTCATTTTGTAGGGCAGATTAGACAAGTTATAACTAAATTAATAAGGGGAATGGAGGGGCTTGACCATGCAGGCAGATTAGACAAGTTATAACTAAATTAATAAGGGAATGGAGGGGCTTGACTATGCAGACAGATTAGACAAGTTATAACTAAAATAATAAGGGGAATGGAGGGGCTTGACTATGCAGGCAGATTAGACAAGTTATAACTAAATTAATAAGGGGAATGGAGGGGCTTGACTATGCAGGCAGATTAGACAAGTTATAACTAAATTATAAGGGGATAGGGGCGTCGACCCTAGTCAGGAAGATTACCCGACAAGTTTAACTAAATTATAAGGGGAATGAGGGGCCTTGACTATTGCAGGCAGATAGACAGTTATAACTAAAATTAATAAGGGGAATGGAGGGGCTTGACTATGCAGGCAGATTAGACAAGTTATAACTAAATTAATAAGGGGAATGGAGGGGCTTGACCATGCAGGCAGATTAGACAAGTTATAACTAAATTAATAAGGGGAATGGAGAGGCTTGACTATGCAGGCAGATTAGACAAGTTATAACTAAATTAATAAGGGGAATGGAGGGGCTTGACTATGCAGGCAGATTAGACATGTTATAACTAAATTAATAAGGGGAATGGAGGGGCTTGACTATGCAGGCAGATTAGACAAGTTAGGGCTGTTTAGATTGGAGAAGCGGCGGTTGCGTGGGGACATGATAACCTTATATAAATATATTAATGGGCCATACAGTGAACTCTCTGGTGCATTGTTCACTAATAGGTCATATCAGAGGACTCGTGGACATCCTTTAAGGTTGGAAGAAAAGAAGTTTCATCTTCAGGTTAGGAAAGGTTTCTTTACAGTGAGAACGGTGAAACTGTGGAACTGTCTTCCAGCAGAGGTGGTAATGGCAAGTTCATTAAATAGCTTTAAAAAAGGCCTGGATAAGTATCTAAAACTAAACAATATAAAAAGGTTGAAGAGCCAACATGGGCCTGGTTTCTGCCATCCCGTTGCTGTGTGTTGCTGAAAGGCCCACCCTACAGTCGGAGGGGTAGGGGGGAAACTACCTCTTTGACAGCATGTGCCTTATGAATAAATCTGTGGCTTTTGTGTTTCACCCAATCTTCGGCCACAGAGTCAAACACTGGTTTACTCCTTGTTGTACCTCCAGCAGGCTGTCCTCCCATGGACCTTTCTGTGCCTCCCTCCCCTGACCTATAACCCCTGCAGCCAATTGCCAAAGGTCTCGTCTGCCTTCATCTTTTTTTCCTCCTTGTCGTTTTTGATCACCCTTTCCTTATCCCCCATGAACAGATCTGTTAATATCAGGGACCTCATCTTTCCAAATTTATTACCTCAACTCTTTCAGCAAATTAACCCTTAACCTTGTAATAGCCCCGTCCTGGGTGCACTTGACACAGACCAGGGACCCTAATCCTACCCCCCTGGAGAAACTCAGCCGACTGGTACATTTTTTGATAGAGATTCCCTCAACAACTGAGCAAAGTCGCCCTTCCGACCTCCCCCATTCATCGCCACGTGAGTACTTGTGTGCCATTTCTGGTTCTGGTGCAGTAGCTGTTACCATGGGTGGAACCCCCATGGCTCTATTAATGTCGATGGTGAGATGTCTCCCTGTGATGCCTATGGTGTGCACAGCAAGATCTACTGCTATAAGAATCCCTGTACCTGGGACAGCGAGATCTGGATCGTCTCCGTCTCCAGCTAAACGGGTTTTCTTCAATCCTGGTTCTTATAAAGCACTGCCATTGGTGTCTGTTGATGGGTCGTGGGTTAGCTTAGATCCTGCCCAGGACCGGGCATTGCCAAGTCCCCAGGTTGAGTCATACGCGGTCTTGGCCTGTGTCCCTCTGGCAAAGGAATGGCTCTTATTAGCAGGTGGTGGACTGGGACTTAGGCCTGTAAGCCGTTCTCGCCCACCTTCCAGGTTATCAGAGGTCATATCCTTGGCAGTGGCCCTGACCTCTTCAGCAGCAGCTGTTTGCACAGGTGCACTAGCCACCAAATGGTTCTGCAGCCACTCTGCCTCCTCTCTGGCCACCCTCTCCTTTACTGTCTCATCAGTGCTTCATCCGCCACGGTGAGAGTGCAGAAAAATTCTGTAGGCACAGAAATTGTTGCTCAGAGGAAATATTCTGTCCTTGTTTGTTTTAACAAAATGGCGCCCCTTCCTTGTGGGAGTCGGGCTTTTAGAGGGGATCCCTCCCCCACCCACGGCTGTGACATCACACAGCACCGTTCGTGCTGCCATCCTACTCGCTGATCACGGCACGCCCCCAAGGAAGTAATCAGCTCCTCCTCAAAGGACCCGGACTTCATATCCCAGTGTCATCCCCGGTCTGGCAGGAGCTTCCAACATCAGCAGCCACAGGGAGAAACCCAGACAGACACACATAATACGCAAGAGGGACACGTGGGGAGAAGAGATGCGGTGCACACAGATTTGTTTAGGTTACATCCATTTTAAAGATCACTAACCATTTAATATGGTTGGCATGCACAAAGACACTGGTTCTATAATTGGCAAGCTGGCACTGATAACATGGTTGGCACAAAGACACTGGTTCTATAATTGGCAAGCTGGCACTGATAACATGGTTGGCACAAAGACACTGGTTCTATAATTGGCAAGCTGGCACTGATAACATGGTTGGCACAAAGATACTGGTTCTATAATTGGCAAACTGACACTAAAAACATGGTTGGCACAAAGACACTGGTTCTATGATTGGCAAGCTGGCATTGATCAAATGGTTGGCACAAAGATACTGGTTCTATGTTGGCAAAATGGCACTGTTAACATGGTTGGCACAGACACTGGTTCTATGATTATCAAAATGGCACCGATAACATAAATGCCAGTTATAGAGATAGGTTCACCAATACCATAAAGCTTTAGGCTGGTCTCCCCAGTCTACCTTGGGCCTTCCACTTCTGGCTCAACTGCAGTTAAACAAAAAAAAAAGAGAAAATGGTAGACAAAAACCAATGAAACAGACTATGCTGTGAAGGAATTTATTTGTAATCCATGGGCCACAACATGTTTCGGGTATCGCACCCTTTCTCACTTGAGAAAACCTGTCTATATTACTTTCCTTTTGATAGATGTTCCAGGGCACTTCCCATTTGCAAAAACTCCTTATATGACTATCACACTATTAACTGGATCAAAAAGACTTTTTCTTTATAACAATAATAGTAACATAGTAATTGAGGTTGTATAAAGACATACGTCCATCTAGTCCAACCTTTATATCCTACCCATAATGTCTGTATAACACTTACATAGTAACATAGTATTGGAGGTTGTATAAAGACATACGTCCATCTAGTCCGACCTTTATATCCTACCCATAATGTCTGTATAACAGTTACATAGTAACATAGTATTGGAGGTTGTATAAAGACATACGTCCATCTAGTCCAACCTTTATACCCTACCCATAATGTCTGTATAACAGTTACATGTAACATAGTATTGGAGGTTGTATAAAGCATACTCCATCAGTCCAACCTTTATACCTACCCATAATGTCTGTTAACAGTTCCATAGTAACATAGTATTGGAGGTTGTATAAAGCATACGTCCACTAGTCCAAACCTTTATACCCTACCCATAAGTCTGTTAACAGTTACATAGTAACATAGATGGAGGTTTATAAAGACTAACGTCCATCTAGTCCAACTTTATACCCTACCCATAATGTCTGTATAACAGTTACATAGTAACATAGTAGGGGTTGTATAAGACATACGTCATCTATCCAACCTTTATACCCTACCATAATTGTCTGTATAACATTTACATAGTAACATAGTATTGGAGGTTGTATAAAGACATACGTACATCTAGTCCAACCTTATACCCCACCCATAATGTCTGTATAAAGTTACATAGTACCGTAGTATTGGAGGTTGTATACGACATACGTCCATCTAGTCCAACCTTTATACCCTACCCATAATTTCTGTATACAGTTTACACTATAACATAGTATTGGAGGTTGTATAAAGACATACGTCCATATAGTCCAACCTTTATACCCTACCCATAATGTCTGTATCATATACATAGTAACATAGTATCGGGGTATGTTAAAGACATACGTCCATCTAGTCCACCTTTATACCCTACCATAATGTCTGTATAACAGTTACATAGTAACATAGTTTCGAGGTTGTATAAAGACATATCGTCCATCTAGTCCAACCTTTATACCCTACCCATAATGTCTGTATAACAGTTACATGTAACATGTATCGGAGGTTGTTATCAGACATACTCCATCTATTCCAACCTTTATACCCTACCCAATGTCGTGTATACGTTACATAGTAAACATGTATCGGAGGTTGTATAAAGACATACTCATCTAGTCCAACCTTATTACCCTACCCATAATGTCTGTATAACAGTTACAATAGTAAACATAGTATTGGAGGTTGTTAAAGACATACGTCCATCTAGCCAACCTTTATACCCACCCATAATGTCTGTATAACGGTTACATAGTAACATAGTATTGAGTTGTATAAAGACATACGTCCATCTGTCCAACCTTTATACCCTACCCATAATGTCTGTATAACAGTTACATAGTAACATAGTATTGGGTTGTATAAAGACATACGTCCATCTAGTCCAACCTTTATACCCTACCCATAATGTCTGTATAACGTTACATAGTAACATAGTATCGGAGGATGTAAGACATATGTCCATCTAGTCCAACCTTTATACCCTACCCATAATGTCTGTATAACAGTTTACATAGTACATAGTATCGAGGTGTATAAAGCATACGTCCATCTAGTCCAACCTTTATCCCTACCCATAATGTCTGTATAACAGTTACATAGTAACATAGTATTGGAGGTTGTATAAAGACATACGTCCATCTAGTCCAACCTTTATACCCTCCCCATAATGTCTGTATAACAGTTACATAGTAAATAGTATTGAGGTTTATAAAGCCATACTCCATCTAGTCCACCTTTATACCCTACCCATAATGTCTGTATAACGTTACATAGTAACAGTACTTGGAGTTATATAAAAGAAATACGTCCATCTAGTCCAACTTTATACCCTACCCATAATGTCTGTATACAGATACATAGTAACATAGTATCGGAGATTGTATAAAGACATACTCTCATCTAGTCCAACCTTTATACCCTACCCATAATGTCTGTATAACAGTTACATAGTAACATAGCATCGGAGGTGTAAAGACATACGTCATCTAGCCACCTTTATACCACACCCATATGTCTGTATAACAGTTACATAGTAACATAGTATTGGAGGTGTAAAGACATACGATCATCTAGTCCAACCTTTATACCCTACCCATAATGGTCTGATAACAGTACATAGTAACATAGTACGGAGGTTGTATAAGACATACGTCCATCTAGTCCACCTTTTTAACCCTACCCATAATGTCTGTATAACAGTTACATAGTAACATAGTATGGAGGTTATAAAGACACTACGTCCATCTAGTGCAACCTTTATACCCTACCCATAATGTCTGTATAACAGTTACATAATAACATAGTATTGGAGGTTGTATAAACACTACGTCCATCTGGTCCGACCTTTATACCCTACCCATAATGTCTGTATAAAGTTACATAGTACACATAGTGGAGGTTGTATAAAGACATACGTCCATCTATCACCTTATACCCTACCCATATGTCGTATAACAGTTACATAGTAAAATAGTATTGAGGTTATAAAGCATACGTCATCTAGTCCGAACCTTTATACCCTCCATAATGTCTGTATACAGTTACATAGTAACATAAGTAGTGGAGGTTGTATGTAAAGACATACGTCCATCTAGTCCCGAACCTTATTACACCACCATAATGTCTGTATAACAGTTACATAGTAACATAGTATTGGAGGTGGTAGATAAAGACATACGTCCATCTAGTCCGACCTTTATACCCTACCCATAATGTCTGTATAACAGTACATAGTACATAGTATTGGAGGTTATATAAAGACATACGTCCATCTAGTCACCTTTATACCCTACCCATAATGTCTGTATAACAGTTACATAGTAACATAGTATTGGAGGTTGTATAAAGACATACGTCCATCTAGTCCCTTTATACCCTACCCATAATGTCTGTATACAGTACATAGTAACATAGTTGGAGGTTATATAAAGACATAAACGTCATCTAGTCCGACCTTTATACCCTACCATAATGTCTGTATAAACAGTTACATAGTAACATAGTATTGGAGGTTGTATAAGACATACGTCCATCTAGTCCAAACCTTTATACCCCTACCCATAATGTTCTGATAACAGTTTACATAGTATACATAGTATTGGAGGTTTATAAAGACATACGTCCATCTAGTCCAACCTTTATACCTACCCATAATGTCTGTATAACAGTTACATAGTAACATAGTATTGGAGTTTATAAGACATACGTCCATCTAGTCCAACCTTATACCCTAACCATAAGTCTGTAAAAGTTACATAGTAACATAGATTGGAGGTTGTATAAAGGACATTACGTCCATTAGTCCACCTTTATACCCTACCATAATGTCTGTATAACAGTACATAGTAACATAGTATTGGAGGTTGTATAAAGACATACGTCCATCTAGTCCACCTTTATACCCTACCCATAATGTCTCGTATAACAGTTCATAGTAACTAGTATTGGAGGTTGTTAAAGACAACGTCCATCTAGTCCAACCTTTATACCCTACCCAATGTGTGTATAACAGTTACATAGTAACATAGTATGGAGGTTGTATAAACATACGTCCATCTAGTCCAACCTTATACCCTACCCATAAAGTCTGTATAACAGTACACTAGTAACATATATTGGAGGTTGTATAAGACATACGTCCATCCTAGTCCCGAACCTTTATACCCTACCCATTGTCTGTATAACAGTTTACATAACATAGTATTGGAGGTTGTATAAAGACATACGTCATCTAGTCCAACTTTATACCCTACCCATAATGTCTGTATAACAGTTACATGAGTAACATAGTATTGGAGGTTGATATAAAGACATAGCTCATCTATCCAACCTTTATACCCTACCCATAATGTCGTATAACAGTTAATAGTAACATATTATGGAGGTTGTATAAAGACATACCCATCTAGTCCAACCTTTATACCCTACCCATAATGTCTGTAATAACAGTTACATAGTAAACAGTATTGGAGGTTGGATAAAGACATACAGTCCATCTAGCACAACCTTTATACCCCACCCATAATGTCTGTATAACAGTTATAGTAACATAGTATTGGAGGTTGTTATAAAACATACGGTCCATCAGTCAACCTTTATACCCTACCATAATGGTCTGTATAACAGCTTACATAGTAACATAGTATTGGAGTGTATAAAGACATCGTCCATCTAGTCCAACCTTTATAATCCCTACCCTATGTCTGTATAACAGTTACATAGTAACCATAGATTGGGAGGTTGAATAAAAAGCATACGTCCATCTAATCCAACCTTATACCCTACCCATAATGTCTGTATAAAACAGTACCATAGTAAATAGTATTGGAGGTTGTATAAAGACATACATCCATCGTCCAACCTTTATACCTACCCATAATGTCTGTCTAACAGTTCAATAGTAAATAGTATTGGAGGTTGTATAAACACATACGTCCATCTAGTCCAAACTTTATACCCTACCCATAATGTCTGTATAACAGTTACATAGTAACATAGTATTGTAGGATGTATAAAGACATACGTCCATCTAGTCCGACCTTTATACCCTACCATAATGTCTGTATAACAGTTACATAGTAACATAGTATTGGAGGTTGTATAAACACATACGTCCATCTAGTCCAACCTTTATACCCTACCCATAATGTCTGGTCTGTGTCTGTCCCTGTAAGCATCTGCTGGATATCTGGTCCCAATTGTGCAAAGTTCAATCTGTTTCCGCTAAGCAGGCCTCCAGTTTCTCCCTGCGGGACCCAAACCTACATCGTATGCGTCCGCTGCCAGAGCCACTCATTACTGCCACACGGAGGACGGTTCCTGCTAAC
Organism: Hymenochirus boettgeri; assembly: GCA_019447015.1. Classification (NCBI taxonomy): domain Eukaryota; kingdom Metazoa; phylum Chordata; class Amphibia; order Anura; family Pipidae; genus Hymenochirus; species Hymenochirus boettgeri. The sequence continues at coordinate 7,071,163 of CM033471.1, read as the reverse complement.
GCACAAACACTGTGTATGGTAAAATGTACAGTGGCGGTGGGGGTAGGGAGGAATGTGGTGAACTTGAGTGGGTGGGGGAGTGGCCTTCTCCGGATAGGCAGCAGGTGATGACCGACTCCTCCTGGTGGGTTTGAGGCGTGGACATCTTTGCCTTATTTCTGGGCCCAGTCCGGGGGAGTTTGTCATCAGCTTGTGTCCCCCAAGGTCTGGATGAGTTTTGGAAAAAGTATGACAGGATCATGCTTGGTGGAGGGCTTTCGGGGTGGTGGCGGTTTCCGGCCGGGGTGTCGTGAGAGTGACCATAGGTCTTATGAGAGCATTCCGCCCTCAGACCTCCGCACCTGGCTTGGGAGATACGGCTCCGTCCAAAGCGACCGTTTAAAACCTTGATGACAGTGGAATTTGGGATGGTGGTTGGGAAGTGCAGCGTTAGTTAAACTGAACCATTCCGTAAGTTACCCAGCACATCCCGAATTCTGCCTTTATCGGCCGGGATAGGATACAATGATTTAATACCCGGGCCAGCCGCGTCAGTGCTGGAAGTGGGGTCGTTTCGTCATCTTCAATGTATTGTGACAAACTGAAGTGTGCCCTATGCCTTGAGTGGGGCACAATGCGAAAGATCTGCCTAACAGTGTCTGTTGCAACCTCTGCGGTGAGAGGGGCACACTTACACTCATTGCCCCGCTCTTGCAGCAAGTTGCCACAAAGAGTTTGCAGAGGAGATGGTAGTCTCCGAGGAAGTGAGCCTGAGGTTGTAGCATTTGCTGGGGGAAGCAGTGGACGCTGGAGACGTGTCTCCTTCGCATTGCTCTGGGGCCAAAGAAGTACCACCATGCCTGCGGAGTCTGTCACTGTGAATCCACAGAAGCTCCCAGAAGCAGAGAGATGACCAAAAATCTATCAGGGTCACCCAAAACCAAGCTCATTCTGGACCTATTATAAGCCCGAAGCCAGGGTTACCAGATCCAAGTAAGGGGGGCTCTTGCCCAATATTCTCACCCAGTTGGTAACTCTGCTGCCAGATCTCGAAGGTCTACCACTGTCGAGAAGGGGGGATGGAGTTTGGTGGGAAGTGGGAGGAGCAAGAGGGACAAGCCCATTCCCACATTGTTCTATTCCGCTTAAAAATCCTAACTCTGTGTTAGGAGAGACAGTCTGGAAGAAGAAATAGCGAGGCTAGAGAGAGAATTAGCTAGAGAAACCTCTTCTTCCAGTGATTTAATTTTATAGACAATCAGGAGGTGAGCGGTTGCATCCGGCCTCCTCAGCTAAGAGGGAAGGGTCCGATGATGAGGGTAGGAGGGTAAGAGGGTAAAATGAAAACCCCCCATAACTTCATTCACCTTGTAAATGGCTGTGCCCTCCAATAAGATGTGCAACAATAAGTTGCCTCCATCAAGTCTGTAAGTTGCACGTAGCATGGCGTATTTTTTCTTCTCCGTATTGAGGCAGACATTTTCTTTTTGCAGGCGAACCCGGCTCACCACCTTGGCTGAGATCCATCGCGCAAGGGGGACTGTCCTGTGGACCGTCCTTTGGTCTCTTGCCGCCGAGCCTTACAGTGGAGTGGCTGTTCTTTTTAAAACAGATATGGTACGGTCAAACGGGTGATTGAAATCGAGATGGACGCTGCCGAGCTTATGTGTTATGGTGAACAGTTCGCCTCTGCGGTAATAAATTTTTATGGCCTCGACGAAGGCGAGAGGAAGGAATGTGTACCAGAATAAAGCCTTTCTTTTTACCGCCCAGCTGTTGTGTTGGTGGGGATTTAACACCATCGCTAGGCCAATGGACAGAGAGGCCAGGCTGGCAGGTTGGGGTACGACAGCGTATTTTTGAATGGCTTAGTTAGAGAGGCAGTCTGGTAGATGTGACAATTCGCCAATCTCCAGGCCTCACGGGTACACTTTTTATAGAGGTAGTAGAGTAGTAGGATAGAAGGTTTTTGTTTTAAAAAGGACTCTATTACTTTCCTCTGAGGTGAAGGCAGTAGTAGAGTTCTAGATACTGTTTGGTGGTCATGTCCTTGAATATTCCAGAGCCCCTCGAGAGTAAGGGTTCTGGACCTCAATTCGACATCCTTGACGAGGAATGTACTAAAACAGTCTGTTTTTGGCCTTCTTTCAGGATCAGGAGTCCTGAAGGATGTCTGCCGCAGTAGGACGGAATGTGGGAGATCACAAAAAGAGGACCGCACGACTCTTTCGAGGGCCTAGCGATGATAAGGTACAGAGTAGAATATCATGCCTATCTAACAACTTAGAGGAAGTTGGATAGGCTGGTGTCTGTGTGGTGACTTTGGGGAGATCACCAGGGTAAAGTCTCGATGAGGAGGTTCCATATGACGGCTGGCCTCCTGAACTTAGAGGAATTATGGGTCACACCATTCTCCGATCCCTATCAGAGTTGCAGAGGACTCCATCGCTCGCAAATCGATTAGCGGTTTGCGGGGAGGTGTGGGACCTGGAGACATCTCAGCGGTATCCTGTCGGTTGTAAGAGCTTTTATGCTGACCTCTTGTCTGAGAAAGAGCTCAGCCAGGCCGGCATATCCAACTTTTTGGAGCAGACTCCTGTTCAGACAAGATCTGATATTCCTTGGGATTCTTTGACAGGGGATATCACTGTGGAGGAGGTGGGGGCAGCCATAGAAGGCCTTGCTGTTAAGAAATCCCCTGGGCCCGATGGGCTCACGGCGGAGTTCTACAAGGCCTTTTGTGATGTCCTGGCCCCTAGTCTTGTGGAGGTTTTTTCGGACTCCCTTTCTGAGGGTCTCCTTCCACCCTCCATGAGGCGTTCTGCTTTGATTCTGCTGTCAAAAGGGTTAGATTCTTCCTATATTGAGAACTGGCGCCCCATCGCTTTACTCAATATGGATAGGAAAATCTTGGCAAAAGTATTGTTCAATCGCCTCTTTGAGGTAGCACACCTGGTGCTTTCAACTTCGCAGCACTGCAGGGTCAAGGGTAGATCCACCTTTTCCAAAATATTAGGGGTTCAGGAGGCCCTGATGCGTTTCAGGACTTGTGAATTGGGAAAATACCTTTTGTCACTGGACAAGTCTAAAGCCTTTGATAGAGTGAATCACAAGTATCTCTGGAGTGTCCTTGGAAGATACGGTGTTCCTGAGGGTTTCATCAATTGGCTCATGGTTTTGTATGAAGGCGCTGAAAGCATTCCCTTTGTGAATGGCTGGTTGGGGGAACCTTTTAGGGTCTCTTCTGGGGTCAGGCAGGGTTGCCCGCTCAGCCCTCTGATTTACGCTTTCGCCATAGATCCTCTGATCAAGAGGTTTGATGGCAGCGTGCTGCGGGGGGTACCTGTCTCTCCGGGAGTTTCCTTGAAGGTAGCTGCCTATGCGGATGACATTACTCTGGTAGTCTCAAGCTCCGACGAGGCGGTCGAGGTGGCCGAACTGGTACAAGAGTATTCTGAGGCTTCAGGTTCCCTCATCAACAGGAACAAATGTGAAGCTTTCTGGATGGGAAAAGAAGGCGAGCCTGCCTTTAACCTCCCGGGAATCTTCCCTGAGCCTTCCCCCAAAATTAAGATCTTAGGGATCACTTTTGGCCAAGGCGATTTCGCTGAGACAAATTGGGTGTCTAGGTTGGAACTTGCATCTTCCAGGGTGGATCAGTGGAAGGGGAGACCATACACTCTTAGTGAAAGGGTTTCATTGATCAAGACTTACCTGGTCCCGCTTTTTCTGTATGTAAGTACTGTGTGCCTTTTGCCAGAGAAGTACTATGCAAGAATCAATAGTTTGTTTTTCCTGCTTTTATGGGGAAACAAACTGAACCTAATCAAAAGGACTGTCGCCTACCGGCAAAGGAAGGAGGGAGGGTTGGGCATGCTCAACCCTGTCGTGTTCTTTGTGAACATGTTTGTTAAATACAACTTTGCAAACCTCCTCGAAGAGAAGCCTCCTTTGTGGGTAGAGATTTTTAAGAGCTGGGTCACTCCATTTCTTGGGTCTTGGATGAAGGGCGGCTTGGTAAAGAGTCTGCGGAATCATCGAGGTCCTCTCCCCTCCTATGTGGCAGGAGCCCTGAAAGCCATGAGGAAGTGGCAAGTGGGAATGGAAGAAATTAGATCCTCACCTAGGAGGGACATCGACCAGAGGGTCTTGTCTTCCTATTTCCATGAGCCGCTGGTCTTAAAAGACTGCCCAAGCAATATATTGAGTATAGGGCTCTCTTTAGTGGTGTCCCCCAGGGTTCCCCCGAAGTTTAGGGATATTGCTTGGCGTTCCTTCCATGGAAAACTCTATGTAAGAGGCAATGTGATAAGTAGGCGCCGCAATGACCGAATGTGTCCCCGGGAGAGCTGCAGTGGTCTTGAGGAAACAATGGACCACTTCCTGCTTAATTGTCCTTTTAACATAGAAGTTTACAAAAGGGTGTCCAGAAAGTTGGATATCCCCTGCCTCTCAGGTATGTCATACCAGGGGTGGGCTTATGGGGTGTCTCAAAGGCATGCAAGTATTGAGTTAAGCACCTTATTTCTAGTTAGCACAATAGTAAAATTCTACACGTGGAGTGCACGGTGCCAAATTTCAATTAGGCATAAAGTCCTTTCCTGTGAGGTGGTGGTTTCCAACATCCTGAGGGAACTGTTTAAGGTGAAGGCTCTGGAGAAACAGAGGATGAGTGAAGGGAGATGGTCAACTCTGTGGAGAGGCCTGTACCTTGAGCCCCCTTGAGGGGTCCTGATGTTTCTTGGTGGTGGTTTTTCCTGTCTTATCACTTGCCCTTTTTTTGCCCTAGGCCCTTTGTGTTTTTTTGTCTGGGCTCATGCATTCCAGGGTGAGTAGTTTACACTTTGCCCTCTCAAGTGTCTAAGTGCATTAGAATGTAGAATGTATCCTTAGTAGGTTTCTACGGAAGCCAAACGATTCTTGTTTTGATGTTTCTTTTCGTGTTAGGTTTAATATGTTATAATGTTAGTTTTAATATGTTATAATGTTAGTTTTAATATGTTGTAATGTTAGGTTTAATATTTTGTTTCCTTGTTGTCTCGTTGTATGGATGTTGGAATAAATGTGGTTTATAAACTTGAACAAGTCAAACTTATGTTTTCCTTTTTTCTGCTGTAAGATATTTTAAGTTATTTGCGTGATAGTGCGAACGGTTGTCTATCCCCTCATCATCTATCTGTGTAGGTAGGTGACAGGGTTAGTTATATTAGAGTGTAGGTAGGCGGGCTCGGTTTTATTTTGTTTCTTTTTTCTCTGATGTAAGAGTTGAATTTACTTTATATCTCATTGGAGATCGATTTTAGTTACTTTTTAAGAAAGATCTGAAATAAGATTGTTTTTATATTTGTTGTCTGCTGTAAGACTTTTTATTTCCTTTGGACTGGACTTTCTTCTCGGAAAGAGACTTTTTATTTTTATGCCCAAAAGCCAATATGCTATGTATTGTATTGTTTGTTTCAAGTTTATTGTTTATGCATATTTGTAGCCTGTTAATAAACTTCAATATATATAAAGACATACGTCCATCTAGTCCAACCTTTAAACCCTACCCATAATGTCTGTATAACAGTTACATAGTAACATAGTATTGGAGGTTGTATAAAGACTTATGTACATCTAGTGCAATCTTTATACCCTACCCATAATGTCTGTCTAACAGTTATATAGTATCATAGTATTGGAGGTTGTATAAAGACATATGTCCATCTAGTCCAACCTTTATACCCTACCCATAATGTCTGTCTAACAGTTACATAGTAATATATTATTGGAGGTTGTATAAAGACATACGTCCATCTAGTCCAACCTTTATATCCTACCCATAATGTCTGTATAACAGTTACATAGAAACATAGTATTGGAGGATGTATAAAGACATATGTCTATCTAGTCCAACCTTTATACCCTACCAATAATGTCTGTATAACAGTTACATAGTAACATAGTATTGGAGGTTGTATGAAGACATACGTCCATCTAGTCCAACCTTTATACCCTACCCATAATGTCTGTATAACAATTACATAGTAACATAGTATTGGAGGTTGTATAAAGACATACGTCCATCTAGTCCAACCTTTATACCCTACCCATAATGCCTGTATAACAGTTACATAGTAACATAGTATTGGAGGTTATTTAAAGACATATGTCCATCTAGTCCATCCTTTTTACCCTACCCATAATGTCTGTATAACAGTTACATAGTAACATACGTCCATCTAGTTCAGTCAAGGTAAAAAGGGAAAGAAGAGCCCTTTAAAACTCTAGCAGCCCTCCATTTATTAGATTAACCTGCGGTTTTCCTTAAACGTTCCGAAAAACTTCCCAGCCCTATTACTTAACGCCCAACGTTAAAGGTGTAACACCAGTCACCAAGCATTATCTGCCTGGGAACATTGCAGGGAAAGAAAGTTCTATGTGGCCAAACATTACCACAGATTCATCGGTCCGTTCTGTTCGGATTGAACATCAAATTGGTAGAACGCTTTATACATGTTCTTACCATGTTCTGTAAGAAATGTCAGGGATGTCTGACCCAGAAAGTATCATGAGAAAGTTGAGTGACTTAGTCTTGTTCTAGTTACCAGGACAATTTCTTCTCTGGGTCATCATAGTTGTGGGCAGGAAGGTGGCTCAGTGGTTAGCCCCGATCCCTTGCAGCGCTGAGGTCCTGAGTTCGATTCCACCCTTGGACACATGTGCAAGGAGTTTGAATGTTCTCCCCGTGCTTGCGTGGGTTTCCTCCGGGCACTCTGGTTTACCCCACAATCATAAAGACACACTGATAGGTTGTATGTGTCAAATAAATGTGCTTAGATTGTAAGCTCTTCAGGGAGGGCCTGATGTGAATGTATACATGTAATTGTAAAGCGCTACGGAAGATTTTGGCACTAAATAAATCCGCTATAATAATAACAAATAGTTATCTAAATAAAAACAGTTTTCTGACATTGGACATAATAGAATAATAATAATATGGAGACTTAAAAATAATTTATCACATCCAATCAAAACTCAGAATGTTGCCTATCATCGGAAGATGGATTTTCCGTTTCCTTAGTGTGGCAATAGTCCACTGACATTGTGCTCATAAATCTTTCTTTGGTGAAACATCAGGTTGAAGTCTCACTGAAAAAAAGTCAATCTCTCTTAGATCAACTCTCTCCTCCTCCCACACTTCTAACCTTCCTCTCCAAAAAATTGGCAACAAGATGCGTTAATATCGAAGCAGACGACTCTGTAGATGAAACATGGATTCGGAGAGCCGTGTTGACAGTTGACTCATGTTTTTAATTACTGAACAGACTAAAAAAGATGCTGTTAATTACCTATCAAAAATATAGAGAGGGTTTTTTTTTTAAATCATAAAATCTTGGCAGATGAGTGTTAAAACCCTGTGTAACACAGAGATTGTTCATCAGTCCTAAATAGAAAATTAGGGTTTAATAACATTATCACCTTTAAAAGTTCACCAATTATGAATTATATCCATTGTCTTGCTTTCTCTGCATAAAGTCCAACTTAATAGGCACAAACAAGATATTTCCATGTTTCCACTGTTCACATTCTTAAAGGGTATTTTTACTCTAAAAAAAATGAATTTTCAAATCATACGTAGATTCAGCAAGATCCCACTCCTCCAAAACTTTTTTCAGATTTTAAATCTGAGAAGTAGATTCTGAGAAATCATCATTTTAATCACAGCATTTCCAGGGGGGAGGGAGGGGGCGATGTGTAAGCAGATCAGTGTCCATGGTGAGGATGTGCAGAACACATAAGTGTCGCAGACACTAAAAGAAGGCAGTGAGTAAGGGAGGGGGGGGAGAATTAGGAGTCCTCACTAAACATTAATAATTTAATGACAAAGCAAGCACAGATGAATATGTGAGTACAACCATTTTACTTCTCTCACATTGTAGTTTCAGATAATGTAAAGTTGTTTCAGTGAGTATAGTGACCCTTTAAGTTCGTTGAAAGGGGACACATTTAGGTAGTGCATTTATTGGCGATGAACATATAATACAGCACTTGATTCATTTAAATTAGGTCCTATTCTGAAGTCTAAGTACTCTATCACTATATCTGTATGATTGTGGGGGAAACCAGAGTACCTTAAAGGGAAACTGTGATCTACAAACAAGTTTTAAAAATGAACACTTACCGTAATCACATTTCTAAGCAACATTTGTGAGAAATTGCTAAAAAAAAAAAAAGGTTCAGCAATATAACCTTCTGCTCCAATACTCACTGTTTTGTCAGCTTTTAACGTGTCACCAGCTTGTAGTAGTGGGATCAGCCTCTTAAGCGTGCGAGCTCCTCCCTGGGGAGAGAAAAGTATAAGGTGATGTCACTCAAGCGACTATCAACAGGATAAGAAAGTCTCCCAAACCTTTGATCAATTGTTAGATAGGGTTAAAAAAAAAGAGGGTGAATAGGTTGGACTGATGGACGTATATGTCTTTATTCAACCTTAATTACTATGTTACTAAAAGGAGGTCCATAGAAACAGCCTTTTCATATAAAAAGGTGGCGAATTATAGCCAGGCCTGTGTTCACCTACGCCAGCTGCTAAAAGATGGAAAGTGAAAGTCTTACAAATTAATGAGCAGCCCTCATGGGATTTAATGTAGGTTGCTAGACATTTACCCCTATCCCAAAGAATTGGCAGTAAAATTCAAGGCAACATTACAACACTTTTACTTTATAATAGAGACTAGAGTCTCCCCTAAAGCTGTAGAGCACTTAAGATTACTTGGCCTTACCCCCTAAATGATTGCGAGCGACACATTCACTTCAAATACTTTTCATTAAAATAAAAGGGAATAACATTAGAACCATACGTAATGGATGGTGCGCAAGGATGAGAGCGGAGGAAGCGAGAAGATGACAGGAAAGTTTCGTGTTTGACAAACGTGTCTCCTTGATTACACTAAGCAAGCAAGTGATGAAGAGGAAAAAGAAAAATCACAAGGTTTTAATGGGAAATATTGTGAAATGTGTACAAGGTGTTAACGGCAAGAAAGAGAAATTAAAACCCATTTCCACTCTTGTGAATTACGTCAAACCCAGGAGGGATCTAATTGTATTTCGCTGTCTATGAATAACACTCAATAACAGCCTGAATTAAAGGACAACTAAACGCTACCACAGTTCAAATTCAGGACAATAATACTCACCTAACCTGCGACCCGCACTTAAAGAGTACTCAGGGTGAAGTAACCGCTAGGTCCTCACCTTTGGGCACTTTACAGAATGTCTGTAATACTTTCTACAAGCAGGTCTGCTCCTCTACCATCTTTCTGTCACTGACAGTGGTCGGTGGGGTCAATGCGAAGACACATTGGCCACTTCACAGATTGCAGTAAGAAGATGGAAGAGGAGCCAGCCGGGGAAAGTAATACAAACATTCTGTAAAGTACAGTACCCTGTCTGTTAAGAGGTGAGGACCTAGCATTCACCCTTGGTACTCTTTCAGTGTGGAAGGAGAGGAGCGAGGAGGAGTTGAGTAGAATTGTCCTTTAAGGGGTAGGCCACACTGAACTAGTTGCAGGAGGATCGCTGCCGTGGGTTGCGACCCTCCTGTGTTTTTGTGCAATCGCAGCAAACGGCAACACGCACTAGCACACCGGAAATGCACACGCGATTAATGGTAAGCAAGGGCACGTTATAGTGTGGCCTCTGCCTAAGGTCTAGGTCTATACCAGTGGAAGGTGGCAAGTCTCTTTTTTGAGGAAATCTTCAAAGGAGATGTTCACCCCCTTCAAAAACGTTTACTCAGAGAGGTACCCACCAAACTGCCTGGCACTCCTGTGATGACCTCGTCACCTTGAGCTAGCCCAGCCCTAATGCAGCTAAGAAAGCCATCATAAGATATTCTAAAGGGGGAGGGGGGTCTTTTTGACTCTAAATGGCAATTGGAGGAATCCATAGATCAATAAGAACTCTATATATGAATGCCAGGAACATTCAATATTGTTTTTGGAAACCCATCCTGCCCACTCTTGGAACTATCCAATGAAATATCTGCCGGGAGACAATTCCACCGTTTCACCGTTCTGACCGCAAAAACCCTTTCTGACCTGAAGATGAAACCTCTTTCCCTCTAATAATAAAGTATTTCCCCCAAGTCCTCCGATATGACCTACTGGTCAACAATACACAAACTGGCAAAGTTTATTGCATGTAATGTCACAAACATAGTTGTAACAATGGCCCCTAGCAATGCCTGCAACTTTAGGTAGGGGAAGTGAGGGCCAAGTGATCAGCCATCCAGCATAATAAAAAAAAGTCATACAAGGGGGACAAATACAGAAATAGTTCAGTACATAAATATATAAATTATAGAAATATAACGATATAAGCGCTAAAGCCTTGGCACAAGAGAAAAGGATGTCCCTGCCCAGTAGAGCTTACAATATCTCTTATAATACCCATACTGCCCTCTGCTTTTATACACTCCGGTATCTGTTCTAATACCCATACTGCACTCTGCTTTTATACACTCCGGTATCTGTTCTAATACCCATACTGCACACTGCTTTCATACACTCCGGTATCTGTTCTAATACCCATATTGCACAGTGCGTGATCTCTTATAGCAATGAGCTTGTTTGTAGCCATAAATGTGAATTATGATTGGCTCGTTATGTTAAGCTCTCCTATTGAAAACTCTCCGATGAGCTGGGACCGCGTATTAAATTAGGAGGTTGTCCCCTGCTGTGCGCTGCATTATAAATAAAGGATAATTAGAAGCTTCTAAATTGTTATTCATGTAAATGTCATGTGCTCGGAAAACAACTTCAGGGTAGAAATATCCAGGGAGAGACGTTATTATATGTGTTAGGAAGGTCCATTTTGAAAAATCAGCTGTTGACATCAGTGACATTTCAGGTTCTAACGGGCCTTCCCAGAATGCACCACATCCTTGGAATGTTCCTAATAGTAATTTCTACTGATTGGCTGTTGGATGGGTCACACATGTTCAGATCTCTACTGAGCAACTGAATCAACCCAGGCGCTGGGCCAAGGGCAAGACCACAACAGTCTCTACTAGGGGTCCTGCAAACAGGAAGTCAGTATTTCGGTTACATTTATTTATACACAGACACAATGCTGAATGGGCAGATTAAGGTCATTGGGATGGAAAAATACTGCTCTTTATTCTGAAAAGAATATGTATTTACATTGAACTTCCCCTTTAATAGGCTTTTTCTGCTTGTAACCAAAACCTAGGTAAACATACAGTAGTGATGGGGTCAGTTACATATAAACATGTTATTACTGCAGCTTTTTGGCTTTTCTCAAACACAATTGGAAACGAACAGAGAATTGCCTCAAGATGGGCGACTGGCCCGGTCTACTTTACTGGACATTGAAATTCCAGAGTTGTGTAAGCGCTCTGTCTGGTTCTGTTGGCCACTAGCAGTCCTTGTTTATCATGTGTAATAACTAATAGGAGCACTGATAACCGCTCCGTCTGGTTCTGTTGGCCACTAGCAATCCTTGTTTATCATGTGTAATAACCAATAGGAGCACTGATAACCGCTCCGTCTGGTTCTGTTGGCCACTAGCATCTATCTATCATTTATCTATCTATCTATCATCTATCTATCTATCTATCTATCTATCTATCATTATCTATCTATCTACCTATCAACATTTTATCTATCTATATATCTATCTATCTGTCTATCTCTATCTATCTATCTATCTATCATTTATCTATCTATCTATCATTTATCTATCTATCTACTATCAATCATTTATCTATCTATCTATCTATCTATCTATCTGTCTGTCTATCTCTATCTATCTATCTATCTATCTATCTATCTATCTATCTATCTATCTATCTATCATTTTATCTATCTATCCTATCATTATCTATCTATCTATCTATCTATCTATCTATCTATCATCTATCTACTATCTATTCTACTCTCTATCTATCTATCTATCTATCTATCTATCTATCTATCTATCATCTATCTATCTATCTCTCCATCTGTGTTTTAGTTTCTGTTATAATATCTTAAATCACAAAACCTTTTGTCAGATGTTGAAAACATCAACAATATTCCCTGCGGTGGTGCAAGTGTAAACAGAACGCTGTCTTTGCCTTCATTCTGTTTATAATCATTCTGAGGTGATGGACGACATTGACACGATGTTTTCTATTCACACACAGCGATAGACTCCCCGTCTATTAGATAGAGAGTCCACCCAAATCCCATCATAACAAGGAGCACAGCCGAAACTGCAACGGACAAGATTCCGAACATTCCTTCCCATTCCTAGATGGACGTATGTCTTTATACACCTCCATACTATGTTACTATGTAACTGTTTACAGACATTATGGGTAGGGTATAAGGTTGGACTTGATGGACGTATGTCTTTATACAACCTCCAATACTATGTTACTATGTAACTGTTATACAGACATTTATGGGTAGGGTATAAAGGTTGGACTAGATGGACGTATGTCTTTATACAACCTCCAATACTATGTTACTATGTAACTGTTTAACAGACATTATGGGTAGGGTAAAGGTTGGACTAGATGGACGTATGTCTTTATACAACCTCCAATACTATGTTACTATGTAACTGTTATACAGACATTATGGGTTGGGTATAAAGGTTGGACTAGATGGACGTATGTCTTTTTAACCAACCTCCAATACTATGTTACTATGTAACTGTTACACAGACATTATGGGTAGGGTAAAACGTTGGACTAGATGACGTGATGTCTTTATACACCTCCAATCCTATGTTACTATGTACTGTTATACAGACATTATGGGTAGGGTATAAAGGTTGGACTAGTGGACGTATGTCTTTATACAACCTCCAATACTATGTTACTATGTAAACTGTTTAACAGACATTATGGGTAGGGTATAAGGTTGGACTAGATGGACGTATGTCTTTATACAACCTCCAATACTATGTTACCATGTACTGTTATACAGACATTATGGGTAGGGTATAAAGGTTGGACTAGATGGACGTATGTCTTTTATACAACCTCCAATAATGTTACTATGTAACTGTTATACAGACATTATGGGTAGGGTATAAAGGTTGGACTAGATGTGACGTATGTCTTTATACACACCTCCAATACTATGTTACTGTGTACTGTTATACAGACATTATGGGTAGGGTAATAAAGGTTGGACTAGTGGACGTATGTCTTTATACACCTCCAATACTATGTTACTGTGTAACTGTTATACAGACATTATGGGTAGGTATAAAGGTTGGACTAGATGGACTATGTTCTTTATACAACCTCCAATACTATGTTACCATTAACTGTTTATACAGACATTATGGGTAGGTTAAAGGTTGGACTAGATGGACGTATGTCTTTATACAACCTCCAATACTATGTTACTATGTAACGTTTATACAGACATTATGGGTAGGGTATAAGGTTGGACTAGATGGACGTATGTCTTTATACAACCTCACATACTATGTTACGTGTAACTGTTATGCAGACATTATGGGTAGGGTATAAGGTTGGACTAGATGGACGATGTCTTTATACAACCTCCAATACTATGTTACTGTGTAACTGTTATACAGACATTATGGGTAGGGTATAAAGGTTGGACTAGATGGACGTATGTCTTTATACAACCTCCAATGCTATGTTACTGTGTAACTGTTATACAGACATTATGGTAGGGTATAAGGTTAGACTAGATGGATGTATGTCTTTATACAACCTCCAATACTATGTTACTGTGTAACTGTTATACAGACATTATGGGTAGGGTATAAAGGTTGGACTAGATGGACGTATGTCTTTATACAACCTCCAATCTATGTACTATGTAACTGTTATACAGACATTATGGGTAGGGTATAAAGGTTGGACTAGACGGACGTATGTCTTTATACACCTCCCAATACTATGTCACTATGTAACTGTTATACAGACATTATGGATAGGGTATAAAGGTTGGACTAGACGACGTATGTCTTTATACAACCTCCAATACTATGTTACTATGTAACTGTTTGTACAGACATTATGGGTAGGGTATAAAGGTTGGACTAGACGCAGTATGTCTTTATACAACCTCCAATACTATGTTACTATGTAACTGTTTATACAGACATTATGGGTAGGGTATAAAGTTTGGACTAGATGGACGTTGTCTTATACAACCTCCAATACTATGTACTATGTAACTGTTATACAGACATTATGGGTAGGGTATAAAGGTTGGACTAGATGGACGTATGTCTTTATAAACCTCCAATACTATATTACTATGTAACTGTTATACAGACATTATGGTAGGGTATAAAGATCGGACTAGATGGACGTATGTCTTTATACACCTCCAATACTATGTTACTATTAACTGTTATACAGACATTATGGGTAGGGTATAAAGGTCGGACTAGATGGACGTATGTCTTTATACAACCTCCAATACTATGTTACTATGTAACTGTTATACAGACATTATGGTAGGGTAAAAGGTCGGACTAGATGGACGTATGTCTTTATACAACCTCCAATACTATGTTACTATGTAACGTTATACAGACTTATGGGTAGGGTAAAAGGTCGGACTAGATGGACGTATTTCTTTATACAACCTCCAATACTATGTGGACTATTGTAACCGTTATACAGACATTATGGGTAGGGATAAAGGTTGGACTAATGGACGTATGACTTTTACAACCTCCAATACTATGTTACTATGTAACCGTTATACAGACATTATGGTAGGGTATAAAGGTTGGACTAGATGGACGTATGTCTTTATACAACCTCCAATACTATGTTACTATGTAACTGTTATACAGACATTATGGGTAGGGTATAAGGTTGGACTAGATGGACGTATGTATTTATACAACCTCCAATACTATGTTACTATGTAACTGTTCATACAGACATTATGGTAGGGTTAAAGGGTCGGACTAGATGGACGTATGTCTTTATACAACCTCCAATACTATGTTACTATGTAACTGTTATACAGACATTATGGGTAGGGTAATAGGTCGGACTAATGGACTATGTCTTTTAACAACCTCCAATCCTATTGTTAATATGTAGCTGTTATACAGACTTATGGTAGGGTATAAAGGTTGGACTAGATGGACGTATGTCTTTATTCAACCTCCAATACTATGTTACTATGTAGCTGTTATACAGACATTATGGGTAGGTATAAAGTTGGACTAGATGGACGTACGGGTAGGGTATAAAGGTTGGACTAGATGGACGTATGTCTTTATACAACCTCCAATACTATGTTACTATGTAACTGTTATACAGACATTATGGGAGGGTATAAAGTTGGACTAGATGGACGTACTGGTAGGGTATAAGGTTGGACAGATGCGTATGTCTTTATAAACCTCCAATACTATGTTTACTATGTAACTGTTATACAGACATTATGGGTAAGGTATAAAGTTTTGACTAGACGACGTATGTCTTTATACAACCTCCAATACTATGTACTATGTAACTGTTATACAGACATTATGGGTAGGGTATAAAGGTTTGGAACTAGATGGACGTATGTCTTTATACAACCTCCATACTATGTTACTATGTAACTGTTATACAGACATTTTGGGTAGGGTATAAAGGTTGGACTAGATGGACGTATGTCTTTATATAACCTCCAATACAATGTTACTATGTAACTGTTATACAGACATTATGGGTAGGTATAAAGGTCGGACTAATGGCGTATGTCTTTATCACTCTCCAATACTATGTTACTATGTACGTTATACAGACATTATGGGTAGGGTATAAAAGGTTGGACTAGATGAGAGTATGTCTTTATCAACCTCCAATACTATGTTACTATGTAACTGTTATACAGACATTTTTGGGTAGGGTATAAAATTGGACTAGATGGACGTATGTCTTTATACAACCTCCAATACTATGTTACTATGTAACCTGTTATACAGACATTATGGGTAGGGTATAAGGTTGGACTAGATGGACGTATGTCTTTATACAACCTCCAATACTATGTTACTATGTAACTGTTATACAGACATTATGGGTAGGGTATAAAGGTTGGCTAGATGGACGTATGTCTTTATACAACCTCCAATACTATGTTACTATTACTGTTATACAGAATTAGGGTAGGGTATAAGGTTGGACTAGATGGACTTGTGCTTTATATAACCTCCAATACTATGTTACTATGTAACTGTTATACAGACATTATGTGGTAGGGTATAAAGGTTGGACTAGATGGACATATGGGTAGGGTATAAGGTTGGACTACTGGACATGGGTAGGTATAGGTGGACTAGATGGACGTATTCTTAAACAATTTACACACAGACAACCAATGGTTATTCTATATCATTTCAATGTGTCAGATAATCCATATTTCCCTTGATTTAAGGTGAAGCCTTAATGACCCGCTCTGCAATTTCTACATTTCCCTCTGATTTCGGTATTTCAACAGAAGGCTTTCAGGGCATTCTGGGATTTGTTGTTTAAGTACAGCTGGGGGGTTAAGGTTAGACCCTTCCTGCTCGGGGCCCTTGTTTTCCTGTACTCCATCACAATAAGGTCTTTTTTAGTTCCAAGCCGTAAAAATGTGATTTTGGCGGCAGGAATTCCTGGAAAGATAAATATGAATGGGACAATGTAGAACAATCACAGAACTGCCGGACTGTTGAATTCTGGGGGATCCAGTCCAATGGACCGTTTTACAGGACCACGATGCTGATGTGCAATTCTGGTATAAATGCCTGGTCTCAATTAGCGGGCTGGCCAACCTGTAACTATCACAGGTTATTGTAAGAGACACCTCCACTTATGTCCCACTATGTGGCTTGTCTATAACAGACACATTGACTCTCTCTATTGAGTTTTGTTTAAAGTGTAAGAGATCAGTGTGGTAATGGGATTATTGTTGCTTGAATTCCTTCCCGTTTCCTGTTTACGGTCTCTACAAACGAGATTCTTCTGGAATACCCTCTACCGGTCCTCATAATACTCAACTGCTGACTCCCGGAAACACAAGGATGATCATTATAACTTCCTCTTAGCTCCGTATTATTTAGATATTTACACACGAGTGGACCGCTGAACGTCTGTGAATGGGTCGTTAATGTTATTAGTGATTAGACGAACCAGACTATTCAACTAGTTCATTTTTCAGGCTTGCGGCTGTATTTTCGATAATTATCGAATTAACAGGCCGTTACTAACCCTCGAATGTATCGTTCGCTAAACCTCAAAAGTATCATTCGTTTTCCGCTAACCCTCGAATGTATCTTTCGTTTTTCAGTAACCTCGAATGTCTGGATCGTTGTCGCTAACCCTGGAAAGTATCTTTCGTTTTCAGTAACCCTCGAATGTCTGGATCGTTGTCACATGACTACCCTAGAAATGATTGTTTGCTAACCCTGGAAGTATCTTTCGTTTTCGCTAACCTCGAAAGTATCGGTCATTTTCTGTAACCATCAACTGTATGTTCTATTTTGCCAACCCTCAAATTGGCTGTACCCTTGAAAGTTTTGTGACAGTGACGTGTTCCCCAGACCATTTCCAGGTGTCAACAGCGATTTCAGTAAGTTACCATTGTTAGTTTAGCTGTAAATCACCCGGACTTTTCAATCTATCACTCCCCATTGACTTTAATGGGTCCGAAGTTCGAAACCTACCAAACTTTATGAAGTTCGTCCCTCTCTAGTCGTTATACTTCCACCAAAGATGCCTGTACGTACATTTGTAATAAACGATAGTCAGTAGATAGTTTTGTGCGTGTATTCAGACAAGAGAAAGGTTACGTTTGTAATATTGCGTGTTCTCGTAATGACGGATTTCTCCCCCCCACGTCACAGTCCACCGATAATCTGCGATAATGTACAAACGTACATAAACTAGTTTCATGATCGTTAGTTTTACTTGGTCTTTGCAGCTCCTTTTTGTACGAGTGATTCGCGGTGGATCATTTGTCTGTCACAACTAGGATGCCGCCTTCGCGGATCCGAACCCGGTTCCGCCGTGATTTATCCTGTTCGCGAATGGTGGATTTTTACCGGATTTTCCGCCTTACGAACTTCCCGAACCGCGATTTCTCGTATTTTCAATTTTTTTTAAATTACGAGAATTTCACGTATTTTCGAGGATTTTTTTCATTTTAAATGGGTCCCTCGCGGATTTTCGAATTTTTGAATTTTTCGAAAATTCGCGATCCTAGAGCGGACCGGATTTTGCGAATTTCGACATCTCTAGTCACACGTGTGTCAAATACTCAAACACTTTCCGAAGTTTTAAGAAGAGTACACATGTGCGATTCTGACAGGCCGGACCACTAATGATGCCCACCGACCAGCCACACATGATGACTATTGTCTGCGTCTGCACAAGACAATCTCTCTGTTGGGAATCGGCTCCTCAGCATTATGTAAAACTCTTGTCTCGGCCTGGTTAATACTTCATGAGATTTTCCCCACAAACCTTCCATCTCCCAAGTGACACCCAACCTACTTGCTCATTGTCTTGTTAATGGATCCGGAGACCCCCGTCTATTCTCTTCTCCCACAATAAATCTATTTCATTCTGCCCTTCAACATGTTGGCATGTTGCTGCTGTTTCCCTGCATTAAATCGGTGTGCGCTCTGTTTTTTTTTTTGTTTATTTATTTATGGATTGTGATTCAAGTGGAAAAAACCGTAGAACACCAGTAGATACAGCTCAGCCGGCTTATTATTTCACCGTCCCGGATATCTTGCCTGTAGCGTTTGACCCCCCTGCACACTCGCACAATAGGGCACGGTGAAGTGTTTACCATTCCGCTCTGGTGAAGTGCCGACAGGGAAATCATGAGCATCGGACGGAGAGCGGGAATTGGCCCCTTGTCAATGTGGTAAGAGAACAAATCCAATAAATACCAAAAGTCCTTCAAATCCCCATTATGATTCACACACTGAATATTCCGAGGGTCGGAATCACAAGAGAACATCCCCTCCCCCGAGTACAATTAATCCATGATCCACTTCCCTCGCAGATTATTTGTTAGAACTACTGGTACCCAGATATGGTTTACCTGCATCTTACAGTAAGAAGAGAATATGGCAAAGTGGTTCTCACTGTTGCTCCATTTACTGTGCATCATCGTACCTTTCCTATGTGCAGGTTCAAAGATTCACTTAAATAACAATAGACATTGAATAAAAAGGAACCATGTAAATTAGTGACATACTGGTCTCACTATATATATCTATACTATATAACAACCATACTCACTATATATGAATATATACTATATACTACTGTACTCACTATATATAATCTATACCTATAACATACCATCTCACTTAGATCATATATACTATAACATACTGTACTCACATTATATCTATACTATTAACATCCCATACTCCACTATATATAATATATACTATATAACCATCACTGTAACCACTATATATAATCTATACATATAACCTCCAACTCACTATATATAATATATACTATATAACATACTGTACTCACTATATATAATCTATACTATATAACATACTGTACTCACTATATATAATCTATACTATATAACATACCGTACTCACTATATATAATCTATACTATATAACATACCATACTCACATATATAATATATACTATAATAACATACCGACTCACTATATATAATCTATACTATATAACATACCGTACTCACTATATATAATATATACTAAAAAAAATTCAACATACCATACTCACTATAATAATATATACTATTACATACTGTACGCACTATATATAATCTATACTATATAATATACCTACTCACTATATATAATATATACTATATAACATACTGTACTCACTATATATATAACATATACTAGCTATATAATATCTAACTATACATACACTATACTACTCAATTATACTATATAATATACCGTACTCTATATATAAATCATCCTATATAATATCCACCGTACTCACTATATATAATCTATACTATATAATATCCCTCTCACTATATATAATCAACTATACAATAACCTGTCTCACTATTATAATCTACTACTATATAACACCGTACTCATACTAATCTACTATACTACATACTCTATATTCTTATATATAACATACCGTACTCCCTATTATTAATCTATACTATAGTAACATACCAGACTCACTATTATAATATATACTTATAACATACTTGTCACTCCTCATATATTCAATCTATACTATATAACTACCGTACTCACTATATATAATATCTACATATCACATACCGTACCTCACTATTATAATCATATCTATATAACATACTGTACTCACTATATATAATCTATACTATATAACATATCGTACTCACTATATATAATATATACTATATAAACAACCCTGCTCACTATATCAATATATACTATATAACATTCGTAACTCCACTTATATAAATCTATACTATATAACATACCGTACTCACTATACTATAATCTATACTATATAACATACCGTACTCCCTATATATAATATATACTATATAACATACCATACTCACTATATCCTATAATATAGTACTAGAAGCATACATACTCCACTGATAACTATATACTATACGTATAACATACCGTACTCACTATATATAATATCTAATAGAAATACCTACTCACTATATATAATATAACATCCGTACCTCACTATATATAATATAGTACCTGTCTAAATACCGTACTCACTATATTCTATATTACTGTATAACATACGTACTCACTGTATCATCGACTATACTATATAACTACCGTACTCAATATATAATATAATACTATATAATATACCGTACTCACTATATATAATAAATATAACATACGACTCACTATTAATCATATAACTGTCATAACATACCGTACCACTATATATAATATTACATATAACATCCGTACTCACTATTATATCTACTATCTAACATACTGCCACCACTATATTATATATACTATATACGTACTGTACTCACTTATATAATCTATACTATATAACAACGGTACTCACTGATATATAAATATACTATAAATACCGTCTCACTCATATAATCTAACTATATAACATACTTTACTCACTATAATAATATATCACTATATACATACCGTACTCACTATATATATATCTATATAATATACACTACCGTACTCACTAGATATAATTATAACTATATACATCCGTACTCACTATATATATCTATACTATATACATACTGCACTCACTAATATAATATATATATAACATACCGTACTCACTATATAAATCTATACTATATAACACTACTGCACCACTATAATAATATTACTATATAACGTGATGTACTCCTATATATAATCTATACTATATACATACTGTACTCACTATATATAATATATACTATATAACATACTGTACTCCCTATAATATAATCTGATACTATATAACATACTGTACTCACGTAAATATATACTATATAACATACCGTACTCACTATATATAATCTATACTATATAACATACTGTACTCCCACTAATTTAAATATAAGTATTACTATATAACCTACCGTAACTCCTATAATAATATATCCACTCACTAATATCTAATAACTACTGATATACATATCGTACATATATCATATACATATGTTCACTATATTAATTATCAATATACCGACTCCCTATATATAATATATAACTATATAATATACCGTCACTCACTATATATAATATATCTATATAATATCCCGTACTCACTATATCTAATATATACTATATGGTTAGTGTGGTGTATGCGCTGGCTTGCACCATTAAAATTTTTTTTAAAAATTTTGCGCAACTCGTAGCCTTTACTATTGTGGTGGTCGGAGCCGTTGCATAAAAAAACTTACGTCTACCTGCCGGGTCCGCGATGCGAAATCTCACAAAGGATTTCAAGGCAACTCTGTTTATCCGAAATTAAGCCCCTAATACGGGGACGCTCACAGCCAATGGCTGATATATATATACAGGGAGATCAATAAACGTTCTTATTGTTTAAAATGGAGCTAATTTTTGCCCCCACCAATCAATGTTAGCTTTCAGATGGTAAATAAGATCTGATTGTTGGGCAAATTAGCTCCATTTTAACAATAAGAACTTTTCTTGAATTCTCCTTGATATGGTGATAGTTATATATCCGGAAGAAATGGAACAGTACGGCACCTGGGACACTCGTGGTTGCAGGGGCCACTGCCAGCTCCCCGTTTTCATCCCTTTTTAATTAGTCACATTTATTAAAAACTATTCATGTTTTCAAATTTCATATACCTACCCCTGTAGCGGCCTGTGCTTTTTTTGGTCCAGAACTCCCTCGTAGACTTCTAATATCCTTATAATTTTAACAATGGGATACTTATCCTTATAATACATAGTGGTACCCAATATTCCCTGGTATAACTCAGTCTGTGTTCCCTGTACATTTATATAGACACAGAACTTCCTCTGTGACTTCTATCGTCCTTATATTTACAGTAGGGGATACATTATCCCTTAGTAATCGAGTGGTACCAGAGTTCCTGTAACTCCGTCTGTGTCCTTGTACCTTTATTAGACACCGATAACTCCTCAGTGACTTCTGAACTATTCCTTATAATATTACGTGGGGATACATTATCCCTTATAATACATGAGTGGTACCCATAGTTCCTGTATACTCAGTTCTGTTTCACTTGTACCTTTATATAGACACAGACTCCTCAGTGACTTCTAATATCATTATATTTACAGTAGGAGATACATTATCCCTTATAATACATGAGTGGTAACCGCCAGAGTTCCCGTGATAACTCATCTGTGTTTCCTGTGTACCTTTATATGGACCACGAACTCCTCATGACTTCTAATTCCTTATAATTTCCTTAGGGATTCATTATCCCTTATAATACATAAGTGGGTACCCAAGTTTCCCTGTATAACTTAGTCTGTATCCTTGTACCTTTAAATAGGCAACAGAACTCCTCAGTGACTTCTAACTATGCCTTATATTTACAGTATGGGATACATTATCCCTTATAAGTACATGAAAAAGTGGTCCCAGATCCCTGTATAACTCACCTGTGTCCTGTACCTTTATAGAGACACAGAACTCCTCGTGACTTCTAGTATCCTTATAATTACCTAGCTGGGGGGTGCATTATCCCACTATTTACTACATTCTCTTCCCCACCATGGAGTAAAATGGTGCGGCTTGTGTTGATGGGAGGGTGCTAGATGAAATAGGCTTCTGTTCCAAAGAGTTTCTGGCGGTATTAAAAGACAAAGAGGATTTCTCGTTTTTGTGGATAATGTTAATGTTGACGCCACATGGCCTCTCGCAAACTAGCCCATCACTACTGTCAGGATTTACGGTAACTGGGGGGTATACGATGGATACAGTAATTCAGTGACAATATTTTTCTCTCCAGTAAAAGTGAGAGATGTTAATGGTTGGTTTGAATAGAATCCATTTTCAAATCTAAGGTTTCATGTCCCAACGAAACTGTTCGAACTCCCGAATTTCATGGAACGGATTTTAGAATTTTCTGTTTTTATCGAAAATCGAAAGTAGACGATTCAAAAATCAAAAACAAAGTAAGGATTTCAAAACCGTAATCTCGAATTTTCGAACTTTCAAAATTTCCGAAAATTTCGAAAATTCCAAAAACGTAATGAAACTCGAACCTCTCTAGTTCAAAGCAATGAAATGAAACTTTTCTTTCAATTCTTATAAGCAAAATTCTCCTCTCCACTGGTCTAAAAAAAAAACAGAACTTCTCCCGCTATTGTGGCCTCTCCCGCGGCCCAGAGTGCTGTACCCATAGGACACCCATAGGGAGAAATCCTTTTGTCTCCAAAAGAAACATCCATGATTATGCAGAAGTATTTTCTCTGTACAGACACCGGGTTTTCTTCAGTGAAACTGCCCTCCCCTCCAGAGGAGCAATTAATTGATTAATGGATAAATGGTCCAGGGGTTTTAGATCGGGTCCTAACAGGGTGAGGCTTTTAAATATATGTATATTATATACGGATTATATGATAATTAATTTTATATCTAATGCAATGATTATCATCACGTTGGCCAATACCACATTTCATTTTCCTTTGTTTATAAAGTCTATACTTACAAACCAACAGATATCTGTTGTTTGGTCGGTATGGCCAAAAAAATCCGAGATGATTTGGGCATGTGCGTGAACAATGTGGTCCCTAGGATACATTGTGCTGTTACCGACCACTTTATAACGGTGAACGGTCAGGACAGAAATTGTCCGTGTCCCCCACCTAAATGTTTGTTTTACTGAATTAATCCACATTTCATTCTTTACATTGTGGTCTTTTAAAGTCAGAGCTGGTACAGTAACGATGTATCTGAAAAAACAAAAAAAAATAATATATATATATATATATAACCGTCCAACCGCCAAGGTTAAAAAATAGCCTGGGGGGCTGCTACAGGATGTCACTCAAAACGTATAAAGGTAAGAGAGAGCTTTTTATAGAATTTTTAATTAGTGGTCACAGCCTGCCTTTGGGAGTGCTCTATACCTTATACGTTTGTTTATCTATATAAAAATGCCTTATAATATATATGCACTTACAATTTGACTTGTACCCAAGCTATACAACCACCTCCAGGATTTCTAATGTCCCTATTCTCTATGTATATGTCTATTACAGTCTATGTAACAATCTATGAACAGTCTCTTTAACAATCTATGTAACAGTCCCTATTTAATAACATCATGTAACAGTCTATGTAACAATCTATGTAACGTCTATGTACCCAATGTACAGTCTATGTAACAATCTATGTACAATCTAGAGTCTATGTTACAGTCTATGTAAACAATCTTGTACATCCTATGTACTCCTATGTAACGTCATGTTAACATGTCTATGTAACAGTCTTGTAACAGATCTATGTAACACCTAATCTATGTAACATGTCTATGTACCAGTCCCTATATAACAGCCTAATTAACAGTCTATGATCAAACAGTCTATGTACACAGTACATTCATTAACACATCATGTAACAAGTCCTTGGTAACATCATGTACAGTCTATGTAAGTCTAATGTACAATCTAATGTAACATTCTATGATCAAACAGTCCTATGTAACAGATCTATGTAACAGTCGTCTATGTACAATCTTATGTAACAGTCTATGTAACAAAGTCTATGTACAAATCTATGTAACAGTCTATGTAACAATCTAAATAACAGTCTCTGTAACAGTCATATGTAACAACCATGTAACAGTCTATGTACCATCTATGTAACAATCTCTGTAACCGTCTATGTAACCGTCTATGTACCCCAAGCTATGTAACAGTCTTTGTAACAGTCTATGTTACAATCTATGTAACAATCAGTTAACACCAATGTAACAGTCTATTGTAACAGTCTCTGTAAACCAATTTCACAGTCTAGTAACAACTCTATAACGTCTATGTAACAATCTATGTAAGTCTAGGTTAACATCTATGTAACAGTCCTATGTAAGAACTATGTAAACTGTCATGTAACAGTCTATGTAACAGTCTATGAAGAAACTAATATAACAAGTCTATGTAACGCTCTATGTACAATCTATGTAAACAATCTATGTACCAGTCTATGAAACATCTATGTAACAGTCCTATATAACAATCTATGTCACAGTCTATGTAACAATCTATTAACGTATTCACTCTATGTACAATCTATGTAAAGTCTATGTAACCCAGTCTGTAACACCTAATGTAACAGTCCCTATGTAACAGCTCATGTAACCGCTCAATGTACAGTCGATGAACATCCTTGTAACATCTATGTTAACAGTCTATGTACATCTGTAATATTGTAACAATCTATGTAAGTCCTATGTAACAAGCTAGTAACAGTCATGTAACAATCTATGTACACAATCTATATACAATCTTGAACACCACCATGTACACATCTATTGACAACCAATGTAACAGTCTATACTAAGTCTATGTACAAGCTAGTAACGTCTATGTAACAAATCTATGTAAGTCTATGTAACAATCTATGAATCGCGTCTATGATACGTCTATGTACACATCTATATATACAGTCTATGTAAAGAAACTTTGTAACAGTCTATGTAACAGTTCTATGTAACACGTCTATATAACAATCTAGTAAACATCTATGTAACAGCCTAGAAAATCCTATGTAACACAGTCCTATGTAGCAGTCGCCTATATTCAGAGTCACGCGTATGTAGCAGTCTAGTAACGTGTCCTATTAAACCCACTATGTAACAGTCTATGACACCCAGGGTAGATAAGAACAGGGCATCAGATCCTCCCCCCCCCCCCCCCCCTAAACTGGCCTGCATACGGATTTCATAGCACCAATCCCACAATCATGTAAGTCAGCCCTCCATCCCACACACCCCCTCCACAGTCCACCTATGCAGGCGGCATTAAAAGTTGTTTCAGGTTGTCAAAAACCCCTAGAATACCCCTGACTGCCCACAACAAGTTTCCAACTCCCGCAGGTGGAGGAGTTCACAGACTGCAGGAACCCCCTACAAATTGGGGGGTGGGCCCCATATAAGGAACCACATGGTCGGTGCAATCTTGTCTGACAAAAAACATAAAAAGATTAAAAACCTTACACCAATTATATTTCCGTGAATTGGTGTCCCATGGACATAAAAGAGATAACCGACCTGTTTGCTGCGTCACTGATTGGTTTCCGAATTATGGAATGTTTGAGGTCACGCGTGACCTGCTGTGATTGGCCACCTTCTTGTCCTCCTCTCTAATCTACTTGGTTTGTTATCACCATAAAACAAGTGAGACGTGAACTGGAACTGGGGACAAGTTTTCCGGCGAGTAGGAACATGAAGAGCGGAACAATAGAAACGTAATTTCACTTGTTCTGCAGAGAGAGCGGGTAATGTGAGGCCGTTAATCTATACTTATGATTGCCATTTTTAATTGAAATAGGCGGCGGTGCCCTGGAAGGACGTTGGGTTGGAGAGGGCTTTTAAAGCCCCTACCCAGGCATTGGTGAGGCTTGGCTGGACTGACAATCAGGTAAGTTTGGAAACGTATTGTACACTCTGCGGCCTCATTGAATTGGAGACACTTACAGGCCACGTTTATAAATAAATCTCTAATAAACCCATTGTGCCATTTACAGCAGCAAATCTGCGCTTAGAGGGATCGGACCCCAAATCAACTTATGTTTGTAATAACCGTACACATGATTATACACCACCATTGTGGTTTGGGGTCAAACAATACGCACTGAACTCTAGGGGATAGACTTGACCAATTAACTAGATAGATAGATAGTAGATAGATAGATAGATAGATAGATAGATGGATGGATTGATGGAATGGATGGATGGATGGATGGATGATGGATGATGGAATGGATGGATGCTGCTGGCTGGCTCTGGCTGCTGGCTCCTCGCTCGCTCGTCTCGCTCCTGTCTGCTCGCTGATCCTGGGCCTGGCATCGTCGCTCGTCAGCTCGCTCGCTGCTCTTGCTCGCTTCGCTCGCTGCGGTCTCCTCGCTCGCTCGCTCGCTCTCGTCTCGCTCTCTCGCTAGCGTCCGCTCGCTCTCGGCGCGCCGCGCTCCTCGCTCGCTCGCCTCGCTCGCTCGCTCTCTCCTCGCTGTCTGCGGTTCGGTCGTCCGCTCGTCTCGCTTGGTCGGTGCGGGCTCGGTCGCTCGCTCACTCGCTCGCTTGGTCGGTCGTCGGTCGCTCGTCAGCTCTGGTCGCTTGCTCGGTGGTCGGTCCGAAGCTTCGCTGCGTCGCTTTGCGTCGGCGCTTGCTCGTCGCTTCGCTCGCTCACTCGCTGTGCGCGCTCGCATCGCTCGCTCGCTTGGTCGTCGTCGGTCCTGCCGCGCTCGCTCGCTTGGCTCTCGGTCGGTCTGTAGGTCGGTGGTCGGCGGTCCGGTCGTCGCTCGCTCGCTCCGCTCGCTCGCTAGCTTCTTGCTCGTTCGCGTCGGGTCGGGTCGGTCGGTCGCTCGCTCGCTCGCTCGCTCGCTCGCTCGCTCCGCCTAGCTCGCTTCGCTATGCTTGCTTGCTTGCTTGCTCGGTCGGTCTCCGCTCGCGTCCTCAGCTCGCTCTCTCGTCGCTTGCTCGTCGGTGGTCGCTCGCTCCTCGGTCGAGTCCTGTCGCTCGCTCGCTCGCGCGCTTCGCATCGCTCCTCGCTGCTCGGTCGTCCCGCTCGCTCGCTCCGCTCGCTCGCTCCTCGCTCGCTCGCTCGTTCGTCGCTGTCGCTCGCTCGCTCGCCCCCTCGCTCGCTTGCTAGTCGGTCGGTCGCTCGCCGCTCGCTCGCTCGCTTGCCTCCGGTCGGTCGGTCGCGCGCTTGCTCGGTCGCTTCTTCTGTCGCTCCTCGTCTCTCGCTCCGCTCCTCGCTTGCGCGCTCCCCGCTCGATCGCTCCTCGCTCGCTACTCGCTTGCGCGCTCGATCCTCGCGCTCGCTCGCCTCGCTTTTCGCCGCCCGCTCGCCCGCTCTTCTCGACTCGCTCGCTCCCGTCTCGCCGCTCGCGTCGCTGCTGCTCAGCTCGCTCAGCTCGCCTTGCTGCGCCTCCCTCGCTCCTGCTCTCGCTCGCTGCCTCCTCGCTCTCGCCTCGCTCTCGCCTCGCTGCGGCTCCCGCTCCCGCCATCCGCTCGCTCGCTTCGCCCGATCTCGCCCTTCGCTGCCGCCCTCTCTGTCGCTCGCTCGCTCGCTCGCTGCCTGGCTCGCTCGCCTCGCTCGCTCCGAGCTTCGCTCGCCTGCTTCGCTCGCTCGCTCGCTCGCCTTGCTTGCTTGTTCTTGCTCTCTCGCTCGGTCGCTCCCTGCTCTTGCGTCGCGCCGCTGCGTCGCTCCTCCCCTCGCTCCGCTACCACTGCTCCGCT
The DNA here is from genome assembly GCA_019447015.1 of Hymenochirus boettgeri. Classification (NCBI taxonomy): domain Eukaryota; kingdom Metazoa; phylum Chordata; class Amphibia; order Anura; family Pipidae; genus Hymenochirus; species Hymenochirus boettgeri. Next base: position 7,042,274 of record CM033471.1, on the reverse strand, counting down.
CTTCTCGCTTGCCGCTCGCTCGCTCCTCGCTCGCTCGCTCGCTTCGCTGCTCGCTCGCTGCTTGCTTGCTTGCTCGCTCGGTCGCTCGCTCCGCTCGCCCCCTCGCTTGCGCGCTCAGCTGCTGTTGCATCGCTGTCTCGCTCGACTCGCTCGCTGTCCGACGAGCGCCCGCGCTCACCTCCACCTGACCTTACTCCTATCTTCCCTTCTCTTCCCTCTATCTCATTTCTTTTAATCGCACGCGCTCTTTCTAGGCTCTTTATGTGGTTTTTAGTTGTTAGTTGTCTTTTGTCTCATCCGCAGATTATTGGCGCGTCAGCAGCGCACTCCGTCTTCTGGTTCCCATTGGCCCAGCATTCCCAACACTCAATTGTGTCATGGAATGTTGGACACTGCAGTAATGTGGACTAGAGTACCCAGGGCCCCAGAGCCTTTCTGCAGTTAATAAACTCACGTAGCCGTAATTTTTTAGAGTTCATTCTCCACAAACATTTCTCTTTAGTTCCTTCAAGGGTCACCTGGATTTTTCACATTGCCAGGACAACTCCTTGTGCAGCCCCAACTGGGGATATCATGCTAACAGATTTCTCCCTGGGTCAGTTGAAATGTGTTCAGTTCCTTTCAACTTGCCGACTGAAGTCTTCTTACCTTGTCAATGCTGCTCAGTGTTTCACCCTGGGGGGGGGTAACCATTCTGTTGTTTACAGAGACACATGTACTCACGAACACTGATTAGGGAGATGTTCATATCGAACACTCGTCTCCTCTCTCCGCCGGTGAAGTGTTACATGACAAATTGGGAATGTATATCTGAAATCTATTTAAAGAGCAAATATGATTACTCCCTCCGCGGACAGTAGTTCCCCTCCTCCCCCCTACAGTATTTACCCTCCTCACCCTGGTCAGTATTTCCCCTCCTCCCCCCCTACAGTTAGTTACCCCCCCCCCCTGTACAGTATTTACCCTCCTCCCCCCCTACAGTATTTCCCTCCTCCCCCTGTACAGTATTTACCCTCCTCCCCTCTGTACAGTATTTACCCTCCTCCCCCTTCATGTCATTTACTCTCCTCCCCCTAGCAGTATTTACCACCTCCTCCCCCCCCTACAGTAATTTACCCCTCCCCATACAGTATTTTACCTCCCCCCCTTACAGTATTTACCCTCCTCCCCCTCTGTACAGTATTTACCCTCCTCCCCTCTGTACAGTATTTACCCTCTTCCCCCCTATACAGGTATTTACTCCTCCTCCCCCTAAAGTATTTACCCTCCTCCCCCCTACAGTATTTACCCTCCTCCCCCTGTACAGTATTTACCCTCCGCCCCCCTGACAGGAGTTTACCCTCCTCCCCTCTGTACAGTATTTACTGTCCTCCCCCTACAGTATTTACCCTCCTCCCCCCTACAGTATTTACCCTCCTCCCCCTGTACAGTATTTACCCTCCTCCCCCCTATACAGTATTTACTCTCCTCCCCCTACAGTATTTCCCGCCTCCCCCCTACAGTATTACCCCTCCTCCCCCTGTACAGTATTTACCCTCCTCCCCCCTGTACAGTATTTACCCTCCTCCCCGCTGTACAGTATTTACCCTCCTCCCCTCTGTACAGTATTTACTGTCCTCCCTCTACAGTATTTACCCTCCCTCCCCCACTACAGTATTTACCCTCCCCACCTGTAACAGTATTTACCCTCCTCCCCCCTATACAGTATTTACTCTCCTCCCCCTACAGTATTTACCCTCCTCCCCCTACAGTATTTACCCTCCCCCCTGTACAGTATTTACCCTCCTCCCCCTGTACAGTATTTACCCTCCCCTCTCTATTACAGTATTTACCCCTCCTCCCCTCTGTACAGTATTTACTGTCCTCCCCTTATCATATTTACCCTCCTCCCCCCCTACGTATTTACCCTCCTCCCCCCTGTACAGTATTTACCCTCCTCCCCCCCTGTACAGTATACAGTATTTACCCTCCTCCCCCTGTACAGTATTTACCCTCCTCCCCCTGTACAGTATTTACCCTCCTCCCCCCAATACAGTATTTCCTCTCCTCCCCCTACAGTCATTTACCCTCCTCCCCCTACAGAATTTACCCTCCTCCCCCCTACATCTTTAACCCTCACCCCCCCTGTACAGTATTTACCCTCCTTCCCCCTGTACAGTATTTACCCTCCTCCCACCTAAAGTATTTACCCTCCTCCCCCTGTACATATTTACCCTCCTCCCCCTACAGTATTTACCCTCCTCCCCCCCCACAGTATTTAGCAATTCTCCCCCCCTACAGTATTACCCTCCTCCCCTTGTACAGTATTTACCCTCTTCCCCCTACAGTATGTTTACCCTCCTCCCCCCTACAGTATTTACCCTCCTCCCCCTACAGTATTTCCCCTCCTCCCCCCCTACAGTATTTACTCTCCTCCCCCCTACATTACTTACTCTCCTCCCCCCCTACAGTATTTACCCTCCTCCCCCTACAGTACTTACTCTCCTCCCCCCTACAGTATTTACCCTCCTCCCCCCTACAGTATTTACCCTCCTCCCAGTACAGTATTTACCCTCCTCCCCCCTGTACAGTATTTTACCCTCCTTCCCCCCTACGTATTTTACCCTCCTCCCCCTACAGTATTTACCCTCCTCCCCCCCCTACAGTATTTATCTCTCTTCCCCCTACAGTATTTACTCTCCTCCCCCCTACAGTATTTACCCTCCTCCTCCTACAGTATTTACCCTCCTCCCCCCCTACAGTATTTACTCTCCTCCCCCCTACAGTATTTACCCTCCTCCCTCCTAAGTAGTTACCCCCTCCCTCTTATCCACCCCATCCCCATATCTTAACCGATTCCCCTTTGGAAAACCTGTAAATGAATATTACAGATACACCATGACCTGGATTATGAATATTACAGATATTCTGTGACCTGGATGGATGATATTACAGATACCATGACCTGGATGGGGGGATGAATATTACATATATACCATGACCTGGATGGATAATATTACAGCTATACCGTTACCTGGATGTATGAATATTACAGATATACAATGACCTGGATGAATTGAATATTCAGATATACCATGACCTGGATTGATGATATTCCAGATATACCATGAGCCCACCCCCTGGATTGATGAATTTTCAGATATACCGTTTACCTGGATGGATGAATTTACAGATATACCAAATGACCTGGATGAATGAAATATTACAGATATACAGTTACCTGGATTGGATGAATGTACAGATCTACCGTGACCTGGATGGAGAATTATTACAGATCTACCATGACCTTGATGATGATATTACAGATATACCTTACCTGGATGGATGCAATATAACGATATACCCACTGACCTGGGATGGATGAATAATTCAGATTATCGTTACCTGAATGGATGATATTACAGATATCAATGACCTTGATTATGAATATTACAGATATACCGTTACCTGGATGGATAATATTACAGTACTCAATGACCTGGATGAATGAATATATTACAGTATATACCGTTACCTGGATGGATGAATATTCAGATATACCGTTACCTGGATGGGATGAATATTACAGATCTACATGACCTGGATGGAATAATATTAACAGATATACCGTTACCTGGATGATTATATTACAGATATACCGTGATCTGGATGAATGAATATTACAGATATACCGTGACCTGGAGGATGAATATTACCGATATACCATGACCTGGATGTATGAAATATTACAGATATACTGACCTGGATGAATGAATATTACAGATATCCCGTGACCTGGATGGATGAATTATTACATATATAACAATGCCTGGATGAATGAATATTACAGATTTACCGTGAATCTGGATGAATGAATATTACCGATGATACGTGACCTGGATGAATGAATATTCAGATAGACCGTGCCTGTATGGGATGAAATTACAGATATCCATGACCTGTATCTAATGAATATTCAGATATACCATGACCTGAGATGAATATTACAGATTATTACCATGACCTGGATGGATGAATATTACGATATATCGTGCCTGGATGGTGAATATTACAGATATACCGTGACCCGGATGGATGAATATTACTAGATACCGTGACCTGGATGAATGATTATTACAGATATACCGTACCCGGATGGATGAATATTACATATATATCACCGTGACCCGGATGGGATGAACTATTACAGATATCCGTGACCTGGAGGATGAAATATTACAGATATGACCGTGACCCGGATGAATGAAGATTACAGATATAACCGTGACTGGATGAATGAATATTAAGATTACCGTGACCTGGATAGAAATGAATATTACAGATTATACGTGACCTGGAGTGAATGAATATTACAGATCCACCGTGACCTGGATGAATCATATTACAGATATACCGTGACCTGGCTGGATATTAACGATAATCCGTGACCTGGATGAAGAATATTAAGATAATACGTGACCTGGATGATGAATATTAAGTATACCGTGACCTGGATGGATGATATTTACCAGATACACCCGTACCTGGATGAATCAATATTACAGATATTCGTGCCTGATGAATGAATATTACAGATATACCGTGACTGGATTAATGATATTACAGATATACCGTGACCTGGATGAATAAATATTACCGATATACCATGACCTGGATGAATGAATTTAAGATAACCGTGACCTGGATGGATGGATATACCGATATACCGTGACCTGGATGAATCATATTTACAGATATATCGTGCCTTGATGAATGAATATTACAGATATACCGTGACCTGGATGAATGATATTACAGATTATACCGTGAGCCTTTTGATTAATAAATATTACAGATCATCAACCGTGTCTGATGAATTTAATATTCAGATATACCGTGACCCTGGATGAATCAATATTACAGAATATAAAACCATGACCTGGATGAATTAGAGGCTTTGACAATCATTCATGAGCAGTAGAACATTGACAAATAAACTACATTGAAGGTCAATATCTAATCTAGATACTATAATCTCCTTTTACTGTATTACAGTAAAACTCACTGTAATGTATTTTAACTGTAACTATACAATAGTGCATGGGACCATACCACATTAAAGTAATCCTGTACTGTACTTACCTGTGCTGTACTGTATGTACTATATTTTAATGTGCTTATTAATGTATGGTACTGTGGCAATATTATACTAACTGTACTTTACTTCAATATGCTGGACTGTAATTTATATGCGTAACTTGAAGTAAAGAAATGGCCGAACTTCAGTACAAGTGGGACAAGTTCCGAATTCGGACCTAAGTTATAGTAAGTGTTTAGCTCGAAAGGTCCCTGGATGATTACAGCTAAACTAATACAATGGTCACTTACTGTAAATTGCTGTGCACCTGGAAATGGTCTGGGGAACACGTCACTGTCCACCAAAACTTGTTAAACACTTCTTAAACACAAGCGGCAATAGTCAGGTTTTGCGCAACTCAATCGAGGGTTCACTGACAATTCGAGGGTTTACCAAAGATATTTTTTGAGTTATCGAAAATCAATCATACATTCGAGAATTAAGGCGCAAATAAACGATACTTTTCGAGGGTTAACGACATTGTAAGGGGATACGTTTAATGGGGAAAATCATTGTAAGTGGGATACGTGGAATGGGGGATACATTGTAAGGGGATATGTGGAATGGGGGTACATTGTAAGGGGGGATATGTGGAATGGGGAAACATTGTAAGTGTGATACGTGGAATGGGGGATACATTGTAAGGGATATGTGGATGGGGGATACATTTTAAGTGGGATACGTGGAATGGGGGATACATTGTAAGTGGGATTGTGGAATGGGGATACCATTGTTAAGGGGATACGTGGAACTGGGGGATACATTGTAAAGGGGAATACGTGGAATGGGGGTACATTGGAAGGGGGATCGTGGAATGATATACATTGTAATCGGTGGTATGTGGAAGGGGAACATTTAAGGGGGATACGTGGAAGGGGGGATACATTGTAAAGTGGGAACATGGAATGGGAATACATTTGTTAGGGGGCTTATGTGGAATGGGGATACTTGTAGGTGGGATCGTGGATGGGGGATACTTGTAGGGGATACGTGGAATGGGAATACATTGTAAGGGGGATATGTGGAATAGAGGGATACATATATAAGGGGGATATGTGGAATGGGATCATGTAATGGGGGGATACATTGTAAGGGGATATGTGTCATGGGGGTACATTGTCAGGGATTATGTGGAATGGGGGATACATTGTAAGGGGGATACGTGGGGGGGATACATTGTAAGGGGGATACGTGGAATGGGGACACATTGTAAGTGGGATAAGTGGAACGGGGATACATTGTAAGGGGGAAATGTGGATGGGGATACATTGTAAGGGGGATACATTGTAGTGGGATACGTGGAATTGGGGATACATTGTAAGGTGGATAGGTGGAATGGGGGAACATTGTAAGGGGGATACTGGACTGGGGGTACTGTAGGGGGATATGTGGAATGGGGGATACATTTAAGGTGATATGTGGAATGGGGGATACATTGTAAGGGATTGTGGAATGGGGATACAATTGTAAGGGGATATTGGGAATGGGGGATACATTGTAGGGGGATACCTGTCATGGGGCAATACATTTTAAGAGGATATATGGAATGGGGATTCATTGGTAAGGATATGTGGAATTGGGGTATACATTTGTAAGGGGGATACGTGATGGTGGAAACATTGTAAGGGGGGACTACGTGACCTGGGGGACAACAGTAAGGGGATATGTGGAATGGGGGATATATTGAAGGGGTAAAACGTGGAATGGGGATACATTGTAATGGGATATGTGGAATGGGGATATATTGTAAGGGGGATAGGGAATGGGGGACACATTGTAAGGGGGAGACGTGGGATGGGGGAACTTGTAAGGGGGATATGTGGAAGGGGGATTATTGTAAGACCCTAGATAGATAGATAGATAGATAGATAGATAGATAGATAGATAGATAGATAGCCAGATAGATAGATAGATCTTTTATTTAAGGCACACAAATGCACTTTGCTGCAATTCCTTTTCAGAGCACAGGCGATAACCATTTTTTTGCGAATCGCATGTTACAGCCCGATGCAATGTTGCCACAGAAAGTGTTTTACGTCATGACATCTACTAACATATACATCATTACAATGTTTGAAAATATCGTTAGCCAAAAAATTTTATACTTTATTTTGTTGTGCTAAATAAAGTAAACAGAATCAACTTTTAGAATCGACCCTCTGGGTCCTCACGGTTTTAATCTGACAGTGTTAAGGGCACGGGCACACTGCAACGCAAATGCAATTGCACACGGAATCGCATGCGATTTCATGTGCGATTTTGCTGTGTTTGCGCATGCATTTTTTCATTAAGTATTGAAAAACGCATGCGATTGCAATTTAAAATGTGGAACACAAGTCGCAATCGCAATGCACCCGGAAACATGCGTTTTCAGTGCATTGCAACGTTTTCAATGATATGAAAAAACATGCAAGCGCAAATGCAAAAAAAGCGCACACAATAGGATCCTCTTATTTGAACTGTAAACCGTAAAGGTTCGTACACACGTGTGATGGCAGTACCCCACCCGCGACGCACAATGTGTACGAACATTTGATTCGGCCGATAATCTGCCCGTGTATGGACCCTTTATCAGCCGAAATGGCCGGTCGTTCAAAGATCCGCCTGGCCGGTCAGGTAATGATCAGCGACCGAATGGCCGTTTCAGACAATAAATGGCCCATACACGGGCTGATTATCATCCGAAACGAACGTTCGTACACATCATGCGACGCGGGTCGGGCTCGCGATCACACGTGTGTACGGACCTTTAATCTAACAACCTTTTTTATACTTTGAGCGATCGGCGGATGGAAATCTATTTCTAGTGATCAAAAAAAGAAAAACATGAGCGGCGTTGAAAAGGAAACGTGGAGATTTTCTTTGTTTAAAGACCGTTAACTGCCGGAAATGGAGGTGAGACCCGGGGCGGTGAGAACAGACGCCAAGAGCATTTTTTTTTTTTTTTTTTGTGGCTTTATTTTTACCTTGTGAAACAGGTAGCGGCACTTTGGAAGATCACACCTTTGGCATTAGCAGGAGGAAGTTGTATTGAACATCGGAAGGTGTTAATTAAAAGTTTTAATTAATGTTAATCACCTCTCATTTTCATCGGCAACCTATTCACCGCCAGATGTTGTATTATTACACCTGAAGCTTTTTTTTATTTTGATCGTTTCTTTAAATTGTGTGTGTAATGCAATTCTACCCAAATCTTTCCCCGAGCCCTGCTAAGGAGTGTGTGTGGCTGCCACTAGGGGGCCTAATGGAGTCTATTGTTGTGGGGTTTGGGAAACATTTGGGTTGGGTACACACGGGGCTATTATTTGTCCCGACCGAGCGTTCGCTGAGAGCGAGTGATCTGCCGGGACAAATGACTGTTGGTTGCAGCAAAAGTGCGCACGGCAGATTGTGCGGTCACATAGGGATCCGTAAATCTCCCATGATTTACCAATGGACCCGATCCACGGCACTATCGGTCCGTTGGACGGAAATATCGGCAGGTGTGTACCCAACTTTAGTCCTTGGGGGACTGGAGCCCCTGAATCTAAGCAACTCATTGTTAGCCTATTAGTGGGCACCAAGATAACTTCCACTTTAAACTGTTTTTGAGCTCTAGGACTGAGTGGATACATTAACTATGAGGCTCCAATAATGTAGCAAGGGCAAGACACAACTCAATGGCAACTGGCATACAACGTACCTTTTATTTGTTTACAATGTATCCTTCCACCTCTGAGAGACATTAAACAAAAATGTTGCATGATCCATCTCTTAACATGTCCCATGTTGCATGATCCATCTATTAACATGTCCCATGTTACACGCTCCATCTCTTAACATGTCCCAAGTGGATGAGGGTAAATGGAAAGAAAACCTAATTCATGAACAGGATATGTAATAAATGCCATTTAGAGAGTGTCAAGGTGCCTATGTACTTTGTGGAGTGTGGGAGGAGTCTGCAGGGCTGCCACTTCCATGAAACAGTGAAAATCCTGCTCAATACAAGTCAATGCAGCGCGTTATAAATCCGTCATTGACTTCTATTTTATCGGCACTTCTGTATGTATGCATTTATATGTGTATATATGATCATATATATATGTATGTACAGTATGTTTGTATGTGGGGCTGTTTAAATGTATGCATGTTCATTTCTATGTGTAGGTATTTATGTATGTTTATGAATGGGGATGTATACATGTATGTAAGTGTGTGTGTATATATATATATATGCATAAATGTATGCATGTTCATTTAGATATACAACATATATAACATATATGCATGTTTATCTATATATGTATGTATGTGTATGTTTGTTTATGTATAAATGTACGTATTTTGTTTATATATATATATATGTATGTATGTTTATGTATATATGTATGTATGTATGTATGTATGTATGTATGTATATGTATGCATGTATGTATGTATGTTTAACCATGATCCTTAAATCGGATGTTTCTGAGTAAAATCCCCATAGACTTTGTGTGTGTGTTGTGATTGTTGGAATCACATTGCATGTAATAGAAATGAAGGATAATAAAATAGAAAACAGAAACTGTAGATTATCACCATATTATTTACATTTACCATTCCCACCAGCTATGAGAGGTTTACTATATGTCTGTAAAGAAAGCAGCCACTGGCGTTTAAAGCGATACACACCCTCGTGGATGGAATTAGCATGTTTAGCAGCTCGGTACACCCCCCCCTTCGAAACTTCTACTCCCAATATTCATATTTCCATCGCAGTGTCACAGAACCAACTGGTGTCTCTGCTGATTTAAAGTGAATTCTCATCACCTGGAGCCAAAACTTCCTCCCAAGCTTGTGAAGGTTCTGCTGGTGTGGAATTTGCTGACAACAGGTTTGTGTGAAGGTGAAACAGATAAATTACCACCGACTGTTCACAGTTACCTGGTGACACAGTATCAGCGCAATCACTTTGCCTTATGGCGAGGAAATAAGGAAAAATCCAAGGGCCATTCACTACTACAGGGAACTCTGGGTACCACTCATGTATTATAAGGGATAATGTATCCCCTACTGTAAATTATAAGGATATTAGAAGTCACTGAGGAGTTCTGTGTCTATATAAAGGTACAAGGACATAGACTGAGTTTATACAGGGAACTCTAGGTACCACTCATGTATTATAAGGGATATGTAATCCCCTACTGTAATTATAAGGATATTAGAAGTCACTGAGGAGTTTCTGTGTCTATATAAGGTACAAGGACACAGACTGAGTTATACAGGGAACTCTGGGTACCACTCATGTTTATAAGATGTTATCCCCCCCCTACGTAATTATAAGGATATTAGAAGTCACTGAGGAGTTCTGTGTCTATATAAAGGTACAAGGACACAAGACTGAGTTTATACAGGGAACTCTGGGTACCACTCATGTATATAAGGGATAATGTATCCCCTACTGTAAATTATAAGGATATTAGAATCAACTGAGGAGTTTCTGGTCCTATATAAAGGTACAAGGACACAGACTGAGTTATACAGGGAACTCTGGGTACCACTCATGTATTATAAGGTAATTGTATCCCCTACTGTAAATTATAAGGATATTAGAAGTCACTGAGGAGTTCTGTGTCTATATAAAGGTACAAGGACACAGACTGAGTTATACAGGAACTCTGGGTACCACTCATGTATTATAAGGATATGTATCCCCTACTGTAATTATAAGGGATATTAGAGTCACTGAGGAGTTCTGTGTCTTATAAAGGTACAAGACACAGACTGAGTTATACAGGGAACTCTGGGTACCACTCTGTATTATAAGGGTAATGTATCCCCTACTGTAAATTATAAGGATATTAGAAGTCACTGAGGAGTTCTGTGTCCTATATAAAGGTACAAGGACACAGACTGAGTTATACAGGGAACTCTGGGTAGCCACTCATGTATTATAAGGGATAATGTATCCCCTACTGTAAATTATAAGGAGCATTAGAAGTCACTGAGGATTCTTGTCCATATAAGGTACCAGGACACAGACTGAGTTATACAGGGAACTCTGGTACACCACTCATGTATTTAAAAGGATATGTATCCCCTACTGTAAATTATAAGGATATTAAAGTCACTTGAGGGTTCTGTGTCATATAAAGGTACAAGGACACAGACTGAGTTATACAGGGAACTCTGGGTACCACTCATGTATTATAAGGGATAATGTATCCCCTACTGTAATTATAAGGATATTAGAAGTCCACTGAGGAGTTCTGTGTCCATATAAAGTACAAGGACACAGACTGAGTTATACAGGGAACTCTGGGTACCACTCTGTATTATAAGGGATAATGTATCCCCTATGAATTATAGGATATTAGAAGTCACTGGGTTCTGTGTTATCAAAGTAACAAGGACACAACCATTTATACAGAGGAACTCTGGGTACCACTTCATGTATTAATAGGATAATGTATCCCCTACTGTAAATTAAGGTATTAAAGTCACTGAGGGGTTCTGTTCTATATAAAGGTTACAACGGCACAGACTGAGTTATACAGGAACTCTGGGTACCACTCATGTATTATAAGGATAATGTATCCCTACTGTAAATTATAAGGATATAGAAGTCATGAGGAGTTTCTGTGTCTATATAAGGTACAAGGACACAGACTGAGTTATACAGGGAACTCTGGTACCACTCATGTATTATAAGGATAATGTATCCCCTACTGTAAATTATACGGATATTAGAAGTCACTGAGGAGTTCTGTTGTCTATATAAAGGTACAAGGACACAGACTGAGTTATACAGGGAACTCTGGGTACCACTCATGTATTATAAGGATAATGTAATCCCCTACTGTAAATTAAAGAGATATAGAAGTCACTGAGGGGTTCTGTGTCTATATAAAGGTACAAGGACACAGCCTGAGTTATACAGGAACTCTGGGTACCACTCATGTATTATAAGGGTAATGTATCCCCTACTGTAAATTATAAAGGTATGAGAGTCACTGAGATGTCTGTGTCTATATAAAGGTACAAGGACACAGACTGATTTATACAGGGAACTCTGGGTACCACTCATGTATTATAAGGATAATGTATCCCCTATGTAAATTATAAGGATATTAGAAGTCACTGAGGAGTTCTGTGTCTATATAAAGGTACAAGGACACAGACTGAGTTATACAGGGACTCTGGGTACCACTCATGTATTATAAGGGATATGTATCCCCTACTGTAAATTATAAGGATATTAGAAGTCCACTGAGGGGTCTGTGTCTATGTTGGGTACAACACAGACTGAGTTATACGGAACTCTGGGTACCATCATGTATTATAAAGGGATAATGTATCCCCTACTGTAAATTATAAGGATATTAGAAGTCACTGAGGGGTTCTGTGTCTATATAAAGGTACAAGGACACAGACTGAGTTTATACAGGGAACTCTGGTACCATCCATGTTTAAAGGATAATGTATCCCCAAAAAAAAATACTGTAATTATAAGGATATTAGAGTCACTGAGGGTTCTGTGTCTATATAAAGGTACAAGGACACAGATTGAGTTAATACAGGAACTCTGGTACCACTCAATGTATTATAAGGGATAATACCCCTACTGTAAATTATAGAGGATATTATAGTCACTGAGGTTCTGTGTCTTATAAAGGTACAAGGACACGCTGAGTTATACAGGGAACTCTGGGTACCACTCAGTATTATAAGGATAATGTATCCCCTACTGTAATTATAAGGATATTAGAATTCACTGAGGAGTTCTGTGTCTATATAAAGGTACAAGGACACAGACTGAGTTATACAGGGAACCTGCTGGGTACCACTCATTATTATAAGGGATAATGTATCCCCTACTGTAAATTATATAGGATATTAGAATCACTGAGGAGTTCTGTGTCTATATAAAGGTACAGGACACAGACTGAGTTATACAGGGAACTCTGGTACCACTCATTATTATAAGGGTCATGATCCCCCTACTGTAAATTATAAGGATATTAGAAGTCACTGAGGAGTTCTGTGACTAACAAAGCACAGCCAGACTGAGTTTAACAGGGAAACTCCGTGGGACCACTCATGTTATTTAAGTTGGTGCATATAATTTGCATTATACAAGTCAAATTCTGGTCTATCTAGGTGGGAAGGTACTCTGTAGCAGATGTGAGAGGGATGGGGATACACGACTTCTCCAGCTCAGTAGGTAAGGTCGAGTTTCCTGCTTATCTGGGAAAGATAGTACTTTTCTAGACAGGTGGAGAGGATACGGATCCACTAAGTCCATTCCACAAGCGCAGTACTAGTTGTTACCTCAGTCCCTGGCTATCTGGGGAAGGTCTTTCTGTACGGGTGAGAAGGGTATCGGGCGTATACCAGTCCACTTCCTCCAGTACAGGAGGTACAGTCATTTCCCTGGCTATCTGGGGAGGTACTTTTAGTACAGTTGAGATGAGGGACATACACAGTCACTTCTCTCCTAGTACAGTAGGTACAGTCAGTTTCCCTGGCTATCTTGGGAAGTACTTTCTGTACAGTTGGAGAGGGATTGGATACATCAGTCACTCCTCCCCCAGTACAGTAGGTACAGGTCAGTTCCCTGGCTATCGGGGAAGGTACTCTGTACAGGTGGAGAGGATGGGATACACAGTCAGCTTCCTCCCATACTGTAGGTACAGGTTCAGTTCCCTGGCTATCGGGGAAAGGACTTTTACTGTACAGGTGAGAGGGATGGATACACGTCACTTCCTCCCAGTAACGTAGTGTACAGTCAGTTCCCTGCTATCTGGGAAGGTACTTCTGTAGGATGGATAGGGATGGATACACAGTCACTTCCTCCAGTACAGTAGGTACAGTCGTTCCCTGCTATCTGGGGAAGGTACTTCTGTACAGTGGAGAGGGATGGGATACACAGTCACTTCTCCCGTACATAGGTACAGTCAGTTCCCTGGCTGCTGGGGAAGGTACTTTCTGTACAGAATGGAGAGGGATGGGAATACACTGTCACTTCCTTCCGTCCAGTAGGTACAGTCAGTTCCCTGGCTATCTGGGAAGGTACTATACTGCTCAGTTGGAGAGGGTGGGATACACATCACTTCCCTCCGCCGTCACAGTAGGTTACAGTCAGTTCCCCTGGCTACTTGGGGATAGGTACTTTCTGTACAGGTGGAGAGGGATGGATACACCGTCACTTCCTCCCAGTACAGTAGGTACAGTCAGTTCCCCTGGCTACTGGAAGGTACTTTCTGTACAGATGGAGAGGGATGGAATACCAGTCACTTCCTCCCCGCGCAGTAGGTCATTCATGTTCCCTGGCTATCTGGGAAGTACTTTCTGTACAGATGGAGAGGGATGGGAACCATCACTTCCTCCCAGTACAGTAGGTACAGTCGTTCCCTGCTTATCGGGGAAGGTAACTTTCCTGTACAGGGGAGAGGGATGTGGATACACAGTCACTTCCTCCTATACGTAGGTACAGTCAGTTCCCTGGCTATCTGGGGAAGGTACTTTCTGTACAGTGGAGAGGGATGGGAATCACAGTCCACTTCCTCCCAGTAACAGTAGTACAGTCGCGTTCCTGGCTATCTGGGAGGACTTTCTGTACAGATGGAGAGGGATCGGAATCAACAGTCCCTTCCTCCCAGTACATGTAGTTAGCAGTCGTTCCCGTGGCTATCTGGGGAATGTACTTTCTGTCAGGTGGAGAGGGATCGGATACACAGTCACTTCCTCCCCAGTACAGTAGGTACAGTCATTTCCCTGGCTATCTGGGGAAGGTACTTTCTGTACAGGTGGAGAGGGATGTGGATACACAGTCACTTCTCTCCAGTACGTAGGTACAGTCAGTTCCCTGGCTATCTGGGGAAGGTACTTTCTGTACAGGTGGAGAGGGATGGATACACAGTTCACTTCCTCCAGTACAGTAGGTGTACAGATCAGTTCCCTGGCTATCTGGGTGAGGTCTTTCTGTACAGATGGAGAGGGATCGGGATACACAGTCATTCCCTCCCAGTACTTAGGTACAGTCAGTTCCCTGGCTATCTGGGGAAGGTACTTCTTTACAGGTGGAGAGGGATCGAGATACACAGTCCCTTTCCTCCCAGTAACAGTAGGTACAGTCGTTCCCTGGCTATCTGGGGAGGTCTTTCTGTACGATGGTAGAGGGATCGGGATACACAGTCACTTCCTCCCAGTACAGTAGTCAGTCATTCCCTGGCTATCTGGGAAGCTACTTGTCTGATACAGTGAGAGGGATGGATACACAGTCACTTCCTCCCAGTACGTAGGTACAGTCAAGTTCCCTGGCTATCTGGGGAAGGTACTTTCTGTACAGTTGAAGAGGATGCGATACACAGTCACTTCCTCCCAGTACACGTAGGTTACAAGTCCAGTTCCCTGCTATCTGGGGAAGGTACTTTCTGTACAGGTGGAGAGGGATGGGATAACACAGTCACTTCCTCCCAGTACAGTACGGACAGTCAGTTCCCTGGCTATCTGGTGAAGGTACTTTTCTGTACAGGTGGAGAGGGATGGGGATACACAGTCACTTCCCTCCCAGTACAGTAGTTGCAGTCGTTCCCTGGCTATCTGGGGAAGGTACTTTCTGTACAGTGGAGAGGGATGGGATACACAGTCACTTCCTCCCAGTACAAGTAGGTACATCAGTTTCCCTGCTATCTGGGGAATGTACTTTTCTGTACGATGGGAAAGAGGGATGGGGATACACAGTCCTTCCTCCAGTACAGTAGTACAGTCAGTTCCCTGGCTATCTGGGAAGGTACTTTCTGTACAGATGGAGAGGGATTGGATACACAGTCACTTCCTCCCAGTACAGTAGGTACAGTCGTTCCCTGGCTATCTGGGAAGGTACTTTCTGTACAGATGAGGAACGGGATGGATACAACGTTCACTTCCTCCAGTACAGTAGGTCACAGTCAGTTCCTGGCTATCTGGGGTAAGGTACTTCTGTACAGATGGAGAGGATGGGGATACACAGTCACTTCCTTCCAGTACTAGTAGGTACAGTTCAGTTTCCGGGCTACGGGAAGGTACTTTCTGTACAGGTGGAGATGGATGGGTATCCACAGTCACTTCTCTCCTCATTACAGTTACAGTACGCAGTTCCTTCCGCTCTATCTGGGAAGAAAGACCTTTTGTAGCAGTGGAGAGAGGGATGGGATACACAGCACTTCCCCCAGTACAGTCAGGTACAGTCCAGGTTCCTCTGCTATCTGGGATAGGTTACTTTCTGTACAGTGGAGAGGGATGGGCATACAGCAGCCTCACTTCCTCCCTATACAGTAGGTATCAGTCATGTTCGCATGCTATCTGGGGAATGGTACTTTCTGTACAGATCGAGAGGGATGGGGATACAAGTCACTTCCTCCCAGTACTCGTAGGTACAGTCAGTTCCTGGCTATCTGGGGAAGTGTACTTTCTGTACAGGTGGATAGGGATGGGATACACAAGTCTCACTTCCTCTCCGAGTAGCATGTAGGTACAGTCAGTTCTCCGTGGGCTATCTGGGGAAGTTACTTCGTACAGGTGAGAGGGTATGGGATACTACAGTCACTTCTCTCCAGTACAGTAGGTTACGTCAGTTCTCCTGGCTATCTGGGAGGTACTTCTGTACGTATGGGAGGGATGGGATACACAGGGCACTTCTTCTCCAGTTTCAGTAGGTACGTCAGTTCCCGTGCTATCTGGGAGAGTATTTCTGTACATGGAGAGGAGGATGGGATACACAGTCACTTCCCTCCTAGTACAGTAGGTACAGTCAGTTTCCTCGGATCTAGGGAAGGTACTTTCTGTACGAGGTGAAGAGAGGATGGATACATACAGTCATCTTCCTCTCCAGTATGCATAGTATGTCAGTCAGTTCCCCTGGCGTATCTGGGAGGTAGCTTTCTGTACAGTTGAGAGGTATGGGATACCACAGTCACTTCCTCCTCTCTCCTCAGTACAGTAGGTCAGCAGTCCAGTTTCGCGCTGGCTACTGGGGAAGGTATACTTTCGTACAGGTATGGATAGTAGGATGGGATACACGATCACTTCCTCCCATAGTAGGTTACGTCTGCGTTCTCTGGCTATCTGGGAAGGTACTTTCTGTAGCAGTATGGAGTGAGGGACTGGGATACCCAGTCATCTTCTCCTAGTACAGTAGGTACATCGAGTTCCTGGTAATCGGGGAAGTGTACTTTCTGTACAGATGGAGAGGGATGGATACACACATTCACTTCTCCTAGTTACATAGGTACAGTCTAGTTCCCTGGCTATCTGGACAGGTACTTTCTGTACAGATGGAGAGGGATGGGATACACATCACTTCCTCCTCCCAGTACAGTCGATAGCAGAGTCAGTTCCCTGCTATCCTGGGAAGGTACTTTTCTGTATGGCAGTTGGAAGGGACTGGGATACACAGTTACTTCCTCAGTAGAGTAGGTACAGTCAGTTCCTCTGGCTATCTGGGGAAGTACTTTTCTGTAGCAGTGGAGAGGATGTGATTACACCGTCCTTCCTCCCAGTACAGTAGGTCAGTCAGTTTCCCTGGCTGCTGGGGAGTACGTTCTACTCAGGTGAGCGGGATGGGATACAGTCACTTCCTCCCAGTACAGTAGGTACAAGTCCGTTTCCCTGGCTCTCTGGGGAAGGTACTTTCTGTACAGGTGGAGAGGGATGGGGATACACAGCACTTCCTCCCAGTACCGTAGGTACATCGTCCCTGCTATCTGGGGAAGGTACTTTCTGTACAGATGGAGAGGGATGGGGAATCCACGTCACTTCTCCCATACAGTAGTTACGTCGTTTCCCTGCTATCTGGGGGAAGGTACTTTCTGTACAGGTGGAGAGGGGATGGTATACACAGTCACTTCCTCCTAGTCATTAGGTCATTACTGCATTTGAAAGGTGTAACCATTCTAGGACATAATGTACAGATAAATATATCTGAATTTCTCTTGTGATCAGTCACTATAGGTTTTTTGTGTCCTTTGAAGCTCCAAACACGGTTTATTTGTCAAAAAATGGCCCGCACAGACCCATTCAAGTCCTTGGTTTTCGCCATAACTTTCTGTGGCCCTTTTTTTCAGGGCTCGTTGCTCATTGCTGTATACAAACTGCTTTTTCTTTTGTTCGGTGGCAGCTGTGATGTTAATTTAACTATGAATTTGGTCTGCTTTATCACATCGCAGAGCGAACGGGAAAGGGAGATACGGTCTGAACTTGGGTATTTGTTGCAAGTTTCTTGTTTGTCCTCAGTGGCAATCACAATTTAGTGCCTATGGCCAAGTCTCTGTTCTGTGGGCACTTCCATTCTGTAATCAAGTATTTGCGTAAATTGGGTGTTGGAATTGGCCCCCTGTAAATGAATTCTGCTGTTATATTATTGCTCTCTTGTCTTTTGAAGTGAATTCAAACCAGAGATATACCTGTGTGAAGTCAAGAAATATTGACAGCTCTTCCTTCTCTCTGACAGAAAACTCTTCCCCCCCACTTTATTACAAAGTGGATACAAGTATCTGACTGGATTTCTGTCTGGCTTCCTGGTAAATCTTACACTGACATGTCTGGAAATCACTGATCTTGGGGAGGGAGGGAATCTCTGCACTGAAAAGTTTTCCTGTGTTTTCTACGAGTTCCCCAATAAATTCTTAAGCTATGGTTAGTATGGGCCCCACTAAAATTCTACTGTGGCCCCTCATCTGAATCACAATCTGATCTAAAACTCATTATGAAACAAGCTGAACTGTCATATAAAAGGAGAACTGTAGCCAAGCGGAATATATAAGTGGCGTCGAGAGGTCCTGGATGGGGTATTATGTGTGGCCTTCATTCTTGTCCTTTCCTTTCTTTCCTCGAATTAAAAAGAAAAGAAGGAAATGAGAAAGTTGAGAGGCTTTAGCGAAGTTGAGCTGGAAACAATGAGATGCATCTGTTAACGCTTTCCCGCTCCCGTCGTAGGCAGGTGTAGGTGGGAGGCTCGATAAAAAAAAATGTAATCAATATAAGTTGGACATCAATCGCTGCGTAACCTCTGGATAATTCTCTTTGTTTTGTTCTCTGCGCCGGAGGGCAACATTACGGATTAAATGTCTCCCTGCTTACCGTCGCCATAGGGTTAAAGGTTGGACTAGATGGACGTATGTCTTTATACAACCTCCAATACTAGTTACTATGTACCTGTTATACAGACATATGGGTTGGGTATAAAGGTTTGGACTAGATGGACGTATGTCTTTATACAACCTCCAATACTATGTTACTATGTAACTGTTAAACAGACATTATGGGTAGGGTAAAAAAGTTGGACTAGATGGACGATGTCTTTATACACCTCCAATACTTGTTACTATGTAACTGTTATAACAGACATTATGGGTAGGGTATAAAGGTTGGACTAGATGACGTATGTCTTTTATACAACCTCCAATACTATGTTACTATGTAACTGTATACAACATTATGGTGTAGGGTATAAAGGTTGGACTAGATGGACTTATGTCTTTATACAACCTCAATACTATGTTACCATGTAACTGTTATACAGACATTTGGGTAGGGTATAAGGTTGGACTAGATACGATGTCTTTATCCAACCTCCAATAATTGTTACTATGTACCTGTTATACAGACATTATGGGTAGGGTATAAAGGTTGGACTAGATGGACGTATGTCTTTATACAACCTCCATTATATGTTACTGTGTAACTGTTATACAGACATATGGGTAGGGTATAAAGGTTGGACTAGATGGACGTATGTCTTTATACAACCCCATATCTATGTTACTGTGTAACTGTTATACAGACATTATGGGTAGGGTATAAAGGTTGGACTAGATGGACGTATGTCTTTATACAACCTCCAATACTATGTTACTGTGTCCTGTTATACAGACATTATGGGTAGGGTATAAAGGTTGGACTAGATGGACTTATGTCTTTATACAACCTCCAATACTATGTTACTATGTAACTGTTATACAGACATTATGGTAGGGTATAAAGGTTGGACTAGATGGACGTATGTCTTTATACAACCTCCATAACTATTTACTGTTTACTGTTATCAGACATTATGGTAGGGTAATAAGGTTGGACTAGATGGACGTATGTCTTTTATACAACCTCCAATACTATGTACTGTGTAACTGTTATACCAGACATTATGGTAGGGTATAAAGGTTGGACTAATGGACGTATGTCTTATACAACCTCCAACTATGTACTGTGTAACTGTTATACAGACATTATGGGTAGGGTATAAAGGTTGACTAGATGAGGACGTATGTCTTTATACAACCTCCAATACTATGTTACTTGTAACTGTTATACAGACATTATGGGTAGGGTATAAAGGTTGGACTAGATGGACGTATGTCTTTATACAACCTCCTATATGTTACTATGTAACTGTTTATACAGACTTATGGGTAGGGTATAAAGGTTTGGACTAGAGGACTATGTCTTTATACACCTCCAATACTATGTACTATGTAACTGTTATACAGACATTATGGATAGGGTATAAAGGTTGGACTAGACGGACGTATGTCTTTATCAACCTCCAATACTATGTTACTATGTAACTTTACAGACATTATGGGTAGGGTATAAGTTGGACTAGACGACGTATTTCTTTATACAACCTCCAAACTATGTTACTATGTAACTGTTATACAGACTTATGGGTAGGTGTATAAATTTGGACTAGATGGACGTATGTCTTTATACAACCTCCAATACTATGTTACTATTGTACTGTTATACAGACATTATGGGTAGGGTTAAAGTTGGACTAGATGGACGTATGTCTTTATACAACCTCCAATACATATTACTATGTAACTGTTATACAGACATTATGGGTAGGGTATAAAGTCGGACTAGATGGACGTATGTCTTTCTACACCTCCAATACTATGTTACTATGTAACTGTTATACAGACATTATGGGTAGGGTATAAGGTCGGACTAGATGACGTATCTTTTACACCTCAATACTATGTTACTATGTAACTGTTATACAGACATTATGGGTAGGGTATAAAGGTCGGACTAGATGGACGTATGTCTTTATACAACCTCCAATACTATGTTACTAGTAACGTTATACAGACATTATGGGTAGGGTATAAGGTTCGGACTAGATGGACGTATGTCTTTATACACCTCCATACTATGTACTATGTAACCGTTATACAGACATTATGGGTAGGGTTAAAGGTTGACTAGATGGACGTATGACTTATAGCAACCTATCTATCTATCTATCTATCTATCTATCTATCTATCTATCTATCTATCTATCTATCTATCTATCTATCTATCTATCTATCTATCCATCTGTGTTTTAGTTTCTGTTATAATATCTTTAAATCACAAAACCTTTTGTCAGATGTTGAAAACATCAACAATATTCCCTGCGGTGGTGCAAGGTGTAAACAGAACGCTGTCTTTGCCTTCATTCTGTTTTATAATCATGTCTGAGGTGATGGACGACATTGACACAGATGTTTTCTATTCACACACAGCGATAGACTCCCGTCTATTAGATAGAGAGTCCACCCAAATCCCATCATAACAAGGAGCACAGCCGAAACTGCAACGGACAAGATCCGAACATTCCTTCCCATTCCTAGATGGACGTATGTCTTTATACAACCTCCAATACTATGTTACTATGTAACTGTTATACAGACATTATGGGTAGGGTATAAAGGTTGGACTAGATGGACGTATGTCTTTATACAACCTCCAATACTATGTTACTATGTAACTGTTATACAGACATTATGGGTAGGGTATAAAGGTTGGACTAGATGGACGTGTGTCTTTATATAACCTCCAATACTATGTTACTATGTAACTGTTATACAGACATTATGGGTAGGGTATAAAGGTTGGACTAGATGGACATATGGGTAGGGTATAAAGGTTGGACTAGCTGGACATATGGGTAGGGTATAAAGGTTGGACTAGATGGACGTATATCTTAATACAATTTAACACACAGACAGACCAATGGTTAATTCTATATCATTTCATGTGTCAGATAATCCATATTTTCCTTGATTTAAGGTGAAGCCTTAATGACCCGCTCTGCAATTTCTACATTTCCCTCTGATTTCGGTATTTCAACAGAAGGCTTTCAGGGCATTCTGGGATTTGTAGTTTAAGTACAGCTGGGGGGTTAAAGGTTAGACACTTCCTGCTCGGGGCCCCTTGTTTCCTGACTCCAGCACAATAAGGTCTTTTTAGTTCCAAGCCGTAAAAATGTGATTTGGCGGCAGGAATTCCTGGAAAGATAAATATGAATGGGACAATGTAGAACAATCACAGAACTGCCGGACTGTGGAATTCTGGGGGATCCAGTCAATGGACCGTTTTACAGGACACGATGCTGATGTGCAAATTCTGGTTTAAAATGCCTGGTCTCAATTAGCGGGCATGGCCAACTGTAACTATCACAGGTTATTGTAAAGAGACACCTCCACTTACTGTCCCACTATGTGGCTTGTCTATAACAGACACATTGACTCTCCTATTGAGTTTGTTTAAAGTGTAAGAGATCAGTGTGTAATGGGATTATTGTTGCTTTGAATTCCTTCCCGTTTCCTGTTTACGGTCTCTACAAACGAGATTCTTCTGGAAGACCCTCTACCGGTCCTCATAATATCTCAACTGCTGACTCCCTGAAACACAAGGATGATCATTATAACTTCCTCTTAAGCTCCGTATTATTTAGATATTTACACACGATGGGACCGCTGAACGTTCTGTGAATGGGTCGTTAATGTTATTAGTGATTAGACGAACTCAGAACTATTCAAACTAGTTCATTTTTCAGGCTTGCGGCTGTATTTTCGATAATTATCGAATTAACAGGCCGTTTACTAACCCTCGAATGTATCGTTCGCTAAACCTCAAAAGTATCATTCGTTTTCGCTAACCCTCGAATGTATCGTTCGTTTTCAGTAACCTTCGAATGTCTGGATCGTTGTCGCTAACCCTGGAAAGTATCTTTCGTTTTCAGTAACCCTCGAATGTCTGGATCGTTGTCACATGACTAACCCTAGAATGTATTGTTTGCTAACCCTGGAAAGTATCTTTCGTTTTCGCTAAACCTCGAAAGTATCGGTCATTTTCTGTAACCATCAACTGTATAGTTCTATTTTGGCAACCCTCAAATTGGCTGTAACCCTTGAAAGTTTTGGTGACAGTGACGTGTTCCCCAGACCATTTCCCAGGTGTCACAGCCATTTACAGTAAGTTACCATTGTTAGTTTAGCTGTAAATCACCCGGACTTTTCAATCTATCACTCCCCATTGACTTTAATGGGTCCGAAGTTCGAAAACCTACCAAACTTTATGAAGTTCGTCCCTCTCTAGTCGTTATACTTCCACCAAAGATGCCTGTACGTACATTTGTACATAAACGATAGTCAGTAGATAGTTTGTGCGTGTATTCAGACAAGAGAAAGGTTACGTTTGTAATATTGCGTGTTCTCGTAATGACGGATTTCTCCCCCCCACGTCACAGTCCACCGATAATCTGGCGATAATGTACAAACGTACAATAATACGAGTTCATGATCGTTAGTTTTACTTGGTCTTTGCAGCTCCTTTTTTGTACGAGTGATTCGCGGTGGATCATTTGTCTGTCACAACTAGGGATGGCCGGTTCGCGGATCCGAACCCGGTTCCGCCGTGGATTTATCCTGTTCGCGAATGGTGGATTTTTACCGGATTTTCCGCCTTACGAACTTCCGAACCGCGGATTTCTCGTATTTTCAATTTTTTTTTTAAATTACGAGGATTTCACGTATTTTCGAGGATTTTTTTCATTTTAATGGGTCCGCTCGCGGATTTTCGAATTTTTGAATTTTTTCGAAAATTCGCGGATCCTAGAGCGGACCGGATTTTGCGAATTTCGGACATCTCTAGTCACAACGTGTGTCAAATATCAAACACGTTTCCGAAGTTTTAAGGAGAGTACACATGTGCGATTCTGACAGGCCGGACCACTAATGATGCCCAACCGACCAGCCACACATGTATGACTATTGTCTGCGTCTGCACAAGACAATTCTCTCTGTTGGAATCGGCTCTCAGCATTATGTAAACTCTTGCTCGGCCTGGTTAATACTTCATGAGATTTCCCCCCACAAACCTTCCAATCTCCCAAGTGACACCCAACCTACTTGCTCATTGTCTTGTTAATGGATCCGGAGACCCCCGTCTATTCTCTTCTCCCACAATAAATCTTTCATTCTGCCCTTCAGACATTGTTGGCATGTTGCTGCTGTTTCCCGTGCTATTAAATCCGTGTGCGCTCTGTTTTTTTTTTTTTATTTAATGGATTTGTTGAAAAGTGGAAAAAAGACGTAGAACAGCCAAGTAAGATACAGCTCAGCCGGGCTTATTATTTCACCGTCCCGGATGATCTTGCCTGTAGCGTTGACCCCCCCTGCACCTCGCACAATAGGGACGGTGAAGTGTTTACCAGTCGCTCTGAGATGAAGTTGGCCAGACAGGGAACAATGAGCATCGGTACGGAGAGCGGGAATTGCCCCTTGTCAATGTGTAAAGAGAAAAATCCAATAAAATACCAAAAGTCACTTCAAATCCCCATTATGATTCAAACACTGAATATTCCGAGGGTTCGGATCACAAAGAACATCCCCTCCCCCGAGTACATTATCCAGATCCACTTCCCCTGCAGATTATTGTTAAACTACCTGGTACCAGAATATGGTTAATGCATCTTTACAGTAAGAAGAGAATGATGGCAAAGTGGTTCCTCACTGTGCTCCATTTACTGTGCATCATCGTACCTGTCCTGATTGTGCAGGTTCAAAGATTTCAACTTAAATAACAATAGACATTGAATAAAAAGGAACAATGGTGAAATATAGTGACATACTGTACTCACTATATATAATCTATACTATATAACATACCATA
>CM033471.1:6816556-7017130 GCA_019447015.1 Hymenochirus boettgeri | reverse complement strand
TACCCAGACTCACCTAAATATATATACATAGAAACATTACTGTACTCACTAGATTATAAGGCTATACTATATAACATACCATACTCACTATATATTAATATATACTATATAACATACTGTACTCACTATAGATAATCTATACTATATAACATACCATACTCACTATATATAATATATACTATATAACATACTGTACTCACTATATATAATCTATTACCTATATAACATTAATGTACTCAATAGATATAATCTATACTCTATAACATACGTACTCAATATATATAATTCTAACTATATAAACATTACTGTACGCACATATATAATATTACTATATAACAGACCGTACTCCACTATAGATAATCTATTCTATATAAACATACCCGGTACTAACTATAGAATATGATAACTATATAACAGTACCATACTCACTATATATATATATACTATATAAACATAATGTTCACTATGTATAAGCTATACTATATAACATACCATACTCCACGCTATATTAAATATATCTATAAATACTGTACTCACTGATATAGAAGATATACGTAGATAAATCAGTACTGAGACTCCACTATATATAATCTATACGATATAACATTACCATCGCCACGATATTATAAGTATATACTATAGAAACATACCGTTAATCACTATATATAATCTATACTATCATAATAGACCGACCGTCACGGAGATAGAACGATATACGATATAACATTACTGTACTCACTAGTATATAATGGTCTATTACTATATAACATACCGTACTCACGCGATAGAAATATTACTATATAAATACCATACCTCACGTAGAGAAGGAGAGACTATATAACACAGACGTACTCACTATATATAATGCTAACTATTATAAACATACCAGACGCATATAGATAATATTACTAGAGAACCACGGTACGCACTTTAATCTCTATACTATCTAACAGACCGTACGTCACGAGATATAAGATAATGATATAAATAACGGCGCACGTTCACCGATATATAATAGCAGACTATATAACATACGGTCCACCCCTCATATATATAATCTAACTATATAAACTATCGTACCTCATATCTATATACTTATAACTATATTAAAATACCCTACTCACTATATGATAAACTCATATACCTACCTACATACCCCGATCGTACCACTTTATGATAATCCCTATACCTCTATAACCTACCGTTACTCCCTATATATAACTATACTATATCAAATACGTATCTCACAATATAATTATAGACTGATATTAACCTCCATACGCACATTATAAACTATATACGATAGAACCTCTAATAACAATGACATGCACAGATACTACACCAACTCCCCCGATTACCTCTACAGTACCCTCAAACATCACACCACCCCCGCTAGACAGACACGATGCCATATCATAGTCAATCCCCCCTAAGCAACCTACGTCCGCCACTCAGCACCCGACACTTAATCATACCACACCAATTGACCGTATCCCACCCCGATATAATATTGATTCACCTCATGCATAACCCCTACCGTCACTCCCTATAGATAAGATCTCCGAGAGTCTGTATACACATACCGTACTCAACATGACTAATCCCCCCTACACGTATAGACACAACATACCGTCCTCAATATATGAGACCAACCTACCCTTAATACTCACCGCTAATTATACCGTACCCCCTCACTATATATTAAGTATAAACCATCCCGACCGTAATCATTATATACCTATATACTGTATAACCGAACGTTACACAGATCCACACGATTATATAACTATGCTACTAATAAACATCCCTACCTCACTATATATTAATCAGAGAATCCTACCACACAAATACTGCACTCACTATATAGAATAATATATAAAACGGACGTACTCCACGATAATAATCTGATACGATATAACAGACTGTACTCACTATAGATAAGATAGGAAGATATGAACTAGTACCGTACTTCACTTGTATAGAATCGTAGACTATATAAACATACTGTACTGCATATATAGAAGAATATACGAGATAACATACAGTACTCACTGAATGATAATTGAGTATGAAGAACCATACCGTAACTTCACTAATATAATAGGGATATATAGAGAACATACTCGTACTCACTATATAGAATCTATACTATATAACATACTGACGCAATATATATAATATATCTATAGAACTTGATCAGGACTCACTATAGAAATCGATTACTAGATAACAGAACTGCACGTCACTAGAGATCAAGATACTATATAACGTACTGTACGCCACTAGATAGTTAATCGAAGACGAAGAACATACTGGAGCTGTCACTATATATAATCTAAATATTAGAAAATACTGTACTCACTAGATAATCGAGACGAGAGAACAGACTGGGACTCCAGAGAGATGAAGATAGACTAGAAACATACCGGGAGTCCAACTCTAGAGAATTATACATTATAAAACATACGTACTCACTATATATAATATATATCATACTACCGTACTCACTATATGTATAATCTTTATAACTATATAACAACGTGTAACACTATGGTATAAGAGGATACTAGATAAAACAATCGTGCTCACTTATTAGATAACTCGAGACTAGATAAGATACCGACTCACAGGATATGAATATAGACTATCTAAGAGACAGTACTCATATTTTTTTATATAATATATACGGATATAATATACCGTACTCACTATATTATAATATATACTATATGGTTAGTTGTGGGTATTGCGCTGGCTGCACCATTTAAAATTTTTTTTAAAAAATTTGCGCCAACTCGTAAGATCTTACGATTGTGGTGTAGGAGCCGTTGCGGAAAAAATAAACTTACGTCTACATGGACCGGGGTCCGCGATGCTGAAAGTCGCACAAAGGAGTTTCAAGGGCAAACTCTGTTTATCAGATACCCGGAAGGACGGGGACGTCACGCCAATGGCTGATAATATATACAGGGAGATTCAATAAAGTTCTTATTGTTAAAAATGGAGCTAAATTTTGCCCCCAACCAATCAGATGTTAGCTTTCAGATGGTAAATAAGATCTGATTGGTGGGCAAAAATTTAGCTCCATTTAACAATAAGAACTTTATGAATCTCCTTGCATGAGTGTGATAGTTTATATCGGAAGAGATGGTGGAATCAGTACGGCACTGGGGACACTTTTGTGGTTGCAGGGGGCCACTGCCCACTATCCCATTTTTCATCCACTTTAATTAGCACATTTATAAAAAAACTATCATGTTTCATTCAGTATAACCTACCCCTGTAGGCGGCCTGCACCTTGTCTTGTGCTTTAAGTTGGTCACAGAACTCCTCGGAGACTTCTAATAGCTTTATAATTTACAATTGGGGAGGGGATACATTATCCTTAAATAAAGGAGTGTTACACAGATGGTCCCTGTATAAACTCAGTCTGTGTCCTTCGTACATGTAGATAGGACACAAACTCCTCAGTGACTTTTCTAATATCCTTGATAATTTACCGTAGGGGATACATTATCCATTAATAATACATGAGGGGTACCCAGAGTTCCTGTATAACTCAGTCTGTGTCCTTGTACCTTTATATAGACACAGGAACTCCTCAGTGACTTCTAATATCCTTATAATTACAGTGGGGGATACATTATCCCTTATAATACATGAGTGGTAACCCAGAGTTCCCTGTATAACTCAGGTCTGTGTACTGTACCTTTTATAATAGAAACAGACACTCCTCAGGTTTTGACTTCTAATATCATTATAATTTACAGTAGAGGATTACATTGATCCCTAGACATACATGAGTGGTACACAGCGTTCCCTGTATTAAACTCAGTCTGGTTCGGCTACCTTTATAGGACACAGAAACTCCGTGTAGTGACTTCTAATATCCTTATAATTAAAGTAGGGCTTCAGTATACCTTATAATACTCAGTGGTACCCAGAGTTTCCCTTGTATAATTAGTCGTGTATCCTTGTACCTTTATATAGGCACAGAACTCCTCAGTGACTTCTAATATCCTTATAAGTTACAGTAGGGGATCATTATCCATTTTAATACATGAAGTGGTACCCAGAGTTACCCTGTCTAAATCAGCCTGTTTCCTGTACCTTTATCTAGACACAGAACTCCTCGGTTGACTTCTAGTATCCTTAAATTTACAGCTGGGGGGTGCATTATTCCACTATATTATCCAGTCTATTTCACCACCAGGAGGTAAAATGGGTGCGGCTTGTGTTGATGGGAGGGTGCTAGATGAAAAGGCTTTCTGTGCCAAGAGGTTTGCAGGGTATTAAAATGAAAAAAGAGGGGATTTGCTTTTGGATAATGGGTAATTGTTGACTGCCAATGCCTCTCGCAAAATAGCCATCACTGCTACTGCAGGGGATTTATCGTTAACTGGGGGGGTATGAACGAGTGGGGATACAGTAAAGTCAGTGAATGAAAATTGTCTCTCCAGTTAAAAGTAGAAGATGTAATGTGGGTTTGAATAGAATCCATTTCAAAATCTGAGGTCGGTGCCCAACGAAAACTTCGGAAAAAGACTCCACGAATTTCATGGAACGGATTTTTAGAATTTTCTTTTTTCCGAAAAATCGAAAGTAGACGATTCAAAAAATCAAAAATCCGAAAGTAGAGGATTTTCAAAACAAATGCCGGAATCTCGAATTTCGAACTTCAAAAATTTCCGAAAATTCGGAAAATTCTAAAAGTAATGAAACTCGAAAAATCTCTAGTGAAAAGCAATGAAAGGAAAACTTTTTCTTTCACTCTTTATTAAGCAGAAAATTCACTCCTCCAGATGCAGAACTTCTCCGGCTAAGTGGCCTCTCCCGCGGCTCCCGAAGTGCTTGTACCCATAGGTACCACCCATGGGAGAAATCCTTTTGTCTCCCAAAGAAAACACTCCATGATTAGTGCAGAATATTCTATGTACAGACACGGGGTTTATTCAAGTGAAAAACGTCGCCCTTTCCCCCATCCATGAGGAGACAATTAAATTGATATGGATAAATGGTCCAGGGGTTTATAGATGTGTCTAGCAGGGTGGAGGCTTTAAATATATGTATATTATAACGGGTTAATGAGAATATATTTATATACTATAATGGCTCATGATTATCATCACAGTTGGCCAAGACACACATTCCATTTTCCGTTGTTATAAAGTCTTACTTACAAACCACAGATATTTGTGTATTGGTCGGATGGGCCAAAAAAATACCGAGATGATTTGGGCGAGAGTGGCAGGAACACTGTGGTCCATAGGAGGAATTTGCTGTTACCGCCAACTCTTATAACGGTTGACAAGGTCAGACAGAAATTGCGTGTGTTCCCCAGCAATGTTCTGTTTTACTGATTAATCCACATTTATGTACATTACTTACCCATTAGGTCTTTAAAGTCAGAGCTGTGACAGATAACGCTGATCTGAAGAATATATATATATATTATTATATACAGTACCAAACGACGGCCAAGGTATAAAAATAGCTGGGGGCTGCGACAGGATCAATTCAACAAACGCCTATAAAGGTATAGAGGACTTTATTAGAAATTTTAAATTAGTGGTCAACAGCCTTTGGGAGTGGCTCTATACCTTTATTACGTTTGTTTTATATATAATAAAAGGCATTATAATATATATGCAATACAATGTGACGTCACGCAGCTATTACACACTCAGGATTTCTAATGTCCTATCATATGTATATGCTATGTAACAAGTCTATGTAACAATCTATGTCACCAGGGTATTGAACAATCTATGTAAACAGTTCTATGTAAACAATCTATGTAACAGTCTATTGTAACATCTAGGGTTGTAACAGTCTAGTAACAACCAATGTAAACGTTCAGTGGAACAATCTAGGTAAAATCTATGTACAAGTCTATGAACCAGGTCTAGTAACAATCTATGTCAAAGTCCATGTAACAACAATCTAGTAAACAGTCTATGTACACAGTCTAGTAACAATCTATGTAAACAGTCTATGTAACAATCATGTAAACAGTTATGTAACCGTCCTATATCAACAGTAGATGGAACAGTCTATGTAACAATCTATTGTAACAGGTCTTATGTAACAACCAATGTAACGTCTATGTAACAATCTATGTAACAGGTCTTTGTAACAGTCTAGGTAACAATCTAGTAACAGTCTATGTATGTAACAATCTATGTAAACAGTCTATGTAACAGCTTATGTAACACATCATGTAACATCTTATGTAACAATCTATGGAACCTAGTATATGTAACAGTCTATGTAACAAGCTAGTAAACAGTCTATGTAACATCATTATAACAGCCTAGTAACAGTCTATGTAAACAACCAATGTAACAGTATGTAAACAATCTATGTAAACAATCGATGTAACAGTTATGTAACAGTCTAGTACCAATCTATGTAACAGTCTTTGTAACAGTCTAGTAAACAATCTTGTAACCAATCTATGTAACAACCCAATGTAACAGTCTATGTAACAGTCTAGGTAACAACCAATTAACAGTCTATGTAAACAATTATGTAACAGTCTTATGTAACAATCCGTAGTCGATGTAACAATCTAGGAAACAGTCATGTAAGGAAACTATGTAAACAGTCTATTAACAGGTTATGTAAACGGCTATGTAAGAAAATCTGATATAACTAGTCTATGTAACAGGTCTATGTAACAATCTATGTAACAATCTATGTAACAGTCTATGTAACAATCTATGTAACAGTCTATATAACAATCTATGTAACAGTCTATGTAAAAAATCTATGTCACAAGTATAGGAACAATATATGTAACAATCTGAGGTAAACCGTTCTATTGTAACAACAAGGTAACGTCTCTGTTAACAGTCTAGTAACAAACCAATGTAACAGTCTAGAGAAACAGTCTATGTAAAAATCTATGTAACAGTCGATGTAACAATATATGGAAGTATATGTACCAATCTATGTAAGTTGTGTAACAATCTATGGACAGTGAGTAACAATCTATGTAAACAATCTATATAAACAATCTATGTAACAACCAATGTAACAGTCTAGGTAAACAACCAATGTAACATATATATACCAGCTATCGTAACAATTATGTAACAAGTCTATGTAACAATCTATGTAAGTCCTAGGTAACAATCTAGGTAAAGGCTATGTAACAGTCTAGTAACAATCTATATAACAGTCTATGTAAGAAACATATGTAACGTCTATTGAACAGTCTATGTAACGCTATTAAACAATCTATTGTAACAGTAGATGTAACAGTCTATGTCACAGTCTATGTAGGCAGGTCTTCTATTGTAGCAGTTCTATATAGCAGTCTATTAGCAGTCTATGTTAACCTGTTCTATGTAACAAATCTATGTAACAGTCTATGGAACACCAGGAGGAGAAGACGGAGGAAGAAACAGTGGGCATCAGGATCCTCCCCCCCCCCCCCCCTAAACCTGGGCCTGCACTAATGGATTTCAGCACCAATCCACCAATCAGTGTAAGTCAGCACTCCAGTCCACCACACCCACCCAACAAGTCACCACCTAGGCAGGAGGCATTTAAAAAGTTGTTTCAGGTGTCAAAACCCCTCGGAAGCGAATACCCAGATGCCCACAACCAAAGTTTCAACTCCATGCAGGGGGAGGAGGAGTCAGAGCAGGAACCCCATAGCATGGGCCTTGATAAGGAACCACATGTAGGTGCATCTTTGTCTGAAAAAAAAACATAAAAATGATTTGTATTTTAAAAAACCTTTACACCAGTATATTTCCAGTGAAGTGGGTCACATGACATAAAAGAGATTACCGACTCTGTTTGCTGCTCACTGATGGGTTGCCGAATGGAAGGTTTGAGGTCACCGCGTGACCTGCCCTGTGATTGGACCTCATTGTCCTCCTATCTAAATCTACTGTTTGTTATCACATAAAACAAGTGAGACGTGAACTGGAACTGGGGAACCAAGTTTCCGGCGAGTAGGAACATGCATATGAGAGGAAAATAGATGTTCGAACGTTATTTCACTTGTTTGGCACGGAGAGCGGGTGGGTAGTGTCGAGGCCGTTACTCATATACTGATGATTCATTTTAATGAAATAGGAAGGCGGGGGGGGCCTGGAAGGGACGTGGGGTGGCGAGGCGTTAAAGCCACCTACCAAGGCATGTGAGGCCTTGGGGACTGCACATCAGTAGGTTGGGATTTTCTAATGATATTCTAATGATATTCTAATGATATTCTAATGATTTTCTAATAATTGAGGGTATAAAGGTTGGACTAGACGGACGTATGTCTTTATACAACCTCCAATACTATGTTACTATGTAACTGTTATACAGACATTATGGGTAGGGTATAAAGTTTAGACTAGATGGATGTATGTCTTTGTACAATTTCCAATACTATGTTACTATGTAACTGTTATACACACATTATGGGTAGGGTATAAAGGTTGGACTAGATGGACGTATGTCTTTATACAACCTCCAATACTATGTTACTATGTAACTGTTATACACACATTATGGGTAAAACTTTTAGGAAATGACTGTGTATCCCATCCCTCTCACTGTACAAAAGTACCTTCCCCAGAAGCCAGGGAACTGACTGTACCTACTAACTGGGAGGAAGTGACTGTGTATCCATCCACTCTCATCTGTACAGAAAGTACCTTCCCTAGTCCAGGGAACTGACTGTACCTACTGTACTGGGAGGAAGTGACTGTGTATTCCATCCCTCTCCACCTGTACAGAAAGTACCTTCCCCAGATAGCCAGGAACTGACTGTACCTACTGTACTGAGGAAAGTGACTGGGTACCCATCCCTCTCCACCTGTACAGAAAGTACCTTCCCCAGATAGCCAGGAATGACTGTACCTACTGTACTGGAGGAAGTGGATGTGTATCCCATCCCTCTCGATCTGTACAGAAGTACCTTCCCCAGATAGCCGGGAATGACTGTACCTATGTACTGGAGGAAGTGACTGTGTAATCCCCATCCCCTCCACCTGTACAGAAGTCCTTCCCCAGATAGCCAGGGAACTGACTGTACCTACTGTACTGGGGAGTAGTGACTGTGTATCCCCCCTCTCCCCCTGTACAGAAGATACCTTCCCAGATAGCCAGGGAACTGACTGACTACTGTACTGGGAGAAGTGACTGTGTATCCCATCCCTCTCCCCCTGTACAGAAAGTACCTTCCCCAGATAGCCAGGGAACTGACTGTACCTACTGTACTGGGAGGAAGTGACTGTGTGCCCCATCCCTCTCCATCTGTACAGAAAGTACCTTCCCCCAGATAGCCAGGGAACTGACTGTACCTACTGTACTAGAGGAAGTTGACTGTGTATCCATCCCTCTCATCTGTACGAAAGTACCTTCCCCAGATAGCCAGGGACCGACTGTACCTACTGTACTGGGAGGAATCTGTGTATTCCATCCCTCTCCATCTGTACAGAAAGTACCTTCCCCTTCCCCAGATAGCCGGGAACTGACTGTACCTACTGTCTGGAGGAAGTGACTGTGTATCCCATCCCTCTCCATCTGTACAGAAGGTACCTTCCCAGATAGCCAGGGAACTGACTGTACTTAACTGTATGGGAGGAAGTGACTGTGTATCCCCATCCTCTCCATCTGTACAGAAAGTACCTTCCCCATAGCCAGTGAACTGACGGTACCTACTGTACTGGGAGGAAGTGACTGTGTATCCCCATCCCTCCCACCTGTACAGAAGTACCTTCACCAGATAGCCAGGAACGACTGTACCTACTGTACTGGGAGGAAGTGACGTGTAGTATCCCCATCCCTCTCCCCTGTACGAAAGTACCGTTCCCCAGATAGCCAGGGAACTGATTGTACCTACTGTACTGGGAGGAAGTGATGTGTATCCCATCCCTCTCCACCTGTACAGAAAGTACCTCCCCAGATAGCCAGGGAACTGACTGTACCTACTGTACTGGGAGGAAGTGACTGTTATCTCATCCCCTCTCCACCTGTACAGAAAGTACCTCCCCAGATAGCCAGGGAACTGACTGTACCTACTGTACTGGGAGGAAGTGACTGTGTATCCCGATCCCTCTCCATCTGTACAAGAAGTACCTTCCTCAGATAGCCAGGAACTGACTGTACCTACTGTACTGGGAGAGGAAGTGACTGTGTATCTCGATCCTCTCCTCCACCCTGTAACAGAAAGTACCTTCCCAGATAGCCAGGGAATGACTGTACCTACTGTACTGGGAGGAATCTGACTTGTGTATCCCGATCCCTCTCCATCGTACAGAAAGTAACTTCCCAGATACCCAGGGAACTGACTGTACCCTACTGTACTGGGAGGGAAGTATACTGTGTATCTCGTTCCCTCTCCACCTGTACCGAAAGTAAACCTTCAACCAGATAGCTCGGAACTGATTGTACCTACTGTACTGGGAGGAAGTGACTGTGTATCCCCATCCCTCTCCACCTGTACAGAAAGTACCTTCCCCCAAGATAGCCAGGGAACTGACTGTACCTCCTGTACTGGGAGGAAGTGACTGTGTATCTCGATCCCTCCCACCTGTACGAAGTACCTTCCCCAGATACCCAGGGAACTGACTGTACCTAGTACTGGGAGAAGTGACTGTGTATCCCGATCCCTCTCCATCTGTCAGAAAGTACCTTCCCCAGATAGCCAGGGAACCGACTGTACTACTGTACTGGAGGAATGACCTGTGTATCCATCCCTCTCCATCTGTACAGAAAGTACCTTCCCCAGATAGCCAGGGGAACTGACTGTACCTACTGTACTAGGAGGAAGTGACTGTGTATCCACATCCCCTCTCCACTGTACAGAAAGTACCTTCCCCAGATACCAGGGAACTGACTGTACCTACTGTACTGGGAGGAAGTGACTGTGTATCCCGATCCCTCTCCACCTGTACAGAAAGACCTTCCCCAGATGCCAGGGAACTGACTGTACTATGTACTGGGAGGAAGTGACTGTGTATCCATCCCTCTCCATCTGTACAGAAAGTACCTTCCCCAGATAGCAGGGAACTGACTGTAACCTACTGTACTGGGAGGAAGTGACTGTGTATCCCATCCCTCTCCACCGTACAGAAAGTACCTTCCCCAGATAGCCAGGGACACTGACTGTACCTACCTGACTGGGAAAGTGACTGTGTATCCCATCCCTCTCCACCTGACAGTAATTACTTCCCCAGATAGCCAGGGAACTGACTGTACCTACTGTACTGGGAGAAGTGACGTGTATCCCATCCCTCTCCATCTGTACAGAAAGTAACTCTCCCCCAGATAGCCAGGGAACTGACTGTACCTACTGTACTGGGAGGAAGTGACTGTGTATCAGCATCCCTCTCCATCTGTACAGAAAGTACCTTCCCCAGATAGCCAGGGACCTGACGTACCTACTGTACTGGGAGGAGTGACTGTGTATCCCATCCCTCTCCACCTGTACAGAGAAGTACCTTCCCCTAGATAGCCAGGGAACTGACTGTCCCTATGTACTGGAGGAAAGTGACTGTGTATCCCCATCCCTCTCCACTGTACAGAAAGTACCTTTCCCAGATAGCCAGGGAACTGACTGTACCTACAGTACTGGGAGGAAGTGACTGTGTATTCCATCCCTCTCCACCTGTACAGTAAGTACCTTTCCCCAGATAGCCAGGGAACTGACTGTACCTACTGTACTGGGAGGATGACTGTGTATCCCCTCCCTCTCCACCTGTACAGTAGTACCTTCCCCAGATAGCCAGGGACTACCTGTACCTACTGTACGGGAGGAAGTGACTGTGTATCCCCATCCCTCTCCACCTGTACATAAAGTACCTTCCCAGATAGCCAGGGAAACTGACTGTACCTACTGTACTGGGGAGGAAGTGACCTGTGTATCCCATCCCTCTCCACCTGTACAGAAAGTACCTTCCCCAGTAGCCAGGGAACTGACGTACCTACTGTACTGGGAGGAAGTGCTGTGTACCGATCCCTCTCCACCTGTACAGAAAGTACCTTCCCCAGATAGCCAGGGAACGACTGTACCTACTGTACTGGGAGGAAGGGACTGTGTATCCATCCCTCTTCCATCTGTACAGAAAGACCTTCCCAGATAGCACAGGGAAACTGACTGGTTATAATAAATAATGCACCCGAACTGTAAATTAAGGGCATATTAGAAGTCACTTGGAGTTCTGTGCCCTGTATAAAAGGTACTCAGCCTCCGGCCTTGTGCTTTTGTATGGTCACGAACCCTCAGTGACTTCTAATCCTATATTTACAGTGCATACTTATCCCTATAATAAGAGTGGTACCCGAGTTCCCTGTATAACCAGTCTGTGTCCTTGTACTTTATATGAACAACTCCTCGTGATTTCTAATATCCTTATATTTCATAGGGGATACATTACCCTTATAATACATGAGTGGTACCATAGTTCCCTGTATAACTCAGTCTGGTCTTTGTACCTTTATAAGACACAGAACTCCCAGTGACTTCTAATATCCTTATAATTTACAGTAGGGGATACATTATCCTTATATACATGAGTGGTACCCAGATTTCCCTGTATAACTCAGTCTGTGTCTGTACCTTAATATAGACACAGAACTCCTCAGTGACTTCTAATATCCTTATAATTTTACAGTAGGGGATACATTATCCTTATAATACATGAGTGGTACCAGAGTTCCCTGTATAACTCAATCTGTGTCCTTGTACCTTTATATAGACACAGAACTCCTCAGTGACTTCTAATATCCTTATAATTTACAGTAGGGATACATTATCCTTATAATACATGAGTGGTACCCCAGAGTTCCGTATAACTCAGTCTGTGTCCTTGTTACCTTTATATGACACAGAACCCCCAGTGACTTCTAATTCCTTATAATTACAGTAGGGGATAACTTATCCCTTATAATACATGAGTGGTACCCAGAGTTCCTGTATAAACTCGTCATGTGTCCTTGTACCTTTATATAGACACAGAGCCCCTCAGTGACTTCTAATATCCTTATAATTTACACAGTAGGGGATACATTTCCCTTATAATACATGAGTGGTACCCAGAGTTCCCTGTATAACTCAGGTCTGTGTCCTTGTACCTTTATATGACACAGAACTCCTCAGTGACTTCTAATATCCTTATAATTACAGTAGGGATACATTATCCTTAATATACAGATGGTACCCAGAGTTCCCCATGTATAACTCAGTCTGTGTCCTTGTACCTTTATATAGACACAGAATCCTCAGTGACTTCTAAATCCTTATAATTTACAGTAGGGGATACATTATCCCTTATAATACATGAGTGTGTACCCAGAGTTCCCTGTATAACTCAGTCTGTGTCCTTGTACCTTTATATAGACACAAGAACCCCCTCAGTGACTTCTAATATCCTTATAATTTACAGTAGGGGATACATATCCCTTATAATACATGAGTGGTACCCAGAGTTCCCTGTATACTCAGTCTGTGTCCTTGTACCTTTATATAGACACAGAACTCCTCAGTGACTTCTAATATCCTTTATAATTTACAGTAGGGGATACATTATCCTTATAATACATGAGTGGTACCCAGAGTTCCCTGTATAACCAGTCTGTGTCCTTGTACCTTTATATAGACACAGAACTCCTCAGTGACTTCTAATATCCTTATAATTTACAGTAGGGATACATTATCCCTTATATACATGAGTGGTACCGCAGATTCCCTGTATACTCAGTCTGTGTCCTTGACCTTTATATAGACACAGAACCTCCCTCAGTGACTCTAATATCCTTATAATTTACAGTAGGGATACATTATCCTTTATAATACATGAGTGGTACCCAGAGTTCCCTGTAAACTCAGTCTGTGTCCTTGTACCTTTATATAGACCAGAACCCCCTCCTGACTTCTAATATCCATAATTTGCAGTAGGGGATACATTATCCCTTTATAATACATGAGTGTACCCAGAGTTCCCTGTAAAACTCAGTCTGTTCCTTGTACCTTCTATATGGTCACACAGAACTCCTCAGTGACTTCTATATCCTTATAATTTACAGTAGGGATACATTATCCCTATAATACATGAGTGTGTACCCAGAGTTCCTCGTATAACTCAGTCTGTGTCCTTGTACCTTTATATAGACACAGAACCCTCAGTGACTTCTATATCCTTATAATTTACAATAGGGATACATTATCCTTTATTACATGAGTGGTACCCAGAGTTCCCTGATAACTCAGTCTGTGCTTGTACCTTTATATAGAGAACATAGAACTCCTCAGTGTGACTTCTAATATCCTATAATTTACATAGGGGATACATTATTCCTTTATAATACATGAGTGGTACCCAGAAGTCCCTGTAAATACTCAGTCTGTGTCCTTGTGCCTTATATGGACACAGAACTCCTCAGTGACTTCTAATATCCTTATAATTTACAGTAGGGGATACATTATCCCTTATAATACATGAGTGAGTACCCAGAGTTCCCTGTATAACTCATCCTGTGTCCTTGTACCTTTATATAGACACAGAACTCTCTCAGTGACTTCTAATATCCTTATAATTACAGTAGGGGATCATTATCCCTTATAATACATGAGTGGTACCCAGAGTTCCCTGTATAAACTCAGTCTGTGTCCTTGTACCTTTATATAGACACAGAACTCCTCGTGACTTCTAATTCCTTATAATTTACAGTAGGGAACATTATCCCTTATAATACATGAGTGGTACCCAGAGTTCCCTGTATAACTCAGTCTGTGTCCTTGTACCTTATATGGACACAGAACTCCCAGTGACTTCTAATATCCTTATAATTACAGTAGGGAATACATTATCCCTTATAATACAAGATGGTACCCAGAGTTCCCTGTATAACTCATCTGTTGTCCTTGTACCTTTATATAGACACAGAACTCCTCAGTGATTCTAATATCCTTATAATTTACAGTAGGGGATACATTATCCTTATAATACATGAGTGGTACCCAAGGTTCCCTGTATAACTCAGTCTGTGTCCTTGTACCTTATATAGACACAGAACTCCCAGTGACTTCTAATATCCTATAATTTACAGTAGGGGTACATTATCCTTATAATACATGAGTGGTACCCAGAGTTCCCTGTATACTCAGTCTATGTCCTTGTACCTTTATATAGACACAGAACTCCTCAGTGACTTCTAATACCCTTAATTTACAGTAGGGGATCATTATCCCTTATAATACATGAGTGGTACCCAGAGTTCCCTGTATAACTCAGTCTGTGTCCTGTACCTTTATATAGACACAGAACTCCCTCAGTGACTTCTAATATCCTTATAATTTACAGTAGGGGATACATTATCCCTTATAATCCATGAGTCGTACCCAGTTCCCTGTAGTAGTGAATGGCCCTTGGATTTTTCCTTATTTCCTCGCCATAGGCAAAGTGATTGCGCTGATACTGTGTCACCATGTACTGTGAACAGTCGGTGGTAATTTCTGTTTCACCTTCACACAAACCTGTTGTCAGCAAATTCCACACCAGCAGAACCTTCACAAGCTTGGGACGAAGTTTTGGCTCCAGGTGATGAAATTCACTTTAAATCAGCAGAGACACCATTTGGTTCTGTGACACTGCGCATGGAAATATGAATATTGGGAGTAGAATTTTCGAAGGGGGGGTGTACCGAGCTGCTAAACATGCTAATTCCATCCACGAGGGTGTGGTATCGCTTTAAAACGCCAGTGTGCTGCTTTCTTTACAGACATATAGTAAACCTCTCATAGCTGTGTGGAATGGTAAATGTAAATAATATGTGTATAATCTACAGTTTCTGTTTTCTATTTTATTATCCTTCATTTCTATTACATGCAATGTATTCCAACAATCACAACACACACACAAAGTCTATGGGGATTTTACTCAGAAACATCCGATTAAGGATCATGGTTAAACATACATACATACATGCATACATATACATACATACATACATACATACATACATCAATATACATAAACATACTACATATTATTAATAAACAAAATACGTACATTTATACATAACAAACATACACATACATACTATATAGATAACATGCATATATGTTATATATGTTGTATATCTAATGAACATGAATACATTTATGCATATATATATATAATACACACACACTTACATACATGTATACATC
The DNA here is from genome assembly GCA_019447015.1 of Hymenochirus boettgeri. Lineage (NCBI taxonomy): Eukaryota > Metazoa > Chordata > Amphibia > Anura > Pipidae > Hymenochirus > Hymenochirus boettgeri. The sequence goes on along the minus strand of CM033471.1, from coordinate 7,000,971 downwards.
CCCATCATAAACATACATAAATACCTACACATAGAAATGAACATGCATACATTTAAACAGCCCCACATACAAACATACTGTACATACATATTATATGATCATATATACACATTAAAGGCATACATACAGAGTGCCGATAAAAATAGAAGTCAATGACGGATTTATAACGCGCTGCATTGACTTGTATTGAGCAGGATTTTCACTGTTTCTGGAAGTGCAGCCCTGCAGACTCCCCACACTCCACAAAGTACATAGGCACCTTGACACTCTCTAAATGGCATTTATTACATATCCTGTTCATGAATTAGGTTTTCTTTCCATTTACCCTCATCCACTTGGGACATGTTAAGAGATGAGCGTGTAACATGGGACATGTTAATAGATGGATCATGCAACATGGGACATGTTAAGAGATGGATCATGCAACATTTTTGTTTAATGTCTCTCAGAGGTGGAAGGATACATGTAAACACAATAAAAGGTACGTTGTATGCCAGTTGCCATTGAGTTGTGTCTTGCCCTTGCTACATTATTGGAGCCTCATATATGTATCCACTCAGTCCTAGAGCTCCAAAAACAGTTTAAAGTGGAATTATCTTGGTGCCCACTAATAGGCTAACATGAGTTTCTTAGATTCATCAGGGGCTCCAGTCCCCAAGGACTAAAGTTGGGTACACACCTGCCCGATATTTCCGTCCACGGACCGATAGTGCCGTGGATCGGGTCCATTGGTAAATCATGGAGATTACGGATCCCTATGTGACCGCACAATCTGCCGTGCGCACTTTTGCTGCAACCACAGTCATTTGTCCCGGCAGATCACTCGCTCTCAGCACGCTCGGTCGGGACAATAATAGCCCCGTGTGTACCCAACCCAAATGTTTCCCAACCCCCAAACAATAGACTCCATTAGGCCCCCTAGTGGCAGCCACACACACTCCTTAGCAGGGCTCGGGGAAAGATTTGGGTAGAAATTGCATTAACCACACAATTTAAAGAAACGATCAAAATAAAAAAAAGCTTCAGGTGTAATAATACACCTCTGGGTGATGGTTGCCGATGAAAATGAGGGTGATTAACATAATTAAAACTTTTAATTAACACCTTCCGATGTTCAATACAACTTCCTCTGCTAATGCCAAAGGTGTGATCTTCCAAAGTGCCGCTACCTGTTTCACAAGGTAAAAATAAGCCCAAAAAAAAAAAAAAAAAATGCTCTTGGCGTCTGTTCTCACCGCCCCGGGTCTCACCTCCATTTTCCGGCAGTTAACGGTCTTTAAACAAAGAAAATCTCCACGTTTCCTTTTCAACGCCGCTCATGTTTTTTCTTTTTTGATCACTAGAAATAGATTTCCATCCGCCGATCGCTCAAAGTATAAAAAGGTTGTTAGATAAAGGTCCGTACACACGTGTGATCGCGAGCCCGACCCGCGTCGCATGATGTGTACGAACGTTCGTTTCGGATGATAATCAGCCCGTGTATGGGCCATTTATTGTCTGAAACGGCCATTCGGTCGCTGATCATTACCTGACCGGCCAGGCGGATCTTTGAACGACCGGCCATTTTCGGCTGATAAAGGGTCCATACACGCAGATTATCGGCCGAATCAAATGTTCGTCACACATTGTGCGTCGCGGTGGGGTACTGCCATCACACGTGTGTACGAACCTTTACGGTTTACAGTTCAAATAAGAGGATCCTATTGTGTGCGCTTTTTTTGCATTTGCGCTTGCATGTTTTTTATATCATTGAAAACGTTGCAATGCACTGAAAACGCATGTTTCCGGGTCACATTGCGATTGCGACTTGTGTTCCACATTTTAAATTGCAATCGCATGCGTTTTTCAATACTTAAAAAAATGCATGCGCAAACACAGCAAAATCGCACATGAAATCGCATGCGATTCCGTGTGCAATTGCATTTGCTGTTGCAGTTTGCCCGTGCCCTTAACACTGTCAGATTAAACCGGTGAGACCCAGAGGGTCGATTCTAAAGTTGATTCTGTTTACTTTATTTAGCACAACAAAATAAAGTATAAATTTTTTGGCTAACGATATTTTCAAACATTGTAATGATGTATATGTTAGTAGATGTCATGACGTAACACATTTCTGTGGCAACATTGCATCGGGCTGTAACATGCGATTCGCAAAAAAATGTTATCGCCTGTGCTCTGAAAGGAATTGCAGCAAAGTGCATTTGTGTGCCTTAAATAAAGATCTATCTATCTATCTGGCTATCTATCTATCTATCTATCTATCTATCTATCTATCTATCTATCTATCTATCTACCTGTCTATCTATCTATCTATCATTTATCTATATATCTATCAATCATCTCTATCTATCTATCTATCTATCTATCATTATCTATCTATCTATCTATCTATCTATCTATCTATCTATCTATCTATCATTTAATCTATCTATCTATCTCCTATCAATCATTTATCTATCTATATATCTATCTATCTTCTATCTATCTATCTATCTATCTATCTATCATTTATCTATCTATCTATCATTTATCTATCTATCTACTATCAATCATTTATCTATCTATCTATCTATCTATCTATCTGTCTGTCTATCTTATCTATCTATCTATCTATCTATCTATCTATCTATCTATCTATCTATCTCTCTAGTATCTATTTTATCTATCTATCCTATCATTTATTCTAAGAGACCCGACGCACGAGAGAGAAGAGAGACGAGAGAACAGATGACCACAGGAGCGAAGCGAGACGAGAGAAACAGACCGGCCGCACTATGAGATAAGCGAGGAAGAGAGAACAGACCAGACGACGAGAGAGACAGCGATACAGAGACAGACCGGACGCACGAGAGTAGGAAGCGAACTAAGGATGAACATACATGACTCACGAGAATGAGGAGAGACTAGAGAACATGACGGGTAACGCATATATATAATCTAGTACTAGATAAACAGACCGGACGGCACGGAAATAAGAGATACGAGAAAACAGACCGACTGCACATCTTAAGAGATACTATAGTAACATAGGGACTCACTATATATAAAGCGAGACAGAGAAACAGAGTAGGACTCACTATATATAAGAGTAGTACAGAAACAGGACCAGACGCACGAGATATAATAGTATGACTAGAGACACACGCGTTACGCACGGGGATAGAATCTATACTATTAAAACATGACGTCTCACTATATATAATCGTCTACGTATAAGAACAGTGACGTACTAACTCTATATAATATATACTATAGAATACCAGACTCACTCTATATAGAATATAGAGTACGATAGAATAACAGACTTCATCTAATATAATTATAATACTTTTATACTGTATAACATACCGTACTCATCTATATATAGAGTATACTGAGAAACATACCGGGACGCCCACGATATATAATCGTAACGCATACGTACTCACTATAGATAATTATACTGTAGAACATACCGGATCAATATATATCAATATATACTGTGATACACATTTACCGTACTCACTGATATCATTATACATATAATTACCGGACAGTGATAGAGGAGATATACTATATAATAGACCGTACGCACTAGAAGAATAGAACATAACCGTAATCACTATAATATATATATGTTAAAACATACCGTACTGCACGAGATATAATATAGACGAGATAACAGACCGTACTCCACTATAGAGAAAGCTAGACTGAATAACAGGACGGCACTTCACGAGATAGAAATATAGGAGAGATGAACGGACTGTACGGCACGGAGAGAGCGGAACGAGAGACAGACTTTGACGTCACGAGATCTAGAAGAGAGAAGAGAGAACAGACCGTAAGCACGATAGAGAAGTAGGACGAGTAACTATAGGGACGCACATATTAGACGAGAGACTAGAGAAAGACCGGACTCACGAGAATAACGATATGAGAGCATACCGGACTCACGATATATAAGATAACGAGGATAACAGACCGGACTCCACTAGAGAAAGATAGACTATAGAACATACTGCACTCACTAGATCTAAGAGTATACTATATAACAGACCGGACTCACTAATATAATCTATGACGATATAACATACGCGTCACTCACTATATATAATTATAACTATATAACTATAACCATACTCACTAGAGATATCTATCTAGATATAAGACTGTACTCACTATATATAATCTTACTATATAACATTGACTGCATACTCACTAGAGTTATAATATACGATATATAATACTGTACTCACGTAGATATAAGACTAACATATAAACATACCGTACGTCCACGATACTATAATATATACGATATATAACATACTCGTACTCATATATATAAATATACTAATACCATACCTGTACTCACTTATATAAATTATTTACGTATCTTATAAATATCATGTACCATCTACCTATATATAATAGATACATTAAAAGATCGTGCTCACATATATAATATTACTATTATAAATAACCGTATACTCAACATTATATAAATAACTATAAGATACGTACTCCACTATATATAATATATACTATATAATATACCGTACTCACTATATATAATATATACTATATGGTTAGTGTGGGTATTGCGCTGGCTGCACCATTTAAAATTTTTTTTAAAAAATTTGCGCAACTCGTAAGCCTTTACTATTGTGGTGTACGGAGCCGTTGCAGGAAAAAAAAACTTACGTCTTACCTGACCGGGGTCCGCGATGCTGAAAGTCTCACAAAGGAGTTTCAAGGGCAACTCTGTTTATCCAGATTACCCCTAATGACGGGGACGTCACAGCCAATGGCTGATATATATATACAGGGAGATTCAATAAAAGTTCTTATTGTTAAAAATGGAGCTAATTTTGCCCCAACCAATCAGATGTTAGCTTTCAGATGGTAAATAAGATCTGATTGGTTGGGGCAAAATTAGCTCCATTTTTAACAATAAGAACTTTTATTGAATCTCCTTGATAGTGTGATAGTTTATATCCGGAAGAGATGGAATCAGTACGGCACCTGGGGACACTCTGTGGTTGCAGGGGCCACTGCCAATCTTCCCCTTTTTCATCCACTTTTAATTAGCACATTTATTAAAAACTATTCATGTTTCATTTCAGTATAACCTACCCCTGTAGCGGCCTTGTGCTTTTATTTGGTCACAGAACTCCTCGGAGACTTCTAATATCCTTATAATTTACAATGGGGATACATTATCCTTATAATACATGAGTGGTACCCAGAGTTCCCTGTATAACTCAGTCTGTGTCCTTGTACATTTATATAGACACAGAACTCCTCAGTGACTTCTAATATCCTTATAATTTACAGTAGGGGATACATTATCCCTTATAATACATGAGTGGTACCCAGAGTTCCCTGTATAACTCAGTCTGTGTTCCTGTACCTTTATATGGACACAGAACTCCTCAGTGACTTCTAATATCCTTATAATTTACAGTAGGGGATTCATTATCCCTTATAATACATAAGTGGTACCCAGAGTTCCCTGTATAACTTAGTCTGTATCCTTGTACCTTTATATAGGCACAGAACTCCTCAGTGACTTCTAATATCCTTATAATTTACAGTAGGTACCGTAAGAGGAACATTATCCCTTAAATACCATGAGTGGTACCCAGAGTTTTTCCCGTGTATAACTCGCAGTTGTGTTTTTCCTGTACTTTATATGGACAAAGACTCGCCTCCAGTGACTTCTAATTCTTATATTTACCAGTAGGGGATTCATTATCCCTTATAATACATAAGTGGTACCCACGAGTTATCCTGTATACTTAGGACTGTATCCTTGTACCTTTTATATAGGCACAGAACTCTTCTCGAGTGACTTCATAATATCCTTATAATTTAACAGTAGGGGGATAATTATCCCTTATAATACAGTGAATGGTTACCCAGAGTTCGCCGTATAACCTCAGGCCTGTGTCCCTGTACATTTATATGAACAGAACTCCATCGGTGACTCGTTAGGATCCTTATAATGTTAAGCGGGGGTCCATTAAATCCCATATTATACAGTCTCTCTCTTCCCACCGGAGTAAAATGGGTGCGGCCTTGTGTTGATGGGGAGGGTGCTAGATGAACATAGGCTTTTGTGCCACTAGTTTCTGCAGGGTATTAAAGAAAAAGAGGGATTTCTCTTTTTGGGATAAGTTAATGTTTGGAGCTTGCCACATGTGGCCTCTCGCAAACTAGCACATCCTTACTCTGTCAGGGGATTTATCGTTTAACTGGGGGAGTATAACGATGGATACAGTAAATTCAGTGAAATCTTTTTCTCTCCAGTTAAAGTAGAGATGTAATGTGGGTTGTTGAATAGAAGATCCATTTTCAATACTGAAGGTTTCGATGTCCCCACACGAAACTTTCGGAACTCCCCCCGAATTTCATGGGAACCGGATTTTTAGAATTTTCTGTTTTTTCGAAATCGAAAGTAGAAACGATTTCAAAATCAACAAAATCAAAGTAGAGATTATCAAAAAAAAACCGAATCCAATTTTTCGAACTTTCAAAATTCCGATAAATTTCGAAAATTCTAAAACGTAATGTTAAACTCGAGGACCATCTCTATGTAAAGCAATGCAAAAGTGGAAACTGGTTTTCTTATCTTCAATGCTTTATAAAACAAAAAAGCATCAATCGCTCCTCTCAACCGCTGCAGAACTTCTTCTCCCGGCGAAGTGCCTCCCATCAGCGGCCCAGAAGTGCTGTACCCTAGGACACACCAAGGGAGAAATCCTTTTTGTCTCCAAAGAAACATCCATGATTAGTGCAGAATATTATCTGTACAGGGAACACCGGTTTTCTTCAAGTGAACTGGCCCTTACCCCATCCGAGGAGGAGCAATTAAACTTGATTATGGATAACTGGTCAGGGTTTATAGATCGGGTCCTAAAGCAGGGTGGAGGCTATTAAATCATTGTATATTATATACGGATTATATGATAATCTATTTATATACTCCTGATATGAGGCCATGATTATCATCCAGTTGGCCCACGCTACCACATCTCCACTTTTTACCTTTGTTCTCCCAGTTCTCTCAACCATACAGATATTCTGTGGATTGGTCGGATGGGCCGCAAAAAAATCCGAGATGATTTGGGCAGTGACAGTGAACACTGTGGTCCATAGGTGACATTTTTGCTGTACCCGACCCACTTTTATAACGGTTGAAAGAGTCAGGACAGAATTGTCCGTGTGTCCCCACCTAATGTTCTGTGTTTACTGATTAATCCACATGTACATTACTTTACCATTAGTGTCTTTTGAGGAGTCATAGCTGTGACAGTAACGAATCGGATCTTGAAACATAATATATATATATATATATAACAGGTCCAAACGACGCCAAGTATAATAAAAACTCCTGGGGCCTGCTACATATGCAATCAAACAACGTAAAGGTATAGAGATATTTATAGAATTTTAATAGTGGCAACAGGCTGGGGAGTGCTTAACTTATATGTTGTTTTATATATATAAAAATGCATTATAATACTATATGCAATACAATGTTGATGTCAGCTATACAACCACACTCCAGGCGATTTCTTAATGTCCCTATTCTGTATCTAGTACAGTCTCGTACATTTACTCCTATAATTATGTAACGTTAATGTAACAATATGTACCTATGGTAACAATCTATGTAACAGTTCTATTGTAACAAATGTATCTGTAACATCTATGTAACAATCTATGTAACAGTCTATTTAACAAGTCTATGTAACAGATCTATGTAACAACCTTCATGTAACAGATCTATGTAAAACAAGTCTATGGAACAATCTATGTAACATTCTAGTAACAGTCTATGAACAATTTGTAACATATGCGACTATGTAACCAGTCACTAACTATAACATCTATGTAAGCTCTAGTGTAACCAATCTATGTAACAGCTAGGACAACCATTAATTAACAGTCTATGTAACATCTCTGTAACGTTCACTTGTAACAGTCTATGTAACAACCAAGTAACAGTATTGGTAACAGGCTTGTAAACAGTTGAAAGTCTATGTAACATGTAATCTATGTAACAATTCTATGCAGTTATACCATCTATGTAACAATTCCATGTAACAATCATATGTAACATCCTATGTAACGAGTTCTTGGAACAATCTAATGTAACAGTCTATGTAACAATCTATTATAACGTTCAGTAACAGTCTATGGTAAACAAACCAATGTTAACAGTCTATGTAACATCTATGTAACAATCTTGTAACAGTACTATGACAAGTCTAGGTACCAATCTATGTTTAAACAGTCTTTGTAACAGTCTATTGTAACAATATTGTACATCTATGTGAACAGACCAATGTAACAGTCGCTATACAAGTCTATGTAACAACCAATTTACCGTCCTCCATGTAACCAATCTATGTAACAGTCCCTATGTAACAATCTATGTAAGTCTATGTCCAATCAATGTCAACATGTCATGTAAACAGTCTATGTAAGAACTATGAACAGTCTAGTAACAGCTATGATACACGTCGTATGTAAGAAACTGATATAACCAGTCATGTAACAGTCTAATGTAACAACTAGTGTACAATCATGTAACAGTCTATGTACAATCTATTGGAACGTCTATATAACACTCTAGTAAACAGTCTAGTAACATCTATGTAACAGTCTATGTAACATCTAGTGTAACAATCTATGTAACAGTCTATGTTAACAACAATGTAAACAGTCGTATGTACAGCTCTATTGTAACTAACCAATGTAAACAGTCCCTATATCACAGTCTATGTAACAAATCATGTAACCTTGTAGCTATGTACTAAATCTATGTCAGCTTCAATGTAACAATCTATGTACCTTATGTACCATCTATGTCTCAATCAATCAATGTAACACGTAACTGAAACGTAACAATCTATGAAATCAAAAAGTGCTATGTAACTAACTATGTTAACAGTCTATTGTACAACCATGTAAGTTAAACGTCTATGTACCATCAACTCTATACTCTATGTAAGTGTCTATGTACAATCTAGTACAGTCTATGTAACAGCTATGAACAATCTATATAACAGTCTATGTAAGAAAACTACTGTAATCGTCTATGTAACAGTCTATTGTAACAGGTCTATAAAACAATCTAGTAACAGTCTATGTAACAGTCTATGTAACAGTCTTGTAGACAGTCTATGTAGCATCCATATAGCAGTCTCTATGTAGCAGGCTATGTAACTGTCTGAACAATTATGTAAAAGTCTAATGGACGACACCAGAGGGAATAACAGGGCCATCAGGGATCCTCACCCCCCCCCCCCCCCTAAACCTGGCCTGCAATACTGGATTTCCGCACACCAATTCCACCAATCAGTCTCACTATAATAATATATACTATATATAACATACGTACTCACTAGTCTATAATCTATACTATATAACATTACCAACTCACCTATATAATATATACTAGAAACATTACTGTACTCACTAGATATACAAAGCTATACGATATACATACCATACTCACTATATATTAATATTACTATATAACATACTGTACTCACGATATATAATCTTACTATTAACATACCATACTCATATATATAATATAACTATATACAATGTACTCACTATATATAACTATTACCTATATAACATAACTGTACTCAACTAATATAATCTATACTTATAAATACGTACTCAATATATATATATCTCTAACTAATAATACCATTACTGTACCATATATATAATATATACTATATAACAACCGTAACTCCAAACTATAGTATAATCTATCTATACTATCGGTAACTCCCGATATATAGAATATGACTACTAATTAACAGTACCATACTCACTAATATATATATATACCTATATAAACATAATGTACTCACTATGTATTAAGTCTATACTAATAACATACCATCACTCACGTATATTAAATATATCTATAACATACTGTACTCACGATATATAAGAATATACGCTGATATCCTGATATATATCTATACCTAGTATCCACAATAAATCACATTACATTACTGCAGATATATAAGTATATACTATAAAACATACCGTTACTCACTATATATAATCTATACTATATAATAACCACTACGTCACGGTAAACTATATACATAGTAACATTACTGTACTCACTAGATATAAGTCTATTACTATATAACATTACCGTACTCACCGTAATTTAACTATCCATAAATAACCATACTCACGCTAGGTATAATAACTATATAACAACGTACTCATATATATAATGCCTATTATAAACATACCAGACGTCATATAATAATATATACTAGAACCATCGTGTACCACTTATATCAATCTATACTATCATAACAATCCGTACTCACTATATATAAATATAATGATATAACATAACGGCGCTACGTTCACTGATATACTAATAGCAACTTATAACATCGGTACCACACGTCCTCATATCTATGAATCTAACTATATAACTATCGTACTCAATCTATATATTATATACTATATAAACATCCCACCCCATACTCAACTATAGATAAATCATATACCTACCTAATACCAGACCATATGATACCACTATACTCTAATAATCGTATACTTAATATAACTATACTTACAACGTATCTCACATATATAATTATAACTATATAACCTACCTACGCACTTATAAATAATCGATAATACTCTAATAACATACCATGCTCCTATATATGTATACTAACCAACATCCCCGATACCTCTACATACTCATAAATCAGACCACCCGCTAAGCTGCACATGTCAATCCCACACTACGCCGCTACACCGACCTAATCTCCACAATGACCGTACCACCCGATAATATTGATTCATATCATAACATACCGTCACTCCCTATAGATAAGTATACTCCGACCCATATTATGAGTCTGTATACACATAGCTCCTATATTAGTATCAACAGACTAACGTCCCCCTAACGTATAAAGCTATACTACCTCCTAACATATGCCGACTCAATACCCTTAACTATACGCTAATAATATACCGTACCCTCACTATATATAATATAAACCATCCCACCGTAACTCATATAATACATATATACTGTATAACCAACTAACCGTACTCACTACGATTATATATAGCTATAATAAACAATCCCGTACCTCACTATATATAATCAGGATCCTAACAAAACTACTGCACTCACTATATAGAATAATCTATAAAACGTACTGTACTCCACTATATATAATCTATACATATACATACCCAACTGTACTCACTAAGTAAATAGATATGACTAGTATACTATTATAGATCCTTAACATACTGCTCTATATAGAGAATATACGTATACTAACATACTGTACTCACTAATGATATATCTAGTATAAATACCATACCCGTATTACTAATCTACTATATATACATAGGTACTATTATAAATAAACATAAACATCCGTACTCACTATATAGAATCTATACTAATATAACATACATGACCAATATATAGTAATATATACTATAGAACTATAGACTCACTATATATAATCTTACTAATAACAGATACTGCACTCACTAATTAGATCAAATACTATATAACGTACTGTACGCACTAGTATTAATCTAAACATAACATACCTGGAACTGCTCACTATATATAATTATACTAAGACTCACTTATCATTATAAATACTGTACTCACTAGATATATCAATCGGTTACAATCAACATGCCGGACTCCAGGTATAGATATTTACTAATAACATACCTGTACTCCAACTCTAAGTATACATACTAATAACATACCGTACTCACTCTATATAATATACTATATAACATACCGTACTCACTATATGTAGAATCTTATTAACTATTAACAATCGTGTACACTATGTATAAAGGATACTAATACATCGTGACTCATTATTAGTAATCGAACTACGATAAACCACTACTAATATGAATATAACTATCTAAGAGTACACGTACTCATATTTTATAATAATATATACGTATATAATATACCGTACTCACTATATCTATAATTATACTATACTGTTCAAATTGTGGGTATTCTTGCGCTGGCTGCCCCCATTTAAAATTTTTTTTAAAAAATTTTGCGCAACTCGTAAGATCCTTTTACGATTGTGGTGTAGGAGCCGTTGCGGAAAAAATAACTTACGTCTTACCTGGAACCGGGGTCCTCGATGCTGAAAGTCGTCACAAGGAGTTGTCAAGGGCAAACTCTGTTTATCAGATTACCCGTAAGGACGGGGACGTCACGCCAATGGCTGATATATATACAGGGAGATTCAATAAACTTCTTATTGTTAAAAATGGAGCTAATTTTTGCCCCAAACCAATCAGAAATGTCAGCTTCACGAATGGAATAAGATCTGATTGGTTGGGGCAAAATTTAGCTCCATTTAACAATAAGAACTTTTATTGAATCTCCTTGCATGAGTGTGATAGTTTATATTCCGGATAGAGAGGTGGAATCAGTACGGCAACTGGGTACACTCTTGTGGTTGCGAGGGGCCACTGCCCATCTATCCCCTTTTTCATCCACTTTTAATTAGCACACATTTATAATAAAACTATTCATGTTTCATTTTCAGTATAACCTACCCCTGTAGCGGCCTCTTGTCTTTTATTGTTGGTCACAGAACGTCCTCCCCCGAGACTTCTATATCTTATAATTACAATGGGGAGGATACATTATCCTTAAATAAATGGAGTGTTACCAGATCGGTTCCTGTATAAACTCAGTCTGTGGTTCCTGGTCGTACATGTATAGACAAAACTCCTTCAGTCTCTTCTAATATCCTTGATAATTTACAGTAGGGGATACATTCATCCACTTAATAATACATAGGGGTACCCAGAGTTCCCTGTATAACTCAGTCTGTGTCCTTGTACCTTTATTAGACACAGGAACTCCTCAGGAACTTCTAATCTCCTTATAATTTACAGTGGGGGATACATTATACCCTTATAATACATGAGTGGTAACCCATATTCCCTGTAATAACTCAGGTCTGTGTCCTTGTACCTTTTATATAGAAACAGACACTCCTCAGTTTGACTTCTAATATCATTAATATATTACAGTAGAGGATACATGATCCTTAGTAATACTGAGTGGTACACCAGAGTTCCCTGTATAAACTCATTCCTGGTTCGCTACCCTGTTATAGGAACAGAAACTCCTTAGTGACTTCTAATATCCTTAATAATTTAACAGTAGGGCTTCAGTTACCTTATAATACTCAGTGGTACCCAGAGTTCCGCTGTAATAACTTAGTCGTGTATCCTTGTACCTTGTATATAGGCACAGAACTCCCTCAGTGACTTCTAATTCCTTATAATTACAGTAGGGGATCATTAATCCATTAATATCATGAGTGGTACCCAGAGTTACCCTGTATAAATCAGCCCTGTTTCCTTGTACCTTTATCATAGACACAGAACACTCCTGCGGTGACTTCTAGTAATCCTAAATTTACAGCCTGGGGGGTGCATTAAATCCACTATATTATCCAGTCTATTCCCCACCAGGAGTACAATGGGTGCGGCTTTGTTGATGGGGAGGGTGCTAGATGAAAAGCTTTCTGTGCCAATAGGTTTGCAGGTATTAAAATGAAAAAAGAGGGATTCTGCTTTTTGGATAATGGGTATATGTTGGACTGCCATGGCCTCTCGCAAATGATAGCCACTCACTTACTGCAGGGATTTATCGTTAACTGGGGGGGTATGACGAGTGGGATACAGTAAAGTCAGTGAATAAAATTGTTTCTCTCCAGTTAAAAGTAGAAGATGTAATGTGGGTTTGAATAGAATCCATTTCAAAATCTGAGGTTGGTGCCCAACGAAAACTTCGGAAGCTCCACGAATTTCATGGAACCGTTTTTATAATTTTCTTTTTTTTTACCGAAAAATCGAAATAGACGATTTCAAAAATCACAAAATCGAAGTAGAGGATTTTCAAAACAAACCGGAATCCTCGAATTTTCCGAACTTCAAAAATTTCCGAAAATTCGGAAAATTCTAAAACGTACATGAAACTCGAAATCTCTCGTGAAAAGCAATGAAATGGGAAACTTTTCTTTTTCACTCTCTTATTAAGCAGAAAATTTCCTCTCTTCTCAGCTGCAGAACTTCTCCGGCTAAGTGGCCTCTCCCGCGGCCCCAATACTTGCCTAACCCATAGAGACACCCTAGCAGGAGAAATCCTTTTGTCTCCCAAGAAAACATCCATGAATTAGTGCACGAATATTCTTGTACAGACACGCGGTTTATCTCAAGTGAAACCGCCCTTCCCCCATCCATGGAGGACGAAGCAATTAAATTTGATATGGATAAATGGTCCATGGGGTTTATAGATGGTCCTAAGCAGGGTGGAGGTCTTTCAAATATAGTTCTTGATATACGCGATTAATGAATTATAATTATTTATATACTATCTAATGGCTCATGATTTCCATCACAGTTGGCAAGTACAAAACACATTCCATTTTTTCCGTTTGTTATAAAGTCTATACTTACAAACCAACAGAATTTCTGTATTGTCGGATGGGCCCAAAAAAATCCGATGATTTGGGCAGAGTGGCAGTGAACACTGTGGTCCATAGGAGAATTTGAGCTGGGTTTACCGCCAACTTTATAACGGTTGACAAGGTCAGAACAGAAATTGCCGTGTTTCCCCAGCCCTAATGTTCTGTTTTACTGAATTAATCCACATTTATACATTACTTACCCATTAGGTCTTTTAAAGTCAGAGCTGTGACAGTACGCATGATCTGACATAATATATATATATATTATATATACAGTACCAAACGACGGCCAAGGTAAACAAATAGCTGGGGGCTGCGTACAGGACTGCAATTCAACAAACGCTATAAAGGTATAGAGGACTTTATTAGTATAATTTTAATTAGTGGTCAACGAGCCTTTGGGAAGTGGCTCTATACCTTTATCTAGCGTTTGTTTTTATATACTATAAAAGGCATTATAATATATATGCAATACAATGTTGACGTCAGTCAGCTATCACCACCCAGGATTTCTTAATGTCCTATCCATATGTATATGTCCTATTTAACAGTCTATGTAACAATCTATGTACGTCATAGGTAATCTATGTAACAAGTCTATGTAACAGATCTATGGTAAACATCTATGTAACAATCTATGTAACCTCTAGGTTGTAACACAGGTCAACAATGTAACAGTCAGTGGAACAATCTAGTGTACCAATCTATGTAAAGTCTATTAACCAGTCCTCAGTAACAATCTATGTAAAGTCCATGTCAAACAATCTATGTAAACAGTCTATGTACACAGTCTTAGTAACAATCTATGAACCAGTCTATGTAACAATCTATGTAACAGTCTATGTAACCAGTCTATATCAACAGTGATGGAACACAGTCTATGTAACAATCTATTGTAACAGTCTTATGTAACAACCAAGTACGTCTATGTAACAATCTATGTAACAGGTCTTTGTAACCAGTCTAGTACCAATCTTATGTAACAGTCTATGTATAAAATCATGTAACAGTCATGTAACAGTTATGTACACATCATGTAACATCTATGTAACAATCTATGTAACTAGTATATGTACAGTCTATGTAACAACTAGTAAACAGTCTATGTAACATCAATTATCTAACAGCTCTAGTAACAGTCTATGTAACAACCAATGTAACATCATGTAAACAATCTATGTAACAATCTATGTCACAGTCTATGTAACAGTCTGAGTAACCAATCTATGTAACAGTCTTTGTAACAGTCTAGTAAACATCTATGTAACATATCTATGTAACAACCAAGTAACAGTCTATGTAACAGTCTATGTAACAACCAATTATTACAGTCGTATGTAAACTCTATGTAACAGTCTATAGTAACAATTCTGTAAGTCGCATGTAACAATCTAGCTGACACGAGTCTATGTAAGAAACATGTAAACAGTCTATTTACAGGTCTACTGTAAACGAGCTATGTAAGAAACTGATATAACAGTCTATGTAACAGTCTATGTAACAATCTATGTAATCAATCTATTAACAGTCTATGTAACAATCTATGTAACAGTCCTAATAACAATCTATGTAACATCTATGTAAACAATCTATGTAACAGTATAGACAATCTAGTAACATCTGATGTAACCGTTCTATGTAACAACACAGGTAACGTCTTGATTAACGTCTAGTAACAAACCAATGGTAACAGTCTAGTAAACAGTCTATGTAAAAATCTATGTAACCAGTCGATGTAACAATAGCTATGGTAAGTATATGTAACCATCTATGTAAGTCTTGTAACATCTATAGTACAGTCTAGTAACAATCTATGTAACAATCTATGATAACAATCTATGGAACAACCAATGTAACAGTTCTTAGGTAAACAACCAATGTAACATATATATACCAGCTATGTAACAATGCTATGTAACAAGTCTATGTAACAATCTATGTAAGTCCTGTAACAATCTAGTGTAAAGGTCTCTGTAACAGTCTATTAACAACTCTATATAACAGTCTATGTAAGAAACATATGTAGTATGACAGTCTATGTAACGCATAAGTCTATTGTAACAGTAGTTAACAGTCTAGTGTCAACAGTCTATGTAGACAGCTAGTAAGTCTATTCTATGTAGCAGTTCCCTATATAGCAGTCTATTAGCAGTCTATGTAACTGTCTATGTAACAAATCTATGTAACAGTCTATGGACACCAGGAGGAGAAACGAGGAAGAACAGTGGCATGATCCTCCCCCCCCCCCCCCCTAAACCTGGGCCTGCATAATTGGATTTCAGCACCAATCCACCAATCCGTGTTAAGAATCAGCCATCCCAGTCCACCACAGCCCCACTTCCACAAGTTCCACCTATGGCAGGGCATTTAAAAGTTGTTTCAGGTGTTCAAAACCCCTAGGAATACCCAGATGCCCACACCAAGTTTCTCCAACTCCCTGCAGGGGGAGGAGGATCAGAAGTCAGGAACCCCCTAGCATGGCCATTTGATAAGGAACCACATGTCAGGTGCATCTTGTCTCGAAAAAAAAACATAATAAATATTATTTTAAAAACTCTTTACAACCAGATAATATTTCCAGGAAGTTGGGTCACATGACATAAAAGAGATGAACGCGACTCTGTTTGCTGCTCACTGATGGGTTGCCGAATGGAAGTGTTTGAGGTCACGGGCACCCCTACGCGTGACCTGCCCTCGTGGATTGGACCCTCATTGTCCTCCCTATCTAAATCTACTGTTTGTTATCACATAAAACAAGTGAGCCGTGAACTGGAACTGGGGACAAGTTTCCGGCGCAGTAGAACATGATATGAGGGAAAATAGTGTCAACTTATTTCACTTGTTTGGCACGGAGAGCGGGTGGGAGTTGTGAGGCCGTTACATCATATACTTGATGATTCATTTTACATTGAAATAGGAGCGAGGGCGGGCCTGGAAGGGACGTGGGGTTGGAAGGCGTTAAGCCACCTACCAGGCATGTGAGGCTTGGCGGACTGCCAATCAGGTAGGTTTGGAAAAACTGTAATTTACACTCTGCGGCTCATTGAATTGAGACACTTAAAGGCAACGTTTAAATAAATCTCTAATAAAACCCATTGTGCCATTTACAGCAGCAAATCTGCTCTTCAGAAGGGATCTGACCCCCAAGATCCACTTATGTTATGTAATAACCGTACACAGTGATTATACACCAGCCAGTGTGTGTGGGAGTCAACAATCGCACTGACTCTAGGGGAATCGACTGACAGATTAAAATAGATATATAGATAGATAGAAGATAGATAGAGTGATAGATAGATGGATGGGATGGATGGATGGATGGATGGCTGCTGGCTGGATGGATGGATGGGATGGATGGCTGGCTGGGATGTCTGGATGGCTGGCTGGATGGCTGTGATAGAGATAGTGATAGATACTGTAGATCAGATGCACTGGATGGCTAGTAGATCGATCAGATAGCTCACTCCAGGGATCGCTCGATGTCTGGGAGGGATCGCGTGCAGATGATATGCGAGTGCGGGCTGGACCGCTCGCACTCGGATAATAGGTTGGTGCACGTGGGCGGAAAATAGCTTAGCACTAGCAGCTATGCTCGCTCATCCTTAGCTCAGATAGCTAGATATGAAGTGCAGGGGTAGGAGTCTCTCATCGTCGGCTCCGCTGGGTCGCGGTCGTCTGGGGGCTCGTCTCGCTCGCTCGCTTGGCGGTCGGTCCGTTCGCTCGCTCGCTCGCTCCGCTTGGTCCCAGCGGTCGGTCGTCTGCTCGCTCGGTCGCTTGCTCGGTCGGTCGGTCGCTCGCTCGGTCGCTTGCCTCGGTCCTTGTCGGTCGCTCTCTCGCTCTCGCTTGCGCGCTCGCTCGCTCACGCTCGCTTGGCTCGTCGGTCGGTCGCTTCGCTCCTCGCTCTCTTGCTAGGTCGGTCGGTCGGCTCGGGTCGGTCGGTCCGGTCCGGTCGCTCGCTCGCTCGCCTCCGCTCGCCTCGCCTTCACTGCTTGCTCGGTCGGTCGGTCGGTCGGTCGTCGCTCGCTGCTCGCTCGCTCGCTCGCTCGCTCGCTCGCTCGATCCGCTTGCTTGCGTGCTTGCTTTCTCGGTTCGTGTCGCTCGCTCGCTCGCTCGCTCGCTCGCTCGTTGCTCGGTCGGTCGTCGCTCTCGCTCGGTCGGTCGGTCGCTGGCGCTCGCTCCGCTCGCTCGCTCCGCTCATCTCGCTTGCTGGTCGGTCGCTCGCTCGCTCGCTTCGCTCGCGTCGGCTCGCCTCGCTACGCTCGCTCGTTGATCGCTCGCTCGCTCCCTCCTCGCTCGCCTCGCCTTGCTCGGGTCGTCACTCGGTCGCTCGTCGCCGCTCGCTCGCTTTCTCGGTGGTCGGTCGCTCGCTTGCTCGGTTCGCTTTCTCGCGTGCACTCGCTCGCTCGCTCGCTCCTCGCTTGCGCCGCTCTCTCGCTACGGTCGCTCGCTCGCTCTCTCCCTCTCTTGGCTGCGCCTCGCTCGCTCCTCGCCTTGCTCGCTCGCTCGCTAGTAGCTAGCTCAGATAATAATCGCCCCGCTCGGTCATCGATGCTCGCTCTCGCTTGAGAGATAGCATAGATAGACTGATCGCTCGCTGCTCGCTCCTTCTCGATAGCTAGCTCCTCGCTTGCCGCGCTCGACGCTGATCGCTTGATCTCTCGCTGCTCCTCCTAGATGATAGACAGATGGCTAGATGATAGATATACCGACAGACAGCTAGCCTGATAATACGATCGATATCTAGATAATAAGACTGGAAGATAGATAGATGCTCGCTCGCGTCGATCGCTATCTAGCTCGCTCGCTAGATACTTGCTTGATTCTTGATTGCTCGCTGATAGGTAGCTCGCTCCTCGCTTGCGCGCTACGCTCTCTCGCTCGCTTTCTCGCTGCGTCTCGTCGCTTCGCTCTCGCTTGCGAGATCGCTCGCTCGCTCGATCGCTTCGCTAGCTTCTCTCGCTCCTCACCGCCATTCTTGCTTGCTAGCTCGGTCGCTCGCTCGCTCGCCCCATCCTTGCGGCTCAGCTCGCTCGCTTGCTCGCTTGCCTCTCCGCTCGCTCGCTCGCCTCGCTGCGACGCGCGCCCAGCCCCGCTCCCCCTCCCCTCTCTTCCCCATCTTCCTTTCGTTTTTTCTCCTTTCTCCCTTCCTCCACTCTCTCTATCCCCGTATGGCTCTCTTTATGGTTTGACTCGAGGTGTGTTTATTGGTTGTCTTTTGTATCCTAGAGATTATTGGAGCGTAGAGACAGACTCCAGTCTTCTGGTTCCCATTGGCCAGATATAAACCAATCAGATTGTGTATGGAGATGTTGGACACTGTCAGTAATGTGGACTAGAGTTACCCAGGGCCCCAGAGCCTTTCTGCAGTTAATAAACTCACGTAGCCGTATATTTTTAGAGTTCATTCCAACCGACATTTCTCTTTAGTCCGCAAGGTCACTGGATTATTTCACATTGCCAGGAACAATCCCTTTGGAGCCCCAAATGGGGATATCATGGCTACAGATTCTCCCTGGGTCAGGTTGAAATGTGGTTCAGTTACCTTGCTCACTTGCCAGACTGAAGCTTCTTACATTGTCAATTGACTGCTCAGTGTTTCACCCTGGGGGTAACATTCTGTGTGTTACAGAGACACATGGACCACTGAACACTGATGAGGAGAGATGGTTCATATCGACACTCGTCTCCTCTCTCCGCCGTGTGGATGTGACATGGAACATTGGGAAGTGAATATCTGAAATCTATTTAAAGAGCAAAATATGATATCCCCCCTGTACAGTATTTACCCTCCTCCCCTACAGTAATTTCACCTCACTCCACCCTGTACAGTATTTACCCTCCTCCACCCCCGTACAGTATTTACCCCCTCCCTCCACCATGTTAACAGTATTACCCTCCTCCCCCCTGACAGTTTATACCCCTCACCCCACTGTACAGTAGTTTACCCTCCTCCCCTCTGTACAGTATTTACCCTCCTCCCCCCTGTACAGTATTTACTCTCCTCCCCCTACAGTATTTACCCTCCTCCCCCCTAAAGTATTTACCCTCCTCCCCCTGTACAGTATTTACCCTCCTCCCCCCTTACAGTATTTACCCTCCCTCCCCTCTGTACAGTATTTACCCTCTTCCCCCCTATACAGTATTTAACTCTCCGCCCCCTAAAGTATTTACCCTCCTCCCCCCTACAGTATTTACCCTCCTCCCCCTGTACCGTATTACCCTCCTCCCCCCTGTACAGTTTTATACCCTCCTCCCCTCGTACAGTATTACTATCCTCCCCCTACAGTATTTACCCTCCTCCCACCTACAGTATTTACCCTCTCCCCCTGTACGTATGTTACCTTTACCCTCCTCCCCCTATACAGTATTTCTCTCCTCCCCCTACAGTATTTACCCCTCCTCCCCCCTACAGTATTTACCTCCTCCCCTGTACGTATTTACCCTCCTCCCCCTCCACTGTACTATTCCCCTCTCCCTCTGTACAGTATTACCTCCTCCCCTCTTACAGTAATTTTACTGTCCCTCCCTCACAGTATTTACCTCTCCCCCCTACAGTAATTGTCCACCCTCCTCCCCCTGTAACAGTATTTACCCTCCTCCCCTTACAGTATTACTCTCCTCCCCCTACAGTTATTTAACTTCCTCCCCCCTACAGTATTTACCCTCCTCCCCCTGTACAGTATTTACCCTCCTCCCCCCTGTACAGTATTTACCCTCCTCCTCTCTATACGTATTTACCTCCTCCCCTCTGTACAGTATTTACTGTCCTCCCCTTACAGTATTTACCCTCCTCCCCCCCTACAGTATTTACCTCCTCCCCCTGTACAGTATTTACCCTCTCCCCCCTGTACAGTATACAGTATTTACCCTCCTCCCCCTGTACAGTATTTACCCTCCTCCCCTCTGTACAGTATTTACCCTCCTCCCCCCTATACAGTATTTACTCTCCTCCCCCTACAGTATTTACCCTCCCCTACAGAATTTACCCTCCTTCCCCCCTACAGTATTTATTTACCTCCTCCCCCCTGTACAGTATTTACCCTCCTTCCCCCCTGTACAGTATTTACCCTCCTCCCACTAAAGTATTTACCCTCCTCCCCCCTGTACAGTATTTACCCTCCTCCCCCATAAACAGTATTTACCCTCCTCCCCCCCCTACAGTATTTACAATTCTCCCCCCCTACAGTATTTACCCTCCTCCCTTGTACAGTATTTACCCTCTTCCCCCTACAGTATTTAACCCTCCTCCACCCCTACAGTATTTACCCTCCTCCCCCAGTATTTACCCTCCTCCCCCCTACAGTATTTACTCTCCTCCCCCCTACAGTACTTACTCTCCTCCCCCCCTTACAGTATTACCCTCATCCCCCTACAGTAACTTACTCGCCTCCACTCCCCCCTACAGTAATTACCCTCCTCCCCCCAGTACAGTATTTACCCCCCCCTGTACATTATTTACCCTCCTTCCCAGCCCTACAGTATTTACCCTCCTCCCCCTACAGTATTTACCCGCCTCCCCCCCCTACAGTATTTACTCTCCTCCCCCCTACAGTATTTACTCTCCTCCCCCCTACAGTATTACCCTCCTCCTCCTACAGTATTTACCCTCCTCCCCCCCTACAGTATTTACTCTCCTCCCCCCCTACAGTATTTACCCTCCTCCCTCCTACAGTATTTACCCCCTCCCTCTTATCCTACCCCATCCCCATAGTCTAACCGATTCACCGATTCTCCTTTTGGAAAACATGTAAATGAATATTACAGATACACCATACCGGATAGATGAAATTACCGATATACTGGTGACCTGATGATGAATATTACAGATATACCATGACCTGGATGATGAATATTACAGATACCAGCCTGGTGGATGATTATTACAGATAACCGTTACCATGGATGATACATGATTACGATCACTGACGTATGAATGAATATTCGATATACCATACTGGATGGATGACTATTACAGATATACCATGACCTGGATGGATGAAATATTCAGATATACCGTTACCTGGAATGGATGAATATTACAAGATATACAATGACCTGGATGAATGATATCTACCGATATACCGTTACCTGTGATGGATGAATATTACAGATATACCGTTACCTGGATGGATGAATATTACAGATATACCATGACCTGGATGGATGAATATTACAGATATACCGTTACCTGGATGGATGAATATTACAGATATACCATGACCTGGATGGATGAATATTTCAGATATATCGTTACCTGAATGGATGAATATTACAGATATACAATGACCTGGATGAATGAATATTACAGATATACCGTTACCTGGATGGATGAATATTACAGATATACACGACTGGATGAATGATATTACAGATATAAGTACCTGGATGAGGAATATTACATATATACCGTTACCCTGGATGGATGAATATTACAGATATACCATGACCTGGATGGATGAATATTACAGATATACCGTTACCTGGATGATGAATATTACAGATATTAACCTGATGAATCTGGATGATGAATATTACAGATATACCGTGACCTGGATGGATGAATATTACAGATATCCATGACCTGTCTGGATGATAGTACAGATATACTGACCTGATGAATGAATATACAATTACACGTGACCTGATGGATGAATATTACAGATTACATGACCTGGATGAATGAATATTACAGATATACCACCGTGATCTGGAGGCATGAATATTACAGATATATACCGTGACGGATGAATGAATATTACAGATATACCGTGACCTGGTGATGATGAATATTACAGATATACCATGACCTGTATAATGAATATACAGATATACCTGACCTGGATGGATGAATATTACAGATATACCATGACCTGGATGGATGAATATACAGATATATCGTTGACTGGATGGATGAATATTACAGATATACCGTGACCGGATGGATGAATATTACAGATATACCGTGACCTGGATTGAATGATTATTACAGATATACCGTGACCCGGATGGATGAATATTACAGATATACCGTGACCCGGATGGTGATTTACAGATATACCTGACCGGATGGATGAATATTACAGATATACCGTGACCGGATGAATGAATATTACAGATATACCGTGACCTGGATGAATGAATTACAGATATACCGTGACTGGATGAATGAATATTACAGATTATCCGTGACCTGGATGAATGAATATTACAGATACCACCGTGACATTCTGGATGAATCAATATTACAGATCTACCGTGACTGGAGATATTACGATTACCGTGAGACCTGGATGAATGAAATTACAGATAACAGTGCCTGATGAATAATATTACAGATATACAGTATACCGTGACCTGATGGATGAATATTACAGATCACACCGTGACTGGATGTAATCAATATTACAGATATTCGGACCTGATGATGAATATTACAGATATACCGTGACTGGATGAATGAATATTACAGATTCACCGTGACCTGGATGAATAAATATTACAGATATACCATGACCTGGATGATGATAATATTACAGTACACCGTTGACCTGGATGGAATTGAATAATATGACAGATATACCGTGACCTGGATGAGTCAATATTACAGATATACGTGCCTGGATGAATGAATATTACAGATATACCGTGACCTGATTAATAATATTACAGTATACCGTGACCTGGATAATAAATATTACAGATATCGTGACCTGGAGAATGAATATTACAGACATACCGTGGACCTGGATGAATAAATATTACAGATATACCATGACCTGGATGAATTAGAGCTTTGACAATCATTACAAGATAGCAACATTGACAATATAACATACGTGAAAGGTCAGATATCATCTATAACTATAAATCTCCTTTACTCGTATTCGACCATAAAACTGCACTGTAATGTATTTTTACTGTACTATACAATAGTGCATGGTACCATACACATTCAGTATACTGTACTGTAATTAACTGTGCTGTACTGTATGTACTATATTTTAATGGGTTATAAATGTATGGTACTGTGGGCATATATACTATACTGTACTTTACTTATATGCTGGACTGTAATTTACTATGCTGTACTTAAGTAAACGAAATGGCCGAACTTCAGTACAAAGTTGGAAAAGTTCGAATTCGGACCCATTAAAGTTAATAGGAAAGTGTTAGCCTCGAAAGGTCTGGATGATTTACAGCTAAACTAACAATGGTAACTTACGTAATGGCTGTGGCACCTGGGAAATGGTCTGGGGAACACGTCACTGTCACCAAAACTTGTTAAACACTTCTTTAAACACAAGCGGGCAATAGTCAGGTTTGCGCAGATCTACAATCGAGGGTTTTACGGACAATTCGAGGGTTACCAAAGGATATTTTTGAGGGTTATCGAAAAATTAGAACTCATACATTCGAGATTAACGCAAATAAACGCTACTTTCGAGGGTTAACGACATTGTAAGGGGGATACGTGGAATGGGGGATACATTGTAAGTGGGATACGTGGAATGGGGGAATACATTGTAAGGGGGATATTGGAATGGGGGATACATTGTAAGGGGATATGTGGAATGGGGAAACATTGTAAGTGTGATACGTTGGACTGGGGGATACATTGTAAGGGGGATATGTGGAATGGGGATACATTTAAGTGGGATACGTGGAATGGGGGATACATTGTAAGGGGGATATGTGGAATGGGGGATACATTGTAAGGGGGATACGTGGAATGGGGGAACATTGTAAAGGGGATACGTGGAATGGGGATACATTGTAAGGGGATACGTGGAATGGGAGATACATTGTAAGGGGGTATGTGGAATGGGGATACATTGTAAGGGGAACGTGGAATGGGGGAACATTGTAAGTGGGATACATGGAATGGGGAATACATTGTTAGGGGGATATGTGGAATGGGGGATACATTGTAAGGGGGATACGTGGAATGGGGTACATGTAAGGTGTAGCTGGAATGGTGAATACATTGTAATGGGGTGGGGGGGGGATATTTGGTAATGGGGGGGAATCGGGAATAATGATCCTTTAATGGGGGATACATTCTTAATGGATATGTGGAATGGGGATACATTGTAAGGGGAATGTGGAATGGGGATCATGTAAAGGGGGATACGTGGAATGGGGATACATTGTAAGGGGATACGTGGAATGGGGGAAACATTGTAAGTGGGATAAGTGGAACGGGGGATACATTGTAAGGGGGAATGTGGAATGGGGGATACATTGTAAGGGGGATACATTGTAAGTGGGATACGTGGAATGGGGATACATTGTAAGGTGGATATGTGGAATGGGGGATACATTGTAAGGGGGATACGTGGAATGGGGGATACATTGTAAGGGGGATATGGTGGATACTGTCAGGGGGATGTATACATTGTACAGGGGCTTGTAGATGGGTACATTGTAGGGATATGTGGAATGGGGGAATACTTTAGGGATTGTGAATGGGGGATACATTTAAGGGGGATACAGTATGGGGAATACTTTTAGAGGGATATATGGAATGGGGATTCATTGTAAGGGGATATGTGGAAGGGGGATACATTGTAAGGGGGGGGATACGTGGAACTGGGGGGGAAACATGTAAGGGGGATACGTGGAATGGGGGATACATTGTAAGGGGATATGTGGAATGGGGGATACATGTAAGGGTATCGTGGAATGGGGATACATTTATGGGTATATGTGGAACTGGGGATATATTGAAGGGGGATATGTGAATGGGGGAAACATTGTAAGGGGGATACGTGGAATGGGGGAAACATTGTAGGGGGACTATGTGGAATGGGGGATATATTGTAAGGGGTATACGTGGAATGGGGATACATTGTAATGGGGATTGTGGAATGGGGGATACATTGTAAGGGGGAGAACGTGGAATGGGGGAAACATTGTAAGGGGGATATAGTGGAATGGGGGATACATGTAAGGGGGTACGTGGAATGGGGGAAACATTGTAAGGGGATACGTGGAATGGGGGATACATTGTAAGGGGGATACGTGGAATGGAGATACATTGTAAGGGGGGTATGTGGAATGGGGTACATTGTAAGGGGGATACGTGGATGGGGGATACATTGTAGTGGGATACATGGAAGGGGAATCACATTGTTAGGGGGATATGTGAATGGGGGGATACATTGTAAGGGGGATACGTGGAATGGGGGATACATTGTAAAGGGGGATACGTGAATGGGGATACAATTGTAAGGGGGATATGTGGAATAGGGGGAGATCATTATAAGGGGGATGTGGAATGGGGATACATGTATGGGGATACATTTGGGGGATTGTGGAATGGGGATACATTGTAAGGGGATATGTGGAATGGGGGATACATTGTAGGGGATACGTGGAATGGGGGATACATTGTAAGGGGGATACGTGGAATGGGGAAACATTGTAAGTGGGTAAGTGGAACGGGGAGTATACATTGTAAGGGGGGGAAATGTGGATGGGTACTTGTAAGGGGGATACATTGTAAGTGGGATAACGTGGAATGGGGGATCATTGTAATGTGGGGATATTTTGAAGGGGGATACATTGTAAGGGGGAATACGTGGAATGGGGGATCATTGTAAGGGGATATGTGGAATGGGGATACATTGTAAGGGGGATATGTGAATGGGGGATACAGTGTAGGGGAATATGTGGAATGGGGGATACATTGTAAGGGGATATGTGAATGGGGGATACATTGTAAAGGGGATACATGTAATGGGAATACATTTAAGAGGGATATATGGAATGGGGGATTCATTGTAAGGGGATATGTGGAATGGGGGATACATTGTAAGGGGGATACGTGGAATGGGGGAAACATTGTAAGGGGATACGTGGAAGGGGGGAAACATTGTAAGGGGGATATGTGGAAGGGGGGATATATTGTAAGGGTATACGTGGAATGGGGATACATTGTAATGGGATATGTGGAATGGGGGAATATATTGTAAGGGGGATATGTGGAATGGGGAAACATTGTAAGGGGGATACGTGGAATGGGGGAAACATTGTAAGGGGGATATGTGGAATGGGGATATATTGTAAGGGGTATACGTGGAATGGGGAGGTACATTGTAATGGGGAATATGTGGAATGGGGGATACATTGTAAAGGGGATACGTGGAATGGGGGATACATTTGTAAGGGGGTAGTGGAAGGGGGGATACATTGTAAGGGGGATACGTGGAATGGGGGAAACATGTAAGGGGGATATGTGGAATGGGGGGATATATTGTAAGGGGTATACGTGGAAGGGGGATACATGTAATGGGGATATGTGAATGGGGGATATATTGTAAGTGGGATAAGTGGAACGGGGGATACATTGTAAGGGGAAATGTGGAATGGGGGATATATGTAAGGGGGATATGTGGATGGGGAACAGTGTAAGGGGGATACGTGAATGGGGGATACATTGTAAGGGGGATACGTGGAATGGGGGATACATTGTTTAACTGTGACTGTTCTTTTAAGAGAAATAAAAGTCTCTGCCATATTAGAAGTGTTTGCGCTAAGAGATTTGGATTCGTTCAACAAAGGTCATTGAAGGCTTAGGGGGTTGACATTGTCCTTTAAGTTAAACCCTCACATTTAACTATTTTCAACACTTGGCATCTACTGTAGAACAAATGACCTTTATTAACTTGCCCAGAAGACACTGTGGATATTAACACAGTCAATGTGATGTTCTCCCTCTCACTTCTCTCCACTTTACAAACTTCTCACTGAAACTTCACCAACTCCCATTAACTCTCGATTCCGTATACAGAATAGGGATGGCGTTTGTGGATCGAAAACGGATCCGCAACGGATATATCCGAACGGCGGTTTTTCCGGATTTTCCGCCTTCCGATATTCCGAACCACGGATTTCTCGTATTTTCGAAAAATTTAGAAATTACGAGGATTTCTCTATTTTCGGAGGATTTTTTCATTTTAATGGGTCCGCTCGCGGATTTTCGAATTTTCGCATTTTTCCGAAAATTCGCGGATCTTCGGCGGACCGGATTTTGCGAAGTTCGGACACCTCTATTTACCATAAGTTCCCTTCGCTATTTTCCCTTTATTCTGCCATCTCTATTCCGTCTGCACGCCGCGTTCTAGGAAAGAGATTCAGTTAGGTTGGAAAAAACGTGAATTAAAGGTGTAAAAATCTCCATAGTTTCAACTTATCTTGATTTTTATTTTATTGTTCATTTTATTTAACGGTATTTTACATATTCTACCGCATGCCTCTGGTCGATTGCGACCCGTTGTTAGGTAGAAGTGACCCTAGCACAACACGACCAGACAGTGAAAATACAGGAACAAATTTACAGAAGGTAAACCGTCTCCCACACTTTCTTATTTCTGGTTTTTAATATATATTATTTTATTTGCAGCCGTCAGGCCTCACCACATCACATGGAATTTTCTTACCCACCTCAAAGGCTTCACGTCTAATCTTTCCCTTTCTCCGCGTTACCCTTTATTATGCAAAGAAGCCAATTAGAGGCCTATCTGTTTATTTTAAACAAAATGGATCTTAATTATCCTGATCAAAACCTTCTCGCTATTGTCACGGCGAGGCCTCCGTCTTTGTTGTCGGTTTCATTTGAGGGTAATGGGGCGACGTTTGACGTGACGCGGCGAGGTCTATCAAACCCGTTAAACATAAAAATAATTCAATTTTGTTTGACATAAGGAACAAACGTGGGTTTTCGTTTTCTTGTTAACGTTGGTCTCAGATCCCGGGATTATTATAGCGATATTTACAATTCTTTTTGTCCTG
This sequence comes from Hymenochirus boettgeri, assembly GCA_019447015.1. Lineage (NCBI taxonomy): Eukaryota > Metazoa > Chordata > Amphibia > Anura > Pipidae > Hymenochirus > Hymenochirus boettgeri. The sequence goes on along the minus strand of CM033471.1, from coordinate 6,971,635 downwards.
TAATCACTGGTGGTCGTCTTGTTACTGATTAGGATGTTTAGTCCCACTGAAGTTTGTCTGATTTTTTTTTTCTTCCCTTTTCTTTCGCTAACCTCGGGTTGTTGTTGATGGTTTAATTGAAACAGGATGCGCCATATCAACGCGGGGGAAACGCGTGTTCGCTGTCAGGTCACGTCTGGATCATTTTTCTCCTGTGGCTTTGAAATCCGCACGTCCTTGTTTGGTTGGATGAGGCGGAGAATGACGGAATCTGTGGTTTTGAATGTGAAATGAAGGCGTGGGGGGGATATTATAAAATTCGCCGATATTGGGACGAGATGAGATACGGTTACAATCGTTGCTCCTACTCGTAGACAACACCAATAACAGCGGTAAAGGTCCCTTCGTCAGGCGGTAAAGACGTGTAACTTCCAGTCACACGCTTATCAGGGAGTCCGATTCGCGGATCCGAACCGGATCAGCCGTGGATTTATCCCGTTCGCGAAAGGCGGATTTTTCGGATTTTCCGCCTCGGAATTACGAGATATCTCATAATTCGAGGATATTTTTCATTTTTATGGTCCGCTCGTGGATTTTCGAATTTTTTGAATTTCCTCTAATTGGCGATCTCGAACGGACGGACCGGATTTTTGCGAAGTGATCGGACTCTCTAGTCTTTAGAAATATGGCCATCGGGAGACCTTCAAAACAATCTGGTTCCTAATTTGGTTTTATATCCAATTGGGGGAGATTTTAATTAATATCAATCTTTACGTAAAATTCAGTGGTAAGATTTCACTTTCTTTTTGTTGTGTGGCGAAAAGGGGTTAATAAATGAGTTTCCGCGGTTCCTTGGTGGGTCTCACCCCCCTTCTCGGTTTGTCAGACCCCCACTGCACTTTTCTTGTGGTTTTGAGTTTAGTTGCCGTGAGCCTGCAGCTACTGAACGTTTATATAAAAATAAATAAAATATCCCCGTCTGTTCGCTATTAGCGATCCCAGCTAAAACGCCGAGCGTCGTACCGAACCTGCGAAACCCAGGTGTTGAACTGTAACCGGTATTTTTACCGCATCACTACCAGTCCTGGGGCCAAACTTGTATTTTTGCTTTATACAATCGATATAAATTCGTTTTTTTTTGCGCGCAGGTTTAGCGATATAACGTTATATAAATTTGCCCTGCGTAACTTGGGCGTGTACCCACATGCCCCACAGATTTTGTTATTCGTGCGCATTATTTTAACCTTTCTCTACGTCTCGTCCGACCTTTACGGACGGTGATGTTTGCGCCCCACCTTTTGCTCTCACGTTGTTGCGCTGGAGTTGCCATAGTGTGACCCAGCTTTTCACACCCAAGATTGAAAAACCTGAGATTACTTTATTTTTATTTCATTTGTTTGATGTGAAAATGTCATCTTCATGGCGTTGGATTAGAGTTCATGGCGGCCACCGTGTCATGTTGTAGAGGGTGAAAGGTTAACATATCGCTGTCGTTACATCCTCAGCCTTGAGCAAACCCTAAGAAAAGTTTAGTTTTTGTGTCTACCAAAGGCAATGTGTTCTGAACAATGAGACGTCAACTACACAGGGGTGTGACTGGAACTTAGCAATGGGGGGACTGGAACTCAATTGAGTTTTGACTCAGATCGTTATGATTTGCATGAACTAAGACCTTTTTCAATAATATCGAACCTTCGATCTATAACCGGACTTTACGGTCTACCCTCGAATGCAGCATTCCCGTACCGTAAACCTATCGCAATAACCCCTCAAATGTGGCAATCGATTTTGAACCCTCAAAATTAAATGTCGGAAATCGAAATAGCTCGTCGATACACACACCAGGTATACACACACAGCTACACACACAGGTATACACACACAGTTATACACACCAGAATATACACACACAGGTATAACACACAGATTATACACATGGTAATGTAGAGATATACACACAAAGATAACACCAAGAAGTATACTACAGAGATGATGACACAACAGAATACACACACAGATATACACACACATGTAACACACACATGTATACACACACAGATAAACACCAACCGGTATACCAACACACAGATATACACACACAGATATACACACCCAGGTAAATACACCCCCACAGAAACCACACAGATTATACAACACACGTATACCCACCCAGATATACACACAACATGTATAACACACACAAGATATACACACACAGATATACACACAGCAATGTATACACACACACCTATACACACACGTATACACACACAGATATACACCACAGAGATATACACACAGGTATACACACACAGATAGACACACACAATATACACACACATATATACACACACAGAGATACAACACACAGATTACACACACAGATAATATACACACATGTATACACACACGTATTCACACACAGAATACACACACAGATCTACACACACAGGTATACACCACACAGATATACCCCCATGTATACACACACGATATAACACACACAACACAGGTTACACAACACCGATATACAACACACAGATATACACACACGATATACACACACAGGTAACACACACATATACACACACAGATATACACATGGGTATTTACACAGATATACACACAAGATAAACCGAAGAAGTATACACATACAGAGATATATACACAAGATATACACAGACGTATACACACACACACCGTTAGCACACATAGCACACAAAACTACACATACTGCAAACACAGACATACAGACAAGCACCACGCCACACAGATACAGAACAACCGATATAACACACAGAGGCATCATATCCCATACACACCACACACGATACAATAGACCACTGAAATACAGACACACACAATACCAGAAACGAACATACAGAGCACACCACTGCCATAACAGATACACACACACTATGCACACAACTGACATAACAGATACCACCAACACAGCAGAAGGAGACTTTTAAAAAATATTATTAACATCTAATTTTACTATTCTAGAATTCTTGCCAAATTTAAACAAGCTCCTTATCGTATTATAATAATGGGTCGGTTCGCCATTACCCGCCAGCCTGTTTGTTTGTTTTGTCAAATTGATCCCAACGCCGCTTCTAATACAGAAAGTTCCTTTTTCACTACTAAAATTTTTTCCTTTATTTATTTAATTTTTGTCCAAAACTTTAACTGTTTTTGATAGAAACTGTAATTTTGAGACGTTCCCAACCCAAGATGTGTGTGTGTGTGTGTGTTGTGTGTGTGTGGTGTATGGGGGTGGAATCAGCAAAATAAAAGCAAATAGTTTACATTCAGTTAATGATCCAATCCTCACGTGCCGGCTTAATGATGGTCCAGCAGAGGATTTCACTTTGGTGAATTCTCATTTTTGTTTCATAGGAATTTTCATACTGATCTCATAGATTTCCGAGTAATTTTTTAGTGATTTCATGGTGATTTTATGATCTTTATAGTTATTTTTTATAATGATGTCATATGAATCTTAAAGTGATATTATAGTAATCCATAGTGTTTTTTAATAGCAATTTCAAGTGATCTCATATGAGGGTTTATAGGTGATCTCATGGCTAATTTTATAGTGATCTCATAGTGATTTTATAATGTCTCATAGTGGATTTTAATAGTGATCCTATAGTGTTTTTATTGCAATTTCACAGTTGATCTCATAGTGTCTTAATAGTGGGATCTCCTAGTGATTTCCATAGCAAATTAATTAGTGATCTAATAGTGTATTCGTGTCTCATAGTGATCTTACAGATCTCCTCATACGGGTTTATTCATAAACGTTCTAAATCTTTTAAATTTGAATAATTTTTGTCCAACTAATCAGATGTTAGTTTTCAAATGTTAATAAGACTGAATTGGTTGGGCAAAATTAGCAACCATTTTTAAAGATAAGAACGTTTTATTGAATTCCCTGAAGTGTTTTTTAATAATAATTTTATAGGGATCTCGTAGTGGATCACATAGTGATTATTAATCGTGATCTCCGTGATTTCCTAGTGATCTCTGTGATTTATAGTTTCTCAGAGTGATTTATGTGTCTCATAGCAAATTTCATTGTGATGCTCATAGTGATTAGAATTTGACACTGACCGCATAATGATTCTTCTAATGAAATAATCACTGTAATAATATATTCTGTAAATTGAACTCTTCCATAAAATGACAATTTTATTAATAAGGTTTGTGCAGTTTGTGTTGTGTGCCCTTTTAAATCCTCAGGCATTAACAGTTGTAACACACAGGAAGGGGCAAAGAGACAGAGAGATGGAAATGCACATATGACAATTTAACACCATGAAAGCATCTGGGGACTATTTCACCCACTTATTGTCAGGCATCACTGGACATAATCCAAATCTAACCACGTTTAACTGAAATCGGAAATGGCAACAATTAATCCCCCCCTCCAACTACAAAAGAAAATGAAAGTGATTTAACGCGATAGTGATCCCTTAACAATCTTTCATTAAAAAAAATCCTTTCTTCTCTATTTCTTTCTTCTGCTACCTGAAATGCAGCCTGATGTTCTCAATCCCTTCTAGTTTCATGCTGTCAGTCATGAATGTAGCAGATGACATCACAGCCACTGACTGAGTGGGCTATCCCCTAGTTTTCCTCTGAAGCATTGCGACACTTATAAAGGACTTGAGAGGACTGACCTTTTTGAGAGGCAGAGGGAAGAGGGAGAAGAACATTTTTCCCTGGATAACAGGTTTGTCCCCCTTACATCTCTCAGATTTCTAACCATTGTGGATTTTGGGCTTTGAGGGTGATGTACCAATACGTAATCTTTATTATAGGGGTGAACATTCCCTTTAACCTTCTGTTCTCATTACCAGAACCGTCCTTGTACCGCAAGGCCCACGTCACTTAGAATTCACTGTGAGATTGTGGGATTAAGTGAGCTATGATCGATGAATACAGGAGGAAATGATTTCCAATAAATACATTATGTAGCAAATGGTTCAACCCACTCATCCACACCTGGAGACCTCCCTGTTTACAGATTCCGATGAATATAAACGGAAGTTTTCTCTCTCTTTAAATGTAAATTAATAAAAATTAAATACCGTTCGGAAACTGTGGAGAATGCTACTGGTCAATATCAACCAGATCTCTTGAGTTAAGAAACCTTGGAATCAGTATCCATCAGAGCTGGAGTTATCTAGCATACACGGGACAACAATTTGCCAATCATGGATGAGCTCTGCCGAGAAATCGTGGAGTGGATGGCAGTAGCACAATCAGGAGATGTTCTCCCCAATAGATTTCCCATCGAACCTTAAACCTCCAATTTCAGGGCATCCCCATAACTGATCTCAGGCAATTCTTACTTGTAAGTGCTGTGCCCCAAGTGGCCGCTATAATAAATCAACATCTAAATAAATACTGTATACTCTGTATGTTAGAATGGGGTACAGCGCTGTTTCCCCCAAGTGGCGCTATATAACTAAACATATATATACACATACTGTATATTCGGTATTGTTATAATGTACAGCGCTGTGTCTCCCAAGTGGCGCTATCTACATAAACATATTACATACATACTTTATAATCTGTATTGTGTATAATGTACACAAATCGCTGTGTATCCAGTGCGCTAGATAAATAACATATACATACATACTGGTAGAATCGGTTATTGGTTTTTTTATAATGTACAGCTGCTGTTTCCCTCTACACCAAGTGGCGCTATATATAAACATATCCATACATACTGTATAATCTGTATTGTTATAATGTACAGCGCTGTTCCGCCAAGTGGCGCTATAAAAAATAAACTATACATACATACTGTATAATCTGTATTGTTCTAATTACAGCGCAGTGTACCCAAGTGGCGTCTATATACAAAAATACACATCTCCATACTACTGTATAAGCTGTCTTGTTTATAAAGTAAGCGCGGCGTCCCCAAGTGGCGCTATATAAACATATACATACCTACCTGTATACTCTGTAATTGTTATAATAATGTACGCGCTGTGTACCCAAGTGGCGCTATATCAATAAACATATACATACATACTGGTGTAATCTGTATGTTTGATAATGTACAGCGCTGGTGTACCCAAGTGGCGCTATAAATAAATAAACATATAACATACATACTGTAAATCTGTATTGTTATAATGTACGAGCGCAGTGTAACCCAAGGGGCGCTATATAAATAACATATCCATCCTACTGTATAATCTCTGTATTGTTATAATGTCACAGCGCTGCGTTCCCCAATTCGGCGCTATATAAATATATAACGGACTACTGTATAATCTGTATTGTTATAATGTACAAAGCGCTGTGGTCCCCAGGGCTCTATATAAATAAACATATACATACTACTGTATAACTGTATGTTATATATTGTAGCAGCGCTGTGTATCCCAAGTGGCCTAATATCAATAAACCTATACATACAACGGTCTAATCTGTATTGTTATAATGTACAACAGCGCTGTGTCCCCCAATGGCGCTATATCAATAAACATATACATACATACTGTATAATCTGTAGTGTTATAAATGTACATCGCTGTTACCCAAGTGGCGGCGCTATATAAATGAAACATATACATACTACTGTATATCTGTATTGTTATATGTACCAGCGGCTGGCGTAACCCATTTCGGCTATAAAATAAACATATACATACATACTGTATAATCTGATATTGTATAAGTTACACGCTGTGTCCCCAGTGGCCGCTATATAAATAAAACATATCAATAACATAACTGTATATCTGTATTGTTATAAATGACAGCGTCTGTGTCCCCAAGTGGCGCTATAATAAATCAACATATACAGTACAATACTGTATAATCTGTATTGTTATAATGTATCAGCGCTCGTACCCAAGTTTGGCGCTATATAAATTAAACATATTACATACAACTGTATAATCTGTTTGTTTATAAGTACTGCGCTGTGGTAACCCGAAAACCCCAGTGGCGCTATATAAATAAACATATACATACAACTGTATCCTTCTGTAGTGGTTTATAATGTACACGCGCTGCGTCCCAAAGTGCCGCTATATAAATAACATATACATACACTGTATACAAATCCCCCTGTATTGTTATAAAATGTACAGCGCTTGCTCCCCAGTGGCTCTATAATAAATAAACATATACTATACTGGTATAATCTTGTATTGTTATAATATACAGCGCTGTGTCCCCAAGTGCTCTATATAAATAAACTATACATATACATACTGTATATCCTGTATTTTATAATGTACAAGCGTTGTGTCCCAAGGCTCTATATAACATATACATACATACTGTATAATCTGTATTGTTATAAATGTACAGCGCTGTGTACCCACTTGGCGTATATAAATAACATAGTACATACATACTGTATAATCTGTATTGTTTATAGTGTACAAGCGCTGTGTCCCCCAAGTGGCACTATATAAATAAACCTACACAATACATACTGTATAATCTGTATTGTTATAACACGTACACGCTGTGGGTCCCCTATGGGCGCTATATAAATAAACATATACCTACAGACTGTATAATCTGTATTGTGTAATTACAGCGCTGTGTTCCACCAAGTGGCGCTATATAAAATAAACATTACATACTACTGTTAATCTGTATTGTTATAATGTACAGCGCTGCGTACCCAAGTGGCCGCTATATCAATAAACATATACATACATACTGTATAATCTGTATTGTTATAATGTACATGCGCTTGTCCCCAAGTGGCTCATATACATAAACATATACATACTACTGTTAATCTGTATTGTTATAATTACAAGCGTTTGTCCCCCACGTGGCGCTAATATAAACAATTACAATACATACGTATAAATCTGTATTGTTTATAAATGTACAGCGCTGTGTACACCAGTGGGCGCTATAAAATTAAACATTACATACATACTGTTAAAATCTGTATTGTTTATAATGTACAACGCTGTCTAACCCAAAGTGGCGCATATTCATAAAAAATATACATACATACTGTATAATCGTAGTTTGTTATAATTACACCGCTGTGTCCCCAGTGGCGCTATAAATAAATAAACATATACATACATACTGTATAATCTGTATTGTGATAATGTACAGCGCTGTGTCCCCAAGTGGCGCTATATAAATAGCACCAACATATCATACATACTGTATAATCCTTGTATGGTTATAATGTACCAGCGCTGCGTCCCAATGGCGCTATCTAAAATAAACATATACATACTACTTTATAATCTGGTATTGTTATAATGTACAAGCGCTGTGTACCCAGGTGGCGCTATAGACAATAAACATATCCATACATACTGTATAATCTGTTATTGTTAATATGTACCGCGCTGTGTACCCAAGTGGCGCTGATATAAATAAACATATACATCCAACTGTATATCTGTATTGTTTAAGTACAGCGCTGTGTCCCAAGTGGCGCTATATAAATAAACATATCCATACTCCTGTAATATCTGTATTGTTATAAATGTACATCGCTGCGTCCCCAAGTTCCGCTATAGAATATAACATATACACTACTACTGTCTAATCTTTATTGTTTATAATGTTACAGCGCTGCGTCCCCACGTGGCGCTATATATAAATAACATATACATACATACTGTATAATCTGTAATTGTTCTATATACAGCGCTGCGTCCCCCAGTGGCTTCTATATAAATAACATATACATACATCCTGTATAATCTGTATATTGTTATAATGTACAGCGTTGTGTCCCCAAGTGGCGCTAATAAAATATACATCATACTGTATAAATCTGTAGTGTTATATATGTACACGCTGTGTACCCAAGTGGCTCTATATAAATAAACATATACATACCCTACTGTATAATCTGTATTGGTTATAGTGGAACGCGCTGTGGTCCCCAAGTGGGCTATAATAGAATAAACATCACTACATACTGTAAATCTGTACTTGTTATACACGTACTCGCTGTGTCCCTAGTGGCGCCTATAAATAAACATATACATACATTACTGGTATAATCTGTATTTGTTATAATTAACACGCGCTGTTTCCCCAAGTGGCGCTATCTAAATAAACATACACATACATGACTGTATAATCGGTATTGTTATAACGTACAGCGCTGTGTCCCCGAGTGGCGCTATAATAATAAACAGATACATACATACTGTATAATCTGTATTGTTCTAAACGGACACGCTGTGTCCCCAGTGGCCTTTTTTCTATATAAAATACACATATACATACATACTGTAGTATCTGTATTGTTATAGAATGTACAGCGCTGTGTACCAATGGCGCTATATAATCAACATTACATAATAATGTAATCTGTCATTGTTTCTAATGTACGCGGCTGTGTCCCCAGTGGCTCTTTACATTAAACATATCCATAACATACTGTATATCTTATTGTTATAATTTACATCGCTGGTTGTCCCCCCCCAAGTGGCTCTCTATAAATAAACATACCCATAGCACTACTGTATAATCTGTACTGTTATAATGTACAGGCGGCTGTGTCCCCAAGTGGCGCTATATAAATAAACATACAGACATCCATACTGTAATAAATCTGACATTGTTTATATGTACAGCGCTGTGTACCCCAAGTGGCGCTATAATAAATAAACATATACATTGACATACTGTAAATCTGTAATTGTTCTAAGATGTACAGACGACTAGTGGTCCCAAGTGGCTCTATATAAATAAACATTATACATACAATCTGTTAACTGTATTTGTTAAATGTACATCTCTGTGTATCCCGTGGCTCTATCTAAATCAACATATACAATACATACTGTCATAATCTGTATTGTTATAAATGTACAGCGCTGTGTCCCCAAAGATTGGCCTCTATATAATAAACCTCTAAATACATACGTATAATCTGTATTGTTATAAATGGTATCAAGCGCTGTGTCCCCCAAGTGGCGCATGATATAAATAAACATACCCATACATCCTGTATAAATCTGTATTGTTATAGACGTCAGCGCTGTGTCCCTATGTCGCTATAATAAATAACTAACATACAACTGTTAAATCTGTATTGTTTAATGTACAAGCGCTGTGTTCCCCCAGTGCTTCTATATAAATATAAACATATCCCAGACATACTTTATAATCTGTATTGTTATAAATGTACGCGCTGTGTCCCCAAGTGGCGCTATATAACATAAAACTATACATACATACTGTATAATCTGTATTGTTATAATGTAACCACGCGGCTGAGTGTACGAAGTGGCGCTATATAAATAAAACATATATACATACCTACTGTAATACTCTGTAATTGTTCTAATGTACACATCGCTGTGTCCCCTATTGCGCTATATAAATAAACAGATACAATACCTACTGTCATTTGTATTGTATAATGTATACAGCGCGTGTCCCCAGTGGCTCTAATACCTAAACAATACATACATCTGTATAATCCTGTATTGTTCTAATGGAACAGCGGCTTGTTCCCCAAGTGGCGCTATATAAATAAACAATATACATACATACTGTATAATCGTATTGTTTATAATGTACAGCGCTGTGTCCCCCTATAGTTGGCGCTATAATAAATAAACCTATACAACCTACTGTATATCTGTCATGTTAAATGTTCAGCGCTGCGTACCCAAGTGGCGGTCTATATACATAACATCCTACATAACTGTATAATCTGTATTGTTATAATGTACAGCGCTGCGTCCCCAAGTGGCGCTATATAAATAAACATATACAATACATACTGTATATTCTGTATTGTTATAATGTACAGTGCTGTGTCACCCAAGTGGCGCTATATAAATAGAACATATACATCACATACTGTATAATCTGTATTGTTATAAAGTACAGAGCGCTGGTGTCCCAAGTGGCTCTATATAAATAAACTATACAACATACTGGATAATCTGTATTGTTATAATATACCGCTGGTGTCCCCAAGTGCGCTATATAAATAAACATATACATACATACTGTATAATCTTTATTGTTATAATGTCAGCGCTGTGTCCCAAGATGGCGTTTGCATATAAATAAACATATATAATACCTACTGGTATTAATCTGTTTGTTATAATGTACAGCGCTGTGTCCCCAAGTTGCGCTATATAAATAAACCTACGATAGCATACTTGTATAATCTGTATTGTTTATAATGTAGCAAGCGCTGCTGTCCAATTGGCGCTTTGTAATAAACATAACATACATACTGTATAATCGGTTTGATTAAATGTAGCAGAGCGCTGGCGTACCCCAAGTGGCGCTATATAAATAAACATATACTACATATCTGTATAATCTTTATTGTTTATAATGTACCGCGCTGCGTACCCAAGTGCCGCTATAACATAAACATATACATACATACTGTATATCTGTATTGTTATAATGTACGCGCTGTGTCCCCAAGTGGCGCTATATAAATAAACATATCATACATACTGGTAATAATCTGTATTGTTATATGTACAGCGCTGCATTTCCAAGTGGCGCTATAATAAAAAACTATACAACATACTGTATAATCTGTATTGTTATAATGTACACAGCGCTGTTTTAATCCAATGGCGCTATATTAATAAACATAATACTACATACTGTATAATCTGTATTGTTATAAATGTGCCGGTGCTGTGTACCCAGTGGGCGCTATAATAAAATAAACATATACATACCTACTGTTTAATCTGTATTGTTAAATGTCCAGCGCGGTTTCCCCTAGGTCGCTATATAAATAAACATATAACATACATACTGTATAATCTGTATTGTTATAATGTAACATGCTGTGTACCCAAGTGGCCGCTATTAAATAAACATCTACATACATACTAGTATAATCTGTATTGTTATAAAGTACAAGCGCTGTGTCCCCACGTGGCTCTATAATAAATAACATATACAATACATACTGTATACACTGTATTTGTTTATAATATACGGTAGAGCGCTGTGTCCCCAAGTGGCGCTAATATAAATAAACATATAACAATACATAACTGTATAATCTGTATTGTTATAAGTTACAGCGCGGTGTCCCCAAGTGGCGCTATAAAATAACATATAGATACATACTTTCTAATCTGTATTGTTATCATTGTAACGCGCTGCGTCCCCAAGTGGCGCTTGTAATAAACATATACATACATACTGTACAGTATTGTTATATGTACCTTCGCTGCTTACCCAGTGGCGCTATATCAATAACATATACATACATACTGTATAATCTGTATGGTTATAATGTAAGCTCTCGTACCCAAGTGGCGCTTATATAAATAAACAATACTATAACCACGGTTAATCTGTATTGTTATAATGGTGTTACAGCGCTGTGGTCCCCAAGTGGCGCTAAATAAATAAACATATGCCAACATCCTGGATAATCTGTATTGGTTATAATGTACAGCGCTGCCTTTCAATTGGCGCTATATAACTAAACATATACATACATACTTTATACTCTGTATTGTTTAGCAGTACAGCGCTGTGTACCCAAGTGGCGCTATATAATAAACATATACAACATACTGTATAATCTGTATTGTTAATAATGTACCGCGCTGTGTAACCCAAGTGGCGCTAATATAAATAAACATATACCTGCCATACCTTTATAAATCTGTATTGGTATAATGTAAAGTGCTGTTCCCCAAGTGGAGCTATATAAATAAACAATACATACATACTGTATACTCTTTAATTGTTAATAGATGTACAGTGCTGTGTCCCCAATTGGCGGCTATTATCAATAAACATGATAAAGACATACTGTATAATCTGGGTTGTTATAATGTACAGCCGCTGCATTTCCAGTGGCGCTATAATAATAAACATATACATACACACTTATCATCTTTGTATTTGTTATAATGTAAAGCGTTGTGCTGTGGTACGATCGAGGTCTGCGTGATCGTGTGCTGCAGGTGGCAGTGAAATTATTAAGGACTGGGGAGAGCGAGTAGTGTCGGAGCTGAGTTATCAGCTGCGAGGCTTGACACAGAGCGAGTGAGAAGTCAAGAGACAGGCCGAGAGCTCTCTGTCTCTCTCAGCACGAGGTGCTTGTGTGTGCCTTTGACCGTATGCCCATCGTCCTCCTGGGTGGTCACGCGGCGGGCGGCGGGACACAGGTTGGGCACTATAAAATGGACTAGACATACATAGGCTGGTATAAGCTGTATTGTATAATGTAACCGCGCTGTGTCCCAAGTTGCCTCTATATAAAGTAAACATATAACACATACATAATGTAATAATCTGTATTGTTATAAATGTACAGCGCTGTGGCCCCATGCCTATTAAATAAACATATACATACATACTGTTTCTGTATTGTTTAACTGTACAGCGTTTGTCCCCACGTGGCCTATATAATAACATTACATACATACATACTGTAATAATCTGTATTGTTATACATGTACAGCGTGTGGTACCCTAGTGGCGCTTATATAAATAAACACATACATAGTATAATCTGTCTTGTTTATAAATGTACAGGCTGTGTCCCCAAGTGGCGCTATATAAAGAAACATATACAGACATACTGGTATATCTGTATTTTATCATGTACAGCGCTGCGTACCCAAGTGGCGCTATAAACAACATCCATACATACTGTAGAAATCTTAATTGTTAAATGTACAGGGGCGTCCCCAAGTGGCGCTATATAAATAAAACATATCATACATTACTGATAATCCTGTATTGTATAAAATGTACAGTGCTGTGTACCCAGTGGCGCTATATAACTAAACATATACCATACATACTGTAATATCTGTATTGTTATCATGTACAAGCGCTGGTCCCCCCTAGTGGCGCTATATAAATAACATTACATACATACGGTATAAGCGTATTGTTATAAGTACAGGTTGCTGTGTACCCAAGTGGCGCTATATAAATAAACATATACACTACATACTGTATAATATGTATTGTTATACGTACCGCGCTGTGTCCCAAATTGCTCTAAAATATAATAAAACATATACATACATATTTATAATGCTGTATTGTTATACATAATACACGCGGTGTCCCCAAGTGGCTCTATATAAATAAACTATACATACATACTCGTATAATCTGTATTGTTATAATGTACAGCGCTGTGTCCCCCATTGGGCGCTATATAAATCAACATCTAGAGACATACTGTATAGCTGTAATTGTTATAACTGTACAGCGCTGCTCCCCAAGTGGCGCTTTGTAATAACAACATATACATACATACTGTAAAATCTGTATTGTTATAATGTACAGCGCTTCTACCCAGTGGCGCTATATAATAACATATACATACTAATGTATAATCTGTATGGTTTATAATGTAACAGCCTGGGCTTTTCCACCAAGTGCGCTAATAATAAATAAACATGTACAACCTACTTTCTAATCTGTATTGTTATACTGTACACGCTGTGGTATCCAAGGCGCTATATAAATAAACATATACTACATACTGTATAATCTGATTGTTATACTGTAGCAGGCGCTGTGTCCCCAAGTGGCCCTATATAAATAAAACATTACATACATACTGTATAATCTGTAGTGTTATAATGTACAGCGCTGTGTACCCAAGTGGCGCTATATAAATAAACATATACTACTCCTGTTAATCTGTATTGTTATAATGTACAGCGCTGGTGTACCCAAGTGGTCGCTATATAAATAAACATATACCTCATCTGTATAATCTGTAATTGTTATATGTACCATTGCTGTGTCCCCAAGTGGCGCTATATAATAAACATTACAGACCTACTGTATAATCTGTATTGTTGATAATATTGTTACCGTGTGCTGTGTCCCCAAGTTGGCGCTATATAATAAACATATAAATACATACTGTATAATCTGTATGTTTATAATGTACAGCGCTGCATTTCCAAGTGGTCGCTATATAAATAACATATAACATACACACTGTATAATCTGTATTTTATAATGTACCGCGCTGTGTTACCCAGTGGCCTTATATAAATACATAGACTACATACTGTAATAATCTGTATTGTTGTAAAATGTACACAGCGCTGGTCCCCCAAGTGGCGCTATATAAATCAACATATACATACAATACTGATAATCTTTTTGGTTAAATGTACACAGCGCTGTGTACCCAATTGGTCGCTATATAAATAAACATATAATACATACTGTTCAATAATCCTGTATTGTTATCCTTTACAGCGCTGTTACCAAGTGGCGCTAATACATAACACATATACTACATACTGTATAAGCTGTATTGTTATAATTACAGCGCTGTGCAGCGCTTGTGTCCCAAGTGCGCTATATAATAAACATATACTACATACTGTAATCTCTGTATTGTTATAATGTTACAGCGCTGTGTCCCCCAATGTCGCTATATAAATACACATATACATACAACTGTATAATCTTTATTGTTTTTATTGTCAGCGCTGATGTAACCCAGTGGGCTCTAATATAAAAAACATATACATACATACTGTATAATCCTTGTATTGTTTATAAATGTACAGCGCTGTGTACCCCAGTGGCTGCATATATAATAACCATCATACATGCCATACTTTATAATCTGTATTGAGAAATGTTATCAGTGCTGTGGTTCCCCAAGTGGCGCTATATAATAAACATATACATACATACTGTAATATCTGTATTGTTTTAATATGTCAGCGCGGTGTCCCCTGTTCCAAGTGGCGCGATATAAATAAACAATACAATACATACTGTAATAATCTGTATTGTTATAATGGTAACAAGCGCTGTGTACCCCAAGGTGGCGCTATAATAAATAAACATATACATCCATACTTCTCATTCTGTATTGTATAAGTTTTAATGGGGGTTTGCATCGCTGTGTACCCAGTGGCGCTATAGTAAATAAACATATAAATGCCATACTGGTATAATTCTGTAATGTTATAATGTACGTGCTAGTGGTCCACAGTGTCGCTATATACATAAACATATACATACTACTTGTAATACTCTGTTATTGTTATAATGTTACATCGCTGCATTTCAAGTGGCGCTATGAAAAAAAACATTATACATACACACTGTCTAACTCTTTTTGTTATCATGTCAGTGGCTGTGTACCCAAGTGCCGCTATATAAATAAACATGAATCCATCCATACGTAATACAATCTTTATTGTTATAATGTTACAGCGCTGTGTCCCCCAAGTGGCGGCCTATATAAATACACATATACATACATACTGTATTAATCTGTTTGTTGTAATGTACAGCGCTGTGTCCCCCAAGTGGCTCTATATAATAAACATTCACTACATACTGTATAACTGTATTGTTTTATATGTACAGCTCTGTGTACCCAATTGGCCCTATAATAAATACATCTACATACATACTGTATAATCTTTATTTTTATAATGATTACGAGCGCTTGATCCAAGTGGCGCTATAATAAATAAACTATACATCATACTGGTAATAATCTGTATTGTATAAATGTCAAAACCAGCGCTGTTTCCCCAAGTGGCCTATATATATAAATAAACATATTCATACATACTGTATAATCTGTATGTATAATTACGCGCTGTTGTCCCCATTGGCTCTATATGAATAACTATAACGTCACAACTGGTATAATTGGAGTGTTATAATGTACAGCGCTGCGACCCAGTGGACTTTATAAATAAACTATCCATACAATAATTGGTACAATGTCTTTCAGTTTTCAGGTGCAGGTCTATCGTTTGGGGCATTTACTCAGTGCTAATAGGGCAGTAATTCCTTGTAACTCATCCACATCCTACCTCTCATTGCCCCCATTCCCCACATGGTGTTCCCTAGTTGACCATAGACCCGTATTGTTTCGTTCCCACTCTGTTTTTTTGTTCTTATTTAGAGACAGAACATTAAAGCTTCTTCTCCCGAAAGTTTTTACCACGAATTCCCCCCCCCCCCCCCCCCCCCCCCCCCCCCCCCCCCCTTTCGCCTTCCTCCTCGTGAGAGGATGACGAGACGGTAGATTCATAAATTGGTTTACAGACGAAGCAAAAACAAAACCGTCGAGCGAACGGCGCTAACGTGGACCGAGGAACCCCCCGTTGACAATTGGCAAACACGAAAATGAGAACAACAGAATAATCAAAGGAACCCAAAGCCAATGTGCGTCATGTACCAGGAGACAACATGGAGGATTCCCACATGTGCAACACGTAATGTATCCGTGGTCCATAATGTCACCTTTTCATGTTCTGTAACTGAACTTTCCCAAATTTGGACACAGTAAAACGTCTAACCCGCAATTTAAGAGAACTAACATACTAACTTAATATTCCAAAACGACGGTAAAAAACGGGATTTCACTTACCCTGCTCTATATAATTCCTAAAACCAAAGAAACTCCCGGGGGAAGTCATTAAATCTTCATAGTAATACATACCCTTTTACCTTCCCCCGTCCCAATCCCCTGACTTGGACATGCTCCCGTAAAAGCGAAGGAACTGCAATATTCTTTTCTGGGCTAAAAGGAGGAAGCAAATATCTACTGACAGATCCACTCCAATGTGCATTATTATTGGATTGCTGTGTACCAGATATTTAATTGGAAATCTGTCTGTAACATTCAGGTGAAACCACATACATTATGGGGATACGTCGCAATATGGGGGTCGGGGTCCGCCTTATGGGGATTATCGCAGTATGGGGAACTCGGTTGCACTATGGGGGATAGTTGCTTATGTGGGGTATCAGTATTGCAATATGGGGATCCAGTTGCATTATTTCGATCAGTTTGCAGTATGGGAATCGGTCGCCAGAAGATGGGCTCTAACGCAATTATGGGGATCGGGATCGCAGTAATGGGGATCAGTCCGCAGTATTAGGGATCAAGACGCAGTATGGGGATCGTCCTCAGTATGGGGAATCATTTTGCAGTAATGGGGGCATCGGTCGCAGTATGGGGGATCAGACCAGTATGGGACTCAGTTGCCGTATGGTGATCGGTCGCATATGTGGGATTCAGTCGCAGTAAAAAATGGTCTCAGTTTGCATATGGGATCAGTTGCGTATGGGGAATCGTCGCCGTATGGGGATCGGTCGCAGTAATGCGGATCGGTCGCAGTATGGGAAATCGGTTGCAGTATGGGATCGGTCGCAGTATGGGGGATCATTGCGTATGGGGGATTAGTTTGCAAGTATGGGGATCATACGCAGTATGGGGATCGGCAAGTATGGGGGATCACCGCATGTAAATGGGGATCGGTCCACAGTATGGGGATCAGTTTGCATATGGGGGATTCAGTCCACAGTATGGGGATCAGTTGGCGTATGGGGATCAATTGCGTATGGGTGAATCAGTTTGCAGATATGGGGATCATTGCAGTATGGGGAGCATTGCAAGTATGGGATCGGTCCACGTATGGGGACAGTTTGCAGTATGGGGATGGTTGCAGTATGGGGATTGTCCGCCGTATGGGGATCCGCATTCCGCGGATGGGGAATCAGACGCAGTATGGGGATCAATCGCAGTATGGGGATCAGTCAGCAGTATGGGAACAGGACGCAGTATGGGGATTCTTTTGCAGTAATGGGGATCAGAACGCCAGTATGGGGATCGGAACACAAGATGGGGATATTGGTCGCAGTGATGGGGAATCACTCACGCAGTATGGGGATCAGTCGCAGTATGGGGATCAGACACGTCTTGGGGGGATCGTTCGCAGTCTGGGTATCGGTCGCAGTATGCTGGGGATCTGTCACAGTATGGGGATCCTTCCACGTATGGGGTCAGTTTGCAGTATGGGGGATCTTGTCACTTAATGGGGACTGTCACAGTATGGGTATCCTGGCACAGTTTGGTGGATCGTTTTCAGTTGGGTATCTGTCACATTAAATGGGGATCTGTCACAGTATGGGGATCCGTCACAAGTAGGGGGAATCAGTTGCAGTATTGGATCTGTCCGCAGTATGGGGATCAGTTTGCAGTATGGGGATCCTTCACAGTATTGGGGGATCAGTTGCAGTATGTGGGATCCTCGCAGTAATGGGGATCAATTTTCATTATGGGGATCGGTCTGCATGCACCCGACTCTGGGGGGCTGAAACATTTTCGCCCTACCACATAATATAGTAGAACGAATATACGAGTTGCCAACGGCGATATTTCGCTGGCATCATTGTAAGTTCATTTTCACAGCCCCTGCACCTTTCCAATCTCAACCACCATTTATAGGGTAGACTGGGGAGTGAACAGCAGGCCACAATAAATTGAACACAGCCTTCAGGATGTTGCTGGGGGAGTTGAATCCGCCTTGTTGATGCTGATATTAACTACTTTCCATAATATTCACGACCTGACATCTATTCACCAACCCTACAACCTTCCCAGATTCGGATAAATCGAGACACCGTTCGGCTTTCCCTTTACTTGTCAGTGATTACAGCCAATGGAATGTTCTCCCCCGGTAATGTTTCATCTCTCCGCTCCGCTCTGTATTCCTTCATAGGACGATTCTCTTAATCTACTACCACGCACGATAAATGATATTTCCAGCGCTGCACTCCTCTTTCCTAATTTGTCTCGGAACGCACACCTCCTTCTAAATCCCCATTAAACACCGGTGTCATGTAGATTATAGTCACGATCCGGTTGAAGGCACCGTTGTTACATTTCTCCGCTAGTTCTGTATTGTTTAGATGTGTTAATATCTGCTTGTCTAATTTTGTCAGGGGGGGGAGAGAAGGAAGATAAATAGTTCCGGTCCAATTACAGGCTTCTGACTCTTACCCCGAGTCTAAAAACCATTAGTTTATTCCATAAATAATTCACATGAAACCTTTCTTGGCTAGAGGGTTTTGGGATTCAAGCTATAATTTAACTCCTTACAATATGAAATTGCAGTTCGTGGAGTTTGTATCGGGAATACAGGGGACGTACGAAGCTCTCTGTCATGCCATTGGTCTGAGGATTGTGGAAAGGGTTGTTTTTCATACTTTCGACATAAGTGATAAGCAAAGGCCGTGGGTTAGAAATGCAAGGAAATGCAGTTATTGCACGTACTCCTAGATTAGTGGACTAATGCACCCCAACTGTAATTTATAGGATATAGAAGTCACCGAAGTCCGTGACCATATAAAAGCACAAGGCCTCAGGCCGCTACCTTTATCAGGAACGGACTCTGAGCTTCTAATTCCAGAGACCCGACGCACGAGAGAGAAGAGAGACGAGAGAACAGATGACCACAGGAGCGAAGCGAGACGAGAGAAACAGACCGGCCGCACTATGAGATAAGCGAGGAAGAGAGAACAGACCAGACGACGAGAGAGACAGCGATACAGAGACAGACCGGACGCACGAGAGTAGGAAGCGAACTAAGGATGAACATACATGACTCACGAGAATGAGGAGAGACTAGAGAACATGACGGGTAACGCATATATATAATCTAGTACTAGATAAACAGACCGGACGGCACGGAAATAAGAGATACGAGAAAACAGACCGACTGCACATCTTAAGAGATACTATAGTAACATAGGGACTCACTATATATAAAGCGAGACAGAGAAACAGAGTAGGACTCACTATATATAAGAGTAGTACAGAAACAGGACCAGACGCACGAGATATAATAGTATGACTAGAGACACACGCGTTACGCACGGGGATAGAATCTATACTATTAAAACATGACGTCTCACTATATATAATCGTCTACGTATAAGAACAGTGACGTACTAACTCTATATAATATATACTATAGAATACCAGACTCACTCTATATAGAATATAGAGTACGATAGAATAACAGACTTCATCTAATATAATTATAATACTTTTATACTGTATAACATACCGTACTCATCTATATATAGAGTATACTGAGAAACATACCGGGACGCCCACGATATATAATCGTAACGCATACGTACTCACTATAGATAATTATACTGTAGAACATACCGGATCAATATATATCAATATATACTGTGATACACATTTACCGTACTCACTGATATCATTATACATATAATTACCGGACAGTGATAGAGGAGATATACTATATAATAGACCGTACGCACTAGAAGAATAGAACATAACCGTAATCACTATAATATATATATGTTAAAACATACCGTACTGCACGAGATATAATATAGACGAGATAACAGACCGTACTCCACTATAGAGAAAGCTAGACTGAATAACAGGACGGCACTTCACGAGATAGAAATATAGGAGAGATGAACGGACTGTACGGCACGGAGAGAGCGGAACGAGAGACAGACTTTGACGTCACGAGATCTAGAAGAGAGAAGAGAGAACAGACCGTAAGCACGATAGAGAAGTAGGACGAGTAACTATAGGGACGCACATATTAGACGAGAGACTAGAGAAAGACCGGACTCACGAGAATAACGATATGAGAGCATACCGGACTCACGATATATAAGATAACGAGGATAACAGACCGGACTCCACTAGAGAAAGATAGACTATAGAACATACTGCACTCACTAGATCTAAGAGTATACTATATAACAGACCGGACTCACATATATAATCTATACGATATAACATACGGCACTCACTATATATAATATTATAACTATATAACGTTAATGTACTCACTAGAGATAATCGATACTAGATAACAGACTGTACTGCACTATATATAATATATATATATAACATTGACTGTACTCACTAGAGAAATCGATACGATATAAAGGACTGTACTCACGAGATATAAGATAGACGATAGAAACATACCGTTACGTGCCACGATATATAATCTAGACGATATAAAACATACTGTACTCATATAATAAGATATACTAGATAACCATACCGTACTCACTTATATAGAATTATTTACTATATAAACTACTGTATCACTATATATAATAGATACATTAAAAGATCGTGCTCACATATATAATATTACTATTATAAATAACCGTATACTCAACATTATATAAATAACTATAAGATACGTACTCCACTATATATAATATATACTATATAATTAGACCGTACTCACTATATATCATATAGACATATGAGTTTTAGTGTGGGGTATTGCGCTGGCTGAACATTTAAATTTTTTTTTAAAAAATTGCGAACTCGTAAAGCCTTTACTATTGTGGTGTAACGAGCCGTTGCAGGAAAAAAGAAATTACGTCTGACCTGACCGGGGACGCGATGCTGAAAGTCAAAAGGAGTTCAAGGGAACTATGGTTTATCCAGATTACCCTAATTGACGGGGGACGTCACGCAATGGCTGATATATATATACAGGGAGATTCAATAAAAAGTTCATTGTTAAAAATGGAGGGCTATTTTTTTCTTTGTTTTTTGCGCCCCACCAATCAGATGTTAGCTTTCAGATGGTAAATAAGATCTGATTGGTTGGGGCAAAATTAGCTCATTTGATAACAAATAAGAACTTTTTATTGACATCTCCTGATAGTGTGATAGTTTATATCCGGAAAGAGATGGAATCAGTACGTGGCACCTGGGGACACTTGTGGTTCAGGGGCCACTTGCCAATTTCCCCTTTTTCATACCACCCTTTTAATTAGCACATTATTAAAAACTATTCATGTTTCATTTTCAGTATAACCTACCCTTTGTAGCGGCTTGTGCTTTATTTGGTCACAGAACTCCTCGAAGACTGTCTAATATCCTTATAATTTACAATGGGGATACATTATCCTTTATAATCCATGAGTGGGTACCCAGAGTTTCCTGTATAAATCAGTCTCGTGTCCTGTTCATTATATAGACACAGAGAACCCTCAGTGACTTCCATATCCTTAAATTTACAGAGTAGGGGATACACTTAATCTTATAAATACATGAGTGGTACCGCAGAGTTCCCTGTAGACTCAGTCCTGTGTCTTGTACCTTGTCATATAGACACAGAACTCCTACAGTGAATTCTAATATCCTTATAATTTACAGTGGGGGATAACATTCGTCCCTTATAATTACATGATGGTACCAGAGTTCCCTGTCAATAACTGCAGTCTGTGTCCTTTGTTACCTTTAATAATAGACGACCCACAGAACTCCTCAGTGACTTCTAATATCAATTATAATTTTACCGTAGAGGAACATTATCCCTATATCCATGCGTGGTACCCAGAGTTTTTCCGGTATAAATCCAGCTTGTTGTTTGTTCCCTGTACCTTTATATGGACACAGACTCCTCCAGTGACTTCTAATATCCTTATACTTTGACCGTAGGGGATTCATTATCCCTTTAATACATAATGGTACCCACGAGTTACCCTGTATAACTTAGATCCTGTATCCTTGTACCTTTATATAGGCACAGAACTCTCCAGTGAATTCTAATATCCTTATAATTTAACAGTAGGGGGATAATTATCCCTTATAATACATGAGTGGTACCCAGAGTTCCCTGTATAACTCAGCCTGTGTCCTTGTACCTTTATATAGACACAGAACTCCTCGGTGACTTCTAGTATCCTTATAATTTACAGCTGGGGGTGCATTATCCACTATATTATACAGTCTCTTCCCCACCAGGAGTAAAATGGGTGCGGCTTGTGTTGATGGGGAGGGTGCTAGATGAAATAGGCTTTCTGTGCCAATAGGTTTCTGCAGGTATTAAAAGAAAAAAGAGGGATTTCTCTTTTTGGGATAATGTTAATGTTGGAGCTGCCACATGGCCTCTCGCAAACTAGCACATCACTTACTGTCAGGGGATTTATCGTTAACTGGGGGGGTATGACGATGGGATACAGTAAATTCAGTGAAATATTTTTCTCTCCAGTTAAAAGTAGAGATGTAATGTGGGTTTGAATAGAATCCATTTTCAAATCTGAAGGTTTCGATGTCCCAACGAAACTTTCGGAACTCCCGAATTTCATGGAACCGGATTTTTAGAATTTTCTGTTTTTATCGAAAATCGAAAGTAGACGATTTCAAAAATCAAAAATCGAAAGTAGAGGATTTTCAAAAACCGAATCTCGAATTTTCGAACTTTCAAAATTTCCGAAAATTTCGAAAATTCTAAAACGTAATGAAACTCGAACATCTCTAGTTAAAAGCAATGAAATGGAAACTTTTCTTTCAATTCTTTATAAGCAGAAAATTCTCTCTCTCCAGCTGCAGAACTTCTCCCGGCTAAGTGGCCTCTCCCGCGGCCCAGAAGTGCTGTACCCATAGGACACCCATAGGGAGAAATCCTTTTGTCTCCAAAGAAACATCCATGATTAGTGCAGAATATTTCTCTGTACAGACACCGGGTTTTCTTCAAGTGAAACTGCCCTTCCCCATCCATGAGGAGCAATTAAATTGATTATGGATAAATGGTCCAGGGGTTTATAGATCGGGTCCTAAGCAGGGTGGAGGCTTTAAATATATGTATATTATATACGGATTATATGATAATATTATTTATATACTCTAATGGCCATGATTATCATCACAGTTGGCCAATACACACATTCCATTTTCCTTTGTTATAAAGTCTATACTTACAAACCAACAGATATTCTGTGTATTGGTCGGATGGGCCAAAAAAATCCGAGATGATTTGGGCAGTGGCAGTGAACACTGTGGTCCATAGGAGACATTTGCTGTTACCGACCACTTTATAACGGTGAAAGGTCAGGACAGAAATTGTCCGTGTGTCCCCAGCCTAATGTTCTGTTTTACTGATTAATCCACATTTACATTACTTTACCATTAGTGTCTTTTAAAGTCAGAGCTGTGACAGTAACGATGGATCTGACAGAATATATATATATATATATATAACAGTCCAAACGACGGCCAAGGTATAAAAATAGCCTGGGGGCTGCTACAGGATGCAATCAACAAACGTATAAAGGTATAGAGGACTTTATAGAATTTTAATTAGTGGTCAACAGGCCTTTGGGAGTGCTCTATACCTTTATACGTTTGTTTATATATATAAAAATGCATTATAATATATATGCAATACAATGTTGACTGTCAGCTATACAACCACCTCCAGGATTTCTTAATGTCCCTATTCCTATGTATATGTCTATGTAACAGTCTATGTAACAATCTATGTAACAGTCTATTTAACAATCTATGTAACAGTCTATGTAAACAAACCATGTAACCAGTCTAGTAAAACAATCTATGGAACAATCTATGTACAGTCTTAGTAACAGTTTGAACCAGTCATATGTAACAGTCATGCGTAACAATCATGTAACCAGTCTATGTAACGTCGATGTAACAATTCTATGTAACAGTACTGAGAAGTAACAATCTATGTAACAGTCTAGTGAACACAGTCTTATTAACAGTCATGTAACAGTCTATGTAAACAATCTATGTAACAGTCTAGTAACAACCAATGTAACAGTCATATGTAACAATCTATGTAAACAGTCTTTGTAACCAGAGTTATGTAAACAATCTATGTAACAGTCTATTGTAACAATTCTATGTCCACAGTTATGTAACCAGTCTATGTAACAATCTAGTAACAGTCTATGTACAATCTATGTAACAGTCTATGTAAACAGTCTATGTAACAATCTATGTAACAGTCTATGTAAACAATCTATTATAACAGTTAGTAACAGTCTATGTAACAACCAATGTAACAGTCTATGTAACAAGTCTATGTAACAATCTATGTAAACAGTTATGAACAGTCTAGTACCAATCTATTGTAACAGCTTTGTAACAGTCTATGTAACAATCTATTTGAACATCAGTAACAACCAATGTAACAGTCAGTTAAGTCTAGTAAAACCAATTTACCGTCTATGTAACCAATCTAGTAACAGTCTATGTAACAATCTATGTAAGTCTATGTAATAACAATGTGTAACAGTCTATGTACAAGTTAAACTATGTAACGTCTATGTAACAGTCTATGAAAACAGTCATGTAAGAAAATATATACCAGTCTATGTAACAGTCTAATGTAACAATCTAGTAACAATCTATGTAACAGTCTATGTAACAATCTATTGGAACAGCTATATAACATCTAGTGAACAGTCTATGTAACACTATGTAACAGTCTATTGTAAACAATCTAGTAACAATCTATGTAACAGTCTATGTGTAACAACATGTAAACAGTCTATGTAACAGTCTATTGTAACAACCAATGTAACAGTCTATATCACCAAGTCTATGTAACAATCTATGTAACATCTTAGTCTGTATGTAACAATCTATGAAGTCTAATGTAACAATCTATGTACAACAGTACAGTCTAGTAACAATCTATGTAACAATCTATATAACAATCTATGTAACAAACATGTTAACAGTCTATTTAACCAACCATGTTAACAGTCTATATAACAGTCTATGTAACATCATTACAGTCTAGTAACAATTATGTAAGTGCTATGTAAATCTATGTACCAGTCTATGTAACAGTCTATGGAACAATCTATATAACAGTCTATGTAAGAAAAACTACTGTAACAGTCTATGAACAGTCTATTGTAACAGGCTATAACAATCTATGTAACAGTCTATGTAACAGTCTATGTAACAGTCTATGTAGCAGTCTATGTAGCAGTCTATATAGCAGTCTATGTAGCAGTCTATGTAACTGTCTATGTAACAATCTATGTAACAGTCTATGGACACCAGGAGGAGAAGAACAGGGCATCAGGATCCTCCCCCCCCCCCCCCCCTAAACCTGGCCTGCAATACTGGATTTCAGCACCAATCCACCAATCAGTGTTAAGTCAGCCCTCCAGTCCACCACAACCACCTCCACAAGTCACACCTAGCAGGCGGCATTTAAATGTTGTTTCAGGTGTCAAAACCCCTAGGAATACCCCTGACTGCCCACAACCAAGTTTCCAACTCCCTGCAGGGGGAGGAGTCAAGACTGCAGGAACCCCCTAGCAATGGTGCCTTATAAGGAACCACATGGTCAGGTGCATCTTGGTCTGAAAAAAAAACATAAAAATGATTAAAAACCTTTACACCAATTATATTTCCGTGAATTGTGTCACATGACATAAAAGAGATACCGACTCTGTTTGCTGCTCACTGATTGGTTGCCGAAATGGAATGTTTGAGGTCACCGCGTGACCTGCCCTGTGAATTGGCCCCTTCATTGTCCTCCTCTCAATCTACTTGTTGTTATCACATAAAACAAGTGAGACGTGAACTGGAACTGGGGACAAGTTTCCGGCGAGTAGGAACATGAATGAGCGGAACAATAGAACGTATTTCACTTGTTCTGGCAGAGAGAGCGGGTAAGTGTGAGGCCGTTAATCATATACTTATGATTCCATTTAATTGAAATAGGCAGGCGGGGCCTGGAAGGACGTGGGGTTGGAGAGGCTTTTATAAGCCACCTACCCAGGCATTGTGAGGCTGGGCTGGACTGACAATCAGGTAGGTTTGGAAACTGTAATTTACACTCTGCGGCTCATTGAATTGAGACACTTAAAGGCAACGTTTAAATAAATCTCTAATAAAACCCATTGTGCCATTTACAGCAGCAAATCTGCTCTTCAGAAGGGATCTGACCCCCAAGATCCACTTATGTTATGTAATAACCGTACACAGTGATTATACACCAGCCAGTGTGTGTGGAGAGTCAAACAATCGCACTGAACTCTAGGGGGAATAGACTGACAGATTAAATAGATAGATAGATAGATAGATAGATAGATAGATAGATAGATAGATGGATGGATGGATGGATGGATGGATGGATGGATGGTGGAGGGATGGATGGATGGATGGATGGATGGATGGATGGATGGATGGATGGATGGATGGATTAGATAGATAGATAGATACTGTAGATAGATGAATGGATGGATAGGTAGATAGATAGATAGATAGATAGATAGATAGATAGATAGATAGATGATAGATAGATAGATAGATAGATAGATGATAGATAGATAGATAGATAGATAGAAGATAGAATAGATAGATAGATAGATAGATAGATAGATAGATAGATCGTAGCTAGTAGCTTGTAGGTAGGTAGATAGATGATAGATAGAGTGGTAGGTGGTAGGTAGAGAGATAGGTAGATAGATTGGTAGTAGGTAGGTAGATGATAGGATAGGTAGATGATAGGTCGTAGGTTAGATAGATAGGTTGGTTTTTTGTGCAGTTGATAGGTAGATTGATAGGTAGATAGATAGATAAGATTGAGAGATAGATAGATAGATAGTTGTAGGTAGGTAGGTAGATAGATAGATAGATATGATAGGTAGGTAGGTAGGTAGGTGGTAGGTAGGTAGGTAGATAGATAGATAGATAGATAGGAGATGATGATAGGTAGGTTAGGAGGTAGGTAGGTAGAGTAGATAGATAGATAGATAGATAGATAGATAGATAGTAGACTGTTGATGCTGTTGATTGATAGGTAGGTAGAGCTAGATAGATAGATAGAAGTAGATTGATAGGTAGGTAGGTAGATAGATAGAAGGTAGGTAGGTAGAAGATAGATGATAGATAGACGAAGAAGTTGATAGGTAGGTAGATAGAAGATAGATAGATAGATAGATAGATAGAAGTAGAATAGGTGGTAGATAGATAGATGAGAGTAGACGATAGATAGATTGATAGGTAGGTAGGTAGATAGATAGATAGATGATAGATTGATAGGCTAGGTAGGTAGGTAGATTGATAGGTACGATTTATAGGTAGATAGATAGATAGATAGATAATAGATTGAGAGAAGATAGATAGGTAGATAGATAGATAGATAATAGATTGAGAGATAGATACGATAATAGATTGGGAGATAGAGTAGATAGCTAGTAGATAGATAATAGATAGACAGATAGGTAGATAGATAGATAGATAATAGATTGAGAGATAGATAGATAGATGATAGATAGATAGATAGATAGATGATAGATAGATAGATAATAGATTGAGAGATAGATAGATGATAGATAGATAGATAGATAGATAGATAGATAGATGATAGACAGATGGATAGATAGATAGATAGACAGACAGACAGATAGATGATAGATAGATAGATAGATAGATAGATAGATGGATAGATAGATAGATAGATAGATAGATAGATAGATTGATTGATTGATTGATTGATAGATAGATAGGTAGATAGATAATAGATTGAGAGATAGAAGATAGATAGATTTATAGATAGATAGATAGATAGATAATAGATTGAGAGATAGATAGATAGATAGATAGATAGATAGATAGATAGATAGATAGATAGATTGATTGATTGATAGATAGGTAGATAGTAGATAGAAAATAGATTGAGATAGATAGATAGATTGATAGATGATATATAGATAGATAGATAGATAGATAGAGAGAGAGACAGAAAGATACACATCCCTCTATTACCCTTATTAATTTAGTTATACTTTATCCAATCTCTCTACATTATAAGGCTCCTTTATTGGTTTGATAGGTGTGTTTATTGGTTGTCTTTTGTATCCTAGAGATTATTGGAGCGTAGAGACAGACTCCAGTCTTCTGGTTCCCATTGGCCAGATATAAACCAATCAGATTGTGTATGGAGATGTTGGGACACTGTCAGTAATGTGGACTAGAGTACCCAGGGCCCCAGAGCTTTCTGCAGTTAATAAACTCAACGAGCCGTATATTTTAGAGTTCATTCCACAACAGAATTTCTCTTAGTCCTTCAAGGTCACTGGATTATTTCACATTGCCAGGAAACAACCTTGGCAGCCCAAACTGGGGGATATCATGGGCTACAGATTCTCCCTGGGTCAGGTTGAAATGTGGTTCAGTACCTTGTCACTGCCAGACTGAAGCTTCTTACATTGTCAATTGACGCTCGTGTTTCACCCTGGGGGTAACATTCTGTGTGTTACAGAGACACATGGACACTGAACACTGATGAGGAGAGATGGTTCATATCGACACTCGTCTCCTCTCTCCGCCGTGTGGATGTGACATGGAACATTGGGAAGTGAATATCTGAAATCTATTTAAAGAGCAAAATATGATATCCCCCCTGTACAGTATTTACCCTCCTCCCCCTACAGTATTAACTCCTCCACCCTGTACAGTATTTACCCTCCTCCCCCCCCCCTACAGTATTTACCTCTCCACCCTGTACAGTATACCCTCCTCCCCCCTGTACAGTATTTACCCTCCTCCCCCTGTACAGTATTACCCTCCTCCTCTCTATACAGTATTTACCCTCCTCCCCCTGTACAGTATTTACTCTCCTCCCCTACAGTATTTACCCTCCTCCCCCCCTACAGTATTTACCCTCCCCCTGTACAGTATTTACCCTCCTCCCCCCTGTACAGTATTTACCTCCTCCCTCTGTACAGTATTACCCTCTTCCCCCTATACAGTATTTACTCTCCTCCCCGTAAAGTATTTACACCTCCTCCCCCTACAGATTTACCTCCCCACCTGTACAGATTTACCTCCTCCCCCCGTACAGTATTTACCCTCCTCCTCTGTACAGTATTTACTTACCCCCCTACAGTATTACCCTCCTCCCCCAGTACAAGTATTTACCATCCTCCCCCTGTACAGTATTTACCCTCCTCCCCCCTATACAGTATTTACTCTCCTCCCCCTACAGTATTTACCCTCCTCCCCCCTACAGTATTTACCCTCCTCCCCCCTGTACAGTATTTACCCCCCTCCCCCTGTACAGTATTTACCCTCCTCCCCCTACAGTATTACTTCTCCCTTACAGTATTACTCCTCCCTCTACAGTTTTACCCTCCTCCCCCCTACAGTTTACCCTCCTCCACCGTACAGATTTACACTCCTCCCCCCTATAAAGTATTTACTCTCCTCCCCCTAAAGTTTACCCTCCTCCCCGACAGTATTTCCCATCCTCCCCTGTACAGTATTTACCCCTCTCCCTGTACAGTATTACTCATCCTCTCTAACAGTATTTACCCTCCTCCCCTCTGTACAGTATTTACTTCCTCCCTCTACAGTATTTACCCTCCTCCCCCCCTACAGTATTTACCCTCCCCCCCGTACAGTATTTACCCTCCCCCCCCTGTACAGTATACAGTATTTACCCTCCTCCCCTGTACAGTATTTACCCTCCTCCCCTCTGTACAGTATTTACCCTCCTACCACCACTCCTCCCCCCTACAGTATTACCATATCCTCCCCCTACAGAATTACCCTCTCCCCCCTACAGTATTACCCTCCTACCCCGTACAGTATCTTTACCCTCTTTTACACTGTACAGGATGTACCCCTCTCACCTATAAGTATTTACTCCTCCTGTGTTTTTCCACCTTACACGTATTTACAGCCTCCCACTACAGGTATTAACCTACTACCCCCTACAGTATTTACATTCTCCCCTACAGTATTACCCTCTCACCTTACAAGTATGTACCCTCTTCCCCTACACGTCTTTACCCTCCTCCCCCCATAAGTATTTCCCCTACCTCCCCCTACAAGTATTTACACTCCTCCCCCCTACAGTATTTACTCTCCTCCCCCTATACATACTTACTTCCTCCACCCTACAGTACCCTCCCCCCCCTACAGTACTTACTCTCATACCCCCCCTACAGTTATCTTAAACATTTCCTCCCCCCTACAGTATTACCCTCCTCCAGTGACAGTATTTACCTCCTCCCCCTGTACAGTATTTACCCTCTTCCAACTACAGTATTTACACTCTTCCCCTACCAGTATTACCCTCCTCCCCCCCTACAGTATTATATCCCACCTACCACCCTACAGTATTACTCTCTCCCCCCACAGTATTTACCCCCTCCTTCACAGTATTTACCCTCCTCCCCCTACAGTATTTACTCTCCTCCCCCCCTACAGTATTTACCCTCCTCCCTCCTACAGTATTACCCCCTCCCTCTTATCCTACCCCATCCCCATAGTCTTAACCGATTCTCCTTTTGGAAAACATGTAAATGAATATTACAGATACACCATGACCTGGATAGATGAATATTACAGATATACTGTGACCTGGATGGATGAATATTACAGATATACCATGACCTGGATGGATGAATTTACAGATATACATGACCTGGATGGATGAATATACAGATATACGTTACCTGGATGGATGAATATTACAGATATACAATGACCTGGATGAATGAATATTACAGATATACATGACTCTGGATGGATGAATAATTACAGATATACCATGCCTGGATGGATGAAATATTCAGATTACCGTACCTGGATGGTATGATATTTACAGATATACAATGACCTGATGATGAATATTACCGATATACAGTTACCTGGATGGATTGAATATTACAGATATAACCGTGACCTGGATGGATGAATATTACAGATAACCATGACGTGGATGAATATAAGATATTACCGTTACCTGGATGGATGAATATTACAGATATACCATGACCTGGATGGATGAATATTCAGATATATCGTTACCTGAATGGGATGAATATTACGATATACATGACCTGGATGAATGAATATTACAGATATACCGTTACCTGGGGATGAATATTACAGATATACAATGACCTGGTGAATGAATATTACAGATATACGTTACCTGGATGGATGAATATTACAGATATACCGTTACCTGGATGGATGAGATATTACAGATATACCATGACCTGGATGGATGAATATTACAGATATACCGTTACCTGGATGAATGAATATACAGATATACGTGATCTGGATGAATGAATATTACAGATATACCGTGACCTGGATGGATGAATATTACAGATATACCATGACCTGGATGATGAATATTACAGATACCATGACCTGGATGATGAATATTCAGATATACCGTGACCTGGATGGAATGAAATATACAGATATACAATGACCTGGATGAATGAATATACAGATATACCGTTGATCTGGATGAATGAATATTACAGATATACCGTGGACCGGGATGAATGAATAGTACAGATATACGTGACCTGGATGTGATGATATTACAGATATACCTGACCTGTATAAATGAATATTACAGATATACCATGAATGGATGGATGAAATCAGATAATACCATGACCTGGATGGAGAATATTACAGAATCATCGGACTGGATGTGTGAATATTACAGATATACCGTGACCCGGATGGATGAATTATTACAGATATACCGTGACCTGGATATGACCGGATGATTATTACAGAATACCGTGACCCGGATATGGATGAATATTACAGATATACCGTGACCCGGATGGAGAATATTACAGATATACCGTGACCTGGATGAGATGAATATTACAGATATACCGTGACCGGAAATGAATATACAGATATACCGTGACCTGGAGTGACTGAATTACGATGATACCGTGACCTGGATGAATGAATATTACAGATATATACCGTGACCCTGGATGAATGAATTACAGATACACGTGACCTGGATGAATAATATTACAGATATACCGTGCCTGGTGGATGAGATTACAGATATTACCGTGACCGGATGGAATGAATATAACAGATATACGTGACCTGGATGAATGAATACAGATATACCGTGACTGGATGGATGAATATTACAGATACCGTGGACCTGGATGAATCAAATATTACAGATATATCGGGACCTGGTTGAATGAATAATTACAGAATACCGTGACCTGGATGAATGAATATTACAGATATACCGTGACCTGGATGAATAATATACAGAGATATCTGACCTGGATGAATGATATTACAGATAACCGACTGGATGATAATATCGATATACCGTGACCTGGATGATGAGATATTACAGATATATCGTGACCTGGATGAATAAATATACGATAATACCGTGACCTGGATGGAATGAAATTAGAGATTTATACCGTGACCTGGATGAATAAATATTACAGATATACCGTGACCTGGATGAATGAATATTACAGATATACCGTGACCTGGATGAATAAATATTACAGATATACCATGACCTGGATGAATTAGAGCTTTGACAATCATTACAATGAGCAAGTAGAAACATTGACAAATATAACATACAGTGGAAAGGTTCAGATATCTATCTATATACTATAATCTCCTTTACTGTATTACATTAAAACTGCACTGTAATGTATTTTACTGTACTATACAATAGTGCATGGTACCATACCACATTCAAGTATACTGTACTGTAATTAACTGTGCTGTACTGTAATGTACTATATTTTAATGTGTTATATAATGTATGGTACTGTGCAATATTATACTATACTGTACTTTACTTCAATATGCTGGACTGTAATTTACTATGCTGTACTTAAGTAAAGAAATGGCCGAACTTCAGTAAAAGTTGGAAAGTTCGAATTCGGACCCATTAAAGTTAATAGGAAGTGTTAGCTCGAAAGGTCTGGATGATTTACAGCTAAACTAACAATGGTAACTTACTGTAAATGGCTGTGGCACCTGGGAAATGGTCTGGGGAACACGTCACTGTCACCAAAACTTGTTAAACACTTCTTAAACACAAGCGGGCAATAGTCAGGTTTTGCGCAAGCTACAATCGAGGGTTACGGACAATTCGAGGGTTACCAAAGGATATTTTTGAGGGTTATCGAAAATAGAATCATACATTCGAGAATTAACGCAAATAAACGATACTTTCGAGGGTTAACGACATTGTAAGGGGGATACGTGTAATGGGGGATACATTGTAAGTGGGATACGTGGAATGGGGGATACATTGTAAGGGGGATATGTGGAATGGGGGGATACATTGTAAGGGGGATATGTGGAATGGGGAAACATTGTAAGTGTGGATACTTGTGGAATGGGGGATCATGGAAGGGGGATATGTGGAAGGGGATAATGTAAGTGGATACGTGGAATGGGGGTAATGGGGGATACATTGTAAGGGGGATATGTGGAATGGGGGAACATTGTAAGGGGGATACGGAGAGGGGGATACATTGTAAAGGGGATACGTGGAATGGGGGATACATTGTAAGGGGGATAGAATGTGGAATGGGAGATACATGTAAGGGGGGTATGTGAGAAGGGGATTACATGTAAGGGGATACTGGAAGGGGGATACATTGTAAGTGGGATACATGGAATGGGGAATACATTGTTAGGGGGATATGTGGAAGGGGGATACATTGTAAGGGGGATACGTGGAATGGGTGGATACATTGTAAGGGGATACGTGGAATGGGAATACATTGTAAGGGGGATATGTGAATAGAGGGATACATTAAGGGGGATATGTGGAATGGGGGATACATGTAATGGGGGTACATTGTAAGGGGGATATGTGGAATGGGGATACTTGTAAGGGATATGTGAATGGGGGATACATTGTAAGGTGGGATACGTGGAATGGGGGATACATTGTAAGGGGGATACGTGGAATGGGGAAACATTGTAAGTGGGATAAGTGGAACGGGGATACATTGTAAGGGGGAAATGTGGAATGGGGGATACTATGTGTAAGGGGGATCATGTAAGTGGGATACGTGGAATGGGGGATACATTGTAAGGTGGATATGTGGAATGGGTGGATACATTGTAAGGGGGATACGTGGAATGGGGGATACATGTAAGGGGGATATGTGGAATGGGGGATACATTGTAAGGGGGATGGGATATGTGGAATGGGGGATACATTGTAAGGGGATATGTGGAATGGGGGGATACATTGTAAGGGATTGTTGGAGAGGGTACATTGTAAGGGGATACATGTAATGGGGAATACATTTTAAGTGGATATATGGAATGGGGATTCATTGTAAGGGGATATGTGGAATGGGGGATACATTGTAAGGGGGATACGTGGAATGGGGGAAACATTGTAAGGGGGATACGTGAATGGGGGAAACATTGTAAGGGGGTTGTGGAATGGGGGATATATTGTAAGGGGTATACGTGGAATGGGATCATGTAATGGGGATATGTGGAATGGGGGGATATATTGTAAGGGGATATGTGGAATGGGGGAAACATTGTAAGGGGGATACGGGAATGGGGGAAACATTGTAAGGGGGATATGTGGAATGGGGGTATATTGTAAGGGGTATAACGTGGAATGGGGATACATTGTAATGGGGATATGTGGAATGGGGGATAATTGTAAGGGGATATAGATTGGAATGGGGGAAACATTGTAAGGGGGATATGTGGAATGGGGATAAATTGTAAGGGGGATACGTGGAATGGGGGAAACATTGTAAAGGGGATACGTGGAATGGGGGATACATTGTAAGGGGGATACGTGTGGAATGGGAGATTACATTGTAAGGGGGGTATGTGGAATGGGGATACATTGTAAGGGGGATACGTGGAATGGGGATACATTGTAAGTGGGATACATGGATGGGGAATACATTGTTACGGGGATATGTGGAATGGGGGATACATTGTAAGGGGGATACGTGGAATGGGGGATACATTGTAAGGGGGATACGTGGAATGGGGAATACATTGTAAGGGGGATATGTTGGAATTAGGGGGATACATTATAAGGGGGATATTGATGGGAATGGGGGTACATGTAATGGGGATACATTGTAAGGGGGATATGTGAATGGGGATACATTGTAAGGGGATATGTGGAATGGGGGATACATTGTAAGGGGATACGTGTGGAATGGGGGATACATTGTAAGGGGGGATACGTGGAATGGGGGAAACATTGTAAGTGGGATAAGTGGAACGGGGGATACATTGTAAGGGGGAAATGTGGAAGGGGGGATACATTGTAAGGGGGATACATTGTAAGTGGGATACGTGGAATGGGGGATACATTGTAAGGGGATATGTGGAATGGGGGATACATTGTAAGGGGATATGTGGAATGGGGATACATTGTAAGGGGATAAAGGGGGATATGTGGAATGGGGGATACATTGTAAGGGGGATATGTGGAATGGGGGATACATTGTAAGGGGATATGTGGAAGGGGGGATACATTGTAAGGGATATGTGGAATGGGGGATACATTGTAAGGGGATACATGTAATGGGGAATACATTTTAAGAGGGATATATGGAATGGGGATTCATTTAAGGGGATTGTGGAATGGGGGATACATTGTAAGGGGGTAGTGGAATGAGGGGAAACATTGTAAGGGTACGTGGAATGGGGAAACATTGTAAGGGGGTATATGTGGAATGGGGATATTATTGTAAGGGGTATAAGTGGAATGGGGATACATTGTAATGGGGATATGTGGAATGGGGGATATATTGTAAGGGGGATATGTGGAATGGGGGAAACATTGTATGGGGATACGTTGGAATGGGGGAAACATTGTAAGGGGATAGGTGGAATGGGGGATTATTGTAAGGGGTATACGTGAATGGGGATACATTGTAATGGGGATATGTGGAATGGGGGATACATTGTAAGGGGGATACGTGGAATGGGGGAAACATTGTAAGGGGAGATGTGGAATGGGGATACATTGTAAGGGGGATACGTGGAATGGGGAAACATGTAAGGGGGATATGTGGAATGGGTGGGATATATTGTAAGGGGTATACGTGGAACGGGAGGATACATTGTAATGGGGATATGTGG
This sequence comes from Hymenochirus boettgeri, assembly GCA_019447015.1. NCBI lineage: Eukaryota > Metazoa > Chordata > Amphibia > Anura > Pipidae > Hymenochirus > Hymenochirus boettgeri. Next base: position 6,934,143 of record CM033471.1, on the reverse strand, counting down.
AATGGGGGATATATTGTAAGTGGGATAAGTGGTGAACGGGGATACATTGTAAGGGGAATGTGGAATGGGGGATATATTGTAAGGGGGATATGTGGAATGGGGGATACATTGTAAGGGGGATACGTGGAATGGGGGATACATTGTAGGGGGATATGTGGAATGGGGGATACATTGTTTAACTGTGACTGTTCTTTTAAGAGAAATAAAAGTCTCTGCCATATTAGAAGTTTTTGCGCTAAGAGATTTGGATTCGTTCAACAAAGGTCATTGAAGGCTTAGGGGGGTTGACATTGTTCCTTTAAGTTAAAACCCTCAACATTTAACTATTTTCAACACTTGGCATCTACTGTAGAACAAATGACCTTTATTAACTTGCCCAGAAGACACTGTGGATATTAACACAGTCAATGTGATGTTCTCCCTCTCACTTCTCTCCACTTTACAAACTTCTCACTGAAACTTCACCAACTCCCATTAACTCTCGATTCCGTATACAGAATAGGGATGGCCGGTTTGTGGATCCGAAAACGGATCCGCCACGGATATATCCGAACGGCGGTTTTTCCGGATTTTCCGCCTTCCGATATTCCGAACCACGGATTTCTCGTATTTTCGAAAAATTTAGAAATTACGAGGATTTCTCTTATTTTCGAGGATTTTTTTCATTTTAATGGGTCCGCTCGCGGATTTTCGAATTTTCGCATTTTTCCGAAAATTCGCGGATCTTCGCGCGGACCGGATTTTGCGAAGTTCGGACACCTCTATTTACCATAAGTTCCCTTCGCTATTTTCCCTTTATTCTGCCATCTCTATTCCGTCTGCACGCCGCGTTCTAGGAACGAGAGATTCAGGTTGGAAAAAACGTGAATTAAAGTGTAAAAATCTCCATAGTTCTCAACTTATCTTGATTTTTATTTTATTGTCATTTTATTTAACGGTATTTTTACATATTCTCCCAGCATGCCTCTGGTCCGATTGCGACCCGGTTGTTAGGTAGAAGTGACCCTAGCAACACGACCAGACAGGAAAATACAGGAACAAATTTACAGAAGGTAAACCGTCTCCCACACTTACTTATTTCTGGTTTTTAATATATATTTATTTTATTTGCAGCCGTCAGGCCTCACCACATCACATGGAATTTTCTTACCCACCTCAAAGGCTTCACGTCTAATCTTTCCCTTTCTCCGCGTTACCCTTTATTATGCAAAGAAGCCAATTAGAGGCCTATCTGTTTATTTTAAACAAAATGGATCTTAATTATCCTGATCAAAACCTTCTCGCTATTGTCACGGCGAGGCCTCCGTCTTTGTTGTCGGTTTCATTTGAGGGTAATGGGGCGACGTTTGACGTGACGCGGCGAGGTCTATCAAACCCGTTAAACATAAAAATAATTCAATTTTGTTTGACATAAGGAACAAACGGGTTTCTGTTTTCTCTGTTAACGTTGGTCTCAGATCCCGGGATATTGATAGCGATATTTACAATTCTTTTTGTCCGTTAATCACTGGTGGCGTCTTGTTACTGATTAAGGATGTTTAAGTCACACTGAAGTTTGTCTGATTTTTTTTTTTTCCCCTTTTTTCTTTCGCTACCTCGTTGTTTGATGGTTTAATTGAAACAGGATGCGCCATATCAACGCGGGGGAAACGCGTTCGCTGTCAGGTCACGTCTGATCATTTTTCTCCTGTGGCTTTGAAATCCGCACGTCCTTGTTTGGTTGGATGAGGCGGAGAATGACGGACTCTGTGGTTTGAATGTGAAATGAAGGCGTGGGGGGGTATTATAAAATTCGCCGATATTGGGACGAGATGAGATACGGTTACAATCAGTTGCTCCGTATGACAACACCAAATAACAGGCGGTAAAGGTCCCTTCGTCAGGCGGTAAAGACGTGTAACTTTTTCAGTACCACGTCTTTATCAGGGATGTCCGATCGCGGATCCGAAACCCGGATCAGCCGTGGATTTATCCCGTTCGCGAACGGCGGATTTTTCCGGATTTTCCGCCTTCGGAATTACGAGATATCTCATAATTTCGAGGATATTTTTTCATTTTTATGGGTCCGCTCGTGGATTTCGAATTTTTGAATTTCTCTAAAATTCCGGATCTTCGAACGACGGACCGGATTTTTTGCGAAGTTCGGACATCTCTAGTCTTTATAAATATGGCCTCGGGAGACCTTCAAACAGATCTGGTTCCTAATTTGGTTTTATTATCCAATTGGGAGATTTTAATTAATATCAAATCTTTACAGTAAAATTCAGTGGTTAAGATTTCACTTTCTTTTGTTGTTGTGGCGAAAGGGGGTTATAAAATGAGTTCTCCGCCGGTTCCTTTGGTGGGTCTCACCCCCCTTCTCGGTTTGTCAGACCCCCACTGCACTTTTCTTGTGGTTTTGAGGTTTAGTTTGCCTGAGCTGCAGCTACTGAACGTTTAATATAAAAATAAATAAATACCCGTCTGTTCGCTATTAGCGATCCCAGCTAACGCCGAGCGTCCGTACCGAACCCTGCAGAAACCCAGGTGTGAACTGTAACCGGTATTTTACCGCATCACTACCAGTCCTGGGGCTCACTTGTGATATTTTTGCTTATACATCGATATAAATTCGTTTTTTGTGCGCGCAGTTATACGGAATATAACGTTATATAAATTCTGCCTGCTACTTGGCGCGTTACCCACATGCCCCCCAGATTTTTGCGTGCGCATTTATTTTAACCTTCTCTACGTCTCACGTCCGACTTTACGTGACGGTGATTTGCGCCCACTTTGCTCTCACAGTTGTTGCGCTGGAGTTGCCATAGTGATGACCCAGCTTTTCCCAACCCAAGATTAGACCTGAGATTTAACTTTCATTTTTATTTAATTCTGTTTGACTGTGAAATGTCACTTTCATGGCGTTGATTAGAGTTCATCGGCGGCCCCGGTCGGCCTGTTAGAGGGGTGAAAGGTTAACCATTCGCTGTCGTTACATCCTCAGCTTGAGCAAAACCCTAAGGAAAAGTTTAGTTTTGTGTCTACAAAGGCAAATGTGTCTGAACAATGAGCGTCACTAGCAAGGGGTGGACTGGAACTCAGCAAGGGGTGGACTGGAACTCCAACTGAGTTTGACTCAGATCTTATGAATTTGCATGAACTCAGACCTTTTTTCAATAATTATCGAACCTTCGAATCATTAACCCCGACTTAGTGTCCATAACCCTCGAATGCAGCATTCCGTAACCGTAACTATTCGGCGATAACCCTCAAATGTGGCAATCGATTTTTGTAACCCTCGAAAATTCAATGTGGAAACTCGAAAATAGCTCGATCGTATACACACACAGGTATACACACACAGATACACACACAGGTATACACACAAGATATACACACACAGATATAACACACAGGTATAAACACACAGATATACACATGGGTATGTACATAGATATACACACAAGATAAACACTCAAGAGTATACCTACAGAGATATATACACACAGATATACACACACAGATATACACACACAGGTATACACACACAGGTATACACACACAGATACACACACACAGGTATACACACACAGATATACACACACAGATATACACACACAGGTATACACACACAGATATACACACACAGATATACACACACAGGTATACACACACAGATATACACACACACAGGTATACACACACAGATATACACACACAGATATACACACACAGGTATACACACACAGATATACACACACAGATATACACACACAGATATACACACACAGAGATATACACACAGGTATACACACACGATCACACACACAAAGAATATACACACACAGATATACACACACAGATATACACACACAGAATACACACACAGATATATACACACAGGTATACACACACAGATATACACACACACAGATATACACACACAGATATACACACACAGGTATACACACACAGATATACACACACAGGTATAAACACACGATATACACACACAGGTATACACACACAGATATACACACACAGATATACACACACAGATATACACACACAGGTATACACCACAGGTATACACACACAGATATACACATGGGATGTACACAGATATACACACAAAGATAAACCTCAAAGAGTATACATACAGAGATATATACACAAAGATATACACAGACGTATACACACATACACACAGTTATGCACACATAGACACCAAACAACACATACATGCAAACACAGACATACAGACAAGCACACGCACACAACGATACAGCACAACAGATATACACACAACGAGGCATACAGATACCCATACACACACACGTACAGATAGACACTGATACGACACACACAGACACACAGATGCACACACACACTGACATACAGATACACACACACAGATGCACAACACTGACATACAGATACACACACACAGCAGAAGGAGACTTTAAAAAATAATAATTAACATTCTATTTTAATATTCTAGATTCTTGCCAAATTTAAACAAAGCTCCTTATCGGTATTATAATAATTGGTCGGTCGCCAATCCGCGCCAGCTGTTGGTTGTTTTGTAACAAATTGATCCCAACGCCGCGTCTAATACAGAAGTTCATTTTTCACTAATAAAAAGTTTTTCCTTTATTTATTTATTTTTGTCCAAAACTTTAACTTTTTTGATAAAACTGTAATTTGAGAAATGTTCCCAACCCAAAGATGTGTGTGTGTGTGTGTGTGTGTGTGTGTGTGTATGGGGGGGAAATCAGCAAAATAAAAGCAAATATTTACATTCATTTAATGATTCCAGTATCCTCACTGCGGCGTTAATGATTGGTCAAGAGAGGAATTTCACTTATGGTGATCTCATTTGATTTCATAGGATTTTCATACTGATCTCATAGTGATTTCATAGAATTTTTTAGTGATTTCATGGTGATTTATGATCTTATAGTGATTTTATAATGATGTCATAGTGATCTTAAAGTGATATTATAGTGATCCCCTAGTGTTTTTAATAGCATTTCAGTGATCTCAATGAGGTTTTATGTGATCTCATGGCAATTTTATAGTGATCTCATAGTGATTTTATAATGATCTCATAGTGATTTTATAGTGATCCTATAGTGTTTTTATTGGCAATTTCACAGTGATCTCATAGTGGCTTAATAGTGATCTCATAGTGATTTCATAGCAAATTAATAGTGATCTAATAGTGATCTTAAAGTGGTCTCATAGTGATCTTACAGTGATCTCTCATACAGGGTTATTCAATAAACGTTCTTATCTTTTAAAATTGTGATAATTTTGTCCCAACTAATCAGATGTTAGTTTTCAAATGTTAAATAAGATCTGATTGGTTGGGGCAAAATTAGCACCATTTAAACGATAAGAACTTTTATTGAATTTCCCTGATAGTGTTTTTTAATAATAATTTTATAGGATCTCGTAGTGATCACATAGTGATTTATAGTGATCTCAGTGATTTCCTAGTGATCCATAGTGATTTTAGTTATATCATAGTGATTTTATAGTGGTCTCATAGCAATTTCATTGTGATCTCATAGTGATTAGAATTTGACACTGACCTCATAATGATCTTATAATGATAATAATCACTGTAATATATTCTGTAAAATTGAAACTCTTCCATAAAATGACAATTTTATTAACAATAAGGTTTGTGCAGTAGTTTGTTGTTGCCCTTAATCCTAGTACATTAACAGTTGTAAACACACAGGAAGGGGGCAAAGAGACAGAGAGATGGAAATGCAGATGACAATTTAACAACATGAAGCACTGGGACTATTTCACCTTATTGTCAGGATCACTGACAGATCCAAACTAACACGTTTAACTGAAATCGGAAATGGCAACTAATATAATCCCCTCCAACTACAAAGGAAAATGAAAGGGATTTAAAGCGATAGGGTCCATTAAACAATCTTATTCATACAATCCTTCTCTATTTCTTCTGCTAACCTGAAATGCAGCCTGATGTTCTCATCCTTCTAGTTTTCATCTGTCAGTTCATGAATGTAGCAGATGACTCACAGCCAATGACTGAGTGCTATTCCCCTAGTTTCCTCTGAGCATGTGCGAACTTATAAAGGAGCTTGGAGAGGAGGCTGAACCTTTGAGAGGCAGAGGAAGAGGGAGAAGAACATTTCCCTGTATAACAGGTTAGTCTTACATCTCTCAGATTTCTAACCATTGTGATTTTGGGGCTTGAGGGGTGATGTACCAATACGTAATCTTTAATTAGAGGGGTGAACATTCCCTTTAACCTTCTCATTCCAGAACCTTCCTTGGGTACGCAAGGCCCAAGTCAATTAGAATTCACTGTGAGGATTGTGGATAGAATGTGGAGCTTATGGATCGGATGGAATACAGGAGGAATGTGTCCAATAAATAACATTATGTAGCAAATGGTTCACCACTCACACAACGGAGACTCCCCTGTTTACAGATTCCGATGAGATATAAACAGGAAGTTTCTCTCTCTCTTTAAATGTAAAATTGAATAAAATAAATACCGTTCGGAAACTGTGAGAGATACTGGTCAATATCAACCAGATCTGAGTTCAGAAACCTTGGAAGACAGTAGCATCAGAGCTGGAGTTATCTACATACACTGGACAACACTTGCCAATCAGGGATAGACTCTGCAGAGAAATCGTGGAGTGGATGGCAGTAGCCAATCAGAGATGTTCTCCCCAATTAGATTTCCCATCGAACCTTAAACCTCCAATTCAGGCATCCCATAACTGATCTCAGGTCAATTTATTACTGTACAGTGCGTGTGTCCCCAAGTGGCGCATATAAATAAACATATACATACATACTGTATAATCTGTATTGTTATAATGTACAGCGCTGTGTCCCCAAGTGGCGCTATATAAATAAACATATATATACATACTGTATAATCTGTATTGTTATAATGTACAGCGCTGTGTCCCAAGTGCGCTATATAATAAACAATATCATACATACTGTATAATCTGTATTGTTATAATGTACAGCGCTGTGTATCCAAGTGGCGCTATATAAATAACATATTACATACATACTGTATAATCTGTATTGTTATAAATGTACAGCGCTGTGTCCCCAAGTGGCTCATATAAATAAACATATACATACATACTGTATAATCTTATTGTTATAATGTTACAGCGCTGTGTCCCCAAGTGGCGCATATAATAAAAACATATACTACATACTGTATAATCTGTATTGTTATAATGTACAGCGCAGTGTACCCAAGTGGCGCTATATAAATAACATTAACATACATACTGTATAATCTGTATTGTTATAATGTACAGCGCTGCGTCCCCAAGTGGCGCTATATAAACATATACATACATACTGTATAATCTGTATTGATAATGTACAGCGCTGTGTACCCAAGTGGCGCTTATAATAAACATATATACATACTGTGTAATCTGTATTGTTATAATGTACAGCGCTGTGTACCCAAGTGGCGCTATATAAATAAACATATACATACATCTGTATAATCTGTATTGTTATAATGTACAGCGCAGTGTACCCAGTGGCGCTATATAAATAAACATATACATACATACTGTATAATCTGTATTGTTATAATGTACAGCGCTGCGTCCCAAGTGGCGCTATTATAAATATATACGTACATACTGTATAATCTGTATTGTTATAATGACAGCGCTGTGTCCCCAAGTGGCGCATAAAATAAACATATACATACATACTGTATAATCTGTATTGTTATAATGTACAGCGCTGTGTACCCAAGTGGCGTTATAAAATAAACATATACATACATACTGTATAATCTGTATTGTTAATATGTACAGCGCTGTGTCCCCAAGTGGCGCTATATAAATAAACATATACATACATACTTATAATCTGTATTGTTATAATGTACACGCGGTGTACCCAAGTGGCGCTATATAATAAAACATACACATACATACTGTATAATCTGTATTGTTATAATGTACAGCGCTGCGTACCCAAGTGGCGCTATATAAATAAACATACATACATACTGTATATTCTGTATTGTTATAATGTACAGCGCTGTGTCCCCAAGTGCGCTAATAATAAAAACATATACATACATACTGTATAATCTGTCTGTTATAATGTACAGCGCTGTTCCCCAAGTGGCGCTATATAATAAACATATACATACATACTGTATAATCTGTATTGTTATAATGTACAGCGCTGGTACCAAGTGGCGCTATATAAATAAACATATACATAACATACTGGTAATCTGTATTGTTAATATGTACAGCGCTGTGTACCCAAGTGCGACTATAAATAAACATATACATACATACTGTAAATCTGATTGTTAAATGTACAGCGCTGGTCCCAAGTGCCGCTATATAAATAAACATATACATACATACTGATAATCTGTATTGTTATAATGTACAGCGCTGGTCCCCCAAGTGGCGCTATATAAATAAACATATACATACATACTGTATAATCTGGATTGTTATTAATATACAGCGCTGTGTCCCCAAGTGGTGCTATATATAAACATATACAATACATACTGTATAATCTGTATTGTTATAATGTACAGCGTTGTGTCCCCAAGTGGTGCTATATAAACATATACATACATACTGTATAATCTGTATTGTTATATTGTACAGCGCGTGTACCCAAGTGATGCTATATAATAAACATATACATACATACGGTTAAATCTGTATTGTTATAGTGTACAGCGCTGTGTCCCCAAGTGGCACTATATAAAAAAAATACACATACTAACTGTATAATCTGTATTGGTATAACGTACAGCGCTGTGTCCCATAGTGGCGCTATATAAATAAACAATACATACATACTGTATAATCGTTGTATAATTTTACAGCGCTGTGTCCCAAGTGGCGCTATATAAATAAACATATACATACATACTGTATAATGCTGGATTGTTATAATGTACAGCGCGCGTACCCAAGTGGCGCTATATAAATAAACATATACATACATACTGTATAATCTGTATGTTATAATGTACAGCGCTGTGTCCCCAAGTGGCTTATAATAAAATACATATCATACTGATAATCTGTATTGTTATAATGTACAGCGTTGTGTCCCCAAGTGGCGCTATATAAACATATACATACATACTGTATAATCTGTATTGTTATAATGTACAGGCTGTGTACCCAAGTGGCGCTATATAAATAAACATACATACATAATGTATAATCTGTATTGTTATAATGTACAGCGCTGGCGTACCCAAGTGGCGCTAATAAATAAACATATACATACATACTGTATAATCTGTATTGTTATAATGTACAGCGCTGTGTCCCCAAGTGGGCTATATAAATAAACATATACATACATACTGTATAATCTGTATTGTTAATGTACAGCGCTGTGTCCCCAGTGGCGCTATATAAATAAACATATACATACATACTGTATAATACTGTATTGTTATAATGTTACAGCGCTGCTGTACCCAAGTGGCGCTATATAATAAACATATACATACATACTGTATAATCTGTATTGTTATAATGTACAGCGCTGTGTACCCAAGTGGCGCTATAAAATAAAACATATACATACATACTGTATAATCTGTATTGTTATAATGTACAGCGCTGTGTACCCCAAGTGGCGCTATATAAATAAACATATACATACATACTGTATAATCTGTATTGTTATAATGACAGCGCGTGTCCCCAAGTGGCGCTATATAAATAAACATATACATACATACTGTATAATCTGTATTGTTATAATGTACAGCGCTGCTGTCCCCAAGTGCCGCTTATAAATAAACATATACATACATACTGTATAATCTGTATTGTTATAATGTACAAGCTGCGTCCCCAGTGGGCTATATAAATAAACATATACATACATACTGTATAATCTGTATTGTTAAATATACAGCGCTGCGTCCCCAAGTGGCTCTATATAAATAAACATATACATACATACTGTATAATCTGTATTGTATAATGTACAGCGTGTGTCCCCAAGTGGCGGCTATATAAACAATACATACATACTGTATAATCTGTATTGTTATAATGTACAGCGCTGTGTACCCAAGTGGCGCTATATAAATAAACATACATACATACTGTATAATCTGTATTGTTATATGTACAGGCTGTGTCCCCAAGTGGCGCTATATAAATAAACATACACATACATACTGTATAATCTGTATTGTATAACGTACATCGCTGTGTCCCTAGTGGCGCTAATAATAAAACATATACATACATACTGTATAATCTGTATTGTTTAAATGTACCCGCGCTTGTCCCCAAGTGGCGCTAATTAAATAAAAAATACACATACATACTGTATAATCTGTATTGTTATAAGTACAGCGCTGTGTCCCCGAGTGGCGCTATATAAATAAAACATATACATACATACTGTATAATCTGTATTGTTATACGTACAGCGCTGTGTCCCCAAGTGGCGCTATATAAATAAACATATACATACATACTGTATAATCTGTATTGTTATTTAAGTACAGCGCTGTGTACCCAAGTGGGGCCTATATAATAAACATATACATCATACTGTATAATCTGTATTGTTATAATGTACAGCGCTGTGTCCCAAGTGGCTCTATATAAATAAACATATACATACATACTGTATAATCTGTATTGTTATAATGTACAGCGCTGTGTCCCCAAGTGGCGCTATATAAATAAAACATACACATACATACTGTATAATCTGTATTGTATAATGTTACAGCGCTGTGTCCCCAAGTGGCGTATATTAAATAACATACACATACATACTGTATAATCTGTATTGTTATAATGTACAGCGCTGTGTAACCAAGTGGCGCATATAAATAAACTATACATACATACTGTATAATCTGTATTGTTATAATGTCAGCGCGTGTGTCCCCAAGTGGCTCTATATAATAAACATATAATACAACTGTATAATCTGTATTGTTATAATGTACAGCGCTGTGTATCCAAGTGGCGCTATATAAATAAACATATACATACATACTGTATAATTGTATTGTTATAATGTACAGCGCTGTGTCCCCAAGTGGCTCTATATAAATAAACATATACATACATACTGTATATCGTATTGTTATATGTACAGCGCTGTGTCCCCAAGTGGCGATATAAATAAACATACACATACATACTGTATAATCTGTATTGTATAACGTACAGCGCTGTGTCCCCTAGGGCGCTATATAAAATAAACAATACTACATAACTGTATAATCTGTATTGTTATAATGTACAGCGTGTGTGTCCCCAAGTGGCTCTATATAAATAAACACTATACATACATACTGTATAATCTGTATTGTTTATAATGTACAGCGGCTGTGTCCCAAGTGGCGCTATATAAATAAACATATACATACATACTGTATAATCTGTATTGTTATAATGTACAGCGCTGTGTACGCAAGTGGCGCTATATAAATAAACATATACATACATACTGTATAATCTGTATTGTTATAATGTACACGCTGTGTCCCCTAGTGGCGCTAATAAATAAACATATACATACATACTGTATAATTTGTATTGTTATAATGTCAGCGCTGTGTCCCCAAGTGGCTCTATATAAATAAAACATATACATACATACGATAATCTGTATTGTTATAATGTACAGCGCTGTGTCCCCAAGTGGGCTATATAAATAAAAATATCATACATACTGTATAATCTGTATTGTTATAATGTACAGCGCTGTGTCCCCTAGTGGCGTATATAACATAAACATATACATAATACTGTATCACTGTATGTTATAATGTACAGCGCTGCGTACCCAAGTGGCGCTATATAAATAAACATCCATACATACTGTATAATCTGTATGTATAATGTACAGCGCTGCGTCCCAAGTGGCGCTATATAAAAAACATATACATACATACTGTATATTCTGTAGTTATAATGTACAGCTGTGTACCCAAGTGGCGCTATATAAATAAACATATACATACAACTGTATAATCTGTATTGTTATAAAGTACAGCCTGTGTCCCCAAGTGGCTCTATATAAATAAACATATACATACATACTGTATACTCTATTGTTATAATATACAGCGCTGTGTCCCCAAGTGGCGCATTATAAATAAACATATACATACATACTGTATCATCTGTATTGTTTATAATGTACAGCGCTGTGTCCCCAAGTGGCGCTATATAAATAAAAATATATACATACTGTATAATCGTATTGTTATAATGTACGCGCTGTGTCCCCAAGTGGCGCTATAAATAAAACATATAGATACATACTGTATAATCTGTATGTTATAATGTACAGCCGCTGCGTCCAAGTGGCGCTTTGTAAAAAAACATATACATACATACTGTAAATCTGTATTGTTATAATGTACAGCGCTGCGTACCCAAGTGGCGCTATTAAATAAACCATATACATACATACTGTATAATCTTGTATGTTATAATGTACAGCGCTGCGTACCCAAGTGGCGCTATATAAATAAACATATACATACTACGTATAATCTGTATTGTTATAATGTACAGCGCTGGGTCCCCAAGTGGCGCATATAAATAAACATATACATACATACTGTATAATCTGTATTGTTATATGTACAGCGCTGCATTTCCAAGTGGCGCTTTATAAATAAACATACATACTTACTGTATAATCTGTATGTTATAATGATCAGCGCTGGATCCAAGTGGGCTATATAAATAAACATATACATACATACTGTATAATCTGTAATGTGTATCATGTACAGTGCTGTGTACCCAAGTGGCGCTATATAAAATAAAATATACATACATACTGTTTAATCTGTATTGTTATTAATGTACAGCGCTGTGTCCCCTAGTGGCGCTATATAATAAACATATACATACATACTGTATAATCTTATTGTTATATGTACAGTGCTGTGTACCCAAGTGGCGCTATATAAATAAACATATACATACATACGTATAATCTGTATGTTTTTTAAAGTACAGCGCTGTTGTCCCCAAGTGGCTCATATAAATAAACATATACATACATACGTATAATCTGTATTGTTTAATATACAGCGTGTGTCCAAGTGGCGCTATATAAATAAACATATACAACATACTGTATAATCTGTATTGTTATAATGTACAGCGCTGTGTCCCCAAGTGGCGCATATAAATAAACATATAGATACATACTGTATAATCTGTATTGTTATAATGTACACGCTGCGTCCCCAAGTGGCGCTTTGTAATAAACATATACATACATACTGTATAATCGTATGTTATAATGTACAGCGGCGTACCCAAGTGGCGCTATATAAATAAACATATACATACATAATGTATAATCTTATTGTTATAATGTACAGCTCTGCGTACCCAAGTGGCGCTATAAAATAAACATTACATACATACTGTATAATCTGTATGTTATAATGTACAGCGCGTGTCTCCAAGTGGCGCATATAAATAAAAACATATACATACATACTGTATAATCTGTATTGTTTAATGTACAGCGCTGCATTTCCAGTGGCGCTATATAAATAAACATCTACATACATACTGTATAATCTGTATGTTATAATGTACAGCGCTGTTGTACCCAGTGGCGCTTATAAATAAACATATACTACATACTGTATAATCTGTAGTGTTATAATGTACAGCGTGTGTACCCAAGTGGCGCTATAAAATCAAAATATACATGCAACGTATAATCTGTATTGTTATAAGTAAAGTGCTGTGTCCCAAGTGGCGCTATATAAATAACATATACTAACATACTGTATAATCTGTATTGTTATAATGTACAGTGCTGTGTGCCCCAAGTGGCGCTATATAAACTAACATAAAATACATACTGTATAATCTGTATGTTATAATGTACAGCGCTGCATTTCCAAGTGGCGTATTATAAATATAACATAATACATACACACTGTATAATCTGATTGGTATAATGTACAGCGCTGTGTACCCAAGTGGCGCTATATAAATAAACATATACATACATACTCTATAATCTGTATTGTTGTATGTACAGCGCTGTGTCCCCAAGTGGCACTATATAAATAAACATAACATAACATACTGTATAATCGTATTGTTATAATGTACAGCGCTGTGTCCCCAAGTGGCTCTATAAAATAAACATATACATACATACTGTATAATCTGTATTGTTATAATGTACAGCGCTGTGTCCCCAAGTGGCGCTATATAAATAAACATATACATACATACTGTATAATCTGTATGTGTTAATGTACAGCGCTGTGTCCCCAAGTGGCGCTATATAAATAAACATAAACATACATACTGTATAATTCTGTTATGTTATAATGTCAGCGCTGTGTACCCTAGGGCGCTATATAAAAAACATCCATACATACTGTATATCTGTATGTGTATAATGTACCGCGCTGTGTCCCAAGTGGCGCTATATAAATAAACATATACATACATACTGTATAATCTGTATTGTTATAATGTACAGCGCTGCGTACCCAAGTGGCGCCTATTAAAATAAACATCCATACATACTGTATAATCTGTATTGTTATTAATGTACAGCGTGCGGTCCCCAATGGCGCTATATAAATAAATACATATACAACATACGTATAATCTGTATTGTTATAATGTACAGTGCTGTGTACCCAAGTGGCGCTATAAATAAACATATACAACATACTGTATAATCTGTATGTTATAATGTACATGCGCTGTGTCCCTAGTGGCGCTATATAAATAAACATATACATACATACTGTTAATCTGTATTGTTTAATGTGACAGTGCTGTGTACCCAGTGGCGCTAATAAATAAAATCTTACATACATACTGTATAATATGTATTGTTAAAAGTACGCGCTGTGGTCCCCAAGTTGCTCTAATAAATAACAATTATACATACATACTGTATAATCTGTTATTTGTTATAAATACAGGCGGTGTCCCAAGTGGCGCTATATAATAAACATATAACATACATACTGTATAACTGATTGTTATAATGTACAGCGCTGTGTCCCCAAGTGGCGCTAATAAATAAACATATAGATACTACTGTATAATCTGTAGTTATAATGTACAGCGCTGCGTCCCCAAGTGGCCTTGTAAATAAACATATACCTAATACTGTATAATCTGTATTTTTATAATGTACAGCGCTGCGTACCCCAGTGGCGCTATATAAATAAACATATACACATACTGTAATCTGTATTGTATAAATGTACAGCGCTGCCTTCAAGTGGCGCTATATAATAACACATATACATTACCTTACTGATAATCTGTATTGTTATAATGTTACAGCGCTGTGTATCCAAGTGGCGCTAATAAATAAACATATACATACAACTGTATAATCTGTATTGTTATAATGTACAGCGCTGTGTCCCCAAGTGCGCATATAAATAAACATATACATACATACTGTATAATCTGTATGTTATAATGTACAGCGCTGTGTACCACAGTGGCGCATATAAATAAACATATACATAACATTACTGTATAATCTGTATTGTTATAATGTACAGCGCTTGTACCCAAGTGGCGCTATATAAATAAACATATACATGCATACTGTATAATCTGTATTGTTATAATGTAAAGTGCTGTGTCCCCAAGTGGCGCTATATAAATAAACATATACATACATACCTGTATAATCTGTATTGTTATAATGTACAGTGCTGTGTTCCCCAAGTGGCGCTATATAAATAAACATATAAATACATAAGTATAATCTGTATGTTATAATGTACAGCGCATTTCCAAGTGGCGCTATATAATAAACATATACATACACACTGGATAATCTGATTGTTATAATGTACAGCGCTGTGTACCAAGTGGCGCTATAAAAAAACCATATACATACATACTGTAAATCTGTATTGTTGAATGTACAGCGCTGTGTCCCCAAGTGGCGCTATATAAATAAACAATACAAACATACTGTAATATCTGTATTGTTATAATGTTACAGCGCGGGTACCCAAGTGGCGCTATATAATAAAACATTATACATTACATACTGTATAATCTGTATTGGTTAGGTACAGCGCTGTGTATCCAAGTGGCGCCATATAAATAAACATATACATACATACTGTATAATCTGTATGTTATAATGTACAGCGCTGTGTCCCCAAGTGGGTGCGCTATATAAATAAACATATACATACATACTGTATAATCTGTATTGTTAAATGTACAGCGCTGTGTCCCAAGTGGCGCTATATAAAAAACATATACATACATACTGTATAATCGTATTGTTATAATGTACAGCGCTGTGTACCAAGTGGCGCTATATAAAAAAACATATAAATACATACTGTTATAATCTGTAGTTATAATGTACAGCGCGTTGTACCCAGTGGGCGCTATATTAAATAAACATATACATGCATACTGTATAATGTATTGTTATAATGTACAGTGCTGGTGCCCAAGTGGCGATATATAAATAAACATATACATACATACTCGTAGATCTGTATTGTTATAATGTTCAGCGCTGTGTCCCCAAGTGGCGCTATATAATAAACATATACATACATACTGTATAATCAGTTTTTTATAATGTACAGCGTGTGTACACCAAGTGGCGCTTATATAAATAAACATTATACTACATACTGTATAATCTGTTATGTTATAATGTGCAGCGCTGTGTACCCAAGTGGCGCTATATAATAAACATAAATGCATACTGATATCTGTATGTTTATAATGTACAGTGCTGTGTCCCCAAGTGGCGCTATATAAATAAACATATACATACATACTGTATAATCTGTATTGTATAATGTACAGCGCTGCATTCCAAGTGGCGCTATATAATAAACATATACATAACACTGTATACATCTGTATTTTATAATGTACAGTGCTGTGTACCACAAGTGGCGCTATATAAATAAACATATACATACATACTGTATAATCTGTATTGTTATAGTACAGCGCTGTGTCCCCAAGTGGCGCTATATAAATAAACATATACATACATACTGTATAATCGTATTGTTGTAATGTACAGCGCTTGTGTCCCCAAGTGGCGCTATATAAATAAACATATATACATACATACTGTATAATCTGTATTGTTAAGTACAGCGCTGGTGTACCCAATTGTGCGCTATATAAATAAACATATACATAATACTGTATAATCTGTATTGTTATAATGTACAGCGCGTGTATCCAAGTGGCGCTATATAAATAAAAATATACATACATACTGTATAATCTGTATTGTTATAATGACAGCGTGTGTCCCCAAGTGGCGCATATAAATAAACATATTCATACATACGGTATAATTGTATTGTTATAAGTACAGCGCTTGTGTCCCAAGTGGCTCTATATGAATAAACATATACGTACATACTGTATAATCTGTATTGTTATAATGTACAGCGCTGCGTACCCAAGTGGCACTTTATAAATAAACTATCCATACAATAATTGTAACAATGTTTCAGTTTTCAGGTGCGGTCTATCTATGGGGCATTTAGCTCAGTGCTAAATAGGGCAGTAAATTCCTTGTAAACTCATCCAACATCCACCTCTCATTTGCCCCCAGTCCCCACATGTGTTCTCCATATTGACCAATCGACCCGTATTGTTCGTTGCACAATCTGTTTTGTTCTTATTTAGAGACAGAAAATTAAAGCTTCTCCCCGAAGTTTTTACAACAGGAAATTCTCCATCGTGAGAGGATGAACAGAGACGGAGATTCATAAATTGGTTTACAGAGAAGCAATAAAACAAACCGTCAGAGCGAACGGCGCTCACGTGGCCAGAGAACCCCAGTTAGACAATTGGGAACCGAAAATGAGACAACAGAATAATCAAAGGAACCCAAAGCCAAATGATGGCGTCATGTACCAGGAGACAACATGGAGGATTCCCACATGTGCAAACAGTATGTATCCGTGTTCAAATGTCACCTTTTCATGTTCTGTGACTGAACTTTCCCAAATTTGACACATAAAACGTCTAACCCCAATTTAAAGGAGAACTACAGACTAAAATAATATTCCAGAAACGAACGGTAAAAACGGTATTTCACTTACTGCTCTATATAATTCCTAACCAAAGAAAACTCCCGGGGAAGTCAGTAAAATCTTTCATTAAGTAATACAGACACTTTTAGCCCTTCCCCCTTCCCAAGCCAATGACTTGGACATGCTCAGTAAAAGCGAAAGGAACTGCAATATCTTTCTGGGCTAAAGGAGGAAGCAAATATCTACTGACAGATCCCACTACATGTGATTATGATTAGGATTGCATGTGTACCAGGAGATTTAATTGGAATCTGTCTGTAACATCAGGTGGAAACCACATACAGTATGGGGATACGTCGCAATATGGGGGGGGTCGCCGTATGGGGATTAGCTGCAGTATGGGGATCGGTTGCACTATGGGGATTAGTTGCAGTATGGGGATCAGTTGCAATATGGGGATCAGTTGCAGTATGGCGATCAGTTGCAGTATGGGAATCGGTCGCAGAATAGGGATCAGACGCAGTATGGGGATCATTGGTGCGCAGTATGGGGGATCAGTGCTAGGAGTAGTGGATCTGTACATGTATGGGGATCGGTCGCAGTATGGGGATCAGTTGCAGTATGGGGATCGGTCGCAGTATGGGGTCAGACACAGTTGGGGATCAGTTGCAGTATGGGGATCGGTTCGCAGTATGGGGATCAGTCGCAGTATGGGTTCAGTGTGCAGTATGGGGATCAGTTGCAGTATGGGGATCGGTCGCAGTATGGGGATCGGTCGCAGTAGGGGGATCGGTCGCAGTATGGGGATCGGTTGCAGTATGGGGATCGGTTCGCAGTATGGGGATCAGTTGCAGTATGGGGGTAGTTGCAGTATGGGGATCAGACGCAGTATGGGGATCGGTCACAGTATGGGGATCAGACGCAGTATGGGGATCGGTCACAGATGGGGATCAGTTGCAGTATGGGGATCAGTCACAGTATGGGGATCAGTTGCAGTAGGGAAAATTGCAGTATGGGGATCAGTTGCAGTATGGGGGATCAATTGCAGTATGGGGATCAATTGCAGTATGGGGATCGGTACAGTATGGGGATCAGTTGCAGTTAGTAGTATGGGGATTAGTTGCAGTAGGGGATTAGTCGCAGTATGGGATCAGTCGCAGTATGGGGATCAGACGCAGTATGGGGATCAGTCGCAGTATGGGGATCAGTCAGCGAGTTGGGAACAGACGCAGTATGGGGATCAGTTGCAGTATGGGGATCAGACGCAGTATGGGGATCGGACACAGTATGGGGGATTGGTCGCAGTATGGGGATCAGTCGCAGTATGGGGATCAGTCGCAGTTGGGATCAGACACAGTATGGGGATCGGTCGCAGTATGGGGATCGGTCGCAGTATGGGGATCTGTCACAGTATGGGGATCCGTCACAGTATGGGGGATCAGTTGCAGTATGGGGAATCTGTCAAATATGGGGATCTGTCACAGTATGGGGAATCCGTCACAGTATGGGGGATCAGTTGCAGTATGGGGATCTGTCGCAGTATGGGGATCAGTTGCAGTATGGGGATCCGTCACAGTATGGGGATCAGTTGCAGTATGGGGATCCGTCGCAGTATGGGGATCAGTTGCAGTATGGGGATCGGTCTGCCATGCACCCAGACATTGGGCTGAACATTTCGCCTCCCACGATAATATAGTAGAACGAATATAAGAGTTGCCAACGGCGATATTTCGCTGGCATCATTGTAAGTCATTTTCAGCCCCTGCACCTTTCCAATACTCAACCACCTTTAGGGAAATGGGGAGTGAACAGCAGGGCCACAATAATTACACAGCTGCAGGATGTTGCTGGGGGGTTGGAATCGCCTTTTGATGCTGATTTACTACTTTCCATATATTCTGCACTGCCATCTATTCACCAACCCTACAAACCTTCCCAGATTAGGATAAATCGATACCCGTTCGGCTTTCCCTGTACTTGTCAGTGTTACAATGGAAATGTCGAGCCCCGGTAATGTTTCATCTCTCCGCTCAGCTCTGTATTAGCGTCAGAGGGACGATTCTCTTAATCTACTACCAAGCACCGAATAATGAATATTTCAGCGCTGCCATCCGCTGTCCTAATTGGCTCGGAACGCACAACCTCCTTCTAAATCCCCATTAAACACGGTGTCATGTAGATTATAGTCACGATCCGTTTGAAGGCACGCGTGTTACATTTCTCCGCGAGTCTGTATTTTAGATGTGTTAATATTCTGCCTTGTCTAATTTTGTCAGGGGGGGGAGAGAAGGATAATATAGTTCATGTCAAATTACAGGCTTCTGACTCTTAACCCGAGTCTAAAAACATTAGTTATTACCATAAAATAATTCACATGAAACATTTCTTGGCTTAGAGGTTGATTCCAAGCATATAATTTAACTCATTACAAATATTGAAAGTGCAGTTCGGTGGAGTTTGTATCGGGAATTACAGGGGACGTACGAAGCTCTCTCAGTGCCATTGTGAGGATTGTGAAAGGTGTTTTCATACTTTCTACATAAGTGATAAGCAAGGCCGGGGGTTAGAAATGCAGGAAAGGCAGTTATTGCACGTACTCCTATATAGTGGATAATGCACCCCCAACTGTAAATTATAAGGATATTAGAAGTCACCGAGGAGTTCCGTGACCATATAAAAGCACAAGGCCGCAGGCCGAGTACCTTTATACAGGGAACGGAACTCTGACTTCTAATATCCTTATAATTTACAGTTCGGGGTGCATTATTTATTATAACCTACCCCTTTGTGGCTTCTGGTTTCCTTCTCCTCCTGCAACTGTAATATTATAAGGCTATAATCTTACAGTTCCTCCCATAGAAATCCACTACAGGGGTAGGTTATAAGGCTATAATCTTACAGTTCCTCCCATAGAAATCCACTACAGGGGTAGGTTATACAATAATAATAACAACGTATGGTGTTTATCTGCCACCCTAACATCAGCACAGACCCCATACAGAAGGCTTGTGGTCTTTCAGCCCCCCGTATGGAAATATAGACCCTCTCTGCCATTTTCTAACTCTCGCTCTCTATATAAAGGAACCAAATCACTTTTATGTTGTTTCAAATGTAACAGCGTCAAGTGAGAGAACTCTCCAGGGCTCACAAACAAGCCTTGTTCTCTGCTATTTGCCCAGTACACACAGGCCTCGCCTCTGGTAGAATATACACACGCAGGTGGCTGATGTTTCTCCAAAATCGACACCACAAAAATCCCTCTATTAAAAAGTCGTTTTTTTTTTTTTAATGAAAGGAGAAAGGGGACGCGTGTGTTTTAATCGCTAGAACTCTGGTGGAAAGAGTTTCTTGTTTGCTTTTTAATGAACTATTTATAGAGAGACACTGGCCATACTAAAGCCTCATTTTTCACAACCCATAATGGAATTCCTTGTGACTGGGTTCTGTGAACTATAATTCTGTTGATGTTATATTTTTTGTCAAATTTCACCACTGTTGATTGTATTACTGTGTCACAGCAGCACCTACTGGACAATAGAAGGAATTACAGGGTGGATAACTTTTACATTGATGTTCTGACCCAATGTGTTGAACAGAATTTAAACAGTCACAGAATTCAAACTGAAAGACATTAAAACATATTTATTATCCATGATTATGAGAAATTCAGTCTTCATGGTTCAGAGCTTTGCCACGGTAAAATTAAAGAAATGAAACATTAAATAGAATTTAATAATTTTAAAATACAGAATAATTTCCGTAACTGCATTCTGTACTGTACAGAATAAAAGGGCAACTTAACCTTGCACAGAAGACATTTAATGTCAAATTTAGGAAGGTTCATAATTACATTTTAATAAACGTAACACCCACGCACAAACTGTCATACAACTGTAAATTCTATCAACTTGGAAGAATGAGGGGTCCCAGCGCAGGTTAGAGGGGCCACAATTAAACTGAACTATAAAGGGTGAAAATGTGATCTTGTTTTTAGCACCGAGTGACACCTGAATAAGTAAATTTCTTTATTTTTTGTCCAATACGTTTTTACTTAGCCTCAAATGTATGTTGTGTGATTATCTATCGCCACCTGGTGATCATTTAGAAAAATGCAATCCATCAAAGCTTAATTTTCACCTATGGACATATCCCCATTTATAATAATTAGGTTTGCACAAAGTAACGTTATGTTGGAATGTATAGATTTGGGGGTTCTGGTAGATAACAGACTTAGCTGTAGCAAACAATGCCAGGTAGCAACAGCTAGAGCTAGCAAGATATTGTCTTGTATAAAGAGGGGAATAGATTCAAGGGAGAAAGATATTATTCTCCCTCTTTACAAGGCACTGGTAAGGCCACATTTGGAATATGCGGTGCAGTTTTGGAATCCCATATACAAAAGGGACATCTTGGAAATTGAGGCAGTTCAGAGAAGGGCAACTAAATTAATAAGGGGAATGGAGGGGGTGGAATATGCAGGCAGATTAGACAAGTTAGGGCTGTTTACATTGGAGAAGCGGCGGTTGCGTGGGGACATGATAACCTTGTTATATACATATAATGTGCCCCTTTTATGTCTATCAAGGGGCCCCTTAGTCTGGGTTCCCCACCATTCCATAAAGTACAAGGGAGGGTTGATAAGCTTAAAGATCTATAGGAAGGGAGAGTGTTGAGAAATGGATCTTTATTTATCCTCAGTTTCTATGTAACAACCTTTCTGTTTGATTTCCTGCTTGACGTATGTGAATGTTTGTGTTAAGCTACCGGTCCTTTATTTTATTCACATGGATTTTCCTCGTCCTCTGAAACACGAAAGGAATTGACATTTTAAGACACAAATAAATGTCAAGAGGATGATTATAAAGCTTTGTTAATTGTTGGACTGTAATTAATTATATATGTATATACTTGCTGCTTATGAAATTGATGAACCTCTAACCCACAATAGTTAAACCTGAGAGATGTAAGACTAACCTTTGCTTTTGTTCTAAAAAAAAAAAAAGCTTGGAGACGAGGAACCTTTTTAGAGGCAGAGGGATGAGGGAGAAGAACATTTTTGTTGTGAAAATCACTTTACCAATAAAGAGGCTCGGATTTGCCCATTTACCGTCAGTGTGTACCCAGCTTTACGCTTACCCTTTGTATGGTTACTTTTTACTGGTTACCGATGGTTTATATGGGAGGAACTGTAAGATTATAGCCTTATAATCTTACAGTTCCAGGAGGAGAAGGAAACCAGAAGCCACAAAGGGGTAGTTTATAATAAATAATAAAAAGAACCTTGGAGTTCCGTGCCCTGTATAAAAGGTACTCGGCCTGCGGCCTTGTGCTTTTATATGGTCAAGGAATTCCTCTGTGACTTCTAATATCCTTATAATTTACAGTAGGGGATACATTATCCCTTATAATACATGAGTGGTACCCAGAGTTCCCTGTATAACTCACCCTGTGTCCTTGTACCTTTATATAGACACAGAACTCCTCAGTGACTTCTAATATCCTTATAATTTACAGTAGGGGATACATTATCCCTTATAATACATGAGTGGTACCCAGAGTTCCCTGTATAACTCAGTCTGTGTCCTTGTACCTTTATATAGACACAGAACTCCTCAGTGACTTCTAATATCCTTATAATTTACAGTTGGGGTGCATTATCCACTATATAGTTACTTTTGTTTTCTATCCTTATTTTACTTTCATGTTCCTTCTGATTTCGACCCTTCGTAGTTCAGGGCTGATCGGAAGTTTCCCTTGTTAATAAGAGTCAAAAAGCGAGAAAAGAAAAGGATTTCCACGTATTATATCATTTGTTCTGTGAACCTTATCTCCAGCCGACACATTGGATGGATTTCTCGCTAAACTGAATGTCTGGGAACCAATGAAAAAGGCAGCATTGTAATCTGGGTCGGCTAAGTAAAGGTTTCTAGAAAAGAGGCACAGGGACCAATTAGAAGGGAAGATTAAAGAGAAACAATTACCAAAAGGAAATCG
This sequence comes from Hymenochirus boettgeri, assembly GCA_019447015.1. NCBI lineage: Eukaryota > Metazoa > Chordata > Amphibia > Anura > Pipidae > Hymenochirus > Hymenochirus boettgeri. The sequence goes on along the minus strand of CM033471.1, from coordinate 6,910,082 downwards.
AGAAAAGAAAAATCTCTCTTAAGATTAAGTTGTGGGGAAGATACTGGAAACTTTGTTGCGGGATCATATCCTTGACTTGGTCTCCAGAACTGATCTTATTAGTAGTAGTCAGCATGGAATTATGGGAAATAGATCGCGCCAGACAAATTTAATTGGTTTTTATGATGAAGTGAGTAAGAAGTTAGATTCAGGCACAGCGGTGGATGTTAGTGATGGCCCAGTTCACGGATCCGAACCCGGATCTGCGGCGGATTTACCTTGTTTGCGAACGGCGGATATCACGGATTTTCCAGTTTTCCGCCTTCCGGACTTTTCCGAACCGTGTTTTCGAAAATTTTCGAAATTACGGGAATTTCTCGGCTTTTCAAAAATACAGGAACATACGAGAAATCGCAGATTTCATATTTTCACAGAATCCTCGTATTTTAAAATTTTAATAGGTTTTATTGGGTTCCCTCGCGGATTTTCGGATTTTCGAATTTTCCCAAAAATTCGCGGATCCTTGAGCGGACTGGATTTTACGAAGTTCGGACATCTCTAGTGGATGTGGTATATTTGGATTTTGGTACAGCTTTTGATACTGTGCCACATTGGTGACTAATGTATAAACTGAGGACTGTTGGCCTTGAAGAAAACATTGGTTCATGGATAGAGAACTGGTTATTGGATCGCAAACAGAGAGTGGTGGTCAATGGAGCCACATCTATGTGAGTAAAGTTCTAAGTGGGGCCCCTCAGGGTTCCGTACTGGGGCCACTTATTTTTAATCTGTTTTATGACCCCCGACGGTTCATTTGCACATTTGTACTTAAACAGCTTTGCTGCCCCTCAGCCAATCACAGATGCGGCTGCCGGTCTGATCAGTTGGGGTGGGCTATGGTTCTCTACACTACAGAAAATGTTCAATATGAAGGTGGGAAACAATTTTGTTGCCAAATCCAAAATCACGTTTTTCACCTATGAAATTTCAACACCAAAACAGGGAAACTTCAACCCAAAATCTTTGGGTATAGAAACAAATATTTCCGCAGTTTCTGGAATGAAATGACAAAACAACCAAAGACTTTTAATGTAAAAATAAATTGCTTTGACTATGAATGGTTCATGCCAATCAATCTTCATTGATAGACCAAGGTTAGACTTCTACCTAATGTAATTAACTCCCCAAACCCTGTCCCATGTAAACACACCTTTGACCATTGTAAACCTAGAAGCTCCGCCTCCATTGTGTACCAGATCGCTATTCGGTAATTAAAGCAGTATCGCCAATATTTCAGAATTTCAAAGCTTAAAAACAAACGAACTACACCGACCAATCAGGAACCTTCGCTACCCCAAGTTTTTGCAAACAGGGCTCTATTTTATGCCACAATGATACTATTTCTCTTTTACATTGATTTAATGTTTCAATGCGCCATCCTCTGAGCTTCCATAAAGTTAATGACGAACATAATATGTTAAAAAAACATTTTATATGCAAATACTGAGCCACAAAACAGCTCCTTGAGAGACAAGCGAATCTATTTCCTTGAGACGCGAGGGCCCTGACTCTATGTAACATTCCCTTTAGAGAATCTGTAAGTGTTTATGCCATTTTTTTCCTTCCTTGCTTCATTATATAGCACCAAGGTGAAAGGATAAAATCTTTTCAGATAGTAACGTATTATAACTGTCCTCTAAATAAAACAGTCGCCTATTTGTTCCAATGTGGAGGGTGATGCTTTGGGAAATATTCATAAAGCTTTTTTATGAGCTCCCAGACTCATGCCGAGTTATTATGTGAGTCTATTATTTAAACCTTGCTGTACGGCGTCTACATTTTAACATTGGTATTAACTTAAATGAATTGTTTGCTTGTTTGAAAATAGACTGAGTGTGGACGTCGCTATTGGAAAATATCGTATTTTATATAAAGAGACTGGAGAAAAAACCCTGAATGTACAATAAATTCTTAAGATTTACTGGGTTGGCTGTAAAGTCCATGTGATCAGCTGGTAAATGTATCTACTGTATAGAAATGATCGTCTGCAGTCGAAAGCACAGAAAATACAACAAAAAACATTATTGTTATTATTATATTATTATTATTATTATTATTGTTATTATTATTATTAACAATAATGATTCTTCTGTTATTAAGGTGAAAAGAAACAATGTTTGGAAAGTTTTAAAATTCACAGAATCCCTCAAATGTGAATTAGGAAAACATTATTATAAAGAGACCTAATGAAACCCATAGAGATGTGGTCTACAGGAAGGGACCTAATGAAACCCATAGAGATGTGGTCTACAGGAAGGGACCTAATTAAACCTGCAGTGATGTGGCCTACAGGAAGGGACTTAATGAAACCTGCAGTGATGTGGTCTACAGGAAGGGACCTAATGAAACCTGCAGTGATGTGGTCTACAGGAAGGGACCTAATGAAACCTGCAGTGATGTGGTCTACAGGAAGGGACCTAATGAAACCTGCAGTGATGTGGTCTACAGGAAGAGACCTAATGAAACCTGCAGTGATGTGGTCTACAGGAAGGGACCTAATGAAACCTGCAGTGATGTGTCTAACAGGAAGGAGGGTTACTGAAATCTGCCGTGACCATGTGGCCTACAGGAACGGGATACTATAATGAAACAATGCAGTACCCTTCCCCCCCCTGTGAATATTTACAGGAAGGGACCTAATGAAACCTGCAGTGATGTGGCCTACAGGAAGAGACCTAATGAAACCTGCAGTGATGTGGTCTACAGGAAGGGTCCTAATGAAATCTGCAGTGATGTGGCCTACAGGAAGGGACCTAATGAAACCTGCAGTGATGTGACCTACAGGAAGGAACCTAATGAAACCTGCAGTGATGTGGCCTACAGGAAGGGACCTAATGAAACCTGCAGTGATGTGGTCTACAGGAAGAGACCTAATGAAACCTGCAGTGATGTGGCCACCTGAGCCAGTTAACAGATTAACCAGTTAACCGCTGGTCTCATAAAGTGCCTGTTCTCGATAAACTCCCTACTCTCCATTTAGTTTATTTTGTCAGTCACCTGTAGGCTCCCTTGCTAGGTTCAAGGCTAAATAATGATCCAGGTTCTTGTCTTGTAGATCATTCATGTCAAGTCCTTCATTGGATGTTTTCTGTCAACTCCGAATGGGGTTAATGCTGAGAGGTTGTTACCATGGTGACGCCTTGAATAAATACCTATTGTTGAATGTTCTTTTCGCTTTGGCAGTTCCCGCTGGTAATAAAGACGTTCGGGAGAGACGAGATTTTCACTTGAAGAAGAGAAAAGTGAACAGAATAGCCTGAAAATAAAATCCCCAACCTGTCTATTTAATGCTCTTGAAAGGGGAGATATTCCTAATCAATTAGGTCTAAGAAATATTATTATTGTGATTATTATTAAGGTGTCCTTGGAAATAGCGCTAAATGACAGAAAACGGCGGCTTGTTTGGAGAACAGACGTGCGGTTTGTACAGAGGGGACACAACGCTCATTTATAGGGAACGAATTCTGTATTTATCTACAATACAGCGTGAGGGCACCGTTCACCGCGCTCAGAAAATAACTCATTATCTGTAAAATCCGTATTCACACATGGGCGGGAGCTGCCATATTGTTTCCATTCAGGTACATTATCCACACATACTTCTAAAAAGAATGTTTTGTTGGCTGGTGACACGAACGCAACTGGCTGATTTTTTTTTAATGTGGAATCAGCCAAAATAGAAAGCCAATGGGCAGCACCGACCCAATAAATGTTAATGTTGTTTAAGGCTGAGGCAAAACTAGCGACGCATGGAAACGCGATTGAAACGCGTGATCGCGTGGAGAACATTTCTAATATAGAAGTAAAAGTAATCAGAGCGCAGTGTGGCCTGTCCCATTTGAATGCACTGATACATTGTGTAGGTGCTGCCATAGAGCACAACTTGCTGCGGGTGGAAACCATTTACCTTACTCATCGCTTGGGTGAAATTTAAATCCTAAAACTAAAATATAATATAAATATAAAATAGCGTGGATTTAAAATTGTATTGACTGTGGGGGATAACTTCCCCTTTAAATAATTCAATTCTCTGAGTCTTTAATGAAGTATTTGTCATAACCTTCATTTATCTGATGGGAAAATAAAAAGTTAAAAGGTTTCTCCTGATCCTTTCTGGCCAAGAGACAAGCAGATGGGCAGCTCCCTACTCAACACTGATGGAGCTTTATCACTTGCCCATTAAGGAGATTTGGAACAGAAGGACATTTGAACTCTCACAGTCCATAAGACATTAACACATCAGCCTAGGGACTGAGAACCAGAGTTAACTTCTGTTCCTGTTACCCTGACTGGGCTGCCTGACATGTTTCACTGGGTTCCAAGGTCAAACGGTAAAAGCTCCAGTTCTGCTCCTTCGCCTCTCTAATGACTGTGATGGGAAATCTTTATAATTAAACAGAAAGAAAGAAAAACACTGAAATATTTCAGCAGGAAAGATAAAAAAAAACAAAACAAAACATTGGCTGTCCACAAAAGGTTTAGTTTGTCATAAAGGCCAAATACTAGTCACTAGTACTAGTGCGAAATTCCCACAACAGCCCGGGATGGACATTCTGTGATTGTTACTCATACTACAGTAAGATGTAGGTAAGATGACAAGACAGTCTGATATTAATTTCATTATTGAACATCAAATAAACCAAATACTGGTCCAATGTTACTTTCTGTAACAATACTGGTACAATGTTACTTTCTGTAACAATACTGTTCCAATGTTACTTTCTGTAACAATACTGTTCCAATGTTACTTTCTGTAACAATACTGGTACAATGTTACTTTCTGTAACAATACTGTTCCAATGTTACTTTCTGTAACAATACTGGTCCAATGTTACTTTCTGTAACAATACTGTTCCAATGATACTTTCTGTAACAATACTGTTCCAATGTTACTTTCTGTAACAATACTGTTCCAATGTTACTTTTTGTAACAATACTGTTCCAGTGTTACTTTCTGTAACAATACTGGTACAATGTTACTTTCTGTAACAATACTGGTACAATGTTACTTTCTGTAACAATACTGGTCCAATGTTACTTCGGTAACAATACTGGCACTAGTGTTTCTTATCTGAACAATACTGGTCCAGTATTATTTCTGTAACAATAAAACTGTTAACGTGTTACCTTTCTGTAAACATACTGGTCCAATGTTACTGTCTCTGTAACAATACTGTTACAATGTTACTTTCTGTAACACTCTGTACGGTTTGCCAATGTTACTTTGCTGTAAAAATACTGTGTCCACATGTTACTTTCTGTACAATACATGGTCCAATGGTTACTTCTGTAACAATACTGGCCAATGTACTTTTCTGTAACAATACTGGTCCAATGGGTTTACTTTTCCTGTAACAATACTGGTCCATGGTACTTTCTGTAACAATACTGGTCCAATTTACTTCTGTAACATACTGTTCCAATGTATTTCTGTAACAATACGGTCCATGTTACTTTCTAGTACAATACTGTACAATAAGGTACTTCTTCTGTAACAATACTGGTGGTCCAATTTACTTTCTGTAACATACTGCTTCCAATGTTACTTTCTGTAACAATACTGGTACAATGTTACTTTCTGTAACAATACTGTCCACTACTTACTTTCTGGTAACAATACTGTACAATGTTACTTTCTGTAACAATACTGGTTCCACTGTTACTTTCTGTAAACAAATGTACGTTCCATGTTTACTTCTGTAACAATACTGTTCCAATGTTACTTTCTGTAACAATACTGGTCCATGTTACTTTCTGTAAATACTGGTACCAATTTTAATTTCTGTAACAATACTGTTCCAATGTTACTTTCTGTAAACAATACTGTGTCAAATGATTACTTTCTGTAAAATACTGGTATCAAGTGTTACTTTGGTACAATACTGGTCCAATGTCTTTCTGTAAACAATACTGTTCCAATGTTACTTTCTGTAACAATACTGTCCAATGTTACTTTCTGTAACAATACTGTTCCAATGTTACTTTCTGTAACAATACTGTCCAATGTTCTTTCCTGTAACAATACTGGTACAATGTTCTTTCTGTAACAATACTGGTCAATGTTACTTTCTGTAACAATACGTTACTGTACTTTCTGATAACATACTGGTACTGTTACTTTCTGTCAATACTGGTCACCATGTTTACTTTCTGTACAATCTGGGTTACAATGTTACTTTCGTAACATACTGGTACAATGTTACTTTCTGTAACAATACTGGTTACTGTTACTTTCTGTAACAATACTGTTACAAGGTTTACTTTCTTTCTTGTAAAATACTGTTCCAATGTACTTTCTGTAACAATACTGGTCCAACAATGTACTTTCTGTAACATACGGTATTCATGTTACTTCTGTAACAATACTGTTCCAATGTTACTTTCTGTAACAAATACTGGTCCAATGGTACTTTCTTAACAATAACTGTTCCAATGATTTTCTGTAACAATAACCTGTTTCGTTTTTACTTTCTGTAACAATACTTTCCAATGTTCTGTAACATTTGGTTGTTTGTAACAATACTTCCAGTGTACTTTCTGTAACAATACTGTACAATTTTACTTTCCTGTACAATATGGTACATGTTCGTTTCTTGCTTAACAATCCTGTTCCAATGCCTACTTATCTGGAACAATACTGGGTACAAATGTTACTTTCTGTAAAAATACTGGTACAGTGTTACTTTCTGTAACAATAGCGACATAATTATACTTTAACCCTCTAAAAATCAGCTGAGGGGCCAGTAATATTGTCTGTTTGTATATTGATAAATCTCTAAATGGCGGTTTCATTCAGAAACAAGTTTTGGCTTTATAAAAAGATGAATAATCAGGCTAGAAAAAGAAACATTATTACGGTAATCACATATCGATTTCCCCTCACAAACTGGGACACTCTCAATACCTTTATTTATTCTCATCAGAAAAAGGTTTAATGAAAAGAAAGTTGAAGTTTTCTGTTAAAAGCTAAAAAATTACAAACCTTCTAGGCAGGTCGGGTATTAAATAGAAATTAGAACCAGAACAAATGTATTTATCGGACAAAACAAATACAATGTATCAGGATATAAATTAAAAACAGGAAACAAATCTTAATTGTACTTTTTAAATTAGGACTTGTAGCCTTTAATTGTCAGATGTCTTCATTGGTTTAAAAATATTATAATCGAAATGTCTCATCCAGTAATATTCTGTGCAACTGCAAAGCAATTGACCAATCACACATGCTGATTGCTGAGCCAGCTTTGCTAGAAATCTTAGATAAAAGACGCAGGAAGTCGTTAACTCAATCATTGGGCTGAACTAGAACCAGGGGACATGAGGCAAGTTAAAAATTCTGCTCACGGTTAGAGATGGACGAACTTCCTGAAGTTCAGTTAAAGTTTGGAAATTTGGTAGTTTAAAAACGAAAGGTTCATACACACGATGTGTACGAATGATCATATCGGCCCGTGTATGGACACTTTATTGGCCGAAACAGACGTTCAGTTAAACGCTACCTTCCCCCCCACAATCGGTCAATTGTCAGGTTTCCACATGCTACATAATCAAGGGTTATGGCCAATTTGAGGGTTGCCAAACGATACATTTGAGGGTTACCGAAATTGAAGGCTACATTCAAGGGTTACTGAAATTGAAGGCGACATTTAAGGGTTACTGAAATCGAATGACACATTTGAGGGTAAACGAAATCAAACGCTACATTCGAGCATTACCGAATGCCACATTGGAGGGTTAATGATTCGAGAATTATCGGAAATAAGTCTGTGAGTTCGACTCAAACTCGGGTCTGGCTTTGAGTTCGCGTCCATCACTACTCACGGTGCAGGCAAACCTGCCAGTGTTACTCAATGAAATTCTTAAGCTTGGGAAAATGTGCCATAGGGGGAGGGGCAGATAGTCATAAACTCAATAAGAGGGCTGGACTAGAACTGTCAATTAAACGGGGAGGATCAGAGAGGCTTTAACTCAATTAGTAGGTTGGGCTTACTGTGATTGACATCTTACAGGACATGTGACTTTACCAGTCAAACCTTAAAAAAAACGTAAAGTTCCTTAATACCGTTCACTGTGTAGTAACAAATATGAAAAACGCACATTACAGTTAAATACATTTCTGCATTAATATTTCCCAGAAACATTCAGTTTTCCTGTGGCTTAATGGACATTACAGAATATTTTGTGAGGTTTCTATTGGATTTTAACTGTTCCCCTGCTGGGTCCTTTTTAAATAATTTTTTTTATGGCATTTTAATTAAAATATGGAAACATTAAACATAAAAATAGTGGAATATTTAGATTCCCGACGGGAGAGAAAACGGCCGCGGGATTGGCGCATTACTGAGAATTCACATTCAAACTGTACTGTCCGATATCTCTTATAGGAACTGCGTTTCCAAGCTATCCAATTGGAAAATAGCACTTCTTGCAGAGTTCCGCCTCAAACCAAGCGGATCGTTCGGCTTTTGGGACTTAGGACTGTATTTTTTAGGGTTACCCAACGGTCAAGGTTATTTTAAAGGGTTAACGAAAAAAATAACTGTGAACATTCGGTAACTCTCGAAAATACGGTCGGAACCCTCGAAAGTAAGTTCTGTTTTAGGATTTTGGGTTTTTCCCGAGTTCTGTAAATCCAGTAACGGAATGAAACTTCCTAGTTTCCATCATCTCTAATGGTAGTTAAAGGGCATCTATACCGAAAAATAGGTTGTTTTAAATTGACCGTAACTGGGAACTATAATTCTTCCCAACCACCACTGTATCATTTTTTTGTTGATCTGCCCCCTATTTCTTTAGATATCCAATCTAAAACTTCTTATAATTCAGCTGTCAATCAAGGTCCTTCCTCTCAAAAACTCTTCTTCTGTGAGTAGTTTTACTGTAGCTGGAATGGTGACAGAGATTTGACAGTTGGAATGCTGTGTGCTGTGTGCAGGCTTGACAGTTGGTGTGTGGGGGGAAAAGTCAGGTCGGATGGAAGTGGGAGTGGTTAAAAGAGGGAGGGGGGATACTGCTCCTAAACAAAATGTGTGCTGGATTGAAGGCATGCAGCAACACACGCAAATCAGAGTGAGGGGTAGGCCACACTAGTGCGTTTGTGCACGCATTTTGTGCTCGTGATTGCACCCGCGATTTTCGCTAAAATGGAAATCGCATGAACTCAAAAATTCCCACGATTTCCAATGCGCATGCAATTGCGCGTCCGTTTGCGTTTTGGTAACGCATGCGTTCTTGACTTTTGGTGCCATTAACGCATGCGTCCCCATAACGGAAAATGGCAAAACGCAAGCGCAATATGCAAAAGAATCGAGCACAAAATCATGTGCAGTAACGCTTGGGATTGTGTGTGCAATTTGGTGCGTTTTAGTGTATTCTACTTACATATATTCAATTATAGATTAAGATGAGGCAATGTCATTTTTTCAGTATAGTGTCCCTTTAATAGGGCTGGTTAGACCCTTAATTCCTAAGGGGCCCCTAGAGTAAAACCACAGGCTTCGAATGACTGATAGTTGTAGGTGGGCCCTCAATCTTATGTTTTCTCTAGGGGCCCCCACCATTAAGGGCAACGCCTGGCTTAATCAGTAATATACTGCTCTATTTATTGTACTATAGTGTAGTTGTTGGAAAACCATATGGCAGCACCAGTGCCCATATACAATAACTTTCTGAGTCATGTATGTGTTTACATGTTTCTTTTTATTTACACATAAGGGTGGGGGTTGCCACACTGTTTCCATTAGAAAGGCACAGGTTTTTTTTTATACCTTTTTGCAGCTGGAATACAAAATGTTGTGTGTAACATGTACATAGCTCTTTAACCATTTACACCGTGTTGGGGGTCTTAGAACGGGGGTCTCCCTCCTCTCAGTCCATAAAACCAGCAATGAAAGCGTTAATCCGTCCTACTTCCAGGAACAATAGCAACAAGGCAGCTTTAAATGAAACAAGCTGAATATTTTATTGAGTCTCTCGGCCGCCTGCTCCACTTGTCTCGCTGGCGAAAAGGAGAGTTTAATGTGGAGTGACAGTAACATCAGCTCCCCGCGCTCTAGTCACACTGAACATGACTTCCTTAACATAAATACCATTTACATGGTGTGCGCCGGGCTAAGGCGAATACAGCGGAGCGTGCCCTCGCCATTACACCGATTGAACAGGATCTATTAACATTCAATAGAAACCTGACCCTCCGAGGGCACATTTAATACACTCAGCCCCTGGATCACCTTCTATCTGTAATTTCCTCTTTATCTGCTGAGAGCCGAGAAATTGTCTCCCAGTGGATCGACCAATGGGGCCTCGACGTTCAAACTAGGGGTCAGAGCGGAGGTCAAGACCTCGTTTGTTGGCGTTTAATAGCGAGCAGGTCGCATTTAAATTCAGACTTAACACGGAGAGGAACCAATGGGGGGAGAGATAACTTATCAGGTAATAATGTAGATTTGGATAAAGCAACCAATGTCTTCAGTGCTCAAAGGGTTAAATTTCTTTATTTTCGTTTGTGGTGATGGTGAGGCAACACTACAACGCGGTGTGGTGGCGTTGTGATGCGGTGTGGTGGCGCTGTGACGCGGTGTGGTGGCGCTGTGACGCGGTGTGCTGGCGCGGGTGACCACGATTGATTGTTGCTGGCGATTGTGAAGCCATGTGGTGCGACTGTGACGGGTTGTGGTGGCCTTTATTTGACGCGGCTGGTGTGGTGGCATATGTGGCGGTGTGGTGGTCGATGTGACGCTGGAGGTGATCTGTGTGACGCTGGACGTGAGTGGTGCCGATGTGACAGAGGGTGTATGGTGGACGCTATGTGACGCGGGGTGTGTGGTGGCGCTGTGACGCGGTGTGGTGGCGCTGTGACGCGGTGTGGTGGCGCTGTGACGCGGTGTGGTGGCGCTGTGACGCGGAGTGGTGGCGCTGTGACGAGGAGTGGTGGCGCTGTGACGCGGAGTGGAGGCGCTGTGATTTTGTAATGTTTCGTAATTGGAACACATGCGATACGCAAAAAAAAAAAGTTTGGTTTTTTTGTCAACGACAACGTAAGATAAAGTAAAATCCCAGCAATGAGCAGGGCTGGTGTTTTAACCCATTCACTGCCAGTCTGCATAGCCACCTGGAGCTCAGAAATGAAACCTTCTCCTCTCTACACACACATTCCTATTTATTAGGTTCCAGAGCACAAAGTTTACCCCTCGTATTATAATTGTAATAATCACAGAATATACTTTTTTAACACACCAATAACCAGAAATACCAAACACGCCATGTTCTACACCACTGATTTCTATACCACTGATTACTACACCACTGATACTGCACCACGATTTCTATACCAATGATTCTACTAATCCTGAGGAATACACCACTGATTACTACACCATGATTACTACACCACTGATACTACCACCACGGATTTACACACCACTGATTTCTACACACTGAGTTCTAGACCACTATTACTACACCACGATTACTACACCAATGAGTTTTTCTACACCACTGATTACTACACCACTGATTACTACACCACTGATTTCTACACCACTGATTACTACACCACTGATTACTACACCACTGATTTCTACACCACTGATTACTACACCACTGATTACTACACCACTGATTACTACACCACTACGCCGACAGAAAAAGCCCAAATCAGCATTTGCTAAATTTCAGCTCCAGAAAAAAGGGAATTTTTATTAATTAGTTAACTAATAGTTAGAGAGTTAGGGCTAATAGTTAGAGCAGTATGCAGTATGCAACCAGGGTATGATGGGAGTTGTAGTTTTTAAACAACTGATATCTGTGAATTAGTGCTAGGCCACGCTAACGCACACGGTTTTGCATTTTAAATAACATGGAAATCACAGGAACGCAAAAATTCCTGCAATTTCTGATGCGCGTACGATTGCGAATCCGTTTCCGTTTTGCGTTCATCTTTTTTTGCGTAATCACATGCGCTTCTATAATAGAAAATAGAGAAATCGCATGAGCAAACGCATGACAATGCCCTGGAATTGCACATGCAATCTTGTGTGATTTGGGTGCACGTTTCTGTGCATTGTAGTGTGGCCTTAGAGGGTAAGTGTAATAAAACAAAATGACAGCATGGAGAGAATTACCCACCATGCAATTCACCCAAACCAACTGTCACCATTCCAGCTACAGCACATAACAGAATAGTTTATGATAATTCGGCACTTGATTGACATCTGATGGTTCTGATTGGATCTCTAAAGAAATAGGGGACAGATCAACAAAACATCGTGCACTGATAGGTGGGAAGAATTCTAGTTTCCAGCAATGATGGTTATGTAAACCTTTTAATTAAAGATAAACTGTTATTAACATACCAGGATCCCTATTTACTTTGCCCATAATAAAATTCGATTAACGCGACACATTGTAGAGCCACGAGGCGGAACAATATAAACTTTACATATTTTAGCGGCAACAATTATCACCATTGAATCACCCAGGGAATCTGTGTTTTTTTGAAATGAGTTAAAGTGTCGTTTTGCGCAGCGTCGAGACATTAAGGGAGACGGAACATCAATATTTCAGTGTAAATAGGGAATTTTCCAATCCGCCCCTAGCGTTCACCATTTCACACTAAGTACAAAGCAATTTATTCTCCTGATTGTTGGAAATAAGGTGGCATTCGAAGAAGAAATAAATCAACAAGTTTATAATGACCACGAAACTCGGCAAGAACATCCCAGTTTGGGACTAATATTTACATTTCCACGTCAAACTTTCTCTTAAAGCTCACAAAGTATTAAGGTCACGGAAGACTCAAGGGAAAGTCGACCAACCTTCTGCCTCGAAGGAAATGATGATCGAGTCTCGGTAGAATAAGTGGTTGGGGAATGGGCAGCGCAGGTTCCTTATGGGAAAGAAATGTCCCTAAAACATAGAGGGGGTCCTAGGAGAAGGTCTGATGCAGGGCTGGAGCTGCCCCGTTGATTCCTCTAGAAATATTTCTTCTACTGTGTAAATAAATTCTGCAGATTAAAGGTTCGTACACCCGTGCAATCGCTGGTGCCGACCCACGGTGTACGAACGGCCATTTCGCCCGATAATCGTCCCGTGTATGGGCATTTTATCATCTGAAATGGCTGTTTGTTCGGGGATCGTGTTGCCCGATCCGCTGGGCGGATCTCCCATACACGGGACGTCCGATTGGACGCCCAAACCCCGAGCGCAAGTCAGACACATGGCAAACGCCTGTTTCGTCCGATAGTCACATGAGTGTATGTGATCCCTCGGCAGATTGATGAACAACACCCGAAGGGAACGCATACACACGTGTGCCCAAATCGGTAATTCTTTGTGCGACTAGCGGGACACAGGCCAAGCAACACAAACAATGTTCTGTCCTAACAATATTAAAATATTCAGAACTGGGTAAAAAGAACCAATAGGTCCAGTTTATTATTGACCATCTACCAGGGGTCACAGCAAAGGGTGAGGGTTACTGAGTTCATAGCTGTTGGGGGCCCCAGAGTAGAAGGGGGTCCGATAGTATCCACCCCCCCATAGAACAGTGTTGGGGTCCGTGTTACCTACAGACACCTTCACATTTTCCCTATACTCAATGATTTGCTAAAAGCCCCCACATTACAGTTTACAGCAATGGGAAATCTGCAGTCTTAATGGATGAGGAGAAATCGCCTTCGGACATATTGAGCCCACGGGGGAGTCACTTAAAGAGAAAGATATGAAATTGACTGGAGGACGTTTAGCTTAAAAGGAATTTCTTAGTATTCTAACCAGAACCATTAAAGGAAAAAAGAAACAACCAACAGTGTTTCATTCATCAACATAACAGATATTTCCTTTTAGTTGGCTGTACTGTTCCACCTGTACTGGGGAAGGAAATGTGTAGGATGATGTAGAATGATACAGTGCATAGAAACAGTATGGCAGCTCCCACCCATATGCATAAATATACAGAGAAGGATTGTTCTGTACACACAATAAGCTATACCCTCATACTGTATTGTCTAAGGGAAACAATATGGCAGCTCCCACCCATATGTATAAATATACAGAGAAGGAATGTTCTGTACATACAATAAGCTATACCCTCATACTGTACTGTCTAAGGGAAACAATATGGCAGCTCCCACCCATATGTATAAATATAAATATACAGAGAAGGAATGTTCTGTACATACAATAAGCTATACCCTCATACTGTACTGTCTAAGGGAAACAATATGGCAGCTCCCACCCATATGTATAAATATAAATATACAGAGAAGGAATGTTCTGTACACACAATAAGCTATACCCTCATACTGTACTGTCTAAGGGAAACAGTATGGCAGCTCCCACCCATATGTAAAGTGTGATATGATTTGCCACATCTTTAAAAAAAAAGAGAAGTACATTTAGAGAGAAATACTATATATCTATATTAAGCTATAGATCTGTGTGTGTCGGCTCTATATATTTAGTGGATACTTGCCAAGAAAAGTTCAATGTCACTGTCTCTTTATTTCCCTGAACACCTGTGTAATGATAAAGGTTTAGGAATGTTACCTGGTTGAACAGATGTTCGTTGGATTTAGAATCTCGACATAAAGAGTTTCATTTTGAAACATTGTAACAATATTTAATAAAAAAACGTCCAATCAACGTGCAGGAAAGAGACTTTAGGACTCAAATCCCCACTATCTGATAGAATAATAATTACAATAATAATAATAATAATAATAATAATAATAATTTCACTAAACTTTAATGAAAATGAATTTGGGGGTCTTGTATCTGAAAAGGAGGCGCCTTCTCCTTTAAGAGCGACGTGGGGGGTTTGCAGAACGTGTCAGTAGTAGGAATAACACAGCTGGGGTCTGTTTATCTTTTACGTACAATAAAAAAGCTTTAAATTGTGACATTTCAGATCTCAGCTTCTCTCTATTTACAAAACCTCCCCAGAACTCTGTCCCCCACCGAACATTCATCTGTGACATTGCAGTAAAGTGGAGAACAAGCTATTCTAAGGTCAGCCATGCCGCCGTAAACCGCACAATCGTATCAGCTCCGATACCGACCGACAGAAATTTTCTGTCATTCCCAATCAATCCGAGAACCGACTACGGTCATTCGTCAGCTCTCCGATCGGTCAGGAACAGCCCCTACACACTAACGATAATTGGCAAATTCCGTCCTTCCCCCAACAGGATTAACACATTATCATTTGTACCTTAAAGGTGGCCAAACACTACTAAAGGTGATTACGATCTTCAACTGACCGATACTTTGATAGACAGATGTACAATGTTAATCGTATGTAGATGGACCATACATATTGTTCCACATTCAGTTTGTTTGGTGATTAATGTCGAATGTCGTCCATTGTGAGGTTACATCACATTCACATTTAATCAGAACATCAGAAAATACTACAATCATTTTATCAACCGACTTTCCCGATCGTTATTACGAACGATATTACGATCCAATGACACATAATCAAATGACAAGAATAAAAATTCAGCCAATCGATGGAAATGTCGGATCTTATGTCGGATCGTCCTAATTTATGGTCACGTTAAAGATAATGTAGATTAAACAACCAGACAGAGCAAGTAACAAACGACCAGAGTTCTCTATTAGATATTATTATCTATTAATACTACATTGGATTGTTCAGGGATATTGGGCAGTGATCCTATCGGTTTCCCACATTGTGGCAGTTTTCCCAATTTCTTCTCTATTTTAAAAGAGCAAATTGCTCAGGAACAGGGTCATTTCTAGGCGTGTCTAAACTTTTTGGGAATAGCACAATGCACCCGATGCAGTACCCTATCTAGGTTTGGTGCTATATAGTACCCTATCTAGGTTTGGTGCTATATAGTAGTCTATCTAGGTTTGGTGCTATATAGTACCCTATCTAGGTTTGGTGCTATATAGTACATTAATTTAGTTATAACTTGTCTAATCTGCCTGCATAGTCAAGCCCCTCCATTCCCTTCATTAATGTAGTTGCCCTTCTCTGAATTCCTTCCATTTCCAAGATGTCCCTTGTAGGAACCCATTTCTGATGCATTGTGGGATTTCATTAGTTTTACTGGTGAATTTCCATCTTTTCCCATGGTGCCACCACCACAACTTCAATCAAACATGGCGTCTTACAGGTCCGTGTGTCACCGAGTTTTCTGCTGTTGGCCATGGTTCAGGGCAGAACCGTCTCCTTTCCTGTTTTGTCCTCATATTATATTGCAAATTACCTTTCGGCCTGACACTCTGCCAAGCTCGTTGGCTTCCCCTTGGATCCATTTATTTCTCCCGCTGTATATTTTACCGCAATGGAGATCATTATGTGGCCTGTATTTCAGTCATTTTTATTTAAGATGCCAGACAATAAGCTGTTGATTGGGGGAACAAGAGCGGAACAATAACATTCTGTGTCACATAATACGCCACCATTCTCCGGCTTCGCCGCACAAGGGCCCCCGCTTTATTGTTTCTGTATAAAAATGGTTCTTAGGAGGTGGAATATTTTGCTAAGGTATGTCATTATTTTGCAAATTTCTATTATCTCATCATGTTGTCTTCATTGTAAATTGCCGCTAATTAGGAGCCTAGTTAGAGCCCCTAGCTTTTCAGGCTGGTTTTTTTGTGAAAAGCGCTCACCGATTACGGTTCTACAAGAGAGCGAATGGAGAGAAAAGGGAGATTAATCTGGTTACCTAGGCGACTCTCGCTTCCATCTGGGAGAAACAATACATTTTTGTTTCTTTGGTTCAGTTCAGATCTGTTTTGTTTGGGGGAAAGAAGAAGAAGAAAAAAAATAATAAGAGAAAGAACATAGTCCCGCAACAATACGGAATCCTGTCTTGGCCAAGGCTTTAGGGGCTTCATTCCCCTGCAAGTGAGGGGTCTCCGGGGAACTTAGAGATGAAAGGGGACCAGCTCCAAACTTGTCAGAGGTCCTGACCTTGGTGCATAAAGCCACCACATCTCTCCTTAAATCCCCTACTGGCAAAAAGCACTTAATGAAATAATATACTGAGCTCCTGAGCACACACACGCAAACACTAGGCCGGGTCTTTAACGGCTCTTAGGGCCCCTGGATTGGGAGTTCTAGGGAGGCTTTAGAAAGTTCTGATTAAACTGTCAGGGTCTAAAGACTGAGCTTTTCATTGCAACGTGACTTTTCCTTTAGCCCTGGACCGTGGCTGAGTCTCGGAAGGGATCCACGGAAACCCGCGGGATTTTCAATTTATTTTAGCTTCTAAGTTACTTAAAGGGCAATTCTCTCTCTCAAGTAAAAAAAAAAAAATAGTTTGAAATCTGAGAGATGTTAGACTAACCTGTGCGAAATGTTCTTCTCCTCCTTCCCCCTGCCTCTCCAAGCTCTGTTACAAGCTTGCACATGCTCAGAGGAGAGAGCTAGGGGCACAACATTTAGTCATTGTTACATCCATGAATGACAGCTGCTAAATGGAAGAACCAGGAAGCAGGAAGAAAGGAAATAGAATCTCGGCAGCATTTTAGGTTAGTCTTACATCTCTTAGATTCCTAGCTATTGCGGTTTTTGGGTTTGGAGTAATTTTTATTTATGGGGTGGAATTGTCCTTTAATTAGATTGGGGGTTTACGGTTCTGTTTATTGATGAGTATTGAAGGGTAGGATTAATGTTGGACCTGCTGGGTTCCTGCTACCACCAGTGGGCAATCATTGTTCAACAATAATAATAGCAAATGGATGGTCCATAGCAGGGATTGTCACAGAAACTTTTGCATATACAACTGGACAAGCCAAGTGAATGTCATATCTGGCAGCATTAAAGGGTATGTATACTGAAAAAATGACTTTGCTTCATCTTAATTTGTAATTAAATAAATGCTCAGGCTTAGTATCCCTGCTATCTATTTTAACCAATGCCCCCTTTATCAGACCTGACTTTATGTGAGGGTGAGCATGCTCAGTAATCACTATGAGGCAGCATTAAGAAGGGTAATTTCCCACCATGCAATTCACACATACCAACTGTCACCATTCCAATTACAGCAGGAGTTTATGATAATAAGGCACTTGATTGACAGGTGAAATGTAAGATGTTTCAGATTGGATATCTAGAGAAAAGGGGGACAGATCAAAAATAAAATGGAACAATGATAGTTGGGGAGGATCATAGTTTCCAGTAACAGACAAAAAATAAATAATAATTTTGCAGTGTACCTACCCTTTAATGTTCTCCCATAAAAAAGTTAAAGGGACGTGCTAGACTGCAGGGAATTATCCAGGATCCCCTAAATAAACGGACCAGTCTATAATATTTCCTTTGGTGATTATAACAGTAAAATCCACTAATAATAAGAAGAAAGATCCTGCCAATTCCAGAAGTTTTCAATTTTATTCATTGGAGTACCAAGTCTTACCTGATTGGACAAGGCACCGTTTATATCAACAGAACAGACCCACCGACATTACATACAGATATAAACGTGCTTCATAAAATGATACATTGGGCTGTAGTTAAAAAATGGCAACCCTGAACCTTTAACACAGTTTTACGTGGTCCCAACACTATGTTCTATATCACCAGTGATTGACATTGTGGTCGTAATCTACCGATATTGACTGGTAATTGACATTGTGGTTATTCTGAATGTGCAGTAATAAAAACGACCGATACCGAGAGGTTATAAATGAACCCAACAGGGATTGTTTATTGGACCTGAAGATTCTACAAGGGCCTGAATGGTACCCCTGAGCAGGGTAAGTATTGTGGTTATACCAGCTAGAGTACAGGGAAGTATTTCTAAAGCCGCGGTATTGTAAAGTATCGATACCGCACGCTGTAATGAGCATTGATATTTTATAACACAAATATAAAACTAAAGGGCATTATCGTCATTTTATTCCACAAAATAACCGTGTTGTCGTGTAAAATATCTCCTGATAATGTAAATAGTAGTGTATTAAAATAATGTAAACTAAGACCTGCTTGTTTTAAACAATGCCCAACTGTGTAAATTGCTTGAGTGTGTAAGCTTGGCCAGCAGGGCCAGACAGGAGCAGATGGGTAGCTGCAACTCCTGATCTTAACCAGTGTCGCTGACACTCGTTCCATCTCCGACACAGACAACCACATGTTAATGAAGGTGAGGGCAAACTGGGGGAGGAGTTTTACACGACAACACGGTAATTGGCGAGCTGTCAGTTACTGCACTAGTGTCCCTTTAAATCCTTAAACAGGTTGAAATTTTTAAAGGGGTTTCGAGAGCTGTCACGATTCTGTTAATCATCAAACACCTTCTGTGCATCATAGTAAATGTGTAACTAGTCTCACATCTCTGGAGTGTAGACAAGGATAAGGCACACACAGCCAATTGGACATAATAAACTCAGTTTTATTTATATAGAATAGGAACTGTGCGCTATCACTAGATCTATTGGTAGATACATTATATATATTTTCCCTTTAAAGTGTAACCTTAGTTGCTTAACCCCATTTCTGTGACACTTTCTTCAGTGTTTTGGGTCTTGGGTGGAAAGTTCAGCCACAGGCTAGAAACTGACCAATCAGGTTAGAAGCTCCATCGTGCTTCCTAATGGCTCAGTATAATCTCTCCATTTACTCTCCCTATAAATAACACAATTCGTGAGCTCGATGCCTGTTCATTGTGTGGCCCTGAAGCCCTTTATGTGGATTTCTGGGCTTTCAAGGCGACTGACCTGGCTCTGCCCTCAATACGCTGTTGTCTTTGTCGGCAATATAAATATCTGTAATTCCAGTAATAGGAGGAGAGGACAATAAGGATGATCTTTGCACAGAACCTTGAAATGATGAAAAGAAATCTCATAGAATTCTCTGCAGAATCCGAGTCTTTCGCCTTTGTCTACGGAGAGTCCAGATGATGGCGTGGAGGGTGGAGAGAGATCCGTTTAACTCCACAGGGGGGGTTGGTCAGCGCCTTAAGAGTTAAACAACCTTTTGGACTAAAAAGTTTTCATAAATAAACATGTTTCCTTTAGATGTCAGAGTCACCATTATTCTGTTAAACTATTACCAATTATTTCACAATATGAACAGAGAATTTTTGTAGAAATGACAATAAGCAAAGACAGTTAATACCTTTTATTAGCTGACTGCGAATGTAAACAGACAAATCACAAACTGGAAGAAGTCATATGTTACAGAGATAAAACATTATAAAGTTTATCTTTCTTCCCAATAGACAAAGACCCCGGGCTCCGCCCCCTCTCCTGTTTTATGGCACAGACATGCTCAGTGTGTTTCATTTAAGAAAAAAGAGATAGAACAACTTTCTATCTTTTTGTTATAAGGAGAAGGTGATAAGGAGTTTGTATTGTTTACATGTCTTTATAATGATATATTTCTGTGAAGAAATCACATAGTCAGGGGCATTTAGGGTCATGTATGAACGGCCGCTATCTCAGAAAGTGTCAGTATGTTCGCAGACGCTAATGTATTGGGTTTTCACGTTAATGTGGTTAACTGGATTTTCTGTGTTGGTCTTGACTTCTGGTCCAGGTAAATTCATGACAAATCCTTTCTCTGCTTGAACTGTGGGTATAACAGGAGATTTAACAAGTTAAACCTCAAACAAAACGAAATATTAAGTCCGTGTGAAATGCCCTTCGGTGGTAGAAAGTCTCAGGCGCAGGTCAGTCCCAGTGAGAAGGGAGAATTCCCAGGTAGCTGAATTATGTACACACTGCATTCCCCTCATCGTACGGATAGAGAGAACGCAACGTGGATTATTATTTATAGAGAGATAATGATCACCAGGACGGCATGAAAGAAATTACAGTATGTTTATCGCTCACAGATCCTGTAATTATCCCCAGCAAATCTCACCGTGTCTTCCGCCGCCTCAAACAAGGGACCCTCTGCTGGAAATGTGGACATATTCTTAGCTAAACTGTCATAACAACCCCCCGCAACGTTCGAATTATCCAAATGATTCACCAGTGTGAAAAAAACAACTAAAGTAAAGACCCAATTTCACCGATTATTGGAAGAGTTTAGATTCCGATTGTTTAGTCTAAATGGACAAGTTACCCTTGGAATGAGGTAAAAGGCGGAGTTACGGGATAACTAGAGATAGGGGTCATTTCTTTATGTGTCAGTGCAATTGGATATGGACCAAACTCTGAAAACATCAACAGTGTTCCAGAGTGCACAATACTGTCATACAAATCCTAAGGTAAACAATATGGCAGCTCCCACCCATATGTATAAATATAAATATACAGATTCAATAGTGTGCTGTGTATCTTTGCTCTTTGTTGCTATTTTGATACTATCTTGGTTTGGTACTATATAATAGCCTACTATCTAGGTTTGATGCTATATAGTAACCTACTATCTAGGTTTGGTGCTATATAGTAACCTACTATCTAGGTTTGGTGCTATATATTAGCCTACTATCTAGGTTTGATACTATATAGTAGCCTACTATCTTGGTTTGGTGCTATACAATAGCCTACTATCTAGGTTTGGTGCTATATAGTAGCCTACTATCTTGGTTTGGTGCTATACAATAGCCTACTATCTAGGTTTGATGCTATATAGTAGCATACTATCTAGGTTTGGTGCTATATAGTAGCCTACTATCTAGGTTTGGTGCTATATAGTAGCCTACTATCTAGGTTTGGTGCAATATAGGAGCTTACTATCTAGGTTTGGTGCTATATAGTAGCCTATTATCTAGGTTTGGTACTATATAGTAGCCTACTATCTAGGTTTGGTGCTATATAATAGCCTATCTAGGTTTGGTGCTATATAGTAGCCTACTATCTAGGTTTGGTGCTATATAGTAGCCTACTATCTAGGTTTGGTGCTATATAGTAGCCTATCTAGGTTTGGTGCTATATAGTAGCCTACTATCTAGGTTTGGTGCTATATAGTAGCCTACTATCTAGGTTTGGTGCTATATAGCAGCCTCCTATCTAGGTTTGGTGCTATATATTAGCCTACTATCTAGGTTTGATACTATATAGTAGCCTACTATCTTGGTTTGGTGCTATATAATAGCCTACTATCTAGGTTTGGTGCTATATATTAGCCTACTATCTAGGTTTGATACTATATAGTAGCCTACTATCTTGGTTTGGTGCTATATAATAGCCTACTATCTAGGTTTGATGCTATATAGTAGCATACTATCTAGGTTTGGTGCTATATAGTAGCCTACTATCTAGGTTTGGTGCAATATAGTAGCTTACTATCTAGGTTTGGTGCTATATAGTAGCCTATTATCTAGGTTTGGTACTATATAGTAGCCTACTATCTAGGTTTGGTGCTATATAATAGCCTATCTAGGTTTGGTGCTATATAGTAGCCTACTATCTAGGTTTGGTGCTATATAGTAACCTACTATCTAGGTTTGGTGCTATATAGTAGCCTACTATCTAGGTTTGGTGCTATATAGTAGCCTCCTATCTAGGTTTGGTGCTATATAGTAGCCTACTATCTAGGTTTGGTGCTATATAGTAGCCTCCTATCTAGGTTTGGTGCTATATAGTAGCCTACTATCTAGGTTTGATGCTATATAGTAGCCTACTATCTAGGTTTGGTGCTATATAGTAGCCTATCTAGGTTTGGTGCTATATAGTTGCCTATCTAGGTTTGGTGCTATATAGTAGCCTATCTAGGTTTGGTGCTATATAGTACCCTATCTAGGTTTGGTGCTATATAGTTGCCTATCTAGGTTTGGTGCTATATAGTAGCCTATCTAGGTTTGGGCTTATATAGTAGCCTATCTAGGTTTGGTGCTATATAGTAGCCTATCTAGGTTTGGTGCTATATAGTAGCCTATGGAGACGGAAGATGGAGCACCTTAACTAGCCACCAACCCAGGATTATTAAGTCGCAGGATCATGGCAGGTTAGCAATGCGGATATCTCATACTGCACCTGCATTCTTCTCTTTCAGTAAAAACCGCATTCATCTAAATCAATCTCTTTATTAACAAGGGGAGGAGAAGGTGGAGCGACAGCTGAAATGTGAAGTGTATTTCTCTCCGCTGCCAAGAGATGTACAGTTGTAACTTAGTGCGGAATGGATTACAATAACATTTACGTATCGCGTTGCTCTCGAGAAGTATCTCCATTTATAAAAGGCGTATTGTGTATACACACTGAACGATGATAAATCTCTTACATTAAACAGTCCCACCAGTCAAAACACAAGTTGCTTTGTGCTCGGGACTGTATGAGGAGAGATTAATGAGAGTTTAAATGAGAGTTTAAGGAGCTTGGTGAAATAGACAGAGAGAAGTTCGGGGACAAAATGGGGACAGGGGTGTCTATAAATGGGCTCAGGTGTCTAGTGGGATTAAAGATGAAAGAAAAATGAACTGTAAAGGGACCTAGTGCACTGTGGGAAATACAGCAGGAGGTCCAATCGTCTGGGGCCTGGTGCATTGTGGGAGTCACACTTACATGAGTTAGGATTGACATGCAGATATCATGTTTCCCATGAATAAAGTCTCTGTCTGGGTAACACTGAAACACATGACATCGCTACAAGAATAATATTCTAATCCACCCCCCTAATGGATCCCTATGGATCCAAACTGTAAAATATAGCCTTATAATCGGAGCACTAATACGTAGCACTGCAACAATTAGAGAGACATTAGCGGGCACTGGTCTTGTGGCTGGCAAGCAGACAAGGGCTCCTCTATAAGACCAAAGGGGGTGCCATATAGAGAACATACAGTATGATGAGAATGGATGCAGTCAGGAGCTGTCAGAGGAAGCAGCAATTAATTTAAATTCAATTATTTCCCTGCCGCCTCCTGTTTTATTAATGGAAGAACAGGAGGTTAGATTTTTCCCCTTTACCTTCCACTCTTAAAGGGTAAATGTGGTCTCCATTAAAGTGCTCTCTATTTAAACTCTTAAATACCTTTTAAACAAGCCTAGCATGATGTCTCTAGATTCTCTGTATCAAGTCATAGGCTTGTAAAGTTACAGTTTCTGGTCTGTCCTGTCTGTCTGAGTCTCTGTGACCCAGGGGTGCCCCTAACATGAAGCAAAGTGAAACATCTGCTCAGGGCGCACCCCTGGATAACAAACTTAAAGTTAGCAATCAGTGCTTAAGGGGGATTGGGGGAGCTTGAATATGAAGAGAGACTGGAAAAGTTACAATTATGTTCGCTGGAGAAAAGGCACTTGCGTGGGGATATGATTACTGTGTATAGATACATTAACGGGCCATACAATACACTATCTGGGGCATTGTTCACCAATAGAACATGTCAGAGGACACGTGGACATCCCTTACGAAGAAAAGAAGTTTAGTATAATAAATTATAAGGATATTAAAAGTCACCAGGGAGATTTATCCAGAGCCACTATCGCTCCGGGCAAATCTTCCTTCTGCAATCCAATATCGTGTTAACACATGTGGGTAAATTCCAAAAGTAATTTACCCACAGCGTGATTTTAACGCCAGCCATTAGCTGCCTTTAAAATCATGCACTAAAAGCGATATTAAATCGCCATGTTCAGTTAATGTTATGCTAACCAATAGCGAACCGGTTAGCGTGACTTATTATTGCCGAGTGGCTCTGGGTAAATGAGTAACACAGTTCTGTGACCATATAACGGTCGGGAACTGTATTTATGATGTATGAATGATCATGTAAAACATTTCCTGGAATGTGAAGGGTTAACGTAGACTATGAATGGGTTATTCTACTCCCTGTGGGTATTATAAGGTTTTGATCACTATTACAGTCCTGCACTATCCGTGCTGCTAAAGTGAATCAGGAAAAGGCAGCGAGACCCTTTCCTTGTCACTTAATAACAAGGCCACGTCCACTAATTCAGTAAATTGTTTCTCCGCAGGAACTGAGATCTAAGCTGCTGACACAGAAATGAAAAATCTCCTAAGTGTCTGACTTTGACAGGGAAGATGAATGAACATATCAGGATCCGACGTTCCTGGGTTTTTATTTCTTATTTTACCTTGTCAACCTGTCAGTGTCGCTAATAACCTCAGTGAGAAATGGGTGGGCTGCAGGAAGGCGAGCGATTCCCTGCTAAAAAGGGAAGGACCATAGCGTCGGATGCAGGGGTAAATTGAATTTTGGGGGGGACTCAGGCAGTTGTATCCCAGAGGGTCCCAGGATACTGAGATGGATTGAAATCTAATAGGGTCCTAGGAAGTGCTGTAATTTAGGGACGTCTTTGTTACATGTGCATTGTATGGACTGTGATGATGTTTCTGTAGTCACTCTATTGTGAATTGATAGAATGAGGTTTAGCGCAGGGGGAGTTGCGGACTTGGGGGATCTGAGAGTTTATTGAAGTGCGTGGACAAGGCTCTACGGCTCACTACGGCTCACTACGGCTCACTACGGCTCACTAGTCACTCTCTGAAAGGAAGGAGAAATCAGGGAGATTCAATAAAAGTTCTTATCATTAAAAATGGTGCTAATTTTGCCCCAACCAATCAGATGTTAGCTCTCAAATGTTAAATAAGATCTGATTGGTTGGGGCAAAATTAGCACCATTTTAAATGATAGGAACTTTTATTGAATCTCCCTGGATGTGTTTTAAGCTTTGGGGTTGTAAGAGCCGTAATGTGTGGTTATTATTATACGCTTTATAGATCAGCGATGCCGAACCTTGACACTCGAGATGTTTGGGGACTATAACTCCCAGCATGCTTTGCAGAATGCAACCAAGGCACGCTGGGAGTTACAGTTTCCAAACATCTTGAGTGCCTAGGTTTGACATTACTGCTAAAGACCAACAACTGACATTAGGGCAGTTTCCTCAGCTATAACTACATTTCCCATCAGCCTCTAAAAGCCATCAGTATTAACCACCTGCAGTATATGAATGTATTTTAATTAGTTCATTCTGTACCTGTAGCCCCATCCAAGCCCTTCTCTCTCATAGATGCTAAATTACTGCCAATGGGATGGGCCCCTCAGGGAAATTTACAGGGGACCTCATACACAGTCTGGTCAGTATTTCCATTAGAAACATGATGCAGACTGTATCGGATTCAGTACAGCCATACAGCATAGCATTTAATAAACACTGCAAGGGCCACAGTACAAAGACCTCCAGCCGAGCCAATTCTAATGCATTAAAAACAAAACGACAGAAAAGGAAAAACTAATAAATAAAAAACTCCTGTTTCTCTTATTGTAATAAGCCAAACCTCCCCCATAATCCACCAGGGCTCCTGTGCCAACATGCAGAGAAGAGAATCAGGCAGACAGATGGCAGAGTATTTTTATCTGACTGTAACTTTTCAGATCTGACCCTTTAATTCGCTAGGGCAATTGTCTTATTTCTGCTGTTGGGAAACAGACGACTGTAATTTCTCCGCTGCTGGAACAGAGACGGAAAGTTGAATTTGTGTAAATAAACGAGCGAGTTCTTGATGATCTCCCTTCTATCTCAACCACGTAACAGAGTTATAACGTTTATAGGACACGTAGAGTGGAATAGGGCGATATTACTAATGATTTATATTTCTCTATATATCAAGATACGAGATTAACTCCTTGTTTGTAATTGACTAAAGCCTGGTACACGTTACACATTCCAGACGAAATTTATTGACATGTATGTTCAAACTTTCTTTGGGATTAAAGTACAAACGAAATGTGTTAGACGCGGCAAAAGTTTCAGACAATATTTTCACCAAAACAACCGTGTGTGCCGGGACATATAGAGATATTTCACTATGGTTTATTACAGTTTTTGGCTATAGGAGCCATTCAATATTGTGTCTAGGGATGGAATCCGGGTCCGACCCAGACCTGGATCTGACACGAAACCTTTTGGTTCCGAATTCCAAATGTTCTGTTCGAAATTGGGTGGATTGTTCAGATTTCGGGACTTCGGAACATATTTTGAGGGTTACCGAATGTACGTTAATTTCGATAATCCTCTAAAATAACCTCGAACGTTCGATAAACTCAAAAGTAGTTTCCGATCGTATTTCCGAAGGTTATCGAACGTTCAAGGTTATTTTTGAGGGTTACCGTAAAACTTGGTACATTTGGTAACGCTCCAAAATACGTTCTGAACCCTCTTAGAATGTTACATTTTTGGATTTCCGGATCTTCATTTTTTTTTACTAGTTCCGTAAATCTGAAAACAGAACGAAACATTCGTCTCTAATTGTGTCTAGTTGTTATGGTCGTGCAGTCAGCCTACAACCCCTAGAAAAAAATCGTCAAGGTGGCCATACACATGCAATTTCCACAGCATGTGTGCCAACAGATCACATTGGTATCTGATCACGTTGGTATCTGATCACGTTGTATCTGATCACATTGTATCTGATCACATTGGTATCTGATCACATTTGTATCTTTAGGCACACATGCTGTGGGGACCTCACACACGGACTCTATTATAAACTATTATATACTGATAGAAACCTTCCCCAATCTTCTTATTGATATTTCCCATATAGCACTTATATAACTTAATATATTACAAGTCACTGGGTATAATAAACTATGTTGTCTTAGAATATAATGTAAAATATCATTTTTATTTTAACAACATGGTACTGTGAATGTTTTATCTGTAAATTATAAGGATATTAGAAGTCACTGAGGAGTTCTGTGTCTATATAAAGGTACAAGGACACAGACTGAGTTATACAGGGAACTCTGGGTACCACTCATGTATTATAAGGGATAATGTATCCCCTACTGTAAATTATAAGGATATTAGAA
This sequence comes from Hymenochirus boettgeri, assembly GCA_019447015.1. Lineage (NCBI taxonomy): Eukaryota > Metazoa > Chordata > Amphibia > Anura > Pipidae > Hymenochirus > Hymenochirus boettgeri. The sequence continues at coordinate 6,882,336 of CM033471.1, read as the reverse complement.
GACACTGAGGAGTTCTATGTCCATATAAAGGTACAAGGACACAGACTGAGTTATACAGGGAACTCTGGATACCACTCATGTATTATAAGGGATAATGTATCCCCCACTGTAAATTATAAGGATATTAGAAGACATTGAGGAGTTCTGTGTCTATATACAGGTACAAGGACACAGACTGGTATACAGGGAACTCTGGGTACCACTCATGATATAAAGGGATAATGTATCCCCTACTGTAAATTATAAGGATATAGAAGACACTGAGGAGTTCTGTGTCCATATAAAGGTACAAGGACACAGACTGAGTTATACAGGGAACTTGGGTACCACTCATGTATTATAAGGGATAATGTTCCCCCACTGTAAATTATAGGATATAGAAGACACTGAGGGTTTCGTGTCAATATAAAGGTACAAGGACACAGACTGAGTTATACAGGGAACTCTGGGTACCACTCATGTATTATAAGGGATAAGTACCCCTACTGTAAATTAAGGATATTAGAAGAACTGGGAGTTCTGGTCTAATAAAGGTACAAGGACACAGACTGAGTTATACAGGGAACTCTGGGTACCACTCATGTATTATAAGGGATAATGTATCCCCTACTGTAATTATAAGGATATTAGAAGTTACTGAGGAGTTCTGTGTCTATATAAAGGTACAAGGACACAGACTGAGTTATACAGGAACACTTGGGTACCACTCATGTATTATAAGGGATAATGTATCCCTACTGTAAATATAAGGATATTAGAAGACACTGAGGAGTTCTATGTCCATATAAAGGTACAAGGACACAGACTGAGTTTATACAGGGAACTCTGGGTACCACTCATGTTATATAAGGGATAATGTATCCCCCACTGTAAATTATAAGGATATTAGAAGAACTGAGGAGTTCTATGTCCATATAAAGGTACAAGGACACAGACTGAGTTATACAGGGAACTCGGGTACCACTCATGTATTATAAGGGATAATGTATCCCCCACTGTAAATTATAAGGATATTAGAAGACACTGAGGAGGCTGTGTCTATATAAGGTACAAGGACACAGACTGAGTTATACAGGGAACTCTGGGTACCACTCATGTATTATAAGGGATAAAGTGATCCCCTACTGTAAATTATAGGATATAGAAGGACACTGAGGAGTTCTGTGTCTATATAAAGGTACAAGGACACAGACTGAGTTATACAGGGAACTCTGGGTACCACTCATGATTTAAGGGTAATGTATCCCTACTGTAAATATAAGGATATTAGAAGTTACTGAGGAGTTCTGTGTCTATATAGGTACAAGGACACAGATGAGTTATACAGGAAACTCTGGGTACCACTCGTATTATAGGGATAATGTATCCCCTACTGTAAATTATAAGGAATTAGAAGACACTGAGGAGTTTATGTCCATATAAAGGTACAAGGACACAGACTGAGTTATACAGGGAACTCTGGGTACCACTCATGTATTATAAGGGATAATGATCCCCTACTGGTAAATTATAAGGATATTAGAAGACACTGAGGAGTTCTATGTCCATCTAAAAGGTACAAGGACACAGACTGAGTTATACAGGGAACTCTGGGTACACCCATGTTTAAAAGGGATAATGTATCCCCACTGGAAATTATAAGGATATTAGAAATCACTGAGGAGTTCTGTGTCCATATAAAGGTACAAGGACACAGACTGAGTTATACAGGGAACTCTGGGTCCACTCATGTATTATAGGGATAATGTTCCCCTACTGAATTATAAGGATATTAGAAGTCACTGAGGAGTTCTGTGTCTATATAAAGGTACAAGGACACAGACTGAGTATACAGGGAACTCTGGGTACCACTCATTATTATAAGGGATAATGTATCCCCTACTGTAAATTATAAGGATATTAGAAGACACTGAGGAATTCTATGTCCATATAAAGGTACAAGGACACAGACTGAGTTATACAGGGAACTCTGGGTACCACTCATGTATTATAAGGGATAACGTATCCCCTACTGTAAATTATAAGGATATTAGAAGTCACTGAGGAGTTCTGTGTCTATATAAAGGTACAAGGACACAGACTGAGTTATACAGGGAACTCTGGGTACCACCCATGTATTATAAGGGATAATGTATCCCCCACTGTAAATTATAAGGATATTAGAAGTCACTGAGGAGTTCTGTGTCTATATAAAGGTAATTTATTATTACTGTATTATTATATTAACAGTAAAATCCTCCGTTATATAGAAAGAGTCATTAATGTGTCGCTAAATGACAAGCACTGAAATTCATGTTTACGCTTTGGTCATATAGTGAAATATTTTACTGCATCTCCTACTAACGGAAGGACAGACAAAATAAAAGACCATTGGATTCCATTCGCCAAACCCAGACCCCAATTAAACTCCATCGACCAATTAAAAAGTCTCCCCAACATTTACTCAGATTTCCACATTGAGGCACAAAGCGATTTCCTCTCTCCATAAACCACACACAGTATCTCACAATGGAAACCTTTTTCCCCTCTTCAGATCTCGACAGCCTTTTAAGTTCCGCAACCACCTCCCAGATCAGGATCTTCTGCTTCCCATTCATTTTACTCTCCTTCGTTCAAACGGGAGAATTGGAATTTATTATTTAAGATTTTCATTCCCAACCTGCTGAGATAGAGAGAGAACCCTTTAAAACAGAAGGAAAAGATCAGAGCGAAAGAAAGTGGGTTTATATATCGCTAATATTCCCGTTCTGTCCCAGAAATAATGGAAATTGCTGGAGGATTGCGGAGGAAGAGAAATCTCTGACTTGGTGTCCAATCTGTGAATTATAAAAACATTACCCAGTTCCCACAGATGTCTGTGTTGGCCCCAATCCATGCGAATCTTGGACTGAACATCACTTACCCAAACGAATCCACTGTCTACCGAGGAGCGACATTTGGAAGAAAAGAAAACAAGTTGGAAAATAAAAAGAATTGTTTAGAATTTGGCTCCTTAAGGTGACGAACCGTGATCGCGTTTCGGGAAATGAGAAAAGATGGTTAAAGATTCAGATTCAATGTGTTTATAATAGAGACTATTATATGTTTATAATAGAGACTATGGGTCCCAGGGATTTAGTCAGTCCTAGGTTACTTACTGTCAATCATCGTAAAATAGCATTATAATACAAGAGAACGTCTATCGTCATCTCTTTAAAGGGGACACGCAACAAACTCCATTCACTATACAGAACTCAGGCAAACTGATTAAATAGAGAATATTAGAACATCCCGTGTTTGGATCACGCAAAGCTTTTGCCTAGAGAGTTCAAGCCCAACACACTGTTAAAGGGGGAGATTTACCCAAAGCCGCTGTCGCTCTGAGCAAATATCCCTTCAGCGATTCAATATCGCATTAGCGCACGTGGGTAAATCCCTTTAGCTTGATTTTAGCCTTTAGCTACTTGCCAGCATTAAAATCATCAACGCAATAGCCCCACCCCTTCTAAGATGACATCACAGATTCCTAGCCCCACCCCTTCTAGGATGACATCACAGATTCCTAGCCCCACCCCTTCTAAGATGACATCACAGATTTCTAGCCCCACCTACTAAAAATGTGTCTATTGGTGATGCAAATCCCCCCAAATGCAACATTTTATATAAAACTATTCTACATATTAACATTTCTATAGTAACGGATTGGGTAACATGAAGATCAGCCATTGGCTGACCTTTTACCTGAGATGTTTCATCTTTGTCTTTGTACCTTCAAAAAATACTTCCCCCACACTGCATGTATTATATGCACCACTCTTGTGTGTAACATATATGACTGTATTACACATACTACTCATGTATACATGTATGACTTTGTATTATATGTACTTCTAGTATGTAACATGTATGACTTTGTATTATATTCACTACCCTTGTATGTAATGTGTATTAATTTGTATTATATGTACTTTCCTTGTATGTAGCATGTTTGACTTATGTATTCTTGTATTCTATGAGCTGACCTTGTATGTGACAGGTATGACTTTGTATTATACGTACTTCCCTTGTATGTAATATGTATGACTTTGTATTATGAGGACTACACTTGTATGTAACACATATGACTTTGCATTATACGTACTTTCCTTGCATGTAACATGTATGACTTTGTATTAAATTTGCTAAATAACAATAAAAATACATATTATCGTTACATAGCAGACTCCCAAGGAACCTGATGGTAATTTACTGCCGTTCAGATATAAACACAAATAAAAGACCCCCCTCTCTATATAAATAATATGGATGAGCGCACATGGAACATTGATTTAATGAATAGTGGATAAAGTAGACAAGCTGCCATTTAAAGATTGATGGCCCAATCAAACTGCTGCATTCATCCAATTGGGTGTTTTACTCAGCCAATTAGAAGACAAGAATCACCAACATAAATCAGCAGCTCTGAAAGGGAATAAACAGTGTGTCACCTGTCAATACAATTACAGGGATACCTGTGACAGGGAAACCTGGGTGGTTTCTTCTGTCATTGTTCGCTAACATTCACCACTAACAAGGCCAATAATTCATTCTAACAATGGAAATCTCTTTCAATGACCTGAATGGTTTCACCCAAAGGTTAAACACAAGGTCACGCCATGTCCATCTGTCAATAAATGGTTCCACCATAAGGTTCCGTATTGTTCCATCTACTTTCTCCACACATGGGAGAGTCCATAACGTGTGTCCTCATCATTATTTTTCAATTCATTCACCCAGACGGGGACGAGGAAAACATGGCAGCCGTCTTCAAAATGGATCCCCCCTGGGGTTTAAAAAAAAAATTAACACTTTGGAAATTGTTATAGTTGATTTCCTGACAATGTTTAATATTGAACTGAAATCTAACACTGGTTATAATTGGATCACTCAATGCAATGAGTTCCCACATCCCATTCAACGCGTCCAAAGGACATTGGAGCTGTGACTGTTCAACTTCAAAATTCTTCCAAATCTCCGGATAAAATTAATATTTTCCGCCAGTCACCAAATACTGTAAGTTCCTAGTTTAGTCTTGACCTGCTATGTCGCGCCTCTTGCCGACGTGTAAATTGCCAATTAACATTACAATGGATATAGGTTCCCAGTTTCACTGAGGTGTAAATTATACATCACGGATACGGCTTTTAGTCGGATTTAAAAACTCCCAGTGGGAAATTCTAAAAATGGGACAAATCAGGAAAAATTCTTTTTTTGAATTCCAGGTTGTCTTGGGCAGGTCTTATTTCTTTCTCATACTAGCAAAAGTTATTAGTCACGTGATAACTGTTATAAAAACCTGTTGGATGGATCTTTAGAATGATGATGTCATTGTGATGATGACATAATATTGCAGGTCTCCCTAACTGTGACATTAATTCCAAATTTGAACCAGAGTTGATCATTTCGCTGTACTGTATAATGCAACTTAATATGACTTTATACCAGGCTTTCCTAACCCATGTAAGACAGACTGGAGATGCCCTTTACCCAAAATGCAATGTGCCCATCATGAACTTTGGACCAGCACATTTAACTAACGTACATGTGTACGAACCTTAAAATAATCACATTGTATCGATATACTGTACACACCATGTACTGTAATACAATCACACTGTTTAGATATACTGTACACACCATGTACTGTAATAAAATCACACTGTATGATATACTGTACACACCATGTACTGTAACACAATCACACGGTATGATATACTGTACACACCGTGTACTGTAATACAATCACACTGTATATGGTGTCCCCTACAAAGCCAGGGTCCCCCACTATAAAACCAGTTGCTAGCCCAGCACCCCTAAAACCAGTGTGTCCCCTCATAGCACCAAAAACCGTGTGTTCCCCTTACCAAGCCAGTGTGTCCCCCCTATTAACCAGTGTGTCCCTACAAAGCCCAGTGTGTCCCCCTTATAACAGTGTGTCCCCATACAATCCACAATGGATTTGGGACCCAATTCTCTAGGGAAAAAGTGTCAAAGAAGTTAAATGAGTGGGAAGTTTAATAAGTTGTGAAAAGTGAAACTAAGGAAGATGAGTGTGATGTTGAGAGAAAATGTTTTATTAAGAGTTGAGAAAGGCGTTTCTTAGAGGAACTGGAAAATAAATAAATATTGCACAGGAAAAATCTTCAATACAAAGGGAGGAAATCTCTCTGACGGAGGTTGTGTTTAGAAAAAAGCACATTATTGATAAAAAAGCCCGATGAACAGGAGAGGGAGAAAAATCGCAATGCACGCCCATTAAATATCTAAAAAATACGGATAGTTAATGTTTCTTTATTTTTATATAATATTCCTTTTTTATAGAGGTCACACTTCATTCTTCTGGCTGCCCCCGGGGTAGGAATGAATATTCGCACATAGTTTCACATTTGGAAGGAAACGCATTGTTAATTCTCACTTAAACAACTCAAACAAAACAAAAGAATGTTCTAATCAATGTTTCTTTTGTAAGTTAACAAAACAGGAGCGCGGGAGAAGATCGCAGGGGCATAACGAGAGAGGGAAGAGCATGACGACTAAACGGCGCAAAAAAAAAGCGCACCAAGGCCGATAAATGCAAAAGAAAACGCCACAGACAGAAAAGAAATGAAAAATTGGGTGAGGTCGCGGAGCAGATAAAATCAGGGGAATGCTAATTATTTGGGGAGACTAAACCAGACTCTCCGTTACGTTGAAAACAGCTTAATCAGAGTCTAGGGGACGGTTCTTGTTGTCGGTGACGTATTAGAGGTTTGATGTTTAATGCATAACAGTCGCATGTTGTTAAAAACAGGAGGGCGCCTCGTGCAAAATGAGAAATTATTGGGTTGGGGGAACAGGGGAAAACTTCCAGTTTGATTAGGGAATAAATTACATTGTGAATTCGGAAACGTGTTGAATATGGATAGGGAACATGTTTAACGTTTGATTCGCACCATTATTTTTCCCGCACATGCACTGTACCTGAAAGGGCAGAGACGGGATAATGCTGGCTGGTAATGAACGGGAAATGTTCTTTTCTTACGTGTTTTGTAAAGAGATACTGATTACAATTAGAGATAGACGAAACTCACGGGTTTCGTTCTGTTTCGGGTTTTTGGACCTCGGGAAAATCCGAAGGAAAACTGAAAACGGAAATAAAATTGGGTCATCGGAGCAAGTTTTAGATTTTATCGAACATTCAAGCTATTTTGGAAAATAGCTCAACGTTTGTTGGATAAATCGCAGACTACTACATAATATTTGCAAGAATTTGCAATTTGTGTTTGTTCCCAATTTTGAAAAAATGAAAATAGACATTGTTACTTTCAGCCATTGCACGGTCTTCAATAGCTACTAATGAAAATAGATGATCAGGAGCCTAGCATTAGTGTTAACGGGGCACATGTTCAGGAAAAGGGAAGATTCCCTGGATTTGTTTTCCTCCCCTTTTCTCCTGGGCCAGATTAAATCCCTTTATCATAACCCAGCCTGTGGGATTTACTGTGACAGGGAACCTAGCGGGGGTGTCTTTAGACAAACAAAGCTACATTGAATTTAGTTTTTTCCTATGCCAGGGAAATGACGCACTAAACACAATCTAATAACACAACAATCAGGGTTGAGGAATGAATGGATTTTGTATATTCAGGTTGCACCTTTATTATAGAGAAACCCAAAATTTACAGAACACCATAACATGTTTAGAAGGAAACTGACGCCCCATCCCATAATATTCAGTACAATGTTTTCGGTAAAGCAAATGGATATTGTACGATTGATAATATGGTCCAACGTCTAGTAGAATATTCAGTAGATACATTACTTTGATATTTAGTTTAATTTACTTTCATTTAGCTACATTTACTTCATTTAGTTAACATTTACTTCAATTGTTGTTTTAGCTAAATTTTGTTGCATTTTGGCTACTTTCAGATGGACGGCAAATGCCATAGTAAAAAGTTACCTTAGCGATTCACCGAGGGGAAATAAAAGTTTCCTATTGTAAAAATGGTGCTATTTTGCCCCAACCAATCAGATTTTAGAAAAGCAACAATAACTTGTGTTGAACTGTCGCCCCACTGTGAAGCGGCTGACAATAATTTGTACACTAGTAGTGAACGTTCGGTCAGGGACAAAAATAATTTCCCTGTGTGCACCGGAGCCGTAGCTTCAAATGTTAAATAAGATCTGATTTGGGGGGCCACAATTAGCACCATTTTAACGATAAGAACTTGAATTGAATCTCCGTTAGAGCTGTATTACGGCAAACATCTGGAACCGCTGTGTTGAAAGTTACACTAAGTTGACATTTAGCTGAATTTATTAATTAAGTTAACATTTAGTTGATTGGTTACATTTAGTTGCATTTGGTTACATTTAGTAGCGATCGTTGCATTTGGTTAAATTCCAGGGGGGCCCCAACGACAGGGGAGCAGGGAAGCATCCAACAGGGGGCACAGGTCCAAGGAGGCCCCATTTTTCCTATTTCTCTACGATGAGATATAACCTCCTTCCAGAAAACTACTGTGGATGAAACACAAATAGGGGCCTCATCAAATTTTGCTGGGGGGCCCAGTGGAAGCCACTGGTTACATTTAGTTTGCATTTGGTTACATTTAGTAGGTTTAGTTGCATTTGGTTGCATTTAGTTGCATGGTTAAAATAGTTGCATTTGGTTACATTAGTAGCGTTTAGTTGCATTTAGTTAATATTAGTTGCATTTGGTTACATTTAGTAGACGTTTAGTGCTTGTTTGGCATTTGTTGATTTAGTTGCATTTGTTACATTTAGTTAGCGTTAGTTGCATTCGTGCATTGGTGATTTAGTTGCATTTGGTTACATTTCGTATGAGTTTAGTTGTCATTTTTGTTGCATTTGGTTACATTTAGTTGCATTTTATTGACATTTAGTAGCGTTTAGTTGCCTTTGTTGCATTTGGTTTACATTGTAGCGTTTGTTGCAATTTGTTGCATTTGGTACATTTTGGCATTTGATTACATTTAGTAGCGTTTAGTTGCCATTTGTTGCATTGGTTAATTTTGTTTGGCATTGGTTGCATTTGGTTACATTTAGTAGCGTTTAGTGCATTTGGTTACAATTTGGCCATTTGGTTACACTTTGTTTGCATTTGGTTACATTTAGTAGCGTTTAGTTGCATTTGTTAAATTAGTAGCGTTAGTTGCATTTGGTTACATTTTGTTGCATTGGTTACATTTAGTAGCGTTTAGTGGCCATTTTGTTGCATTTTGGTTTACATTTAGTAGCGTTTAGTTGCTTTTGTAAATTTAGTTGAATTTAGTGATTATTGTTACATTTTTGTTGCATTTGGTTACATTTTGTTGACATTTTTGGTTTTATTAGTAAGCGTTTAGTTGCATTTTGTTACATTTTGTTGCCATTTGGTTAATAATTTAGTAGGTTTGGTGCATTTTGTACATTTAGTGTTCCTTGTTACGTAGCCACATCCTAGATTTCAAGGCACAGGAAGATAATAAAAAAAAACATCGCCTGGGAACTCCCCTGCATGGGCACAATTGGAATGTTCCGTTCACATTAGCAAGGAGAAAAATACAGAACTTTATCTAAGCTATCAAAGAGAGATGATGACATCAAAAACCATTAGAATGGTCACACACAGCGTCCTGGCCAATCATATAAATCCATAAGCATTAGAATTAATCTAAATGGATTTAGATTATCTTCCTTCTAGGTGGTAAGGTGCTCAAAGTCATTCAAACAACATGGGAGCTCCCACACTTAAGATGGATCCAGGTTTACACAAACCGGATTGACATGGAACCCCTCGGTATTTGAAATCCGAAAGATCTGTCCGGATCTGGACGGCGGATCGTCAAAGATTTTGGTACTTCGAAACAAATTCTCAAGATTTTCCAGAGTAGTTGTAGCTATTTTTGAAAACATCGAAAATACATCGGAGACCAACGTTCGGAGTTCTGATCATATTTATGAAGATCGAACATTCAAGGCTATTTTAAAATTTAAAAAATAACCCGACATTAAAAAATCTTCGAAAAAATGATCGGAAACTCGAAAGTGGTCTCCGATTCATATTTACGAGGATTATCGGATTGTTCAAAGGTGATTTTAGATAATTTTCGAAAATACCTTCGGGACGATCGAAAAACCTCGAAAATTCATTCCTTTTTCGGATCTTTGGGATTTTCCTGAGATCTGGGAATCCGAAAATAGGAAACAAAACTATGTTGTTTCGGCCATCTCTACCACACCATATGTATAAATACAAAAGGTATATTCATTTCAGACATAAGCTATATTACTTACGATTGTATTTTTAGACCATGCTTACTTGACCATTGCAAATTTTTCTTATGTTGGGAAAATAACTTAAATAAATACAAGAAGTAGCACTTACTCTGAGGTTTGTGTTTGTTTATTTTATTCTGTACTTGTTTTCTTGCACTCAGTATCCTTCCTTCGACTAAATGACTATTTGTGAGGGCAGGCATGCTCATAATCAATAGTTGAGGCAGCACTGAGATGAAAAAAAATTTCCCCACCATGCAATTCCCACCTACCAGCTGCAACCATTCTAGTTTACAGCAAAAGATGGCAGCTCTCAGTAAAAATAATGTTCAATATGAGCCCCAATTAGACAATTATTATTATAGATGTTAGCATCAGAAAATTCCAATACTGCGTTTTAATGGCCGTGAGATGCAAACTGTGTACCATAAATTAATGTTTACTTTAAAGGAGCCTTGATATTTATTTCTGTGAGATAAAACATATGCCGACCTTAAAATACGCACAATGTAACTTTTTTGGGGGCATCAGGATTGAACAATAATGTGTGATTGTTACAAAGTAACAATTCTTTATTTCCGTGTGATTGGTTTCCCTCGGATATATTTTGTGGAGCAGATGAAACCTACATGGACTTAATTCTTATTGTTGGAGATTGGAGATGTTTGAAACTGGCGAGTTCCATTCCGTTTTAGAATTTTCGGAATTCTGAAAAAAAAATTTGAAAATAATCCAAAATTCAAAAACGGACCAATAGATTGGTCAATGAGAGAAAAAAAAAAAACCCAGACAGTTTGGAGTAAGTAAAAGTAGTTATTAAAGAATGGAAACTTTTCATAAGATAGCTCAGGCCACCTGGGAAATGATCAGGGGAACAGTCCAAATAAAAAAAAAAAATGCAAATAAAAAAGGAAACTTCCTGAATGCAAGCTATTTTCGAATTTCTGCCATGTATATTCCTATTTTCCCAGGCTACTTTCAATAACCTCAAAAGATAGATTTGGTAACCTCGTAAGTAAGTTTGGTACTCTTGAAAGATGATTGGGTATCCCTCGAAGAAGATTTGGTTGAACCCTCGTTAGTAGATTTGGCAAAAACTTGAAAGTAGATTGGTTAAATCTGGAAAGTAGATTTGGTAACCCTGTTAGTAGATGTGTAACTCTGGGAAAGTAAATTTGGTAAACTCTGGAAAGTAGATTTTGGAACTTCTGGAAAGTAGATTTGGTAACCCTTGTTAGTAGATTTGGTAACTTGGAAAGTAAAATTTGGTAACTCTGGAAAGTAGATTTGGTAACCCTCGAAATAGATTGGTAACCTTTGAAGTAGATTGGTAACTCTGGAAAGTAGATTGGTAACCCTTGTAGAGATTTGGTGAAAATCTGGAAAGTAGATTTGGTAACCCTCGAAAGTAGATTTTGTAATAACTCTGAAAGCAGATTTGGTAACCCTCGAAAGTAGTTGGGGTAACCCTCTAAGTAGATTTGGTAAACTCTTGAAAGTAGATTTGGTAACTCTTAAAAGTAGATTTGGTAGCCTCAAAAGTAGATTTGGTAAAAACCCTTGTTAAGATTTGGTAACTCTATGAAAGTAGATTTGGTAACTCTGGAAGTAGATTGGTACCCCGTAAGTAGATTTGGTAAACTCTGAAAGTAGATTGTAACCCTTTAAGTAGATTGGTAAATCTGAAAGTAGATTGGTAACCTGTAAGTTGAAAGATTTGGTAACCCTCTAAAGTAGATTTGGAAACACTCTGGAAACGTAGATTTGGTAACCCCGTAAAGCAGATTTGGTAACTCTGAAAGTAAGATTTGGTAACCTGTGTGATGGGAAACTCTTGAAAGTAGTTTGGTAACTCTTGAAAGTAGATTTGGTAACCCTTGTTAGTAGATTTTGGTAACTCTGGAAAGTAGATTTGGTAACCCTCGTAAGTAGATTTGATAACCTGAAAGTAGAATTGGTAACCCTTGTTAGTTAGATTTGGTGACTCTTGAAAGTAGATTTGGTAATCTGGAAAGTAGATTTTGGTAACCCTCGTAAGTAGATTTGGTTAACTCTTGAAAGTAGATTTGGTAACCCTCGTAAGCGTAGATTTGAGTAAACCCTATAAGTGATTTGGTAAACCTCTAAGTAACTACGGTTACCTCTAAGGAGCTATTATATTAGGGATAACGAAAATATTGAAAGTTTCCCAATTTCCAAATGTTGCGAATGGTTTTTCGAGGGGTATTAAAATGGGTTGGCCAAGTATTGTGAAATGTGGTGATCTCTGAACTATCTGTGGGTAATTTATTTCCTGCACAGGAACTTTGTAAGGTTTAGTTGGTTCAGATGAAATAATGAAATAGCGACACTAAATATTATACTATTATTGATGGGTTTCAGGATCAGTTATCTAACTTCTTGGCTATTGGACGTTAGTGGTGATGGTGAATATCGTTTATATGATAACGTGAGTCTTCTCTATAGTTCGATAGACTGCTGGAAATCTAGATGCAGGCACATCGAGCAGAAGGGGAGAATTTCCAGATTATTCCCATCCACGGAATCATTTTTCCTGAGCCCAATATTTTTGCCAGGATAGATGGGGCAAAGTGATGAAATTCTATTCAACCAATTGGCTGGACCATCTTGGCAGTAAGACCATAATATTGTGTCCCTTCTGACAATAAGGATGTTACTTGGAAAACAGACGAAAGATGTTTATTTCCTTCGAAACCATAGGCACGTATATACCACAAACAGATCATTATGGAAGTAAAGGAGGCTTTCTGTTTAAAAAGGTAATTAAGTAACAGCTTTTCATTATAACACATATCGTTAGCCTTTTTTTCCCCCTTAAGATGAAGTTTAAATACAAGGGTTAAATGGTGTCAATACAATTAAAACTCTATGTCTGGGAATCGTTTATCACTGTTTCATATACTTTAAAATACTATTTAGAAACAATAGTTACTATTACGTATACTAGTAGAGTAGTGAACTATAGTATTAGAGATGTATAAGTTAGGAAGGGATACTTGAAAAAAAAAACTAGGACTTAAGTGATACGAGTATATAATACTATTATACTTTATGTTAGACTATACCTATAAAGTACATATACTGTTATTACTTAATGATTAAAACTTTACAATATTTAATCATTACTGTTATTACTTATACTAGTGTAGGAGAGGAATGGTAGACATTGGATGAAAGTTAGAGACATCTTTTATACTTTAATTAATTTAATACATTAATACTATTTATAAGCGTTAGTATTATCTTAATATTTACAGTATATATACTGTATACTTATACTATATATTTTATAAAATTCTAAAATTGATACAGGCAGTGAGTCCAAAACTTTATCCCAAGGTCTGTTTCTATCACTGTAATATGTTCAATTAAACATGGGACTACCATATATGTTTTATAATCACCCTGTAAGGATCTTACCTGCGCGCTCTCGATTCGTTGGGAGGGTGTGATTCCAGGCGCGGGGACGTATGTATGTCGGACATCAACCCAGTCCAGACGCCCGTGGCGCGAAGATTCAAATAGGCACTCGCACAGAGGGAGCGAGTGCCTATTCGTTGAACCTCGGACTGTAGGTTGTCAGTCCGAAAGCTTCCTTACCTGCCAGGGTTCCCGCCATATTGTCTCTAGCTTCATTGGCCTCTACTCCTGTGCATCCAGCCCTTGTTCCAGCTATTGTATTCCAGCCATTGTTTTAGCCATCTTGTTATCCAGCCATCTTGTATCCAGCCATTGTATCCAGCTTCATTGTTCAACTCCCATTATCCAGCCATCTTGTACCCAGCCATGGATCCAGTTCATGTTTCAACTCCATTATTCCAGCCATCTTGTATCCGCCTTGTATCAGCTTCATTGTTTCAACTCCATTGTTCACGTATCATAACTCCAGTGACAGATTCGTTTCCCATAGTTACACTCAACCTGGCCTACAGCTGAACTCCTAAAGGTACAGTGAACTTCGTCCCTTCGGACTCGATTCATTACACACCCAATAAACTGGTTTTAAACTAGTATAAGTTTACACAGGGTTGTGTATGTATATATGTTTATGTAATATTATACTAGTATTATTACTCATTATACTACGATTTATGGGTTATTGAGCTCGTACCGCGGATTATTATTATTATTATTATTATATATTATTAGTAGTAGTAGTAGTAGTATATGGATTAATAAGTAGTAGTATATAGTAGTATTATTATTATTATAGTATAAGTTATTATTTATTGATTAGTATTTATATTAGTATTGGATATTCTTCTTTTATTATTAGTATATAGGTATATTATATAGATGTCTTAGTTTTATTATTATATAGAAATATTATTATATTAGTATATAGGATATTATTAGTATAGAGAATCGGACTTACGTATTAGTCGTAATAAGATTATATTAGTAGTATATAGATATATTAGTAGTAGTCTATAGGATATTATTAGTTGTAGTTATATAGGAGTTATTCTTAGTAGTTATATAGGATATCTAGTATTAACATATTCATTACTAGTAGTTTTTGAGTGTATATAATATTAGTAGTAGTATAGGATTATGATTTGTGATATAGATGTTATTATAGTAGGTATAGTAGTATTTAGTGTAGTAGTACTATAGATTAGTATATAGTAGTAGTATATACGGTAGATATTATATCGTTAGTAGTATCTAGGACTATATTATTACAAAACAGTAAACATATTACTACTAGTAGTTAGGTCTTTGAGTTAGTTAGTAGTATAGTAGTAGTTAGTAGTTAGAGTAATAGTTTCAGTGAGGGGGGTCCCTAGGCCCTTTTTCTTCTGGGAATATGCACTGGGCTCCCCACGTGGACCATGGTAATAAAAAAGTATCAATAGCTGCTGATCTCTCCTCAATGGAAGTTATTATAAGGCTATAATGACTTATGGTAATAGCACACACCACATGCAGTCCATTGGGGAGAGTAAAGGGATTCATTTTAGAAAAAACCAGGAGGCCATTTCAAAAAATAAAGGAAATGGGAACGAGGAAACGAGGAGGTTAACGTGTCTAGTACAGTAAAAAAATGTCATGAGTGTATCAAGGCCTCCCAGTGAATGTTACAATGGGGAGTGAGATGGGGAGTCAGCGGGGGGTACAACCCAATTCCATTCATTTTGCTGATGATCAAAATCCAACATATGTCGTAGTTTAGCCCCCGAGGGGACGGGAAAAAAGTTAGGTCTATGTCTGCCACATCTCGTATCTCTCATGTAGTTACGGCCAGACAACCCTCATGTAAGGCAATGGGAAGATTTCGTATCGTATCTCACCAATTGGGAATATACAAGCTGATGTGTTACAGATTTTTGTTATGTGGTAAAAGGACTATGGGGGGTACATTAGATAAAACGGGGAGTTGTGTAGATAACGTTTGCTGGACTAAAAAAGATTGTTTTGGTTTTTTCTAAAAGGAATTCGGATCTAGAAAACACATGATTCAATGTATTAAATGGGGGGCGACGAGAAGAAAACTTTAGAGGGAGGGATCGATACATTGTAATGTCCAATGAAAGGGTTATTCACTGCACATGTGCAACTGTATATGGACCACACTGACCCATGGGTAAGACAGCAAGTAAACAGATGGTTGGTCTGAGATGTGGTGGTTAAAGGACAATCTAACTTACCTCCTCCCCGCTCCTCTTATATCCACGCTCTCTACCCAAGGGTGAGGACTGGAGATGTAATGTGGGTTCGAGTAGAACCCAGCGAATCTGAGGGTTTCGAAGTCCCGTCGAAACTTCGGAAACCCCCCCCAAATTTCACGACTGGATTTTTTGATTTTTTCCGAAAATCGAAAGTAAATGATTTTCGAAATAGACGTTTTTCGCAAATCAAAAATCGAAACTCGAACATTTCAAACTTTCCGACATTTGAAAACGGACGAAATCATCGCACTTTAGTGAGGACAAGTCGCAATCCTCACCCCTGGCTGTTCGCACGTACTCTGTTATACTCTACAGCGCTGCTCCGCTTACGCTCCGCCCCCACATCTCCGTCGAGACGAGGCCAATAGGAAGATACGCTCTGGAATTCCTATTGGACCCATCGTGGAAGCAGAGGAGAGAGCGGAGCAGCGCTGTGTAAGTAAACAGGTAAGTGCGAACAGCCCAGGGGTGAGGACTTGTGTAGACAGCGTTGATATAAGAAGAGGAGCGGGAGGAGGTACAGAGTAAATATAATTGTCCTTAAGAGATGAGAGATAAAGATAGAATGAAAGATTTAGCTTTAGAGGTACCCATCACTCGTCTGATAAACGCACAAGACACACAAACGACGAATGACCGGTTTGGTTGATAATCGTACTTGTGTATGCGTTCGGTCATTCGTTGATTGATTGACTAATGTCATCCGTCATATCGGACGTGTGTACGAGGCTCAAGTTAGGGTTTTACTGATAAATGGCCATCCTTTACCATCAACAGACAATAAGATGTTATAGTGCTGAAAATGTTAAAGGGCAGTCCAGTCAAAACATCATTTTAGCAAGAAATTGTAGAGGACGCCCCAAATCCACTTTCGGGTTATTAATGTGTGCCAAATATTCCCTGAAGGCACTTACCTGACCTGGCCTAACCGCTATCGCTGCTCCGGCTCCTGTTTCAGCAAAAACAGGTGCAGAGGATTTCGCGCTGACAGACGCTCTTCTTCCTGGTCGCGGTGTCAGGCAATCGGGGTTTGGAATCTAGTCGCACCTTTACTCACAGCGCTTTCAGGAAGTTGAGCGGCTTTCACCGCAGAAGGAGCAGTGAGAGGGGACTGGGGAGGTAAGTAAGTAAGTCCCTTCGGGGGCATATTTGGAAATGATTGATCTTATATAGTTCACAAAAATGAATTATTCCTTTAAGTGATGGAAGGTAAAGGAATCTTGGGATTCATCTCTTGGGAATTTAACTCTAATTTTCATATGGGGACCACGGTGCTTTAGTACATTTGGTGTAGGGTATGGAATATGGTGTTATTTATGTGCATTTTATGAGGATTTTGGTATCCGGTTTTAACGGCTGAATAAATGTTTCATTAGTGCTGTTTACCAGCTTGTGCTCCTTTTTGGGTGTACTTGGGTAGGGATTATTAGGTATTAAGGACCTAATCCTTACCTCCCGTTCTCAATCACTTGACCAGGATCCAGATGAAGGTGAATACATTTACCCCTGCGATCATCCACCGCGGCTCAGTTGAGAATGCCGACCACTTCCCGGTTTAGTTCTCTATAGCAGTGCTTCCATGCGATAAACCAGGAAGACGGTCGGTGGCAATTCCAACTGGCCGCGGTGGATCATGGCGGGTAAATATACTCACCTTCCATATTTTTGACTGGACATGGGACATGCCCTTTAATTGTTCAACTTCTAGCACCTTGCCAGTGATGTAAACCTGTACAAGGGAATCATATCAGATCCTGACATGCACTGTTCAAAAACTTGTGAAAGAAAAAAGAAACTTCAAAATCATTAATCTGACATAAGTAAGGTTTACAAAGGATGATAGTGAAAATGAATGCTTTTTCTGCCATTTGAGAGTGAGGGGGTGGGAACTCCTTCAATCAAGCTGGTCTTCTTCTAGAACAGGAGACAGGAATGTTAACTGTCCAGCCCCATGTCTTCTGGCTGCGTGCACTTTTAGGTGTGAGCATGTTTTGTTTTCAAGGCAGCAGGTTTTTATGCAACCTTAAATTTACTTAAGCAATTAAAAGCAAATGAATCAGGTTTTTTTCTGACGAGTAGGTGTTTTTGTAGGTGAAACAATAATTAGTAATGTGTGTCCTTGAGATTTTCTAAAAATGAAAGTAAATAATCGGACATGTTTATTATGTTTGTCTTGTACAGGAAGGAAATGGAAACATTGTGACATCATAGCTCGACAGGTTCCAAGTTCACCTGAACGTAAAATGCGACAAAACTAACAGAAGTGGACTCTGCCTCTATAAACGACACATTAAAGAAAGGGAAAAAAACCTTATTTCTGCTTCATCCTATGCTAATTAAAATGCAGTGTTAGCCGGAATAATTATACATATGGTTTTGGACAAAAAGCAAGCCTGGCACAGAAGTCTCCCCACATTTTAATCAAAAACATTTTCCCTCCATATGGCAGGGAGTTAATACTTTTATTTTCAACAGCCTTTGGATTTTTTTCCTTTCAATTTGTTTCTGCCTCACTTCACTTTTCAACCAAAATATTGTCGTCTGTCACAGAGTCGCACCAGGAACATGGCGTGTGGCTATGCGTGTTTACCAAAAAGCTCTGGGAGGCTTTGGGAGGGGAGGTGGTGGGGGGAGAGTTGTAGTTTCTCAACACCGCAAAGCCACATGTTACCTATGGTTCCTAGACTTCGAGGTCACAGATGGTGTATAGAGCAGCTTTAAGACAACTGGTCTACTAAGTATGGCGATGGGGGGCTACATAGTGCCTCCTGTGGTTGAGATGGAATTACATTTATAGATAGTTTAATTCCAATGCCACGGAAGATGTTGGCACTATATAGAATGAATAATATAATATATACTCACTTTGGTGGTAAACTCTTCTGATAACTGTCAGAGAGAGGGGGGTGCTGGGGATATTTCTTTAGACAAATGTGTCGGTTTTAGTCATAGAGGAGGAATTAATAGAATTTACGTGGGTAGAAAAAATCGCAACATATATTGGTGATGCCCTAGTAGGAAATGTCATTACCTGTCTGGATCCAATTTTTCCTGCTGTTGGTTTGAATTCCAGGATTCCAATATTTCTGTTGTGAGCTGTGGGTCTTTTATAAATATCCACTGCCCCCCTTCCCCCTATAACATACAATGTTATGGACCATTAGAATTAAGAGCTTCTATATAGAGAGAGTCTTGCCAAATCAAAGTTAGAGGTAGAGACAATCCACGGGCGTCTGTCTGCAGGGCGCAATAACAGATAAGGAATGTTTAACATTTCAGATGAACTGACATATAAGTATACAGGTTTGAATCAAAAATTAAAGACCAGTTACCTGGAATATAAGAAATCCTATGCAGCGGATTGAAATTTCTGTGGATTTATTTACTTTCCTTGGAGGAATATTAGATACGGGGGGAGATGATGAACATCGGTGTCTGGTGTTGGCTTAATAGTTTATCCTACTGGGAGACTAATGGGGAATTCTATTTGGGGGCATCACATGCTTTGCTGGGGACAGGACTACGAGTCTTAGACAGAGCAGGAGGGGAGAGGATTAAATCAAAATTCACTCTAGGGAGAGGGAAACGGCAGATTTTAAAGAGAAAATTACCATTCAGAACAAGGCCCCAATGCTAACTAAACACTATCATTGATGAAGCTTAGGGGGCCTAACGTATATTATAATATTATTATATTATAATAAAATATTCTCAATAGGGATAGCATGGAGATTACCCACAATCCCCTTCTCCCTTATTTGCATAACAAGAAAGGGAGATCTAGCCTTAAAGGCATGTTCACCTCTTAAATGAAAAATCCCCCCTAAATCCCAAGACTGCAGTAGTTAGAAGTGAGAGATGTAGGAGTAACCTGTTGTGTTTTAGCAAAATGGTTCTCACCCTTTCCTCTCACATTAAAAGCTTCTGGTCTTCTCCAAGCTCTTTTACAAGCTCACACATGCTCAGTGTAGACTGCTAGGGGAATAGCAATCAGTCATGGCTGTGATGTCATATCTGTTACATCCATGACAGACAGGGTTATAGAAGAAACAGAACAGGTTTAGATCAGGTGATAAGGCTGCGGTACACACATCACATACTTCTGCTGTGTCTGATCTGCGCTGGTTTTCAGAGTGATCAATGTCAGTCTCCCGTTGTCCTATGGGACCATGATTGGTCACTGCGAAACGGAAGTTGGCGGCCACATTTCAGGGACTGTCAGTGATTTTTCCCGTCAGAAGTGCTCAATAGTAGCGAAACGATCGGTCGAGAAAAAAAAATCCCTTTGTGTGTATCCAGCCTTAACTATATACAGTTTTCATTTAATGGAGGAACTTGTCCTTTAATGTAAGCTCATGTAATGAGGTTTAAGCCTTATAAAAAGGTGCTGCATTTACTTAAGGGCGCGCATGAAAACATAGAAATTACCTAGAAGTCTCTTGGGTAGGAACAAGAGACTAGGGGAAGTGTTGGAAGATTAAAAGTTGGGACCGAGAAGGGAAAGTCACCTGGAAGAGACATTAAGAGATAAAATAAATGAACGCCGAAAACGATCAGAACCAAGGTTATTCCCATTCTCCTTTCTTGTTTGAAACGTTCGTCTTAAAACAACGGTTTGTCTCGAATTCCTCGCGACCGGCCTTGAATTAACTTCTTAGAGGCCTCCCATGTGTTCGGAGATGAGAGTGTGTAATAGGATCTGTTAATTAACTAGAATCCAACTTGCACCATGGGGATCAAATATTGGATGCCACCCTATAGCTCCCGCAGGAAGATGAAATGCAGAGAGAGCTTAAAGGAACTCTGTCATTAGTGGAGACCTTGTCTGCTCCGAGCTCTCCAGACCCCTCCTGTTTCCCTAAAAATAAGGACAATGGCAGCACAAAATGACAACAGTTGCGGATAGGAAGGAACAAAAGAATTAGCTACTTACCCACAGAGACGAAGAGCCATGATGAGAGAGAGAGAGAGAGAGAGAGAGAGAGGGGGGGAGAGAGAGAGAGAGGGTGAGAGAGAGAGAGAGAGAGAGAGAAGGGTGAGGAGATGAGAAGTTGAGAGAGGAGAGAGAGAGGAGAGAGAGAGAGGGAGAGAGAGAGGAAGAGAGAGAGAGAGGGTGTGAGAGAGGAAGAGAGAGAGAGGAGAGAGTGTGAGAGAGAGGAGGGAGGAGGAGATGGGGGTAGAGAGAAGGAAGAGAGAAGAGAGAGAGAGAGAGGGAGAGATGAAGAGAGGAGAGAGAGGGTGAGAGAGGAATAGAGAGAGAGAGAGAGGGTGAGAGAGAGGAGAGGGTGGGGGGTGAGAGAGGAAGAGAGAGAGAGAGAGAGAGGGAAGAGAGGAGAAGGAAGAGGTGAGAGAGGATAGAGAGGGAGAGAGGGGTGAGAGGTAGGAATAGAAAGAGAGAGAGAGAGGAGAGAGGGAGAGGGAATAGGAGAGGAGAGAGAGATGGAGGGTGAGAGAGAGAGGAGAGAGAGAGAGAGAGAGGTGAGAGAGAGAGGAGAGAGAGAGAGAGAGATGAGAGTGAAGGAAGAATAGAGAGAGAGAGAGAGAAAGAGAGAGAGGGAGAGAGTGAGAGAGGAATAGATAGAGAGATGAGAGAGAGAGGGTGGAGTGAGAGAGGATGATGAGAGAGGAATGACGGGGAGAGAGAGAGAGAGGAGAGAGGCTTAGAGAGGAGAGATGAGAGAGAGAGAGGAGAGCAAGGAAGGCCAGGAGAGGGTATAATTAGTAGAGATGAGAGAGAGGATAAGAGGGTTGGAGAGAAGGAATAGAGAGAGAGAGAGAGAGGGGAGGAGGTTTGGAGAGAGGAATCGATGAGAGAGATGAGAGAGGGGTGAGAGAGGAATAGAAGAGGAGAGAGAGGGAGAGAGTGAGGAATGAGAGAGAGAGAGAGAGGTGAGAGATTGAGGCATAGAGAGAGAGAGAGAGAGGGTGGATGAGGAGGAGGAATAGAGGAGAGGAGAGAGAGAGAGGAGAGGTGAGAGAGGATATGAGAGCGGAGAGGGAGAATAGAGATAGAGAGAGAAGAGAGGGTGCGAGAGGGAATTGAGAGCGAGAGAGAGAGAGAGGATATAGAGCGAGAGAGAGAGAGGTTGGTAGATGAGAGGAATGAGAAGCGAAGAGCGAGAGAGATGAGGAGAGGAATAGAGAGAGAGAGAGCAGAGGGAGAGGGTGGAGAGGAACTAGAGAGAGAGAGAGGGTGAGAGAGGAATAGAGAGAGAGGGTCTCATCACTGTTTCTGTCCCGCTGACTAGGTGGCCCAAGTTCACAACCCTTACCCCTCAAAACTGCAAATCAACAGATCCAAGACCACCCAATCTTCGAGTTATTTGTCCCATTGATTTGCTTGTCAGTCCTGTTTGTTGGCTTTTTAATGGATTAGTGAAAATGGCCATGTTCCTGGTGGCAAATCCTCACAGCACATCTAGGGTTTCCCTTTGCACGCCGAATTAGATAAAATCAGTGATGGTGCAAATAAATCATTTTACCATAATAAAGTTGTTTAGAGACAGGAACGTCACCATCCCGAATAAGATTTATTTATTTTTACTGTCATGCAAGACCAAGGAGAAAGAAAGTCACAAAATGACCAATCAACTGTAGGTGTGATGGGCTCCACGGTCTGCCAGAGCTAAATAAAGGGAAGTTCCTGATTGGATGCTCTGATTTGAAAAACAGATTTCTATAAATTGATTAGAGACAGAAAGGTTGTTAGAAAGACAGGACTGGCAGTCAGCAGCTGGATTTTTGGATGCCCAAAGAAAGTCACTTTACATTTAGTATTGGGTAGTATAACCGCACCCTAAGGAGAGACGCAGGTACACCGTAACTTTAATGTTCTCAAACGTTTCGTTCAGTCTCAAAGTCAGTTATTTG
This sequence comes from Hymenochirus boettgeri, assembly GCA_019447015.1. Classification (NCBI taxonomy): domain Eukaryota; kingdom Metazoa; phylum Chordata; class Amphibia; order Anura; family Pipidae; genus Hymenochirus; species Hymenochirus boettgeri. The sequence goes on along the minus strand of CM033471.1, from coordinate 6,859,492 downwards.
AACTTGTAAAACCCAGGGCTCCAATGGTCGACCTGATCTTCAGTTTCACGGTGTCGGCTCCCAATACAATTGAACTGGGGGCCGTTAAACCAATGAAATGTTAACGAAAACTACCAACAAAAGGGAATCAGGAGTTTAAACTGATTAATAAGGGGAAGTTGATAAATAAACCACCAAAATCTGTTCTGTTAATATGCTCCAACCGAATCCATCCACACTCTCCCTCTTTGTTAATATATGGTTCCCAGGGTCCAGGACCATGGACTGTGGAGGAAGCCCATTACTGCATGAGTAGAATTCTATTTTAAGGTGCAGGGTATCCATGTTTAAATTACATCATTCTGGGCAAGGGCGATTGCATTAGTGGTACCCTGTACTGAGGATAACGCCCAGGGCCTTGTTAGTCTTAATTACCCCTGAGTCCGGTATATAGTTGATTTCCACTATTCCTGTTATGTGCATAAGTCCATTTATTGTGTTTAATCAGACACTAAAGCGTCTTGACATGGTTAATCACATTATCTATTTAATGTTGAATTCTGATATAGAATCAGGTCAATGCTAAATTATTCCAATCTCTCACCACATGCACGAACTTAGTTTATACGCTCACAGCTAAGTGTCAGATCACCCCTCGTCATTCGATGTGGTTTATTGGAACCAAAATAACAAGAAATAATTGTGGGGGGAGGGCGCGGTCAGATCCCGGCGATCTAATTCTGCGAGATACTGCCCTTTATACATCCTAAATATGTAACAAGGGTAAAATAACGCCAAAATAACGTAAAGTGCGAATCCGCCATAGAATACCACAGTAGCCTTAATAAAACCGCACCGTAAAATGGCAATGTCGACCATTAAGTAATGAGACGCTATTTGGCTGGGTTGTTAAATCGTTATCGTGGGTTTATAAAGACTCACGGGGTCGTATGTATGTGGATCGATATTTGTGTTTGTGGCTGACATGGATCATACCAGATAGTTGCCGGTATTTTTTAAACCCCAAACGGGTAATTTCCAGCCAGCAAAAATGAAAGTTTGTGCTTGAAAAAAATTTTACCGACATTTTTCCCCGTGTCGCATTGACGGCAATCATAAAATAACGCCGAGATTGAAATGCCATAGGTTTTTAATACCACAATGCTACAGTAACACTGGTATTAACCATTATTGGTCTTTATAAATCAGTGAAACATTGGGGCGTCCAAACTGTAACTCCCAGGCATTCCTCTGGTTGGAGGTCGGACATCCCTAAATCATTCCGGGGCGCATTCACTAATCCATTTGAGAACTGACCCCCTAAATTCTTCACTGACCGATCGGAGATCTGTTGGTTAATGAAGGTAATTGGGGCAGCATATCTTACAGAAGAGAATCTCAGGTTGATTGTAGAAAATATTAAAGTAAAAGAAGGTAGAAGGGTCATCGCGTCAGATCCTCAGTCCGTCTCCATCTTAATCCACGTTACTAAACCTTGTTATGGCCCTCTTAGATTTCTTTTAGCCGTTCGGATCGGGTTACATGGAAGAACGGGCTGAGAGGGCTTCTCGTGCTATGAAATAAATGTCATGGGACTGGCATTTGTCTTCCTCGGAGTAAATTTCGCCGGGGCTCGATAAATCGATAAAGGAGAGGGAGGAAAGGGCCAAGGAGGGGGGGTGGAAGGCAAACCAATGAGACGGTACAATGGAGAGGGGCTGGGGCTTATGTTTTTTTTAATTCATCCCTGGAGCATCGTCTTCCAAGCACCAAAGTGGCAGCAAATGATGCACTGTGACTATATGTGTGTGTGTGTGGTGTGTGTGTGTGAGTAGAACTCTAACTCCAGAGAGAATAAGGACCCAGTAACTGGGCATGCCACCACTAATGTCACAACCAAACACAAAGACTTTCTGTGTTAAGTGACCTTTTTAACCATTCACTAGCTGGTTCATAAGGGAATTATAAACCACTGGAATTGTGGATAGGTCTAATGCCAAATGACAGCCATCAATCTCTTCAGATGGGGACATTGCTGATGGGGGAGGGGGGGGTGGGATTTGTGTATTTCACCATTAACCTGTCAATCAATTAATAACTGATTGACCCGCAATCTCCTCGCGTTGTACATTACACTCAATTAGGCCAGTGTTATCTTGATCAGAGGTTGAGACATTTTAGCCCAATAAAAGCCAAAGGACTTACTGGTTGCAGGGAAGGTCATTCAATGGATTGTTAGCTCTTGATGCCCAACCTCTCTTCGTTATTGCTTATAATCCAAATTCACACGTTTAAGAAAGTCATGGGCCCACGTTAGGGAAGGGCACCGGGGAGAGAAGAGGATAGTTGTAAAGTGAGAAAGATGTCCCATTGAAATTCCGATCCAGTGGCCGTGAACATTGTGTGGCTTCATGTAAAAAATCTGTTACGTATCTGGTGCTGTGCTGGCAGCTTTGCCTATAAAGTTATTAATGGTGCTTGTCAGATATATGTAATCACCACTATAGTTTCCTTTCACAATAAATTAGACAGGACGTCCAATGGCTTGTTCCCCTTCCAAAACCTGGAAACCTTATAGACACAAGGCGCTCAGATTAACCTTCAAGGGAGGACGAATCAATGCTGTGCAGTGTTGGGTACAGTAAGTTATCAGGAATGATCAAAATGGTGATTCCAGCAAGTGTGGATTCTCATTGACGTCCAAGAAACCTCTTAGTTAATATATGACATCATGTATTACACGTTACTATCTTACCAATCAGAATGAAGACAATTTCAGACAGAACATTTATGAAATTACATTTCCTACACCCACCCACCACAGGACTTTTTTAGGATCCAACTTTTTGGGAGGGTACTTTAAACATCAACCTCCAGTATTTGGAAAAACTACATCCAGCATTCACTGGTGTGCACCGCTATTGTACCAAACAAAACATCTCCAAGGCTGGGTAATGAAAAAGCTGTGGTTTTCATAATGTGTATGTTCTTGGTTGAAGTTTGCTTAGGACAATATATGTAACAAAATATTTATTTAATAAGATCACCACGTTAAAATTGTCGGAATTGAAAGTTACGAACTTGGGAAAATGGAATAATTATAAATAATATATTGCTTTAATTCAATCATGGCAATTTGTTCCAAACCATGTAATAAATAAGCTTACTCATTTCATTAATTGTCCTTACCATTAAGTGATTGTATCTTCAGTGATATTTTCTCCTTTCTCCTGAACAAGGGCTAAATTTAAGCCCGCAGTTTCACTTACAATGAGCTCTGTGTTCACATTTCTGACTGCAACCTTTGAGAGAAAATTATTTGGGGAGAAATTTCAAATTCATGCTTCAGTGACATCCCTGAACATCTCTCTCCTCACCGGACCCTGGGTTTGATGCAGCTCAATGAGACTTAATGGCTGGGAAAGACAGGCATCACTGCACAGATAAATGTTTCGTTTTAAGTGATGCAGCAGAGGCGTGCGTTACATGGGACTACAAGCCTAAAGTGAAAGCAGGAAGTGTTATGAAGTGAAGAATTTGCCCTTTAATGGAATTAGGAGATCTGTGATAATAACATGCGTTAATACTGTTTGACACTTGTATTTGTGTTGGTTTTGATTTTAACTTTTTGCTTTCTTTATTATACAGAGAAATACAACACAAAAGACAAATCAATGAAATGTGTGTGTCGTAAAAAATGTAAAAAAGACACTTGTTATATAATATACAGCAGTGGTAATTGTTTGGTTGTGTTCAATGAAATATTTGTAATACAATGTTGTGGGTTAGGGGGTGAGTTTTTACTTATGTATAATATTCTTCATTTGTACGAGGGTGTCATTATATAGATAATAGGACTTGGAGTTGCATTTGTACTGTGGTAATATAAAACGCTTAAAGTTGGCTGAATTTTGTACCAAAACGGTTTCCTTTCGAAAACTTTACATTACGTAGGTTCTGTATATGGCAAGAGGTGACCTTGAATATTACGCTGCAGCGTTACTAATGGCGTCTATAAGCGAGATTAATGGGGATTCATTCCCCACCCAATGGGATGTGATTTCCATGGCTCTATGATACATATTTCAGTTCTACTTTACAGTTCTCGCATTCACATTATTGCTATTATACTTACATAGATTATTACTACAGGCGGTTATTATTGGATAGTCGCATTTAAACAAGAGATTAGAATACACCCCTGTGGGATACGTGGAATACAGTAATACTGCCTTTACATACTGAGAGAAAAAGATACAGAAAGCCTTTGTTGTCTTAATCCATTAGAAAATCCTCTCAACTCCAACACCAAGGGCCGTTTAGGTTATTGTTCTTGTCAGGTAAACATGTTTATTCGCTAATGGATACTGCCTCCCAGCACAGATACATTGTAACCCTATGGGACCTTATGGCCTCGGGCTATGACTTCAGCTGGTGAGTTGGTTTGTCCCAGTGTTACCTGATCTGATAAGTTACTTAAATCACTCACATTGGCTTCGTGCTTTATACATTAGCCAGAAAAAAAGTCCATCTGACTATTTTCATGATACAATTGTGCTGTATAACATAACCTTACCTTTACACACATTTCAACCAAATGAGTGACTATTGTTGACAAACTCAATGGTAGACGGTTGGTCCCTTAAGCCGTATGCTAATAGTTTCATCAAGAATTTACGGAGTGCAGTTGTGGAAATTACAGTCAGCTAAAACCTTATAACATTTGACATTCTGGCAAGATTGGTTTAACGCTCTGTGTTGGGCTGATCATTAGACTTTGTGACAAATATCAGTGATGATGGCTGGATTTACTATTCCGTCAATCAGATTCATTTCCATATTTTCTTTCTGTAAATTACTTCTGCTGAATGGATGGATCTTCTGCTGAATGGAATGGATCTTTTGCTGAATGGAATGAATGGTAACCAACACTCCACATTACCGAACACAAAACACAATGTGTCATTATCAGCAAGTAACACACAGAGCTGGGTGAATAATTGTAAAGGTTCTTTACAGGCATACTAACAAGAGGCTATTACATGGTGGAAATAACTCGTACAGTTTAATGGGCAAGGCCTGGAACATAGAGTTTTGTTTGAGTGGCTGAAAGGGAAAGTTTTACCTACAAAATCAAGAAATTGGTGGTTCTGTTGAGCGTGTAGAGAAATAACGAAAATCAAACCAATGAAAATTAAAATTTTGGACCAGAATTTTAACTTTTACTGCAGTTTTTTGACTTTCAAGGGATTTTGAAATGTTCACACACAATTTTCGAATTCCCATAAGTTCTACAGGTCACAGATGTGTCAAAACCGGCGAATTTCCGAATGGAAACTAGTGTCGGCCCATTTGGAACCGGAAATGTATTAATTAATTACCAACAGTCAAACCTCTGGTTCACGGTTTCATTAATATTAGTCGTAATAGGGATGGACTAGATCTTGATCTCGATTTCGATTCCGACACGGATGTCATGAAGTTCGTACGAATTGGACTTTTTAGAAATCTCCGAAACTATGACTTTCAGGGTTTCCGAACTCGCAGACATATTTTCTAATAAGTATCGAAATATAATGGGCAATCGCTAACCCTCAAATTGGCACCGGTAACCCACGAAGTGGCAATCGCTAACCTCAAATTCACCGGTAACCTCGAAAATTCAATAGGGAAGCCTGACAATTGTCTGATCTGGGGAAACGTTACAGGGTTATTAAAAAAGTTCTTATCGCTGAAAATGTTCTAATTTGACCCAACCATCAGATGGTAGCTTCAATGTTAGAAGATTTATCTGATTGGGTTGGGGCAAAATTAGACACCATTTTAAACGATAGAACTTTTATGAATTTCTTATCTAGTTAGTGTTTTTTTAAACAAAGTTTTGGTGATGTGTTCATGTTCCCCAGACCATTTCCCAGGTCCCAGAGTCATTTACAGTAAGTTACAATTGTTTATTTAACTGTATTGTATCAGGAACCTTTCAACTATTTTCCCCCATTGACTTTAATTGGTCCGTTTTCAAACTATCCCAAAACTATAGAACTTTTACGAAGTCTAGAGGTGTACAACGAACCAAACTTTAGGAATCGCATATCAGCCATCTCTAGTCCACTTGTATCTAGTCCATCTCTAGTCCATATTAGTCCACTCTATGTCCATCTCTTAGCTCTGTCATTAGTGTCCTCTCTAGCACTTAGTTCTTCATCTCTAGTCCATCTCAGGTTCCTCTTAGCTCTCTCAGTCTCTAGTGTCATCTCTAGTCCAGTCATCTAGTCATCTAGTCCATCTCTAGGTCCATCTCTAGGATTAGTCCATCTCTAGTCCATCTCTAGTCCATCTCTAGTGTCCATCTCGTCCATCTCTAGTCCACTGTCATCTCTAGTCCACTCTAGTGTCCATCTCTAGTGTCCATCTTAGTCCTCTCTGCTCTCTGATCTTAGTGGCTCTTAGTCCATCTCTAGTCCATCAGTCATCTATAGTCCATCTCTAGTGTCCATCTCTAGTTGTCACCATCTTAGCCCATCTCTAGTCCATCGTCTAGTATCATCTCTAGTCCATTCTCTTAGTCCATCTCTATTGTCATCTTAGTCCATCTAGTTCATCTCTAGTCCACCTCTCTAGTGCAATCGTCATCTCTAGTCCACATCTCAGTGTCCATCTCTAGTCCATCTCATAGGGTCCCATCTAGTCTCGTGTCCAATCTTAGTCCATTCTAGTCCCTAGTCCACTCTTCAGCTAGTCCTCTGAGTCACCCTAGGTCCATCTTAGTCACTCTCATATCTCTAGTCCATCTAGTCATGTCTTAGTGTCCATCTCTAGTGTCATCTCTGTGCTCTTCTCATCTCTAGTCCATCTCTAGTGTCCATCTCGTCTTAGTCATCTCTAGTCACATCTCTAGGCCATCTTAGTGGTCCATCTCTAGTCCATCTCTAGTCCATCTCTAGTCCATCTCGTCATCTTAGTTATCTATCATCCTAGTGTCCATCTCGGCACTCTAGGTCATCTCTAGGTCCATCTTAGTGCCATCTCTAGGCAATTGTCCATCTCTAGTCATCCATCTATCTAGTCACTTGTCCATCTCTAGGTCCATTACCACGTCATCTCTAGTCCATGTCTAGGGTCAATCTCTAGTCCATCTAGTCATCTCTAAGTCACTCTAGTGTCCATCCTCTAGTTCAGTCATCCTATGCTTAGTTCCATTCTAGTTCAGCATCTCAGTCCATCTCTGTGTCATCTTAGCATCTAGTCATCGAGACTGCCATCTCTAGGTCCATCGTCACTCTGTATCTAGTCCTACTAGTCATCTAGTCCAATCTCTAGTCCATCTCTAGTACAATCTCTAGTGTCCATCTCTAGTCCATCTCTAGGTCCATCTAGTCATCTTTAGTCCACTCTAGTGTCCATCGCTTAGTCCATCTCTAGTCCACTCTATAGTGTCCATTCTATACATCTAATCTAGTTCAATCTAGTCAATCTCTAGCCATCTATAGTGTCCATCTCTAGTCCATCTCTAGTGCCCGCAGTACATCTAGCTTCTCCTAAGGTCATCTAGTCCATCTCTAGTCATCTCTAGTCCATCTCTAGTCCATCTAGTCCTCTATCTCCTAGTCATCTCTAGGTCCATCTATAGTCATCTCTAGTCCATCTACTAGGTCCATCTCTAGTGTCCATCCTAGAGTCCATCTCTAGTCATCCTCTAGTGTCCATCTTAGCTCGTCGGAATATCTAGTCCATTCTATGTCCATCTCTAGTCCATCTCTAGTCCATCTCTAGTCCATCTCTATGTCCAGTCTCTTAGTGTCCATCTCTAGTACCTGTGTCATCTCTAAGTCCATGCTTAGTCCATCTGCTAGTGTCCATCTCTAGTGTCCATCTCTAGTCCATCTATTAGTGTCCATCATCCTATCTGTCCACTCGTAGGGTCCAATGCTCATAGTCCATCTCTAGTCATCTAGCCATCTCTAGTGTCATCTCAGTACTCATAGTCATCCAGCATCTCTAGGTCTCTCTATCAGCCACATCATCAGTCATCTCTAGGCCTCTTAGTCCATCTATTTTCTAGTGTCCTATCTCTATCCATTCTGTCCATTAGTGATCCTAGTCCTTCTATCTCTCTCATAGTCCACTCTAGTCAATCTCTAGTCCATTCTAGGTCATCTATAGTCATCTCTATCGTCCATCTATAGTCCATCTAGTTCATCTTAGTCCTCTCCTAGTCACTCTTAGTCAATCTATAATCTCTAGTCCACTCAGGCCATATCATTCTAGTCCATCTCTAGTCCACACTCTAGTGTCCATCTCTAGCTCACAGTCCTCTAGTGTCAATCTCTAGTCCATTCTCTAGTCCAGCTCTCTCTAGTGTCCATCTCTAGTCCATCGCTAGCCATCTCTAGGTCCATCTCTATGTCCATTCTATGTCCATACTCCTAGTCCATCTAATAGTCTCATAGCTAGTGTCATCTCTAGTGTCCATCTCTAGTCCATCCTCATGTCCATCTCTAGTGTCCATCTCTAGTCACATCATCTAGTGCCACTCTAGTCCATTAGTCATTCTCTAGTGTCCACTCTATGTCCATCTCTAGTGTCCCATCGCTAGTGATCCATCTCTAGATCCATCTCTAGTCCATCTCATCCATTTTATAGTGTCCATTCCGTGCCATCTCTAGTCCATCTCTAGTGTCCATCTCTAGTCCTCTCTAGTGTCCATCTCATCTCCTAGTGTCCATCTTCTAGTCCATCTTACTGCGTCCCATCTTTAGTATCGGTCCATTATAGTCAATCTCTAGTCCAAATTCTCTTTTTTAGTCCCATTTCTCTAGTGTCCCATCTCTAGTGGTCCCATCTTTAGTCCATCTATAGTCAGTAACACCTGGCACTATCTTTGAGCCTAAAAGTAGATTTCCAAAACGCTGTGGAACTTTTTGCACTTTTTTTACACATTTTTATGCCCTGTCCATTGCGGCATTTCCGACATTTGGGATCGGACTCGGGCACGTTTTACAGAAATGTTTCCATTTTTTTGCCATTGTTTTAAAGCTGTCCCTTAAAACAAACATGTTTTATGTGATTTTCCCATCCGTAAATCAATAGGGCCGGAACGCCGACGTAGAAAGCGAGGAACCATTTCAATTTTCAAGAGACTCATTTATTTTCCTATTAGACCAAGAGTAATATCGAGGGTTCGTGAGCGGGTCAGCGGCTTTCCATTAGTAATACGCCAATGCCTGTATAACCTTGCTCTGTAAAAAATAATAATACAATCGTTAATCGGCCGATCTTGACAAAAGCTGATTTCTATATTACGCTAAAAAGGTCACCCGTCCCTCCGCCGACGGCCTCCTCCCTGCACATGGGTAAATTTTATGCATAAACAAATGGTTAAATTGTGTTCCATCCATGATGCATTAAGCATTATTGGTTCCCCGGGCAGCGTGCGAACATGCAAATCCCTTCTCTCCCAGGGCCCGGGAGGTTATTTAGCCCCTGAGAAGTGACACAAAGACACCGAACATCGGAACCATAAAAAGACACCCTGTATCCAACGGGGGGGGGCGGGAACAAAAAACATTTAAATCTTTAAATCCTCAGGGCTATTTCTACAGAATTATCTACATGACGGGTGATTTGCTGATGAGGATTATGGGAGGAGTTGGTTTATTAGAGCAGCATTATGTAGTATTAGGTCGTTCTTCAGCAGAAACTCTAAAACTTTTCTTTAAATCCAGCATCTAAGAAATTCTGGGTTGTGCGTCTTACAGTAAATCCTGGTGGTTCGTACAAAAAGCCGTAGGGGCTTAGAACCACTTTCCCCGGACGACCCCCTCCCCCCCCCAGCGGTCCACCATTTGTACATTCCCTGATATTTCATTTGTATTCATATGAATGGGGTTGCCATATTGTCTTCAACGCTGGAGAAAACCTTAAAAGACAAAAAACATCATTCATAATGCGACCTTCGAAACCACAAACACCACCCCCCCTTCAAATAATCAAAAAAACCCACAATAGTTAAAAATCCCAAACAAAATAAAAATGCCCTGATCCTTTGTGGAGAGGCTTAAAAATGGTGTGGAGGATTTACAATGGCGAGATGATTAAGGGGCCCATGTGCGGTTCAGGGAGGATCATGGGTCGGATTTGTTTTTGCAGAGATTTTTTGCACTAGGAGAAAATGTCGATCGGACAATTGCAAAACTTAAACAAAAATAAAATTACGGTAATTTACCCATTGGGTTTGACTCCCGTTTATCGATGAACAAAAATGGCGCTGTGGCAGTTCGAATATCTTGGTTCAAACCCAATGGATAAAGTAGTTTGCGTGAATAATAAAAAGATTTAAAAAGAATGTTTTGCCTTTTCTAAGCAATAGAGACAGGACGTGTGAGGGACATAAAAGCAAAAAATGCAAATTTATGTAAAACAAAACTTCTTCCCCGCCCCCTCTTATGAAATCTGCACCAGAGTGTTCTAGAAAAACCCCCCACGTCCCACCCCTATCTCCTCCATGTAACATCAGATATCAGTTGTGGGTTTTAGTCCACCCCATAACTCTCCCGTGTAATCTGAATAGCTGTTCAGTTCCACCCTCTTGTAGGACACGAGAGAGGCCACATAGCTCCAATAACCAGTTTATGATGGACTAGGATCATTCAGACGACCTTTGCATTTCTGATATGGTGGGATCTAGGACCACGTGTACACGGTGTTATTAATACTATGTGAGATTACAATACTACATAGGATGAAGTCAGTCATGAAGAGTAACAGGAGGCACAGAAAAGGCCCCAGGAATATCTCCAGGCTGCGGAATGTGGAACATTTTATTGTAAAGGAAGGGCTCCAAATGATTCCCAATGTCAGCCTAGTTATACCACTCAGTTTATTTAAATTGTTCACTTTTCATAAATTCTAAAAAGGTCAGATGAGCGAATGGTCCAGGAATTTAAGCAGTCAAGTAAATGGTGATTGTGTAAATTATTAAAATGTACCTGTGGCTCCAATCATGTCAAATTAAAGCACAGGTGTGATTGTGTTACACATGGTGGGTACGGTGTGTACGTATAATCCATGTACAGGTGATTGTGCTTACTGTAAATGGTTGTGTACAGTTATACCATAAGTGTGATTGTTACAGTACATGGGTGTACAATAATCCATACAGTGTGATGTGTTTACTGGTACTGGGTGTGTACAGTATATCCATTACAGTGTGATTGTGCTACAGTACATGGGGTGTACAGATATCATACAGTGTGATTGTGTTACAGTACACGTGGGTGTACAGATCATCATACAGTGTGATTGTGTTACAGTACACGGGGGTGTACACGTATAATCATTACAGTTGTGATTGTGTTACAGTAATGGTTTTGAACAATATATCCACTACAGTGTGATGTATTACAGACATGGTGTGTACAGTATATCGCATACAGTGTGATTGTGTTACAGTACATTGGTGTGTACAATATATCCCATGACAGTGTGATTGTATGACAGTCAGGTGGTACAAATATTCCAGTACAGTGTGATTTTGTTATGTACATGGGGTTGTGTACAATATATCACTACAGGTGATTGTATTTACAGTTACATGCGTGGTACAATATATCCATACAGGTGATTGTGTACGTACATGGTGTACCAGTATATCCATACAGGTGATTGGTGTTCAGTACATGGTGTGTACACAATATATCCATTACGTTGTGATTGTGTTACTGTACATGGGTGTACACTATTATTCATACAGTGTGATCTGTGTACAGTAACATGGGTGTACAATATGATATGCATACGTGTGGGTGTTTGTTAAAGTACATGGTGTGAACAATAATCCATACAGTGTGATTGGATTACAGTACATGGGTGTACAATAACCATACAGTGTATTTGTGTTACTGTACATGGTGTGTACAGTAATGCCATACAGTGTGATTTGTGTTACAGTACATGGGGTGTACAGTATATCCATACAGTGTGATTGTGTACTGTACATGTGTGACAGTATATCAACAGTGTGATGAGTTAACAGGACATGGTGGTTGTACAATATATCCAGACAGTGTGATTGTGTTACGTACATGTTGTGTGCTACAGTATATCCATACGTGTGATTGGTACAGTACATGGTGTGTACAATATTATCCATACAGTGTGATGTGTTACCAGTACATGGGTGAACAATATATCCATAAACAGTTGGATGTATAGTTACTCTGGTGTGTAAGTTACCATACAGTGTGATTGTGTTACAGTACATGGTGTGTACAATATATCCATACGTGTGATTGTGTGTGACAGTACATGGTGATGTTACAGGTCTATCCATACAGTGTGATGTGTGTTTACAGTACAATGGGTGTAAAATATATCCATACAGTGTGATTGTGTTACAGACATGGTGTGAACAATCTATCCCCAGTTGGATGTTACAGCATGTGGTGTTTATAGTGTAGTTTACAGTACAGGTGGTTGTGTTACAATATCATATGTACAGTGTGATTGTGTTACAGTTACAGTGTGTTGTGCACAATATACATACAGTGTCGATTGTGTTACAAAGTACATGGTGTGTCAGATAAACGGTTGTTACAAGTAAGGTGTACAATATCCAGACAGTGGTGATGTGTTACTAGTACAGGTGTCGTGTGTACAGTATATCCATTACAGTGTGTGGATTGTGCTACATACATGGTGTGTCTACAAATCAACTACAGTTTGTGTTAGTGTGTACTGTACATGTGTGTACAGTAATCCATACAGTGTGATTTTGTTATCAAGTAATGGTGTGTCAGTATATCAATACAGTGTTGTGTTGTGCTACAGTACCATGGGTAGTGTACAGATATCAGACAGGTGTTGTGCTTGACAGTACATGGTGTGTACAGTATATCATACCGTGTGATTGTGTAAAGAACATGGGTTGTACAGTCCATCATACAGTGTGATTGTTTCGACATGGTGGTACAGGGTGGTTGTATTACACGTATCATTCGATTGTGTGTACTACAGTAATGGGTGAACAGTATATCATACGTTAGTGGATTGTTTACAGTACATCGGTGTAACAGTATATCATACAGTGTGATTGATTGTGATTACAGTACACGGATGTGAACTATTATATCCATACAGTGTATTGTATTACAGTAACAGTGGGTTTGTACAGTTAATCATACAGTGGTGTTTGTGTTACAGTACACGGTTGTGACAGTATATCTATACAGGGGTTGTTTATACAGTAACAGTGGTGTACAGGACTATCATACAGTGTGTTGTATAAGTACACGGTTGTGTACAGATATCATACAGTGTGATGTTAGTACAGTACACGGTGTGTACAGATATCATACAGGTGATTGTAGTTACAGTACACGGTGGTGTACAGTATATCATACCGTTGTGATTTGTATTACAGTACACGTGTGATAAAGTAGAGCAGCACACCATGTACTGTAACACAATCACACTGTATGATATACTGTACACCCCATGTACTGTAGCACAATCACACGGTATGATATACTGTACACACCATGTACTGTAGCACAATCACACTGTATGGATATACTGTACACACCTATGGTGTCCCCTACAAGCCAGTGGTCCCCCCCCATAAAAACCAGTTGTGTCCCACACCAAAAGCCAGTGTGTCCCCCTATAAATAAAACCGTGTGTCCCCTACAAGCCAGTGTGTCCCCCCTATAAACCAGGTGTCCCTACAAGCCAGTGTGTCCCCCTATAACCAGTGTGTCCCCTACAATCCACAATGGGATTTGGGACCAATTTCTCTAAACAGGAAGAGTGTTTTAGTGTTGTTTTAAGAGGAAAACCTGGGAAAAAATAAATAATATTGCACAGGGAAAATCTCAATACGAAGGGAGAAGGAAAGTTCTCTGACGGAGGTTTGTGTTTAGAAAAAAAGCACATTGATTGATAAAAACCGATGAACAGGAGAGGGAGAAAAATCGCAATGACGCCCATTAAATATCTAAAAAATACGGATTAGTTAATGTTTCCTTATTTTTATATATATTCTTTTTCTATAGAGGTCACATTCATTCTTCTGGCTGCCCCCGGGGTAGGGAATGAATATTCGCACATAGTTTCACATTTGGAAGGAAAACGCATTGTTAATTCTCACTTAAACAACTCAAACAAAACAAAAGAATGTTCTAATCAATGTTTCTTTTGTAAGTTAACAACAGGAGCGCGTGGAGAAGATCGCAGGGGCATAACGAGAGAGGGAGAGACATGACGATAAACGGCGCAAAAAAAAAGCGCACCAAGGCCGATAAAGCAAAAACGCCACAGACAGACAAAAAATGAAAACTTGGGTGAGGTCGCGGAGCAGATAAATCAGGGGGGAATGCTAAATTATTTGGGGAGACTAAACCAGACTCTCCGTTACGTTGACAAACAGCTTTAATCAGAGTCTAGGGGACGGTTCTTGTGTCGGTGACTGTATTAGAGGTTTGATGTTTAATGCATAACAGTCGCAGTGTTGTTAAACAGGAGGCGCCTCGTGCAAATGAGAAATTATTGGGTTGGGGGGAACGGGGAAAACTTCCAGTTTGATTAAGGGAAAAAATTACATTGTGAATTCGGAAACGGTTGAATATGGATAGGGAAATGTTTAACGTTTGATTCGCACACATTATTTTTCCCGCACATGCACTGTCCTGAAAGGGCAGAGACGGGATAATGCTGGCTGGAATGAACGGGAAATGTTCTTTTCTTACGTGTTTTGTAAAGAGATACTGATTAACAATTAGAGATAGACGAAACTCACGGGTTTCGTTCTGTTTCGGGTTTTTCGGACTCGGGAAAATCCCGAAGGAAAATCTGAAAACGGAACTTAAAATTGGGTCATCGGAGCAAAGTTTTAGATTTTTATCGAACATTCAAGCTATTTTGGAAAATAGCTCAACGTTTGTTGGATAAAACGCAGATACTACATAATATTTGCAAGGAATTTTCAATTTGTGTTTGTTTCCCAATTTTGAAAAAATGAAATAGACAATTGTTACTTTCAGCCATTGCACGGTCTTTCAATAGACTACTAATGAAAATAATGATCAGGAGCCTAGCATTAGTGTTAACGGGCACATGTCAGGAAAAGGGAAGTTCCCTGGATTTGTTTTCCTCCCTTTTCTCCTGGGCCAGATTACAATTCCCTTTATCATAACACAGCCTGTGGGATTTACTGTGAAGGGGAACTAGCGGGGGAACTGTCTTTAAGACAAAAAAGCTACATTGAATTTATTTTTTCCATCAGGGAAATGACGCACTAAACACAATCTAACAACACAACATCAGGGTTGAGTGAATGAATGGATTTTAGTATTTCAGGTTGCACCTTTATTATAGAGAACCCAAATTTACAGAACACATAACATGTTTAGTAAGGAAACTGACGCCCCATCCCATAATATTCAGTACAATGTTTTCGGTAAAGCAAATGGATATTGTACAGATTGATTAATATGGTCCAACGTCTAGTAGAATATTCAGTCGATACATGTACTTTCATATTTAGTTACATTTACTTTCATTTAGCTACATTTACTTTCATTTAGTTAACATTTACTTCATTGTTGTTTTAGCTAAATTTTGTTGCATTTTGGCTACTTTCAGATGGACGGCAAATGCCATAGTAAAAAGTTACTTAGCGATTCACCGAGGGGAAATAAAAGTTTCCTATTGTAAAATGGTGCTATTTTGCCCCAACCAATCAGATTTTAGAAAAAGCACAATACTTGTGTTGAACTGTCGCCCACTGTGAAGCGGCTGACAAAATTGTACACTAGTAGTGAACGTTCGGTCAGGACAAATAATTTCCCTGTGTGCACCGGAGCCGTAGCTTTCAAATGTTAAATAAGATCTGATTTGGTGGGGCCACAATTAGCCACCATTTTAACGATAAGAACTTGAATTGAATCTCCGTTAGAGCTTTTACGGCAAACATCTCGGAACACGCTGTGTGAAAGTTACACTAAGTTGACATTTAGCTGAATTTACTTAATTAAGTTAATTTAGTTGATTGGTTACATTTTAGTTGCCATTTGGTTTACATTAGTAGCGATCGTTGCATTTGGTTAAATTCAGGGGGGCCCAACGACAGGGGAGCAGGGGAAGCATCCACAGGGGGCACAGGAGCCCAAGGAGGCCCCATTTTCCTATTTTCTACGAGAGATATAACCTCCTTCCAGAAACTACTGTGGATGAAACACAAATAGGGGCCTCATAATTTTGCTGGGGGGCCCAGTGGTAAGCCACTGGTTACATTTAGTTGCATTTGGTACATTTAGTAGGTTTAGTTGCATTTGGTTGCATTTAGTTGCATGGTTAATAGTTGCATTTGGTTACATTATAGCGTTAGTTGATTTAGTTAATTAGTTGATTTGGTTACATTTAGTAGACGTTTAGGTGCTGATTTGACATTTGTTGATTAGTGCATTTGTTAATTTAGTTAGCGTTAGTTGCATTCGTTGCATTGGTTGATTTAGTTGCATTTGGTTACATTTGCGATGAGTTTAGTTGCATTTTGTTGCATTTGGTTACATTTAGTTGCATTTGTTCATTGAGCATGTTTCATTGTTAGCGTTTAGTTTGCACTTTGTTGCATTTGGTTTACATTGTAGCGTTGTTGCAATTTTGTTGCATTTGGTACATTTTGGCATTTGATTACATTTAGTAGCGTTTAGTTGCCATTTGTTGCATTGGTTAATTTTGTTGCATTTGGTTGCATTTGGTACATTTAGTAGCGTTTAGTGCATTTGGTTACATATTTGGCCATTTGGTTACACTTTGTTTGCATTTGGTTACATTTAGTAGCGTTTAGTGCATTTGTTTAAATTAGTAGCGTTAGTTGCATTTGGTTACATTTTGTTGCATTTGGTTACATTTAGTAGCGTTTAGTGGCCATTTTGTTGCATTTGGTTTACATTTAGTAGCGTTTAGTTGCTTTTGTAAATTTAGTTAGCAATTTAGTTGATTTTGTTACATTTTTGTTGCATTTGGTTACATTTTGTTGCATTTGGTTTTTTAGTAAGGTTTAGTTGCATTTTGTTACATTTTGTTGCATTTGGTTACAATTTAGTAGCGTTTGTGTGCATTGTTTACATTTAGTGTTCTTGTTAGTAGGCACATCCTAGATTTCAAGGACAGGAAGATAATAAAAAAAACATCGGCCTGGGAACCTCCCTGCATGGGCACAATTGGAATGTCCGATTCACATTAGCAAGTGAGAAAATACAGAACTTTATCCTAAGCTATCAAAGAGAGAGATGACATCAAAAACACATTAGAATGGTCACACACAGCGTCCTGGCCAATATATAAATCCATAAGCATTAGAATTAATCTAAATGGATTTAGATATCTTCCTTCTAGGTGGTAAGGTGCTCAAAGCTCATTCAAACAACATGGAGAGCTCCCACACTTAAGATGGATCCAGGTTTACACAAACCCGGGATTGACATGGAACCCCTCGGTATGAAATCCGAAAGATCTGTCCGGATCTGGACGGCGGATCGTCAAAGATTTGGTACTTCGAAACAAATTCTCAAAGATTTTCCAGAGTATGTGTAGCTATTTTTGAAATAATCGAAAATACAATCGGAGACCAGTTCGGAGTTCTGATCATATTTATGAAGATCGAACATTCAAGGCTATTTTAAAATTTAAAAAATAACCCGAACATTAAAAATCTTCGAAAAAATGATCGGAAACCGAAAGTGGTCTCCGATTCATATTTACGAGGATTATCGATTGTTCAAAGGTGATTTTAGATAATTTTCGAAAATACCTTCGGGACGATCGAAAAACCTCGAAAATTCATCCTTTTCGGATCTTTGGGATTTTCCTGAGATCTGGGAATCCGAAAATGGGAAACAAAACTATGTTGTTTCGGCCATCTCTACCACACATATGTATAAATACAAAAAGGTATATTCATTCAGGACATAAGCTATATACTTAGATTGTATTTTTAGACCATGCTTACTTGACACATGCAAATTTTTCTATGGGAAAATAACTTAAATAAATACAAGAAGTAGCACTTACTCTGAGGTTGTGTTTGTTGTATTTTATTCTGTATTGTTTTCTTGCACTCAGTATCCTTCCTTCGACTAAATGACTATTTGTGAGGGCAGGCATGCTCATAATCAATAGTGAGGCAGCACTGAGTGAAAAAAAATTTCCCCACCATGCAATTCCCACTACCAGCTGTCAACATTCTAGTTACAGCAAAAGCTGCAGCTCTCAGTAAAAATAATGTTCATATGAGCCACCAATTAGACAATTATTTTATAGATGTTAGCATCAGAAAATTCCAATACTGCGGTTTTAATGGCCGATGAGATGCAACTGTGTACCATAAATTATGTTTACTTTAAAGGAGCCTTGATATTTATTTCTTGTGAGATTAAAACATATGCCGACCTTAAATACGCCACAATGTAACTTTTTTGGGGTATCAGGATTGAACAATAAGTGTGTATTGTTACAAAGTAACAATTCTTTATTCCTGTGTGATTGGTTTCCCTCGGATATTTTTGTGGAGCAGATGAAACCTACATGGACTTAATTCTATTGTTGGAGATTGGAGATGTTTGAAACTGGCGAGTTCCATTCCGTTTTAGAATTTTCGGAATTCTGAAAAAATAATTTGAAAAAATCCAAAATTCAAAAACGGACCCAATAGATTGTCAATGAGAGAAAAAAAAAAACCCAGACAGTTTGGAGTAAAGTAAAGTAGTTATTAAAGAATGGAAACTTTTCATAAGATAGCTCAGGCCACCTGGGAAATGATCAGGGAACAGTCCATAATAAAAAAAAAAAATGCAAATAAAAAGGAAACTTCCTGAATGCAAGCTATTTCGAATTTCTGCATGTATATTCCTATTTTCCAGGCTACTTTCAATAACCTCAAAAGTAGATTTGGTAACCCTCGTAAGTAGAGTTTGGTAACTCTTGAAAGTGATTGGTTCCTCGAAGAAGATTTGGTTGAACCCTCGTTAGTAGATTTGGCAAACTTGAAATAGATTGGTTATCTGGAAAGTAGATTTGGTAACCCTGTAGTAGAGGTAACTCTGGAAAGTAATTTGGTAACTCTGGAAAGTAGATTTTGGAACTCTGGAAAGTAGATTTGGTAACCCTTGTTAGTAGATTTGGTAACTTGGAAAGTAAATTTGGTAACTCTGAAAGTAAGATTTGGTACCCTCGAATAGATTGGTAACCTTTGAAGTAGATTGGTAACTCTGGAAAGTAATTGGTAACCCTTGTAGAATTTGGTGAATTGGAAATAGATTTGGTAACCCTCGAAATAGATTTGTAACTCTGAAAGCAGATTTGGTAACCCTCGAAAGTAGTTGGTAACCCTTAGTAGATTTGGTAAAAACTCTTGAAAGTAGATTTGGTAAACTCTTAAAAGTAGATTTGGTTAGCCTCAAAAGTAGATTTGGTAAAACCCTTGTTAAGATTTGGTAACTCTTGAAGTAGATTTGGTAAACCTCGGAAAGTAGATTGGTACCCCGTAAGTGATTTGGTAAACTCTGAAAGTAGATTTGTAACCCTTAAGTAGATTTGGTAATCTGAAGTAGATGGTAACCTGTAAGTAAGATTTGGTAACTCTCTAAAAGTAGATTTGGAACCTCTGGAAAGTAGATTTGGTAACCCCGTAAAGCAGATTTGGTAACTCTGAAAGTAGATTTGGTAACCTGTAGTGATTGGGAAACTCTTGAAAGTAGTTTGGTAAACTCTTGGAAAGTAGATTTGGTAACCCTTGTTAAGTAGATTTGGTAACTCTGGAAAAGTAGATTTGGTAACCCTCGTAAGTAGATTGATAACTGCTGAAAGTAGATTGGTAACCCTTGTTAGTTAGATTTGGTGACTCTTGAAAGTAATTTGGTTAATCTGGAAAGTAGATTTTGGTAACCCTCGTAAGTAGATGTTTGGTTAACTCTTGAAAGTAGATTTGGTAACCCTCGTAAGTAGATTTGGTAAACCTATAACGTGATTTGGTAAACCTCATAAGTAACTACGGTTACCCTCGTAAGGAGCTCTATTATATTAGGGATAACGAAAATATGAAAGTTCCCAATTTCCAAATGTTGCGAATGGTTTTTCGAGGGTATTAAATGGGTTGGCCAAGTATTGTGAAATGTGGTGATCTCTGAACTATCTGTGGGTAATTTATTTCCTGCACAGGAACTTTGTAAGGTTTAGTTGGTTCAGATGAAATAATGAAATAGCGACACTAAATATTTACTATTATTGATGGGTTCAGGATCAGTTATCTAACTCTTGGCTATTGGACGTTAGTGGTGATGGTGAATATCGTTTATATGATAACGTGAGTCTTCTCTATAGTTCGATAGACTGCCTGGAAATCTATGCA
The DNA here is from genome assembly GCA_019447015.1 of Hymenochirus boettgeri. Lineage (NCBI taxonomy): Eukaryota > Metazoa > Chordata > Amphibia > Anura > Pipidae > Hymenochirus > Hymenochirus boettgeri. The sequence continues at coordinate 6,839,106 of CM033471.1, read as the reverse complement.
GCACATCGAGCAGAAGGGGAGAATTCCAGATTATCCCATCCACGGAATCATTTTCCTGAGCCAATATTTTGCCAGGATAGATGGGGCAAAGTGATGAAATTCTATTCAACCAATTGGCTGGACCATCTTGCAGTAAGACACATAATATTGTGTCCCTTCTGACAATAAGGATGTGTTACTGGAAAACAGACGATAAGAATGTTTATTTCCTTCGAAACATAGCACGTATATACACAAACAGATCATTATGGAAGTAAAGGAGGCTTCTGTTTAAAAAGGTAATTAAGTACAGTTCATATACACATATCGTTAGCCTTTCCCCCTTAAGATGATTTATACAAGGTTAAATGTGTCAATACAATTAAAAAAACTCTATGTCTGGAACGTTTATCACTGTTTCATATACTTTAAAATACATTAAAACAATAGTTGACTATTACGTACTACTAGTAGAGTAGTGATACGTATAGTATTAGCAATGATAATTAGGAGAGGTATATTAAAAATAAAAAACTATTAGTGATACGAGTATATAATACTATTATACTTTATAACTATACTATAAATACATTATACTGTTATTACTTAATGATTAAAACTTTACATATTTAATCATTACTGTTATTACTTTATACTAGTGTAGGAGAGGAATGTACACATTGGATGAAAGTTAGAGACATCTTTTATACTATTAATTAATTTATATACATTAATACTATTTATAATGCTGTTATATTATCTTAATTTTACAGTATATAAATACTGTATACTTATACTATATATTTTATAAAATTCTAAAAATTGATACAGGCAGTGAGTCCAAACTTTATCCCAAGGTCTGTTTCTATCCACTGTAATATGTTCAATTAACATGGGACTACCATATATGTTTTATAATCACCTGTAAGGATCTTACCTGCGCGCTCTCGTCGTTGGGAGTGTGTGATTCCAGGCGCGGGACGTTGTGTGTCGGACATCAACCACGTCCAGACGCGCCGTGGCGCGAAGATTCAAATAGGCACTCGCAGAGGGAGCGAGTGCCTATTCGTGAACCTCGGACTGTAGGTTGTCAGTCCGAAAGCTTCCTTACCTGCCAGTGTTCCCGCCATATTGTCTCTAGCTTCATTGGCCTCTACTCCTGTGCATCCAGCCTTGTTCCAGCTATTGTATCCAGCCATTGTTTTAGCCATCTTGTATCCAGCCATCTTGTATCCCAGCCATTGTATCCAGCTTCATTGTTCAACTCCATTATCCAGCCCATCTTGTCCAGCCATGGATCCAGTTCATGTTTCAACTCCATTATTCCAGCCATCTTGTATCCAGCCTTGTATCAGCTTCATTGTTTCAACTCCATTGTTCAGTATCATAACCTCCAGTGACAGTTCGTTTCCCATAGTTTACACTCAACCGGCCTACAGCTGAACTCCTAAAAGGTACAGTGAACTTCGTCCCTTCGGGACTCGATTCATTACACACCCAATAAACTGGTTATTAACTAGTATAAGTGTTACACAGGGTTGTGTATGTATATATGTTTATGTAATATGATACTAGTAGTTATACTCATTATACTACGAATTTATGGGTTATTGAGCTCGTACCGCGGATTATTATTATTATTATTATATATATTATTAGTAGTAGTAGTAGTAGTATATGGATTAATAAGTAGTAGTATATATGTAGTATTATTATTATTATATATAAGTTATTATTTATTGATTAGATATTTATTATTAGTATTAGGAATATTCTTTCTTATTATTATTAGTATATAGAATATTATATTATATATAGATATCTTAGTAGTAGTTATTATTATTAGTAGTATATATATATTATTTAGTAGTATAGGATATTATAGTAGTGAGAATGGACTAGTATTAGTGAATAAGTTATATAGAGTAATGATATATTAGTAGTAGTTATAGGATATTATTAGTTAGTAGTTATATAGGATATATTCTTATAGTATATATAGGATATTAGTATTAAATATATCTTACTAGTAGTTTTGAGTGTATATAGATATAGTAGTAGTAGTATAGGATATATGATTGTAGATATAGGATGTATTATAGTAGTATATAGGATATTTGTAGTAGTAGTATATAGATAGTATCTGTAGTAGTATATAGGGATATTATATGTTAGTGTATTAGGATAGTATTATTACAAAACAGTATACATATTATCTAGTAGTTAGTATAGAGTTAGTTAGTAGTATAGTAGTAGTTAGTAGTTGAGTAATAGTTTCAGTGAGGGGGGTCCCTAGGACCCTTTTTCCTTTCTGGGAATATGCCACTGGGCTCCCCACGTGGACCATGGAATAAAAAGTATCAATAGCTGCTGATCTCTCCTCCAATGGAAGTTATTATAAGGCTATAATGGACTTATGTAATAGCACACACCACATGCAGTCCATTGGGGAGAGTAAAGGGATTCATTTCTAGAAAAACCAGGAGCCATTTCAAAAAATAAAGAAATGGGAACGAGGAAACGAGGAGGTTAACGTGTCTTAGCTACAGTTAAAATGTCATGAGTGTTCAAGGCCTCCCAGTGATGTACAATGGGGAGTGAGATTGGGGAGTCAGCGGGGGTTACACCAATTCCATTATTTTGCTGATGATCAAAATCCAACATATGTCAGTAGTTTAGCCCCCGAGGGACGGGAAAAAGTTCAGGTCTATGTTGCCACATCTCGTATCTCTCACTGTAGTTACGGCCAGAAACCCTCTGTAAGGCAATGGGAAGATTTCGTTATCGTATCTCACCAATTGGGAATATACCAAGCTGATGTGTACAGATTTTTGTGTGGTAAAGGTATGGGGGGTACATTAGATAAACGGGGTAGTTGTGTAGATCCCGTTTGCTGGACTAAAAAAGATTTGTTGGTTTTTTCTTAAAAGGAATTCGGATCTAGAAAACCACATGATATCAATGTATTAAATGGGGGGCGACGAGAAGAAAACTTTAGAGGGAGGGATCGATACATTGTAATGTCCAATGAAAGGGTTATTCACTGCACATGTGCAACTTGTATATGGACCACACTGACCCACTGGGTAAGACAGAAAGTAAACAGATGGTTTGGTCTGAGATTGGTGGTTTAAAGGACAATTACTTACCTCCTCCCCGCTCCTCTTATATCCACGCTCTCTACCCAAGGGTGAGGACTGGAGATGTAATGTGGGTTCGAGTAGAACCCAGCGAATCTGAGGGTTTCGAAGTCCCGTCGAAACTTCGGAAACCCCCCAAATTTCACGACCTGGATTTTTTGATTTTTTCCGAAAATCGAAAGTAAATGATTTTCGAAATAGACGTTTTTCGCAAATCAAAAATCGAAACTCGAACATTTCAAACTTTCGACATTTGAAAACGGACGAAAGTCATCAGAACACTTCTAGTGAGGACCAAGTCGCAAGTCCTCACCCCTGGCTGTTCGCACTACTCTGTTATACTCTACAGCGCTGCTCCGCTTACGCTCCGCCCCCACATCTCCGTCGAGACGAGGCCAATAGGAAGATACGCTCTGGAATATTCCTATTGGACCCATCGTGGAAGCAGAGGAGAGAGCGGAGCAGCGCTGTGTAAGTAAACAGAGTAAGTGCGAACAGCCCAGGGGTGAGGACTTGTGTAGACAGCGTTGATATAAGAAGAGGAGCGGGAGGAGGTCTAGAGTAAATATAATTGTCCTTTAAGAGATGAGAGATAAAGATAGAATGAAAGATTTAGCTTTAGACGGTACCTCACTCGTCTGATAAACGCACAAGACACACAAACGACGAATGACCGTTTTGGTTGTAATCGTACTTGTGTATGCGTTCGGTCATTCGTTGATTGATTGACTAATGTCATCCGTCATATCGGACGTGTGTACGAGGCTCAAGTTAGGGTTTTACTGATAAATGGCCACCTTACCATCAACAGACAATAAGATGTTATAGTGCTGAAAATGTTAAAGGGCAGTCCAGTCAAACATCATTTTAGGCAAGAAATTGTAGAGGACGCCCCAAATCCACTTTCGGGTTATAATGTGTGCCAAATATTCCCTGAAGGCACTTACCTGACCTGGCCCCTAACCGCCTATGCGCTGCTCCGGCTCCTGTTTCAGCAAAAACAGGTGCAGAGGATTTGCGCTGACAGACGCTCTTCTTCCTGGTCGCGGTGTCAGGCAACGGGGTTTGGCATCTAGTCGCACCTTTACTCACAGCGCTTCAGGAAGTTGAGCGGCTTTCACCGCAGAGGAGAGCTGAGAGGGGACTGGGGAGGTAAGTAGAGTAAGTCCCTTCGGGGGCATATTTGGAAATGATTGATCTTATATAGTTCACAAAAATGAATTATTCCTTAAGTGATGGAAGGTAAAGGAATCTTGGGATTCATCTCTTGGGAATTTACTCTAATTTTCATATGGGGACCCACGGTCTTTAGTACATTTGGTGTAGGGTATGCGAATATGGTGTTATTTATGTGCATTTTATGGGATTTTGGTATCCGGTTTTTAACGGCTGAATAAATGTTTCATTAGTGCTGTTTACCAGCTTGTGCTCCTTTTTGGGTGTACTTGGGTAGGGATTATTAGGTATTAAGGACCTAATCCTTACCTCCCGTTCTCAATCACTTGACCAGGATCCAGATGAAGGTGAATACATTTACCCCTGCGCAATCATCCACCGCGGCTCAGTTGAGAATGCCGACCACTTCCCTGGTTTAGTTCTCTATAGCAGGCTTCAGGCGATAAACCAGGAAGACGGTCGGTGGCAATTCTCAACTGGCCGCGGTGGATCATGGGCGGGTAAATATACTCACCTTCCATATTTTTGACTGGACATGGGACATGCCCTTTAATTGTTCTACTTCTAGCACCTCTGCCAGTGATGTAAAACCTGTACAAGGAATCATATCAGATCCTGACCGCACTGTTCAAAAACTTGTGAAAGAAAAACAGAAACTTCAAAATCATTAATCTGAATAAGGTAAGGTTTACAAAGGATGATATGGTGAAAATGAATGCTTTTTCTGCCATTGAGAGTGAGGGGGTGGGAACTCCTTCAATCAAGCTGGTCTTCTTCTAGAACAGGAGCAGGAATGTTAACTGTCGCAGCCCATGTCTTCTGGCTGCGTGCACTTTTAGGTGTGAGCATGTTTTGTTTTCAAGGCAGCAGGGTTTTTATGCAACCTTAAATTTACTTAAGCAATTAAAAAGCAAATGAATCAGGGTTTTTTTCTGACGAGTAGGTGTTTTTTGTAGGTGAAACAATAATTAGTAATGTGTGTCCATTGAGATTTCTAAAAATGAAAGTAAATAATCGGACATGTTTATTATGTTTGTCTTGTACAAGGAAATGGAAACATTGTGACATCATACTCGACAGGTTCCAATTCACCTGAACTAAAATGCGACAAACTAACCAGAAGTGGACTCTGCCTCCTATAAACGACACATTAAAGAAGGGAAAAAAAACCTTATTTCTGCTTCATCCTATGCTAATTAAAATGCAGTGTTTAGCCGGAATAATTATACATATGGTTTTGGACAAAAAGCAAGCCTGGCACAGAATTCTCCCACATTTTAATCAAAAACATTTTCCCTCCATATGGCAGGGAGTTAATTACTTTTTATTTTCAACAGCCTTTGGATTTTTTTCCCTTTCAATTTGTTTCTGCCTCACTTCACTTTCAACCAAAATATTGTCGTTGTCACAGAGTCAGCACCAGAACAGGGCGTGTGGCTATGCGTGTTTACCAAAAAGCTCTGGGAGGCTTTGGGAGGGGAGGTGGTGGGGGGAGAGTGTAGTTTCTCAACACCTGCAAAGCCACATGTTACCTATGGTTCCTAGACTTCGAGGTCACAGATGTGTGTATAGAGCAGCTTTAAGACAACTGGTCTACTAAGTATGGCGATGGGGGGCTACATAGTGCCTCCTGGTGGTTGAGATGGAATTACATTATATGATAGTTTAATTCCAATGCCACGGAAGATGTTGGCACTATATAAGAATGAATAATATTAATATAACTCACTTTGGTGGTAAAACTCTTCTATAACTGTCAGAGAGAGGGGGGTGCTGGGGATATTCTTTAGACAAATGTGTCGGTTTTAGTCATAGAGGAGGAATTAATAGAATTTACGTGGGTAGAAAAAATCGCAATATATTGGTGATGCCCTAGAGGAAATGTCATTACCTGTCTGGATCCAATTTTTCCTGCTGTTTTGGTTTAATTCCAGGATTCCAATTATTTCTGTTGTGAGCTGTGGGTCTTTTATAAATATCCACTGCCCCCCTTCCCCCTATAACATACAATGTTATGGACCATTAGAATATAAGAGCCTTCTATATATAGATGAGTCTTGCCAAATCAAAGTTAGAGGTAGAGACAATCCAGGGGCGCTGTCTGCAGTGGCGCAATAACAGATAAGGAATGTTTAACATTTCAGATGAACTGACATATAAGTATACAGGTTGAATACAAATTAAAGACCAGTTACCTGAATATAATGAAATCTATGCAGCGGATTGAAATTTCTGTGGATTATTTATTTCCTTGGAGGAATATAGATACGGGGGGAGATGATGAACATCGGTGTCTGGTGTTGGCTTAATAGTTTATCCTACTGGGAGACTAATGGGGAATTCTATTTGGGGCATCACATGCTTTGCTGGGGCTGGACCGAGTCTTAGACAGAGCAGGAGGGGAGAGGATTAAATCAAAATTCACTCTAGGGAGAGGGAAACGGCAGATTTTAAAGAGAAAATTACCATTCAGAACAAGGCCCCCTAATGCTAACTAAACACTATCATATGATGAAGCTAGGGGCCTAACGTATATTATAATATTTATTATATTATAATAAATATATTCTCAATAGGGATAGCATGGAGATTACCCACAATCCCCTTCTCCCTTATTGCATAACAAGAAAGGAGATCTAGCCTAAAGGCATGTTCACCTCTTAAATGAAAAATCCCCCCTAAATCCCAAGACTGCAGTAGTTAGAAGTGAGAGATGTAGGTAACCTGTTGTGTTAGCAAAATGGTTCTCACCCTTCCTCTACATTAAAAGCTTTCTGGTCTCTCTCCAAGCTCTTTTACAAGCTCACACATGCTCAGTGTAGACTGCTAGGGGAATAGCAATCAGTCATGGCTGTGATGGTCATTCGTTACATCCATGACAGACAGCGGTTATAGAAGAACAGAACAGGTTTAGATCAGGTGATTAAGGCTGGGTACACACATCACATACTTCTCTGTGTCTGATCTGCCGCTGGTTTTCAGAGTGATCAATGTCAGTCTCCCGTTCCTATGGGATCATGATTGGTCACTGCGAAACGGAGTTGCGGCCACATTTCAGGGACTGTCAGTGATTTTTCCCGTCGAGTGCTCACTAGTAGCGAACGATCGGTCGAGACAAAAAAAATCCCTTTGTGTGTATCCAGCTTAACTATATACAGTTTTCATTTAATGGAGGAACTTGTCCTTTAATGTAAGCTCATGTAATGAGGTTAAGCCTTATAAAAAGGTGTGCATTACTTAAGGGCTGCGCATGAAAACATAGAAATTACCTAGAAGTCTCTTGGGTAGGAACAAGAGACTAGGGGAAGTGTTGGAAGATTAAAAGTTGGGACGAGAAGGGAAAGTCACCTGGAAGAGACAGTTAAGAGATAAAATAAATGAACGGCCCGAAAACAGATCAGAACCAAGGTTATTCCCATTCTCCTTTCTTGTTTGAAACGTTCGTCTTAAAACAACGGTTTGTCTCGAATTCCTCGCGACCGGCCTTTGAATTAACTTCTTAGAGGCCTCCCATGTGTTCGGAGATGAGAGTGTGTAATAGGGATCTGTTAATTAACTAGAATCCAACTTGCACCATGGGGATCAAATATTGGATGCCACCCTATAGCTCCCGCAGGAAGATGAAATGCAGAGAGAGCTTTAAAGACTTCTGTCATTAGTGGAGACCTTGTCGCTCCGAAGCTCTCCAGACCCCTCCTGTTTCCCTAAAAATAAGGACAATGGCAGCCACAAAATGACAACAGTGCGGATAGGAAGGAACAAAAGAATTAGCTACTTACCCACAGAGACGAAAGAGCCATGAGAGAGAGAGAGAGAGAGAGAGGGAGAGAGAGGGGGGGAGAGAGAGAGAGAGGGAGAGAGAGAGAGAGAGAGAGAGAGAAGGGTGAGGAGGAGAAGTGAGAGAGGAGAGAGAGAGGAGAGAGAGAGAGGGCAGAGAGAGAGGAAGAGAGAGAGAGAGGGTTGAGAGAGGAAGAGAGAGGAGAGGAGAGAGGGTGAGAGAGAGGAAGGAGAGAGAGAGATGGGGGTAGAGAGAAGGAAAGAGAGAAGAGAGAGAGAGAGAGGGAGAGATGAGAGAGGAGAGAGAGGGTGAGAGAGGAATAGAGAGAGAGAGAGAGGGTGAGAGAGAGGAGAGGGTGGAGGGTGAAGAGGAAGAGAGGAGAGAGAGAGAGAAGAGAGGAGAAGGAAGAGGTGAGAGAGGATAGAGGGGAGAGAGGGGTGAGAGGAGAGAAAGAAAGAGAGAGAGAGAGGATGAGAGGGAAGGGAATAGGAGAGGAGAGGAGAGAGGGTGAGAGAGGAATAGAGAGGAGAGAGAGAGAGGAGAGAGGTGAGAGAGAGAGAGAGAGAGAGAGAGAGAGTGAGAGAGGAACAATAGAGAGAGAGAGAGAGAAAGAGAGAGAGGGAGAGAGTGAGAGAGGAATAGATAGAGAGAGAGGAGAGGGGTGAGAGGAGAGAGGAGGAGAGAGGAGAGAGAGAGAGGAGAGGAGAGATGAGTCGAGGAGGAGAGATGAGAGAGAGAGAGAGAGCGGAGAGAGAGGATGAATAGAGAGAGAGAGAGAGCGAGAAGAGGGTTGGAGAGAAGGAATAGAGAGAGAGAGAGAGAGAGAGAGGTGTGGAGAGAGGAATAGAGAGAGAGGAGAGAGGGTGAGAGAGAATAGAAGAGGAGAGAGAGGGAGAGAGTGAGGAATAGAGAGAGAGAGAGGTGAGAGAGTGAGGAATAGAGAGAGAGAGAGAGAGGGATGAGGGAGTGAGGAATAGAGAGAGAGAGAGAGAGAGAGAGGTGAGAGAGGAATGAGAGAGTGAGAGGGAGGAATAGAGATAGAGAGAGAAGAGAGGGTGAGAGAGGAATAGAGCGAGAGAGAGAGAGAGGAATAGAGAGAGAGAGAGAGAGGTTGGTGAGAGAGGATAGAGAGAGAGAGGAGAGAGATGAGAGAGGAATAGAGAGAGAGAGAGCAGAGGGAGAGGGTGGAGAGGAATAGAGAGAGAGAGAGGGTGAGAGAGGAATAGAGAGAGAGGGTCTCATCACTGTTTCTGTCCCCGCTGTTAGTGGCCCCAAGTTCAACCCTTTACCCTCAAAACTGCCAATCAAACTAGATCCAAGACCCACCAAATTCTTCAGTTATTTGTCCATTGATTTGCTTGTCAGTCCTGTTGTTGGCTTTGTTAAGGATTAGTGAAAATGGCCATGTTCCTGGTGGCAAATCCTCAGCCATTTCTATGGTTTCCCTTTGCCGCCTGAATATAGATAAAATCAGTTGCATTGTGAAATAAATCCTTTTACCATTTAAAGTTGTTTAGAGACGGAACGTCCCATCCCTGAATAAGATTTATTTATTTTTACTGTCCAACTAAAAGACAATGGAGAAAGGAAAAGTCACAAAACTGACCAATCAACTGTTAGGTGTGATGGGTCCACGGCTGCAGAGCTAATAAAGGGAAGTTCTGATTGGATGCTCTGATTTGAAAACAGATTTCTATAAATCTGATTAGTAGACAGAAAGTTGTTAGAAAGACAGGACTGGCAGTCAGCAGCTGGATTTTGGATGCCCAAAGAAAGTCACTTTACATTTAGTATTGGGGTGTAAACCAGCCCCATAAGGAGAGAAGCGGTAACACCGTAACTTTAATGTTTCTCAAACTGGTTCAGTCTCAAAGCATCAGTTATTTGCACTTGTCAAAACACCCAGCGGCTCCAATGTGTCGACCTGATCTTCATTTCACGGTAGTCGGCTCCCAATACAATTGAACTGGGGCCGTAAACCAATGAAATGTGAAGAAAACTACCAACAAAGGGAATCAGGAGTTTAAACTGATTAATAAAGGGGAAGTTGATAAATAAACCACAAATCTGTTCTGTTAATTGCTCCAACCGAATCCATCCCACACTCTCCCTCTTTGTTAATATATCGTCCCAGGGTCAGTGACCAGGACTGTGGGAGGAGCCCATTACTGCATGAGTAGAATTCTATTTTAAGGTGCATGGGTTCATGTTTAAATTAACATCATTCCTGGGCAAGGGGATTGCATTAGTGGGTACCCTGTACTGAAGTAACGCCCAGGGCCCTTGTTAGTCTTAATTACCCCTGAGTCCCGGATAATAAGATTGATTTACCATATTCCTGTTATGTGCATAAGTTCCATTTATTGTGTTTAATCAGACACTAAATGGTCTTGACTGGTTAATCACATTATTATTTACATAGTTAGAATTCTGAATATAGAATCAGGGTCAATGCTAATTATTCTCAATCTCTCACACTGCCGGACTTCGTTTATACGCTCACGCTAAGTGTCAGATCACCCCTCGTTTCTATGTTGTTTATTGGAACCAAAAATAACAAGAAATAATTGTGGGCGGGAGGGCGCGGTCAGATCCGGCGCTAATTTGCGATACTGCGCCTTTATATACATCCTAAATATGATAAAAGTGTAAAATAACGCCAAATAACGTAAAGTGCGATATCCGCCATAGAATACCACAGTAGCTTTAATAAACCGCCACCGTAAAATGCAATGCGACCATTAAGTAATGAGCGCTATTATGGCGGGGTTTTAAATCGTTTATCGTGGGTTTAAAATGACTCACGGGGTCGTATTATGTAGGATCGATATTTGTGTTTGTGCTGACATGGATCCTATACGATAGTTGCGGTATTTTTTAAACCCCAACGGTAATTTCCAGCCCAGCAAAAATGAAAGTTTGTGCTGAAAAAAATTAACCGATTCCGTGTCGCATTGACGGCAATCATAAAATAACGCCGAGATTGGAAAATGCCAATAGGTTTTTAATACCACAATGTACAGTAACACTGGTATTAACCATTATTGGTCTATTATAAATCAGTGAATACATTTGGGGCGTCCAAACTGTAACTCCCAGCATTCCTTGGTTGGAGGTCGGACATCCCTAAATCATTCCGGGGCTCATTCACTAATCCATTTGAGAACTGACCCCCTAAAATTCCTTCACTGACCGATCGGGAGATCTGTTGGTTAATGACACGGTCATTGGGGCAGCTATCATCTACAGAAGAGAATCTCAGGTTGATTTGTAGAAAAATTAAAGTAAAAGAAGGTAGAAGGCGTCATCGGTCAGATCCTCAGGTCCGTCTCCACTTTAATCACGTTACTAAACCTTGTTATTGGCCCTTTAGATTTCTTTTAGCCGTTCGGATCTGGGTTACATGAGAACGGGCTGAGAGGGCTTCTCGTGCTATGAAAAAATGTCATTGTGACTGGCATCTTGTCTTCCTCGGAGTAATTTCGCCGGGGATCGATAAATCGATAAAGGAGAGGGGGAAAGGGCCAAGGAGGGGGGGTGGAAGGAAACCAATGAGACGGATACAATGGAGAGGGCTGGGGATTATGTTTTTTATTCATCCCTGGAGCATCGTCTTTCCAAGCACAATGGCAGCAAATGATGCACTTGACTATATGTGTGTGTGTGTGTGTGTGTGTGTGTGAGTCGAACTTACTCCAAGAGAATAAGGACCCATAACTGGGGTGCCACACTAATGTCACAACCAAACAAAGACTTTCCTGTTTAAGTGACTTTTAACCATTCACTGCTGGTTCTAAGGGATTATAACCATGAATTGTGGATATGGTCTAATGCAAATGACAGCCATTCAATCTCTTCATCATGGGGACATTCTGATTGGTGGGAGGGGGGGTGGGATTTGTGTATTTCACCATTAACCTGTCAATAATTAATAAACTGATTTGACACCGCAATCTCCTCGCTTGTACATCTACACTCAATAGGCCAGTGTTATCTTGATCAGAGGGAGACATTTTAGCCCAATAAAAGCCAAAGGACTTACTGGTTGCAGGGGAATGGTCATTCAATGGATTGTTAGCTCTGAGCCAAACTCTCTCTCGTTATTGCTATAATCCAAATTCAACACGTTTAAAGAAAGTCATGGGCCCCGTTAGGGAAGGGACCACGGGGAGAGCGAAGGAAGTTGTAAAGTGGAAAGATGTCCATTGAAATTCCGATTCGTGGACGTGACACTTGTGTGGCTCATGTAAAAATCTGGTTACGTTATCTGGGCTGTGCTGGCAGCTTTGCCTTTAACTTATTAATGGTGCTTGTCAGATATATTAATCCCACTATAGTTTTCCTTTCTCACAATAATTAGACAGGACGGTCCAATGCGTCTGTTCCCCTTCCAAACCTGGAAACCTTATAGACCAAGGGCTCAGTTAACCTTCAGGGAAGGACGAATCAATGCTGTGCAGTGTTGGGTACAGTAAGTTATCAGGAATGATCAAAATGGTGATTACAGCACAGTGTGGATTCTCATTGGTCCAAGAAACCTCTTGTTAATAATACATCATTATTACACGTTACTTATCTTACCAATCAGAATGAAGACAATTTCAGACAGACATTTACTGTTACATTTCCTAACCACACCCACACAGACTTTTTAGGATCCAACTTTTTGGGAGGGTATTTAAACCTGCAATCCTCCAGTTATTTGAAAAACTACAATTCCAGCATTCACTGGTGTGCACCGCTATTGTACCAAACAAAACATCTCCAAGGCTGGGTTAATTGAAAAGCTTGGTTTTCATATTGTGTATGTTCTTGGTTGAAGTTTGCTTAGACAAATATGTAACAATAATATTATTTAATATCACCACGTTAAAATGTTGGAATTGAAAGTTACTGAACTTGGGAAATGGAATAATTATAAATAATATATTGTTTATTCATCATGGCAATTTTGTTCCAAACCATGTAATAAATAAGCTTACTCAGTCTAATTTGTCCTTACATTAAGTGATTGTATCTTCCAGTGTATATTTCTCCTTCTCCTGAACAAGGCGTTAAATTTAAAGCCCGCAGTCTTCCTTTACAATGAGCTCTGTGTCACATTTCTGACTGCAACCTGAGAGAAAATTATTTGGGAGAAATTTCAAACTTCATGCTTCAGTGACATCCCCTGAACCTCTCCTCCTCCCTGGACCCTGGGTTTGAGCATGATCAATGAAGACTTATGCTGGGAAAGACAGGCATCACACTGCACAGATACAATGTTTCTTTTTACAGTGATGCAGACAGAGGCTGGTGTACATGACTACAAGCCTAATGAAAGCAGGAAGTGTTTATGAAGTGCAGAAATTTGCCCTTTAATTGAATTAGGAAGATCTTGAAATAACATTTCGTTAATCTGTTTGACACTTTATTTGTGGTTTTATTTTAAGTTTTGCTTCTTTATTAATACAGAGAAATACAACACAAAAGACAATATCAATGAAATGTGTGTGTGGTAAAAAATGTTAAAAAAGACACTTGTTTGATAAATATACAGCAGTGTGTAAGTTGTTTGGTTGTGTCATATGATAATATTTGTCAATCAATTGTGGTTAGGGGGTGAGTTTATTACTTATATAATATTCCTTCCTTCTGTCCGAGGGTGTCATTATATAGATATATAGGACTTGGGAGTTGCATTTGTACTGTGGTAATATAAAACTTCTTAAAGTTGGTGAATTTTGTACAAAACGGTTTCCTTTTCGGAAAACTTTACATTACGTAGGTTCTGTATATGTCAAGAGGTGACCTTGAATATTACGTGCAGGTTACTAATGGGTCTATAAGGAGATTAATGGGGGTCAATTCCCCCACCCAATGGGATGTGATTTCCATGGCTCTATGATACATATTTAGTTCTACTTTACATGTCTCCATTCACATTATTGGCATTATCACTTACATAGATATATACTACAGGCGGTTATTATTGGATTAGTCCATTCTAACAGATAGAATACACCCCTGTGGGTACCGTGGAAATACAGTAATACTGCCTATTACATACTGAGAGCACAGTATACAGAAAGCCTTTGTTTGTCTTAATCCCATTAGAAAATCCTCTTCAACTCCACACTCAAGGGCCAGGTTATGTTAACTTTCAGGTAAAAATGTTTATTCGCTAATGGATTCTGCCTCCCAGCACAGATACATTGTAACCCTATGGGACCTTATGGCCTGGGCTATGACTTCAGCTGGTTGAGTTGGTTTGTCCAGTGTTACCTTGATCTAGATAAGTTACTTAAATCACTCACAGTGGCTTCTTCTTTATCACATTAGCAGAAAAAAGTCCATCTGACTATTTTCATGATACAATTGTGCTTTAATATACATTAACCTTAGTCTTTACACACATTTCAACCAAATGAGTGACTATTGATTGACAAACTGAATGGTAGACTGGTGGTCCCTTAAAGCCGTATTGCTAATATTTCATCAAGAATTTAGCGAGTGCAGTGTGGGAAATTACAGTCAGTAAACTAAACATGACTTCTGGCAAGATTGGTTATACGCTCTGTGATTGGGCTTGATCATTAGCTGTGACCAAATATCAGTGATGATGGCTGAGATTACTATTTCCTGTCCAATCAGATTCATTCTCCATATTTTCTTTCTTAAACTTTACTTCTGCTGAATGGATGGATCTTCTGCTGAATGGAATGGATCTTTGTGCTGAATGGGAATGGTAACCAACACTCCACATTACCGAACACAAACACAAGTGTCATTATCCAGCAATGTAACACACAGAGCGGGTGAATAATTGTAAAGGTTCTTTACAGCAGTTAACAAGAGGCATTAAGTGGTGGAAATAACCGTACAGTTTATATGCAAGGCCTGAACATAGAGTTTGTGTTTGGTGGCTTGAAAGGGAAAGTTTACCTACAAAATCAAGAAATTGAGTGGTTCTGTTGAGCGTGTTAGAAATAACGAAAATCCAAACCCAATGAAAATTAAAATTTTTGACCAGAATTTTCAACTTTTTTCTGAGTTTTTTTGACTTTCAAGGGGATTTTGAAATGTTCACCACAATTTTCCGAATTTCCATAATTCTACAGGTCACAGATGTGTCAAACCGGAATTTCCGAATGGAAACTACGTTCGCCCTTTGAACCGAAATGTATTTCTAATACCAACAGTCAAACCTTCTGGTCCGGTTTCATTAATATTAGTCAGTAATAGGGATGGACTAGATCTTGATCTCGATTTCGATTCCGACACGGATTCATGAATTCGTACGAACTTGGACTTTTTAGAACTCTCCGAACTATGACTTTCAGGGTTTCCGAACTCGCAGACATATTTTCAATAATAAGTATCGAAAATCTAATGTGGCAATCGCTAACCCTCAAATTGCACCCGGTAACCCACGAATGTGGCAATCGCTAACCTCAAATTCACGGTAACCCTCGAAAATTCAATAGGGAAGCCTGACAATTGTCTGATCCTGGGGAAAGTTACAGGGGTTATTCAATAAAAGTTCTTATCGCTTAAAATGGTTCTAATTTTGCCCCAACCAATCAGATGGTAGCTTTCAAATGTTAAATAATGATTATCTGATTGGTTGGGGCAAAATTAGCCACCATTTTAAACGATAAGAACTTTTATGATCTCTGTTAGTGTTTAAACAAGTTTTGGTGATGTGTTCATGTTCCCCAGACCATTTCCCAGGTCCCAGGTCATTTACAGTAAGTTACAATTGTTTATTTAACTGTATTGTATCAGAACCTTTCAATATTTTCCCCCATTGACTTTAATTGGTCCGTTTTTCAAACTATCCAAACTATAGAACTTTTACTGAAGTTCTAGATTGTGTAAAACGAACCAAACTTTAGGAAGAATCAGCCATCTCTAGTCCATTGTATCTAGTCATCTCTAGTCCATCTAGTCACTCTAGTCCATCTCTAGTCCTAGTCATCTAGTCCAGGTCAGTCATCTCTAGTCCTCTCTAGTCTCTAGTCCATCTCTAGTCATCTCAGTGTCCATCTCTAGTCCACTATCATCTAGTCATCTTAGTCCATCTCTAGGCCATCTCTAGGTCATCTTAGTCCATCTCTAGTCCATCTCTAGTCCATCTCTAGTGTCCATCTCAGTTCCATCTCTAGTCCACTAGTCATCTTAGTCCATCTCTAGTGTCCATCTCTAGTGTCCATCTCTAGTCCATCTCTAGTCCATCTCTAGTGTCCATCTCTAGTCCATCTCTAGTGTCCATCTCTAGTCCATCTAGTCATCTCTAGTCATCTCTAGTCCATCTCTAGTCCATCTCTAGTGTCCATCTCTAGTCCATCTCTAGTCCATCTAGTCATCTCTAGTCCATCTCTAGTCTCGTCATCTCTAGTCACATCTCTGTGTCCATCTCTAGTGCCATCTCTAGTCCATCTATCTCTAGTCCATCTCTAGTCCATTCTAGTCCATCATCTAGTAGTCCACTACTAGTCCATCTCTAGTCCATCATCTCTAGGTCCTATATATCATAGTGTCCATCTCTAGTGTCCATCTCTAGTGTCTCATATCTAGTCCATCTCTAGTGTCCATCTCGTCTTAGTCCATCTCTAGTCCATCTCTAGTCCATCTATAGGGTCCATCTCTAGTCCATCTCTAGTCCATCTCTAGTCCATCTGTCCATCTGTCAATCTCAGTGTTTCCATCTCTAGTCATCTCTAGTCCATCTTAGTGTCCATCTCTAGGGCCATCTCTAGTCCATCTCTAGTGTCCATCGCTAGTCCATAAGTCATCTCTAGTCCATGTCTAGTCATCTCAGTCCATCTAGTCATCTCTGTCCATCTCTAGTGTCCATCTCTAGTATCCATCTCTCTAGTGTCCATCTCTAGTCACATCTCTAGTCCATCTCTAGTCATCTAGCTCTATCTCGGTAGTCCATCTCTAGTCCATCTCATGTCATCTCTAGTCCTACTGTCTCTATAGTCCATCTCTAGTCCATCTCTAGTCAATCTCTAGGTCCATCTCTAGTCCATCTCTAGGTCCATTCTAGTCATCTTTAGTCCATCTCTAGTGTCCAATCTCTAGTCCATCTCTAGTCCATCTCTAGTGTCCATCTATACATCAATAGTTCAATCTAGTCAATCTCTAGTCCATCTATAGTGTCCATCTCTAGTCCATCTCTAGTGCTCAGTATCTCTAGTCTTCTCATCCACCATCTAGTCATCTCTAGTCATCTCTAGTCCATCTCTAGTCCATCTAGTCATCTCTAGTCCATCTCTAGTCCATCTAGTCATCTCTAGTCCATCTCTAGTCCATCTCTAGTGTCCATCTCTAGTCCATCTCTAGTCCACCTCTAGTGTCCATCTCTAGTTCAATATCTAGTCCATCTAGTTCCATCTCTAGTCCATCTCTAGTCCATCTCTAGTCCATCTCTGTCCATCTCTAGTGTCCATCTCTAGTTGTCAATCTTAGTCCATCTATAGTCCATCTCTAGTGTCCATCTCTAGTGTCCATCTCTAGTCCATCTCTAGGTCCATCTCAGTCAATCTAGTCCATCTCTAGGGTCCATCTCTAGTGTCCATCTCTAGTCCATCTTAGTGCCATCTCTAGTGTCCATCTCTAGTCACTCTAGTACCACCTCTCTAGTCATCTCTAGGTCCATCTCCTCGTATTCTAGTCCATCTATCATCTTTAGTCCTCTCTAGGTCCTCTCTAGTCCATCTATGTCCATCTCTAGTGTCCTATTCTAATCCATCTCTAGTCCATCTAGTCAATCTCTAGTCCATTCTATCGTCATCTCATAGTCCATCTCTAGGTCAATCTCTAGTCCATCTCTAGTCCATCTCTAGTCATCTCTGTCCATCTCTAGTCCATCTAGTCATCTCTAGTCCATCTCTAGTCAATCTAGTCATCTAGTCATCTCTAGTCCATCTCTAGGTCCATTTCTAGTCCATCTCTAGTCCATCTCTAGTGTCCATCTCTAGTCCATCTCTAGTGTCATCTCTAGTGTCCATCTCTAGTCCATCTAGCCATCTCTAGTGTCCATCTCTAGTCCATCTCTAGTCCATCTCTAGGTCCATCTCTAGTGTCCATTCTATGTCCATACTCCTAGTCCATCTAATTAGTCATCTCTAGTGTCCATCTCTAGGTCCATCTCTAGTCCATCCTCAGTAGTCCATCTCTAGTGTCCATCTCTAGTCCACATCATCTAGTCCATCTCTAGTGTCATCTCTAGTGTCCATCTCTATTGTCCATCTCTAGTGTCCATCTCTAGTCATCCATGTCTCTAGTATCCATCTCTAGTCCATCTCCGTATTTTTAGTGTCCATCTCTCGTGTCCATCTCTAGTCCATCTCTAGTGTCCATCTCTAGTCCATCTCTAGTGGTCCATCATCTAGTGTCCATCTCTAGTCCATCTCTGGTCCATCTTTAGTCATCTCTAGGTCCATCTATAGGTCAATCTCTAGTCCATCTTTAGTCCATCTCTAGTGTCCATCTCTAGTGTCCCATCTCTAGTCCATCTCTAGTCAGTAACTACCTGGCACTATCTTTGAGCCTAAAGTAGATTTCCAAAACGCTGAACTTTTTGCTTTTTTTACACATTTTTCTAGCCCTGTCATTGCGTCATTTCCGCATTTGGGATCGGACTCGGGACACGTTTTACAGAAACTTGTTTCCATTTTTTTTGCCATTTGTTTTAAAGCTGTCCTTAAAACAAACATGTTTTATGTGATTTTCCCATCCGTAATATCATAGGGCCGGAACGCCGACGTAGCGAGGAACATTTCAATTTATCAAGAGACTCATTTATTTCCTATTAGACCAAGTATAATATCGAATGGGTCGATGACGGGTCAGCGGCTTTCCATTAGTAATATCGCCAATGCCTGTATAATTTGCTCTGTAAAAATAATAAATAAAACTCGTAATGGCCGATCTTAGCACATAACAGCTGATTTCTATTTATTACGCTAAAAATGTCACCGTCCTCCGCGACGGCCCCTCCCTGCACTATGGGTAATTTTATGCATAAACAAAATGGTAAATTTGTTGTTCCATCCATATGCATAAGCATTATTGGTTCCCCGGGCAGCGCTGCGAACATGCAAATCCCTCTCTCCCAGGGCCCGGGAGGGTTATTTTAGCCCCTGAGAAGTGAACACAAAGACACCAGAACATGAACCATTAAAAAGACCCTGTATCCAACGGGGGGGGGGGGAACAAAAAACATTTAATCTTAAATCCTCAGGGCTATTTCTACAGAATTATTCTCACATGACGGTGATTTGCTGAGGATTATGGGAGATGTTGGTTATTAGAGCAGCATTATTATTATTAGCGTTCTTCAGCAGAAACTCTAAACTTTTCTTTAAATCCAAGCATCTAAGAATTCTGGGATTGTGTTCTACAGTAAATCCTGGGTGGCTTCGTACAACAAAGTCCGGAGGGGCCTTAGAACCATTCCCCGGACGGACCCCCTCCCCCCCCCAGCGGTTCCACCATTTGTACACTTCCCATTGATATTTCATTGTATTCATATGAATGGGGTTGCCATATTGCTTCAACGCTAGAAAACCTTAAAAGAGAAAAAACATCATTCATAATGCTGACCCTTGCGAACCCATTTTACAAGTTCCCAAATCCCTGAATCCTTGTGGAGAGGCTAAAAATGTGTGGAGGATTAATGGCGGTGATAAGGGGCCCTGTGCGGTTCAGGGAGGATCATGGGTCGGGATTTTTTTTCAGAGATTTTTTTGCACTAGAATGTCGATCGGACAATGAAAAACTTAAACAAAATAAAAGTTACGGTATATTTCCCATTGGTTTGACTCCCGTTATCGATGACAAAAATGGCGCTCGTGGCAGTTCGAATATCTGGTTCAAACCCACATGGATAAATAGTTTGCGTGAATAATAAAAAGATTAAAAAGAAATGTTTTGCCTTTTCTAAGCAATAGAGACAGGACCGTGTGAAGGGACATAAAAGCAAAAAATGCAAATTTATGTTAAAACAAAACTGTCTTCCCCCTCCCCCACTTCATGAAATCTGCACCAGAGTGTTCTAGACCAGCCCACCCCTACTCTCCCCATGTAACATCGATATCAGTGTGTTTAGTCCCACCCTAAACTCTCCCGTGTAATCTGAATGCTTGTTCAGTTCCACCCTCTGGTAGGACAGAGAGAGGCACATCAGCTCCAATAACCATTTATGATTGGTTACTAGGATCATTCAGAGACCTTTGCATTTCTGAATGGTGGGATCTAGGACACGTGTACACGTGGTTATTATATACTTGTGAGTATTACAATACTACATAGAGAAGTCAGTCATGAATGAGTTAACAGGAGGTCACAGAAAGGCCCCAGGAATAACTCCAGGCTGCGGAATGTGGCACATTTTATTGTTAAAGTGAAGGGTCTCCAAATCATTTCCCAATGTCAGCCTAGTATACCACTCAGTTTATTTAAATTGTGTCACTTTTCAAAATTCTAAAAAGGTCAGATTGAGCGAATGGTCCAGAATTTAAGCAGGTCAAGTAAATGGTGATTGTGTAAATTATTAAAATGTACCTGTGGCTCCAATCATGTCACATTACAGCACAGTGTGATTGTGTTACAAGTACATGGTGTGTACGATATATCCATTACAGTGTGATTGTGTTACTGTAAATGGTTGTGTACAGTTATCATACAGTGTGATTGTGTACAGTACATGGTGTGTACAATAATCCATACAGTGTGATGGTGTTTACTGTACAGGGTGTTTACAGTATATCCATACAGTGTGATTGTGCTACAGTACATGGGGTGTACAGATATCATACAGTGTGATTGTGTTACAGTACACGGGGTGTACAGTATCATCATACAGGTGATTGTGTTAACAGTACACGGGGTGTACAGTATATCATTACAGTTTGTGATTGTTTACAGTACATGGTGCTCGTGAACAATATATCCCTACAGTGTGATGTATTACAGACATGGTGTGTACAGTATATCCATACAGTGTGATTGTGTTACAGTACATGGTGGTACAATATATCCATACAGTGTGATGTATACAGTTCATGGTTGTGTACAATATATCCATACAGTGTGATTGTTGTACTGTACATGGTGTGGTAATGTGTCAATATATCCTACAGTGTGATTGTATTTACAGTACATGGTGTGTACAATATATCCATACAGTGTGATTGTGTTACGTACATGGGTGTACAGTATATCCATACAGTGTGATTGTGTTCAGTACATGGTGTGTAACAATATATCCATACGTTGTGATTGTGTTACTGTACATGGTGGTGTACTACTATTATTCATACAGTGTGATTGTGTACAGTAACATGGGTGTACAATAATATCCATACGTGTGAGTGTTTGTTAAAGTACATGGTGTGAACAATAATCCATACAGTGTGATTGGATTACAGTACATGGGTGTACAATAATCCATACAGTGTTATTTGTGTTACGTACATGGTGTGTACAGTAGATCCATACAGGTGATTGTGTTACAGTACATGGGTGTACTGATATCCATACAGTGTGATTGTGTTACTGTACATGGTGTGTACAGTATATCCATACAGTGTGATGTGTTACAGGACATGGTGTGTACAATATATCCATACAGTGTGATTGTGTTACGGTACATGGTGTGTACAAGTATATCCATACAGTGTGATGTGGTACAGTACATGGTGTGTACAATATTATCCATACAGTGTGATGTGTTACAGTACATGGGTGAACAATATATCCATACAGTTGGATGTATACGTACTGGTGTGTAAGTATACCATACAGTGTGATTGTGTTACAGTACATGGTGTGTACAATAATCTCATACAGTGTGATGTGTTACAGTACATGGTGTGTACAGGTATATCCATACAGTGTGATTGTGTTACAGTACATGTGGTGTAAAATATATCCATACAGTGTGATTGTGTTACAGTACATGGTGTGAACAATCTATCCCATACAGTGTGGATTGTTACAGTCATGGTATGTGTACAGTATATCCATATGTGTGTATTGTGTTTACAGTACATGGTGTGTACAATATATCCATACAGTGTGATTGTGTTACAAAGTACATGGTGTGCACAATATAGCATACAAGGTGTCGATGTGGTTAACAGTACATGGATGTGTACAGTATATCATTACAGTGTGTGATTGTTGACATACATGGTGTGTACAATATCCATACAGTGTGATTGTGTTACTGTACATGTGTGTAACACAATCACACTGTATGGATATATTGTACACACCATGTACTGTAATACAATCACACTGTATGGATATATTGTACACACCATGTACAGTAACACAATCACACTGTATGGATATATTGTACACACCATGTACTGTAATACAATCACACTGTATGGATATATTGTACACACCATGTACTGTAACACAATCACACTGTATGGATATACTGTACACACCATGTACTGTAATACAATCACACTGTA
>CM033471.1:6702618-6816373 GCA_019447015.1 Hymenochirus boettgeri | reverse complement strand
CACAATCACACTGTATGGATATACTGTACACACCATGTACAGTAACACAATCACACTGTATGGATATATTGTTCACACCATGTACTGTAACACAATCACACTGTATGATATACTGTACACCCCGTGTACTGTAACACAATCACACTGTATGATATACTGTACACCCCGTGTACTGTAACACAATCACACTGTATGATATACTGTACACCCCATGTACTGTAGCACAATCACACTGTATGGATATACTGTACACACCAATCACCTGTTATGATATCTGTACACTCCCATGTACTGTAGCACATCAAGCCCACGGTATGATATACGAGCACACCATGACCTTGATCAAATCACACTGTATGGATATACTGTACACACATGTACAGTAACACCAAGTCACACTGTATGGTATATTTGTAACACACCATGTACTGTACACACAATCCACACACTGTATGATATACGTACACACCATGTACTGTAACCACACAGCCCTGTATGCTATATTGTGGTTCACACACAAATGTACTTTTACACACAATCACACTGTATGATATACTTGTACACACCATGTAACTGTAACACAATCACACACTATGGATGATAGACTGTACACAACCATGTACTGTATACATCCACACTGTATGATAATTGTTCACATCCATGTACTGTAACACAATCACACTGTATGGATATATTTACACCACATGCACTGTAATAACACATCACACTGTATGGATATACTGTACACACCATGTACTGTCACACACTATAAATTGCACACATGTAATGTAGATATGTTGTACACACCATGTACTGTAACACAATCACACTGTGGTAATTACCCCAGGTACGTATACATCCAACTGTATGGATATATGTCACACCATGTACTGTAACACAATCACACTGTATGGATCTATTGTACACACCATGTACTGTAACACAATGACACTGTATGGATATACTTGTAGCACACCATGTACAGTAACACATCACACTGTATGGATATATTGTACACACCATGTACGTAACACATCCACTGTATGGATATACTGTACACACCATGTACAGTAACACAATCACACTGTATGGGATATCGTACACCCCATGTACTGTAACACAATCACACTGTATGGATATACTGTACACACCATGTACGTAACACAAATAACACTGTATGGATCTATTGTACACGCCATAGTACCTGTAATAATCACACTGTATGGATTATTGTTCACGACCATGTACTTATAACAAATCACTGCCACACGTATGCATATTTTGTACACCCATTTACTGTACACAATCACACTGTAGATATAGTACACCACCATGTACAGTAACACAATCACAACTGTATGGATATATTGTTACACACCATGTACTGAACACAATCACACTGTATGGATATACTGTACACCCATGTACGTAACACAATCACACTGTATGGATATATTGTACACACCATGTACTGTAAATACAATCACACTGTAGGATATATTGACACATTACCACACCATGTACAGTACAACAATCACACTGTATGGATATATTGTACACAACCATGAACTGTATACATCACACTGTATGGATATATTGTACCACCATGTACTGTAACACAATCACACTGTATGGATTACTGTACACACCATGTCTGTAATACATCACACTGTAGGGATATATTGTTCACCACCACCATGTACTGTAAACAATCACAAACTGTACTGATATACTGTACACCCCGTGTACTGTAACACAATCACCTGTATGATGATACTGTACACCCCGTGTACTGTAACACAATCACACTGTATGATATCTGTACACCCCATGTACTGTAGCACAATCACACTGTATGGATATACTGTAAACACCCTGTACAGTAAACACCATCACACTGTATGGATTATTGTACACACCATGTACTGTACACAATCACACTGTATGCATAACTGTACACAACCATTTACAGTAACACAATCACACTGTAATGGATATACGTACACACCATGTACTTGTAACACAATCACACTGTGCTGTAATGTGACATGATTGGAGCCACAGGTACATTTTAATAATTTACACAATCACCATTTACTTGACCTGCTTAAATTCTGGACCATTCGCTCAATCTGACCTTTTTAGAATTTTGAAAAGTGACACAATTTAAATAAACTGAGTGGTATACTAGGCTGACATTGGGAAATGATTTGGAGACCCTTCACTTTAACAATAAAATGTGCCACATTCCGCAGCCTGGAGTTATTCCTGGGGCCTTTCTGTGACCTCCTGTTAACTCATTCATGACTGACTTCTCTATGTAGTATTGTAATACTCACAAGTATATAATAACCACGTGTACACGTGTCCTAGATCCCACCATTCAGAAATGCAAAGGTCTCTGAATGATCCTAGTAACCAATCATAAATGGTTATTGGAGCTGATGTGCCTCTCTCTGTCCTACCAGAGGGTGGAACTGAACAAGCATTCAGATTACACGGGAGAGTTTAGGGTGGGACTAAACACACTGATATCGATGTTACATGGGGAGAGTAGGGGTGGGCTGGTCTAGAACACTCTGGTGCAGATTTCATGAAGTGGGGGAGGGGGAAGACAGTTTTGTTTTAACATAAATTTGCATTTTTTGCTTTTATGTCCCTTCACACGGTCCTGTCTCTATTGCTTAGAAAAGGCAAAACATTTCTTTTTAATCTTTTTATTATTCACGCAAACTATTTATCCATGTGGGTTTGAACCAGATATTCGAACTGCCACGAGCGCCATTTTTGTCATCGATAACGGGAGTCAAACCAATGGGAAATATACCGTAACTTTTATTTTGTTTAAGTTTTTCATTGTCCGATCGACATTCTAGTGCAAAAAAATCTCTGAAAAAAAATCCCGACCCATGATCCTCCCTGACCGCACAGGGCCCCTTATCACCGCCATTAATCCTCCACACATTTTTAGCCTCTCCACAAGGATTCAGGGATTTGGGAACTTGTAAAATGGGTTCGCAAGGGTCAGCATTATGAATGATGTTTTTTCTACTTTTAAGGTTTTCTAGCGTTGAAGCAATATGGCAACCCCATTCATATGAATACAATGAAATATCAATGGGAAGTGTACAAATGGTGGAACCGCTGGGGGGGGGAGGGGGTCCGTCCGGGGAATGGTTCTAAGGCCCCTCCGGACTTTGTTGTACGAAGCCACCCAGGATTTACTGTAGAACACAATCCCAGAATTCTTAGATGCTTGGATTTAAAGAAAAGTTTAGAGTTTCTGCTGAAGAACGCTAATAATAATAATGCTGCTCTAATAACCAACATCTCCCATAATCCTCAGCAAATCACCGTCATGTGAGAATAATTCTGTAGAAATAGCCCTGAGGATTTAAGATTAAATGTTTTTTGTTCCCCCCCCCCCCGTTGGATACAGGGTCTTTTTAATGGTTCATGTTCTGGTGTCTTTGTGTTCACTTCTCAGGGGCTAAAATAACCCTCCCGGGCCCTGGGAGAGAGGGATTTGCATGTTCGCAGCGCTGCCCGGGGAACCAATAATGCTTATGCATATGGATGGAACAACAAATTTACCATTTTGTTTATGCATAAAATTACCCATAGTGGCAGGGAGGGGCCGTCGCGGAGGACGGTGACATTTTTAGCGTAATAAATAGAAATCAGCTGTTATGTGCTAAGATCGGCCCATTACGAGTTTTATTTATTATTTTTACAGAGCAAATTATACAGGCATTGGCGATATTACTAATGGAAAGCCGCTGACCCGTCATCGACCCATTCGATATTATACTTGGTCTAATAGGAAATAAATGAGTCTCTTGATAAATTGAAATGTTCCTCGCTACGTCGGCGTTCCGGCCCTATGATATTACGGATGGGAAAATCACATAAAACATGTTTGTTTTAAGGACAGCTTTAAAACAAATGGCAAAAAAAATGGAAACAAGTTTCTGTAAAACGTGTCCCGAGTCCGATCCCAAATGCGGAAATGACGCAATGACAGGGCTAGAAAAATGTGTAAAAAAAGCAAAAAGTTCAGCGTTTTGGAAATCTACTTTAGGCTCAAAGATAGTGCCAGGTAGTTACTGACTAGAGATGGACTAGAGATGGGACACTAGAGATGGACACTAGAGATGGACTAAAGATGGACTAGAGATTGACCTATAGATGGACCTAGAGATGACTAAAGATGGACAGAGATGGACTAGAGATGGACATAGATGATGGACCACTAGAGATGGACTAGAGATGGACACTAGAGATGGACTAGAGATGGACACGAGAGATGGACACTAAAAAATGGAGATGGACTAGAGATGGATACTAGAGACTGGATACTAGAGATGGACACTAGAGATGGACAATAGAGATGGACACTAGAGATGACACTAGAGATGGACTAGATGATATGGACTAGAGATGGACACTAGAGATGGACTACTGAGGATGGACTAGAGATGGACCTAGAGATGGACACTAGAGATGACTAATTAGATGGACTAGGAGTATGGACATAGAATGGACACTAGAGATGGACCTAGAGATGGACTAGAGATGGACTAGAGATGGACACTAGAGATGGCTAGATGGACTAGAGATGGACACTAGAGATGACACTAGAGAATGGACTAGAGATGGACACTATAGTGGACTAGAGATGGACTAGAAATGGACCTAGAGATGGACTAGAGATGACTAGATGACTAGATTGACTAGAGATGGACTAGAGATGACTAGATGGACTAGAGATGGACACTAGAGATGACTAGAGATGGACTAGAGATGGACTAGAGATTGACCTAGAGATGGACTATGAGATGACATAGAATGGACTAGAGATTACTAGATGGACTAGAGATGGATTAGAATAGGACACTAGAGATGGACATAGATGGACTAGAGAGGACCTAGAGAGGACTAAAGATGATAGATGGACTAGAATACGAGGAGATGGACCTAGAGATGACTAGAGAGGTGGTACTAGAGTGACTAGAGATGGACACTAGAGATGGCACTATAGATGGACTAGAGATGGACACTAGAGATGGACCCTAGAGATGGACTAGATTGACTGAGATGGACCTAGAGATGGACTAGAGATGGACACTAGAGATGGACACTAGAGATGGACTATAGATGGACTAAGATTGACAACTAGAGATGGACACTAGAGATGGACAGAGATGGACTAGAGATGGACTAGAGATGGACTAGAGATGGAACTAGATGGACTAGATATTGAACTAGAGATGGACACTAGAGTGGACTAGAGATGGACTCTAGGATGACACTAGAGATGGACTAGAGATGGACTAGAGATGACTAGATGGACTAGAGATGGACTAGAGATGAACTAGATGGACTAGAGATGGACTAGAATGACTAGGATGACTAGAGTATGGATGAGAGGACTAGAGATACTCGAGCACTAGAGATGGACTAGAGATGGACACTATAGATGGACTAGAGATTGACTAGATTGAACTATTGATCTATAGATGGACACTAGAGATGGACTAGAGATGGACTAAGATGATTGGACACTAGAGATGGACTAAAGATGACTAGAATGGACCTAGAGATGGACTAGAGATGGACCTAGAGATTGACTAGAGATGGACTAGAGATGGACTATAGAGACAGTAGGACTAGAGATGACATGAGATGGACTAGAGATGGACTACCGAGATAGAGCTAGATGACTAGAGATGGACTAGAGATGTGACTAGAGATGGACACTAGAGAGATGGATACTAGAGATGGACACTAGAGATGGACAGAGATGACTAGATGGACTGAGATGACTAGACATGGACTAGAGATGACTTATGGACTAGCGATGGACACTAGAGATGGACTAGAGATGGCCCTAGAGATGGACACTAAGATGGACTAGAGATGAACTAGAGATGGAAACACTGAGATTGACGATGGACCGATGGACTAGAGATGGACTAGAGATGGACTAGAGATGGACCTCTATAGATGGACTAGAGATGGACTAGAGATGGACTAGAGATGGACACTAGAGATGGACTAGAGATGAACACTAGAGATGGACACTAGAGATGGACACTATGATAATAAGGACCTAGAGATGATGGACTAGAGATGGACTAGTAGTGGACTACTAGATGATGGACTAGAATGGACTAGAGATGGACTAGAGACAGATGGACTAGAGATGGCACTAGAGATGGACACAGAGATGTGACTAGAGATGACGAGACTAGAGATGGACTAGAGATGAACTAGATGGACTAAGATGTACTAGAGATGGACACTAGAGATGGACTAGAGATGGAACTAGAGATGACTAGAGATGGACTAGATGAGACTAGAGATGGACACTAGAGATGGACTAGAGCTGGACTAGAGATGGACTAAGAGATGCGACAGAGGGACTAGAGATGGACACTAGAGATGGACACTAGAGATGGACTAAGATGACTAGTGGACTAGAGATGGAACTGAGATGGACACTAGAGATGGACTAGAGATGGACTAGAGATGGACTAAGATGACCTAGAGATGGCCTAGAGATGGACTAAGATGACTAGATGATAGTGGACTAGAGATGGACACTGAGATGACTAGAGATGGACTAGAGACTAGAGAGGACTAGAGATGACTGACCTGGACTAGATGACTAGGACTAGAGATGGACTAGAGTGACTAGATGGACTAGAGATGACTAGATACAATGGACTAGAGATGGCTGATTCTTCCTAAAGTTTGGTTCGTTTTACACAATCTAGAACTTCAGTAAAAGTTCTATAGTTTGGATAGTTTGAAAAACGGACCAATTAAAGTCAATGGGGGAAAATATTGAAAGGTTCTGATACAATACAGTTAAATAAACAATTGTAACTTACTGTAAATGACCTGGGACCTGGGAAATGGTCTGGGGAACATGAACACATCACCAAAACTTGTTTAAACACTAACAGAGATCATAAAAGTTCTTATCGTTTAAAATGGTGCTAATTTTGCCCCAACCAATCAGATAATCATTATTTAACATTTGAAAGCTACCATCTGATTGGTTGGGGCAAAATTAGAACCATTTTAAGCGATAAGAACTTTTATTGAATAACCCCTGTAACTTTCCCCAGGATCAGACAATTGTCAGGCTTCCCTTTGAATTTTCGAGGGTTACCGTGAATTTGAGGTTAGCGATTGCCACATTCGTGGGTTACCGGGTGCAATTTGAGGGTTAGCGATTGCCACATTATATTTTCGATACTTATTATTGAAAATATGTCTGCGAGTTCGGAAACCCTGAAAGTCATAGTTCGGAGAGTTCTAAAAAGTCCAAGTTCGTACGAATTCATGAATCCGTGTCGGAATCGAAATCGAGATCAAGATCTAGTCCATCCCTATTACTGACTAATATTAATGAAACCGGACCAGAAGGTTTGACTGTTGGTATTAGAAATACATTTCGGTTCAAAGGGCGAACGTAGTTTCCATTCGGAAATTCCGGTTTGACACATCTGTGACCTGTAGAATTATGGAAATTCGGAAAATTGTGGTGAACATTTCAAAATCCCCTTGAAAGTCAAAAAAACTCAGAAAAAAGTTGAAAATTCTGGTCAAAAATTTTAATTTTCATTGGGTTTGGATTTTCGTTATTTCTAACACGCTCAACAGAACCACTCAATTTCTTGATTTTGTAGGTAAACTTTCCCTTTCAAGCCACCAAACACAAACTCTATGTTCAGGCCTTGCATATAAACTGTACGGTTATTTCCACCACTTAATGCCTCTTGTTAACTGCTGTAAAGAACCTTTACAATTATTCACCCGCTCTGTGTGTTACATTGCTGGATAATGACACTTGTGTTTGTGTTCGGTAATGTGGAGTGTTGGTTACCATTCCCATTCAGCACAAAGATCCATTCCATTCAGCAGAAGATCCATCCATTCAGCAGAAGTAAAGTTTAAGAAAGAAAATATGGAGAATGAATCTGATTGGACAGGAAATAGTAATCTCAGCCATCATCACTGATATTTGGTCACAGCTAATGATCAAGCCCAATCACAGAGCGTATAACCAATCTTGCCAGAAGTCATGTTTAGTTTACTGACTGTAATTTCCCACACTGCACTCGTAAATTCTTGATGAAATATTAGCAATACGGCTTTAAGGGACCACCAGTCTACCATTCAGTTTGTCAATCAATAGTCACTCATTTGGTTGAAATGTGTGTAAAGACTAAGGTTAATGTATATTAAAGCACAATTGTATCATGAAAATAGTCAGATGGACTTTTTTCTGCTAATGTGATAAAGAAGAAGCCACTGTGAGTGATTTAAGTAACTTATCTAGATCAAGGTAACACTGGACAAACCAACTCAACCAGCTGAAGTCATAGCCCAGGCCATAAGGTCCCATAGGGTTACAATGTATCTGTGCTGGGAGGCAGAATCCATTAGCGAATAAACATTTTTACCTGAAAGTGAACATAACCTGGCCCTTGAGTGTGGAGTTGAAGAGGATTTTCTAATGGGATTAAGACAAACAAAGGCTTTCTGTATACTGTGCTCTCAGTATGTAATAGGCAGTATTACTGTATTTCCACGGTACCCACAGGGGTGTATTCTATCTGTTAGAATGGACTAATCCAATAATAACCGCCTGTAGTATATATCTATGTAAGTGATAATGCCAATAATGTGAATGGAGACATGTAAAGTAGAACTAAATATGTATCATAGAGCCATGGAAATCACATCCCATTGGGTGGGGGAATTGACCCCCATTAATCTCCTTATAGACCCATTAGTAACCTGCACGTAATATTCAAGGTCACCTCTTGACATATACAGAACCTACGTAATGTAAAGTTTTCCGAAAAGGAAACCGTTTTGTACAAAATTCACCAACTTTAAGAAGTTTTATATTACCACAGTACAAATGCAACTCCCAAGTCCTATATATCTATATAATGACACCCTCGGACAGAAGGAAGGAATATTATATAAGTAATAAACTCACCCCCTAACCACAATTGATTGACAAATATTATCATATGACACAACCAAACAACTTACACACTGCTGTATATTTATCAAACAAGTGTCTTTTTTAACATTTTTTACCACACACACATTTCATTGATATTGTCTTTTGTGTTGTATTTCTCTGTATTAATAAAGAAGCAAAATTAAAATAAAACCACAAATAAAGTGTCAAACAGATTAACGAAATGTTATTTCAAGATCTTCCTAATTCAATTAAAGGGCAAATTTCTGCACTTCATAAACACTTCCTGCTTTCATTAGGCTTGTAGTCATGTACACCAGCCTCTGTCTGCATCACTGTAAAAAGAAACATTGTATCTGTGCAGTGTGATGCCTGTCTTTCCCAGCATGAAGTCTTCATTGACATGCTCAAACCCAGGGTCCAGGGAGGAGGAGAGGTTCAGGGGATGTCACTGAAGCATGAAGTTTGAAATTTCTCCCAAATAATTTTCTCTCAGGTTGCAGTCAGAAATGTGACACAGAGCTCATTGTAAAGGAAGACTGCGGGCTTTAAATTTAACGCCTTGTTCAGGAGAAGGAGAAATATACACTGGAAGATACAATCACTTAATGTAAGGACAAATTAGACTGAGTAAGCTTATTTATTACATGGTTTGGAACAAAATTGCCATGATGAATAAACAATATATTATTTATAATTATTCCATTTCCCAAGTTCAGTAACTTTCAATTCCAACATTTTAACGTGGTGATATTAAATAATATTATTGTTACATATTTGTCTAAGCAAACTTCAACCAAGAACATACACAATATGAAAACCAAGCTTTTCAATTAACCCAGCCTTGGAGATGTTTTGTTTGGTACAATAGCGGTGCACACCAGTGAATGCTGGAATTGTAGTTTTTCAAATAACTGGAGGATTGCAGGTTTAAATACCCTCCCAAAAAGTTGGATCCTAAAAAGTCTGTGTGGGTGTGGTTAGGAAATGTAACAGTAAATGTCTGTCTGAAATTGTCTTCATTCTGATTGGTAAGATAAGTAACGTGTAATAATGATGTATTATTAACAAGAGGTTTCTTGGACCAATGAGAATCCACACTGTGCTGTAATCACCATTTTGATCATTCCTGATAACTTACTGTACCCAACACTGCACAGCATTGATTCGTCCTTCCCTGAAGGTTAACTGAGCCCTTGGTCTATAACGGTTTCCAGGTTTGGAAGGGGAACAGACGCATTGGACCGTCCTGTCTAATTATTGTGAGAAAGGAAAACTATAGTGGGATTAATATATCTGACAAGCACCATTAATAAGTTAAAGGCAAAGCTGCCAGCACAGCCCAGATAACGTAACCAGATTTTTACATGAGCCACACAAGTGTCACGTCCACGAATCGGAATTTCAATGGACATCTTTCCACTTTACAACTTCCTTCGCTCTCCCCGTGGTCCCTTCCCTAACGGGGCCCATGACTTTCTTTAAACGTGTTGAATTTGGATTATAGCAATAACGAGAGAGAGTTTGGCTCAGAGCTAACAATCCATTGAATGACCATTCCCCTGCAACCAGTAAGTCCTTTGGCTTTTATTGGGCTAAAATGTCTCCCTCTGATCAAGATAACACTGGCCTATTGAGTGTAGATGTACAAAGCGAGGAGATTGCGGTGTCAAATCAGTTTATTAATTATTGACAGGTTAATGGTGAAATACACAAATCCCACCCCCCCTCCCACCAATCAGAATGTCCCCATGATGAAGAGATTGAATGGCTGTCATTTGCATTAGACCATATCCACAATTCATGGTTATAATTCCCTTAGAACCAGCAGTGAATGGTTAAAAGTCACTTAAACAGGAAAGTCTTTGTTTGGTTGTGACATTAGTGTGGCACCCCAGTTATGGGTCCTTATTCTCTTGGAGTAAGTTCGACTCACACACACACACACACACACACACACATATAGTCAAGTGCATCATTTGCTGCCATTGTGCTTGGAAAGACGATGCTCCAGGGATGAATAAAAAACATAATCCCCAGCCCTCTCCATTGTACCGTCTCATTGGTTTCCTTCCACCCCCCCTCCTTGGCCCTTTCCCCCTCTCCTTTATCGATTTATCGATCCCCGGCGAAATTACTCCGAGGAAGACAAGATGCCAGTCACAATGACATTTTTTCATAGCACGAGAAGCCCTCTCAGCCCGTTCTCATGTAACCCAGATCCGAACGGCTAAAAGAAATCTAAAGGGCCAATAACAAGGTTTAGTAACGTGATTAAAGTGGAGACGGACCTGAGGATCTGACCGATGACGCCTTCTACCTTCTTTTACTTTAATTTTTCTACAAATCAACCTGAGATTCTCTTCTGTAGATGATAGCTGCCCCAATGACCGTGTCATTAACCAACAGATCTCCGATCGGTCAGTGAAGGAATTTTAGGGGGTCAGTTCTCAAATGGATTAGTGAATGAGCCCCGGAATGATTTAGGGATGTCCGACCTCCAACCAAGGAATGCTGGGAGTTACAGTTTGGACGCCCCAAATGTATTCACTGATTTATAATAGACCAATAATGGTTAATACCAGTGTTACTGTACATTGTGGTATTAAAAACCTATTGGCATTTTCCAATCTCGGCGTTATTTTATGATTGCCGTCAATGCGACACGGAATCGGTTAATTTTTTTCAGCACAAACTTTCATTTTTGCTGGGCTGGAAATTACCGTTGGGGTTTAAAAAATACCGCAACTATCGTATAGGATCCATGTCAGCACAAACACAAATATCGATCCTACATAATACGACCCCGTGAGTCATTTTAAACCCACGATAAACGATTTAATCAACCCCGCCATAATAGCGCTCATTACTTAATGGTCGCATTGCATTTTACGGTGGCGGTTTATTAAAGCTACTGTGGTATTCTATGGCGGATATCGCACTTTACGTTATTTGGCGTTATTTTACACTTTTATCATATTTAGGATGTATATAAAGGCGCAGTATCGCAAATTAGCGCCGGATCTGACCGCGCCCTCCCGCCCACAATTATTTCTTGTGATTTTTGGTTCCAATAAACAACATAGAAACGAGGGGTGATCTGACACTTAGCGTGAGCGTATAAACGAAGTCCGGCAGTGTGAGAGATTGAGAATAATTAGCATTGACCCTGATTCTATATTCAGAATTCTAACTATGTAAATAATAATGTGATTAACCAGTCAAGACCATTTAGTGTCTGATTAAACACAATAAATGGAACTTATGCACATAACAGGAATATGGTAAATCAATCTTATTATCCGGGACTCAGGGGTAATTAAGACTAACAAGGGCCCTGGGCGTTACTTCAGTACAGGGTACCCACTAATGCAATCCCCTTGCCCAGGAATGATGTTAATTTAAACATGAACCCATGCACCTTAAAATAGAATTCTACTCATGCAGTAATGGGCTCCTCCCACAGTCCTGGTCACTGACCCTGGGACGATATATTAACAAAGAGGGAGAGTGTGGGATGGATTCGGTTGGAGCAATTAACAGAACAGATTTGTGGTTTATTTATCAACTTCCCCTTTATTAATCAGTTTAAACTCCTGATTCCCTTTGTTGGTAGTTTTCTTTACATTTCATTGGTTTACGGCCCCAGTTCAATTGTATTGGGAGCCGACTACCGTGAAATGAAGATCAGGTCGACACATTGGAGCCGCTGGGTGTTTTGACAAGTGCAAATAACTGATGCTTTGAGACTGAACCAGTTTGAGAAACATTAAAGTTACGGTGTTACCGCTTCTCTCCTTATGGGGCTGGTTTACACCCCAATACTAAATGTAAAGTGACTTTCTTTGGGCATCCAAAATCCAGGTGCTGACTGCCAGTCCTGTCTTTCTAACAACTTTCTGTCTACTAATCAGATTTATAGAAATCTGTTTTCAAATCAGAGCATCCAATCAGAACTTCCCTTTATTAGCTCTGCAGCCGTGGACCCATCACACCTAACAGTTGATTGGTCAGTTTTGTGACTTTTCCTTTCTCCATTGTCTTTTAGTTGGACAGTAAAAATAAATAAATCTTATTCAGGGATGGGACGTTCCGTCTCTAAACAACTTTAAATGGTAAAAGGATTTATTTCACAATGCAACTGATTTTATCTATATTCAGGCGGCAAAGGGAAACCATAGAAATGGCTGAGGATTTGCCACCAGGAACATGGCCATTTTCACTAATCCTTAACAAAGCCAACAACAGGACTGACAAGCAAATCAATGGACAAATAACTGAAGAATTTGGTGGGTCTTGGATCTAGTTTGATTGGCAGTTTTGAGGGTAAAGGGTTGAACTTGGGTCCACTACAGCGGGGACAGAAACAGTGATGAGACCCTCTCTCTCTATTCCTCTCTCACCCTCTCTCTCTCTCTATTCCTCTCCACCCTCTCCCTCTCTCTCTCTCTCTCTATTCCTCTCTCATCTCTCTCCTCTCTCTCTCTATCCTCTCTCACCAACCTCTCTCTCTCTCTCTCTATTCCTCTCTCTCTCTCTCGCTCTATTCCTCTCTCACCCTCTCTTCTCTCTCTATCTCTATTCCTCCCTCTCACTCTCTCATTCCTCTCTCACCTCTCTCTCTCTCTCTCTCTCTCTATTCCTCACTCGCTCATCCCTCTCTCTCTCTCTCTCTATTCCTCACTCTCTCACCTCTCTCTCTCTCTATTCCTCACTCTCTCCCTCTCTCTCCTCTTCTATTCTCTCTCACCCTCTCTCCTCTCTCTCTATTCCTCTCTCCACACCTCTCTCTCTCTCTCTCTCTCTCTATTCCTTCTCTCCAACCCTCTTCTCGCTCTCTCTCTCTCTCTCTTATCCTCTCTCTCCGCTCTCTCTCTCTCTCTCATCTCTCCTCCTCGTCTCATCTCTCCTCTCCTCTCTCTCTCTCCTCTCTCCTCCTCTCTCCTCTCACCCCTCTCCTCTCTCTCTATCTATTCCTCTCTCACTCTCTCCCTCTCTCTCTTTCTCTCTCTCTCTCTCTATTGTTCCTCCTCTCACTCTCTCTCTCTCTCTCCTCTCTCTCTCTACCTCTCTCACTCTCTCTCTCTCCTCTCTATTCCTCTCTCACCCTCTCTCCTCTCCTCTCCTATTCCCTTCCCTCTCTCCTCTCTCTCTCTCTTTCTTTCCTCCTCTCACCCCTCTCTCCCTCTCTTCCTCTCTCACCTCTCCTTCTCTCTCTTCCTCTCTCTCTCTCCTCTCTTCCTTTCACCCTCCCACCCTCTCCTCTCTCTCTACCCTCTCTCTCCTCTCTATTCCTCTCTCACCCTCTCTCTCCTCTCTCATCTCTCCCTCTCTCTCTCTCTCTCTCTCTTTCCTTCTCTCTACCCCCATCTCTCTCCTCCTTCCTCTCTCTCACGCTCTCTCCTC
The DNA here is from genome assembly GCA_019447015.1 of Hymenochirus boettgeri. NCBI lineage: Eukaryota > Metazoa > Chordata > Amphibia > Anura > Pipidae > Hymenochirus > Hymenochirus boettgeri. The sequence continues at coordinate 6,801,957 of CM033471.1, read as the reverse complement.
TCTCTCTCTTCCTCTCTCAACCCTCTCTCTCTCTCTTCCTCTCTCTCTCACCCTCTCTCTCTCCTCTCTCCTCCTCTCTCACTTCCTCTCTCCTCACCCTTCTCTCTTCTCTCTCTCTTCTCTCTCACCCTCTCTCTCTCTCTCCCCCCCTCTCTCTCACCCTCTCTCTCTCTCTCTCTCTCATCATGGCTCTTTCTGTCTCTGTGGGTAAGTAGCTAATTCTTTTGTTCCTTCCTATCCGCAACTGTTTCATTTTGTGGCTGCCATTGTCCTTATTTGTTGAGGGAAACAGGAGGGGTCTGGAGAGCTTCGGAGCAGACAAGGTCTCCACTAATGACAGAGTTCTTTAAAGCTCTCTCTGCATTTCATCTTCCTGCGGGAGCTATAGGGTGCATCCAATATTTGATCCCCATGGTGCAAGTTGGATTCTAGTTAATTAACGATCCTATTACACACTCTCATCTCCGAACACATGGGAGGCCTCTAAGAAGTTAATTCAAGGCCGGTCCGCGAGGAATTCGAGACAAACCGTTGTTTTAAGACGAACGTTCAAACAAGAAAGGAGAATGGGAATAACCTTGGTTCTGATCTGTTTTCGGCGTTCATTTATTTTATCTCTTAACTGTCTCTTCCAGGTGACTTTCCCTTCTCGGTCCCAACTTTTAATCTTCCAACACTTCCCCTAGTCTCTTGTTCCTACCCAAGAGACTTCTAGGTAATTTCTATGTTTTCATGGCGCCCTTAAGTAATGCACCTTTTTATAAGGCTTAACCTCATTACATGAGCTTACATTAAAGGACAAGTTCCTCCATTAAATGAAAAACTGTATATAGTTAAGCTGGATACACACAAAGGGATTTTTTTTTCTCGACCGATCGTTTCGCTACTATTGAGCACTCGACGGGAAAAATCACTGACAGTCCCTGAAATGTGGCCGCAGACTCCGTTTCGCAGTGACCAATCATGAGTCCCATAGGAAACGGGAGACTGACATTGATCACCTGAAAACCAGCGGCAGATCAGACACAGAGAAGTATGTGATGTGTGTACCCAGCCTTAATCACCTGATCTAAACCTGTTCTGTTCTTCTATAACCCTGTCGTCATGGATGTAACATTGACATCACAGCCATGACTGATTGCTATTCCCCTAGCAGTCTACACTGAGCATGTGTGAGCTTGTAAAAGAGCTTGGAGAGGAGACAGAAGCTTTTAATGTGAGAGGAAGGGTGAGAACATTTTGCTAACACAACAGGTTATCCTACATCTCTCACTTCTAACTACTGCAGTCTTGGGATTTAGGGGGATTTTTCATTTAAGAGGTGAACATGCCTTTAAGGCTAGATCTCCCTTTCTTGTTATGCAAATAAGGGAGAAGGGGATTGTGGGTAATCTCCATGCTATCCCTATTGAGAATATATTTATTATAATAAATAATATTAATAATATACGTTAGGCCCCTAGCTTCATCATATGATAGTGTTTAGTTAGCATTAGGGGCCTTGTTCTGAATGGTAATTTTCTCTTTAAAATCTGCCGTTTCCCTCTCCCTAGAGTGAATTTTGATTTAATCCTCTCCCCTCCTGCTCTGTCTAAGACTCGTGTCCAGTCCCCAGCAAAGCATGTGATGCCCCCAAATAGAATTCCCCATTAGTCTCCCAGTAGGATAAACTATTAAGCCAACACCAGACACCGATGTTCATCATCTCCCCCCGTATCTATATTCCTCCAAGGAAATAAATCAATCCACAGAAATTTCAATCCGCTGCATAGATTTCATTATATTCAGGTTACTGGTCTTTAATTTTGATTCAACCTGTATACTTATATGTCAGTTCATCTGAAATGTTAAACATTCCTTATCTGTTATTGCGCCACTGCAGACAGCGCCCGCTGGATTGTCTCTACCTCTAACTTTGATTTGGCAAGACCTCTATATATAGAAGCTCTTAATTCTAATGGTCCATAACATTGTATGTTATAGGGGGAAGGGGGGCAGTGGATATTTATAAGGAACCCACAGCTCACAACAGAAATATTGAATCCTGGAATTAAACCAACAGCAGGAAAAATTGGATCCAGACAGGTAATGACATTTCCTCTAGGGCATCACCAATATATTTGGCGGATTTTTTCTACCCACGTAAATTCTATTAATTCCTCCTCTATGACTAAAACCGACACATTTGTCTAAAGAAATATCCCAGCACCCCCTCTCTCTGACCAGTTATCAGAAGAGTTTTATCCACAAAGTGATATATATTATATTATTCATTCATTATATAGTGCCAACATCTTCCGTGGCATTGGAATTAAACTATATATAATGTAATTCCATCTTCAACCACAGGAGGCACTATGTAGCCCCCCATCGCCATACTTAGTAGACCAGTTGTCTTAAAGCTGCTCTATACACATCTGTGACCTCGAAGTCTAGGAACCATATGTAACATGTGGCTTTGCAGGTGTTGAGAAACTACAACTCTCCCCCCACCACCTCCCCTCCCAAAGCCTCCCAGAGCTTTTTGGTAAACACGCATAGCCACACGCAACTGTTCCTGGTGCGACTCTGTGACAGCGACAATATGTTGGTTGAAAGTGAAGTGAGGCAGAAACAAATTGAAAGGGAAAAAAATCCAAAGGCTGTTGAAAATAAAAGTAATTAACTCCCTGCCATATGGAGGGAAAATGTTTTTGATTAAAATGTGGGGAGAATTCTGTGCCAGGCTTGCTTTTTGTCCAAAACCATATTATTAATTATTCCGGCTAAACCTGCATTTTAATTAGCAAGGATGAAGCAGAAATAAGGTTTTTTTCCCTTTCTTTAATGTGTCGTTTATAGGAGGCGGAGTCCACTTCTGTTAGTTTTGTCGCATTTTAGTTCAGGTGAATTGGAACCTGTCGAGTATGATTGTCACAATTTTCCATTTCCTCCTGTACAAGACAAACATAATAAACATGTCCGATTATTTACTTTCATTTTTAGAAATCTCAAGGACACACATTACTAATTATTGTTTCACCTACAAAAAAAACACCTACTCGGCAGAAAAAAAACCTGATTCATTTGCTTTTTAATTGCTTAAGTAAATTAAGGTTGCATAAAAACCCTGCTGCCTTGAAAACAAAACATGCTCACACCTAAAAGTGCACGCAGCCAGAAGACATGGCTGGACAGTTAACATTTCCTGTCTCCTGTTCTAGAAGAAGACCAGCTTGATTGAAGGAGTTCCACCCCCTCACTGCTCAAATGGCAGAAAAAGCATTCATTTTCACCATATCATCCTTTGTAAACCTTACTTATTCAGATTAATGATTTTGAAGTTTCTTTTTTCTTTCAAAGTTTTGAACAGTGCGTCAGGATCTGATATGATCTCCATTGTACAGGTTTTACATCACTGGCAGAGGTGCTAGAAGTAGAACAATTAAAGGGCATGTCCCATGTCCAGTCAAACAATATGGAAGGTGAGTATATTTACCCCCATGATCCACCGCGGCCAGTTGAGAATTGCCACCGACCTCTTCCTGGTTTATCGCCATGGAAGCCGCTATAGAGAAACTAAACCGGAAGTGGTCGCATTCTCAACTGAGCCGCGGTGGATGATCGCAGGGGTAAATGTATTCACCTTCATCTGGATCCTGGTCAAGTGATTGAGAACGGGAGGTAAGGATTAGGTCCTTAATACCTAATAATCCCTACCCAAGTACACCCAAAAAGGAGCACAAGCTGGTAAACAGCACTAATGAAACATTTATTCAGCCGTTAAAACCGGATACCAAAATACCCATAAAATGCACATAAATAACACCATATTCGCATACCCTACACCAAATGTACTAAAACCGGGTCCCCATATGAAAATTAGAGTTAAATTCCCAAGAGATGAATCCCAAGATTCCTTTACCTTCCATCACTTAAAGGAATAATTCATTTTTGTGAACTATATAAGATCAATCATTTCCAAATATGCCCCCGAAGGGACTTACTACTTACCTCCCCAGTCCCCTCTCACTGCTCCTCTGCGGTTGAAAGCCGCTCAACTTCCTGAAGCGTCTGTGAGTAAAGGTGCGACTAGATCCAAACCCCGTTGCCTGACACCGCGACCAGGAAGAGAGCGTCTGTCAGCGCGAGAATCCTCTGCACCTGTTTTTGCTGTAAACAGGAGCCGGAGCAGCGATAGCGGTAGGCCAGGTCAGGTAAGTGCCTTCAGGGAATATTTGGCACACATTAATAACCCGAAAGTGGATTTGGGGCGTCCTCTACAATTTCTTGCCTAAAATGATGTTTGACTGGACATGCCCTTTAACATTTTCAGCACTATAACATCTTATTGTCTGTTGATGGTAAGGTGGCCATTTATCAGTAAAACCCTAACTTGAGCCTCGTACACACGTCCGATATGACGGATGACATTAGTCAATCAATCAACGAATGACCGAACGCATACACAAGTACGATTATCAACCAAAACGGTCATTCGTCGTTTGTGTGTCTTGTGCGTTTATCAGACGAGTGAGGTACCTCTAAAGCTAAATCTTTCATTCTATCTTTATCTCTCATCTCTTAAAGGACAATTATATTTACTCTGACCTCCTCCCGCTCCTCTTCTTATATCAACGCTGTCTACCAAGTCCTCACCCCTGGGCTGTTCGCACTTACTCTGTTTACTTACACAGCGCTGCTCCGCTCTCTCCTCTGCTTCCACGATGGGTCCAATAGGATTCCAGAGCGTATCTTCCTATTGGCCTCGTCTCACGGAGATGTGGGGGCGGAGCTAAGCGGAGCAGCGCTGTAGAAGTATAACAGAGTAGTGCGAACAGCCAGGGGTGAGGACTTGCGACTTGGTCCTCACTAGAATGTTCTGATGACTTTCGTTCCGTTTTCAATGTCGAAAGTTTGAAATGTTCGAGTTTCGATTTTTGATTTGCGAAAAACGTCTATTTCGAAAATCATTTACTTTCGATTTTCGGAAAAAATCAAAAAATCCAGGTCGTGAAATTTGGGAGGTTCCGAAGTTTCGACGGACTTCGAAACCCTCAGATTCGCTGGGTTCTACTCGAACCCACATTACATCTCCAGTCCTCACCCTTGGGTAGAGAGCGTGGATATAAGAGGAGCGGGGAGGAGGTAAGTTAAATTGTCCTTTAACCACCAATCTCAGACAAACCATCTGTTTACTTTCTGTCTTACCCATGGGTCAGTGTGGTCCATATACAAGTTGCACATGTGCAGTGAATAACCCTTTTTCATTGGACATTACAATGTATCGATCCCTCCCTCTAAAGTTTTCTTCTCGTCGCCCCCCATTTAATACATTGTATCATGTGGTTTTCTAGATCCGAATTCCTTTTAGAAAAAACACAAAACAAATCTTTTTTAGTCCAGCAAACGTGATCTACAACAACTCCCCTGTTTATCTAATTACCCCCCATACCTTTACCACATAACACAATATCTGTACAATCAGCTTGGTATATTCCCATTGTAATACGATAACCGAAATCTTCCCATTGCCTTACAGGGGTTTTCTGGCCGTAACTACAGTGAGAGATACAGATGTGGCAACATAGACTAACTTTTTCCCGTCCCTCGGGGGCTAAACTACGACATATGTTGGATTTTGATCATCAGCAAATAATGGAATTGGTTGTACCCCCGCTGACTCCCCATCTCACTCCCCATTGTAACATTCACTGGGAGGCCTTGAACACTCATGACATTTTAACTGTAGCTAAGACACGTTAACCTCCTCGTTCCTCGTTCCCATTTCCTTTATTTTTTGAAATGGCCTCCTGGTTTTTTCTAGAAATGAATCCCTTACTCTCCCCAATGGACTGCATGTGGTGTGTGCTATTACCATAAGTCATTATAGCCTTATAATAACTTCCATTGGAGGAGAGATCAGCAGCTATTGATACTTTTTATTCCATGGTCCACGTGGGGAGCCAGTGGCATATTCCCAGAAGAAAAAGGGTCCTAGGGACCCCCCTCACTGAAACTATTACTCTAACTACTAACTACTACTATACTACTAATAATCTCAAACTAACTACTATATAATATGCTTACTGTTTTAATAATAGTATCCTAATACTACTAAATATAATATCCCTATATACTACTACAGATATATCTATAACTACTACTATAAATATCTATATACCTACTATAATACACCTATATACAATCATAATCCTATATACTACTACATATCTATATACACTCAAACTACTATAAGCAAACTGTTAATACTAATATCCTATATATACTACTAAGAAATATCCTATATAACTACTAACTAATAATATCCTATAACTACTACTATATATCATTACTCTAATAACTTATCGACTAAACTAGTCCGATTCTCTACTACTATAATATCCTATATACTAATAATAATAACTATATATACTATAATAATACATAATAACTAAGACATTTCTATATATATATAAATATATTCTATATACTAATAATAAAAGATAAGAATATCCTAATACTAATAATAAATACTATATCAAAAATAATAACTTATATATAATAATAATAATACTCTATATACTACTACTTATTATCCATATACTACTACTACTACTACTAATAATATATAATAATAATAATAATAATAATCCGCGTGTACGAGCTCAATAACCCAATAAAATTCGAGTATAATGAGTAATAACTAACTAGTATATATTACATAAACATATATACTACACAACCCTGTGTAAACTTATACTAGTTAATAACCAGTTTATTGGGTGTGTAATGAATCGAGTCCCGAAGGGACGAAGTTCACTGTACCTGTTAGGAGTTCAGACTGTAGGCCGGTTGAGTGTAAACTATGGGAAACGAATCTGTCACTGGAGGTTATGATACTGAACAATGGAGTTGAAACATGAAGCTGATACAATGGCTGGATACAAGATGGCTGGAATAATGGAGTTGAAACATGAAGCTGGATCCATGGCTGGGTAACAAGATGGGCTGGATAATGGAGTTGAACAATGAAGCTGGATACAATGGCTGGGATACAAGATGGCTGGATACAAGATGGCTAAACAATGGCTGGATACAAATAGCTGGAACAAGTGGCTGGATGCACAGGAGTAGAGGCAATGAAGCTAGAGACAATATGGCGGGAACACTGGCAGGTAAGGAGCTTTCGGACTGACAACCTGACAGTCCGAGGTCTCACGAATAGGCACTCGCTCCCTCTGTGCGAGTGCCTATTTGAATCTTCGCGCCAGGCGCGTCTGGACGGGTGATGTCACACACATACGTCCCGCGCCTGGAATCACACCACTCCCAACAATCGAGGAGCGCGGCAGGTAAGATCCTTACAGGGTGATTATAAAACATATATGGTAGTCCCATGTTAATTGAACATATTACAGTGATAGACAGACCATTGGGATAAAGTTTTGGACTCACTGCCTGTATCAATTTTAGAATTTTTATAAAATATATAGTATAAGTATACAGTAATATACTGGTAAAAATTTATAGATAAGTAATAACAGCATTATAAATAGTATTAAGTATATAAATTATTAAAGTATAAAAGATGTCTCTAACTTTCATCCAATGGTACCAATTCCTCTCTAACTAGTATAAAGTAATAACAGTAGATTAAATATGTAAAGTTTTAATATTAAGTAATAACAGTATAATGTATTATAGGTATAGTTAATAAAGTATAATAGTATTATATACTCGTATCACTAATCAGTTTTTCTTTTTAATATACTTTAATTATCATCTGCTAATACTATAGTTCACTACTTTAATAGTAGTACGTAATAGTCAACTATTCGTTTTAAATGTAATTTTAAAGTATATGAAACAGTATAAACGATTCCAGACATAGAGTTTTTAATTGTATGACACATTTAACCTTGTATTAATCATCTTAAGGGGGAAAAAGGCTAACGATATGTGTTATAATGAAACTGTTACTTAATTACCTTTTTAAACAGAACCTCCTTTACTTCCATAATGATCTGTTTGTGTATATACGTGCTATTGTTTCGAAGGAAATAAACACTTATGTCTGTTTTCCAAGTAACACATCCTTATTGTGCAGAAGGGACACAATATTATGGTCTTACTGCAAGATGGTCCAGCCAATTGGTTGAATAGAATTTCATCACTTTGCCACCATCTATCCTGGCAAAATATTGGGCTCAGGAAAAATGATCCGTGGATGGGATAATCTGGAATTCTCCCCTTCTGCTCGATGGCCTGCATAGATTTCCAGCAGTCTATCGAACTATAGAGAAGACTCACGTTATCATATAAACGATATTCACCATCACCACTAACGTCCAATAGCCAAGAGTTAGATAACTGATCCTGAAACCCATCAATAATAGTAAATATTTAGTGTCGCTATTTCATTATTTCATCTGAACCAACTAAACCTTACAAAGTTCCTGTGCAGGAAATAAATTACCCACAGATAGTTCAGAGATCACCACATTTCACAATACTTGGCCACCCATTTAATACCCTCGAAAAACCATTCGCAACATTTGGAAATTGGGAACTTTCAATATTTTCGTTATCCCTAAATAATAGCTCCTTACGAGGTAAACCGTAGTTACTTATGAGGTTTACCAAATCACGTTATAGGGTTTACTCAAATCTGACTTATCGAGGGTTACCAAATCTACTTTCAAGAGTTAAACCAAATCTACTTACGAGGGTTTAACCAAAATCTACTTTCCAGAATTACCAAATCTACTTTCAAGAGTCACCAAATCTAACTAACAAGGGTTACCAATCTACTTTCACAGTTACAAATCTACTTACGAGGGTTACCAAATCTACTTTTCCAGAGTTACCAAAATCTACTAACAAGGGTTACCAAATCTACTTTCCAAGAGTTACCAAACTACTTTCAAGAGTTCCCATCACTACAGGGTTACCAAATCTTACTTTCAGAGTTACCAAATCCTGCTTATACGGGGGTTACCAAATCTACTTTCAGAGGTTCCAAATCTACTTTAGAGGGTTACCAAATCTTTCAACTTCGGTTACCAATCTACTTCAGATTACCAAATCTACTTAAGGGTTACCAATCTACTTTCAGAGTTTACCAAATCGTACTTACGGGGTACCAAATCTACTTTCCGAGGTTTACCAAATCTACTTTCAAGAGTTACCAAATCTTAACAAGGGTTTTTACCAAATCTACTTTTGAGGCTACCAAATCTACTTTTAAGAGTTACCAAATCTACTTTCAAGAGTTTTTACCAAATCTACTTAGAGGGTTACCCCAACTACTTTCCGAGGGTTACCAAATCTGCTTTCAGAGTTATACAATCATTTCGAGGTTAAAATCTACTTCCAATTCCCAAATTCTACAAGGGTTACCAATCACTTTCCAGAGTTACCAAATCTACTTCAAAGGTTACCAATCTATTTCGAGGGTTACCAATCTACTTTCCAGAGTTACCAAATTTTACTTTCCAAGTACCAAATCTACTAAAAGGGTTCCAAATCTACTTCCAGAGTTTCCAAATCTACTTTCCAGAGTTTACCAAATTACTTTCCCAGAGTTACCATCTACTACAGGGTTACCACAATCTACTTTCCAGATAACCAATCTATTTCAAGTTGCCAAATCACTAACGAGGTTCACCAATCTTCTTCGAGGGATACCAATCATCTTAAGAGTTACCAAATCTACTTACGAGTGTTACCAAATCTACTGTTTGAGGTTATGAAAGTAGCCTGTGAAAATAGGAATATACATGCAGAAATTCGAAAATAGCTTGCATTCAGGAAGTTCCTTTTTATTTGCATTTTTTTTTTTATTTGGACTGTTCCCCTGATCATTTCCCAGGTGGCCTGAGCTATCTTATGAAGTTTCCATTCTTTAATAACTACTTTTACTTTACTCCAAACTGTCTGGGTTTTTTTTTTTCTCTCATTGACAATCATTGGGTCCGTTTTTGAATTTTGGATTTTTCAATTTTTTTCAGAATTCCGAAAATTCTAAAACGGAATGGAACTCGCCAGTTTCAAACATCTCCAATCTCCAACAATAGAATTAAGTCCATGTAAGGTTTCATCTGCTCCACAAAAATATCCGAGGGAAACCAATCACACAGGAAATAGAAGAATTGTTACTTTGTAACAATCACGACACTTATTGTTCAATCCTGATACCCCCAAAAAAAGTTACATTGTGGCGTATTTTACAGTCGGCATATGTTTTAATCTCACAAGAAATAAATATCAAGGCTCCTTTAAAGTAAACAAATTTATGGTACCACAGTTTGCATCTCATCGGCCATTAAAACGCAGTATTGGAATTTTTCTGATGCTAAGCATCTATAAAAATAATTGTCTAATTGTGGCTCATATGAACATTATTTTACTGAGAGCTGCAGCTTTTGCTGTAACTAGAATGTTGACAGCTGGTAGTGTGGGAATTGCATGGTGGGGAAATTTTTTTTTCACTCAGTGCTGCCTCATATTTGATTATGAGCATGCCTGCCCTCACAAATAGTCATTAGTCGAAGGAAGGATACTGAGTGCAAGAAAACAATACAGAATAAAATACAACAAACACAACCTCAGAGTAAGTGCTACTTCTTGTATTTATTTAAGTTATTTTCCCAGTAAGAAAAATTTGCAATGTGTCAAGTAAGCATGGTCTAAAAATACAATCTAAGTATATAGCTTATTGTCCTGAATAATATACCTTTTGTATTTATACATTGTGTGGTAAGAGATGGCCGAAACAACATAGTTTTGTTTTCCATTTTCGGATTCCCAGATCTCAGGAAAATCCCAAAGATCCGAAAAGGATGAATTTTCGAGGTTTTTCGATCGTCCCGAAGGTATTTTCGAAAATTATCTAAAATACCTTTGAACAATCTCGATAATCCTCGTAAATATGATCGGAGACCACTTTCGAGTTTCCGATCATTTTTTCGAAGATTTTTAATGTTCGGGTTATTTTTTAAATTTTGAAAATAGCCTTGAATGTTCGATCTTCATAAATATGATCAGAACTCGAACTTGGTCTCCGATTGTATTTTCGATTTTTCAAAAATAGCTACAACATACTCTGGAAAATCTTGAGAATTTGTTTCGAAGTACCAAATCTTGACGATCCGCCGTCCAGATCCGGACAGATCTTTCGGATTTCAAATACCGAGGGGTTCCATGTCAATCCCGGTTTGTGTAAACCTGGATCCATCTTAATGTGTGGGAGCTTCCATGTTGTTTGAATGACTTTGAGCACCTTACCACCTAGAAGGAAGATATCTAAATCCATTTAGATTAATATCTAATGCTTATGGATTATATGATTGGCCAGGACGGCTGTGTGTGACCATTCTAATGGTTTTGATGTCATCTCTCTCTTTGATAGCTTAGATAAAGTTCTGTATTTTTCTCCTGCTAATGTGAATCGGACATTCCAATTGTGCCCAATGCAGGAGGTTCCCAGGCCTGATGTTTTTTTTATTATCTTCCTGTCCTTGAAATCTAGGATGTGGCTACAACAAGAACACTAAATGTAAAATGCACTAAACCTACTAAATTTGTAACCAAATGCAACAAAATGTAACAAAATGCAACTAAACGCTTACTAAAAAACCAAAAATGTCAACAAAATGTAACCAAATGCAACAAAATGTAACAAAATCACTAAATTCTACTAAATTTACAAAAGCAACTAAACGCTACTAAATGTAAACCAAAATGCAACAAAATGGCAACTAAACGCTACTAATGTAACCAATGCAACAAAATGTAACCAAATGCAACTAACGCTACTAATTTAAACAAAATGCAACTAAACGCTACTAAATGTAACCAAATGCAACAAAGTGTAACCAAATGCCAAATGTAACCAAATGCAACTAAACGCTACTAAATGTACCAAATGCAACCAATGCCAACAAAATTAACCAATGCAACAAATGGCAACTAAACGCTACTAAATGTAATCAAATGCAAAATGTACCAAATGCAACAAATTGCAACAACGCTACAAATGTAACCAAATGCAACAAATGCAAACTAAACGCTAAACAATAAACTGCTACAATGAACAATGCAACTAAATGTAACCAAATGCAACAATAATGCAACTAAACCATCGCAAATGTAACCAAATGCAACTAAATCAACCAATGCAACAATGCAACTAAACGCTAACTAAATTAACAAATGCACTAATCAACAAATGCAAACGAGCACCTAAACGTCTACTAAATGTAACCAAATGCAACTAATTAACTAAATGCAACTAACGCTACTAATGTAACCAAATGCAACTATTTTAACCATGCAACTAATGCAACCAATGCAACTAAACCTACTAATGTAACCAAATGCAACTAAATGTAACCAGTGGCTTACCACTGGGCCCCCCAGCAAAATTGAGAGGCCCCTATTTGTGTTTCATCCACAGTAGTTTCTGGAAGGAGGTTATATCTCTCGTAGAGAAATAGGAAAAATGGGGCCTCCTTGGCCTGTGCCCCCTGTGGATGCTTCCCTGCTCCCCTGTGTTGGGGCCCCCTGAATTTAACCAAATGCAACGATCGCTACTAAATGTAAACCAAATGGCAACTAAAATGTAACCAATAACTAAATTTAACTAATTAATAAATTCAGCTAAATGTCAACTTAGTGTAACTTTCAACACAGCGTGTTCCAGATGTTTGCCGTAAAAGCGCTAACGGAGATTCAATTCAAGTTCTTATCGTTAAAATGGTGCTAATTGTGGCCCCACCAATCAGATCTTATTTAACATTTGAAAGCTACGGCTCCGGTGCACACAGGGAAATTATTTTTGTCCCTGACCGAACGTTCACTACTAGTGTACAAATTATTGTCAGCCGCTTCACAGTGGGCGACAGTTCAACACAAGTGATTGTTGCTTTTTCTAAAATCTGATTGGTTTGGGGCAAAATAGCACCATTTTTACAATGGAAACTTTTATTTCCCCTCGGTGAATCGCTAAGGTAACTTTTACTGGCATTTGCCGTCCATCTGAAAGTAGCCAAAATGCAACAAATTTAGCTAAAACACACAATGAAGTAAATGTAACTAAATGAAGTAAATGTAGCTAAATGAAAGTAAATTAACTAAATATGAAAGTAATGTATCGACTGAATATTCTACTAGACGTATGGACCATATTATCAATCGTACAATATCCATGTTGCTTCTACCGAAAACATTGTACTGAATATTATGGGATGGGGCGTCAGTTTCCTTACTAAACATGTTATGGTGTGGTCTGTAAATTTTGGTTTCTCTATAAATAAAGGTGCAACCTGAAATACTAACAATCCATTCATTCCTCAACCCTGATTTGTGTTATTAGATTGTGTTTTAGTGCGTCATTTCCACTGATGGAAAATAACTAAATTCAATGTAGCTTTGTTTGTCTTAAAGACAGTCCCCCCTAGTTCCCCTGTCACAGTAAATCCCACAGCTGGTGTTATGATAAAGGGAATTGTAATCTGGCCCAGGAGAAAAGGGAGGAAAACAAATCCAGGGAATCTTCCCTTTCCTGAACATGTGCCGTTAACACTAATGCTAGGCTCCTGATCATCTATTTTCATTAGTAGCTATTGAAGACCGTGCAATGGCTGAAAGTAACAATGTCTATTTCATTTTTTCAAAATTGGGAACAAACATCAAATTGCAAAATTCTTGCAAATATTATGTAGTATCTGCGATTTTATCCAACAAACGTTTGAGCTATTTTCAAAATAGCTTGAATGTTCGATAAAATCTAAAACTTGCTCCGATGACCCCAATTTTATGTTCCGTTTTCAGATTTTCTTCGGGATTTTCCCGAGGTCCAAAAACCCGAAACAGAACGAAACCGTGAGTTCGTCTATCTCTAATTGTTAATCAGTATCTCTTTACAAAACACGTAAGAAAAGAACATTTCCCGTTCATTACCAGACCAGCATTATCCCGTCTCTGCCCTTTCAGGACAGTGCATGTGCGGGAAAAAAATGGTGCGAATCAAACGTTAAACATGTTCCCTATCCATATTCAACGTTTCCGAATTCACAATGTAATTTATTCCCTTAAATCAACTGGAAGTTTTCCCCGTTCCCCCCAACCCAATAATTTCTCATTTTGCACGAGGCGCCCTCCTGTTTTAACAACACTGCGACTGTTATGCATTAAACATCAAACCTCTAATAAGTCACCGACAACAAGAACCGTCCCCTAGACTCTGATTAAGCTGTTTTCAACGTAACGGAGAGTCTGGTTTAGTCTCCCCAAATATATTTAGCATTCCCCTGATTTATCTGCGTCCGCGACCTCACCCAATGTTTTCATTTTTTTCTGTTGTGGCGTTTTTTGCATTTATCGGCCTTGGTGCGCTTTTTTTTTTGCGCCGTTTAGTCGTCATGCTCTTCCCTCTCTCGTTTATTGCCCCTGCGATCTTTCTCCACGCGCTCCTGTTTTGTTGAACTTACAAAAGAACATTGATTAGAACATTTCTTTTGTTTTGTTTGAGTTGTTTAAGTGAGAATTAACAATGCGTTTCCTTCCAAATGTGAAACTATGTGCGAATATTCATTCCCTACCCCGGGGGCAGCCAGAAGAATGAAGTGTGACCTCTATAGAAAAAGAATATATATACAAAATAAAGGAAACATTAACTAATCCGTATTTTTTAGATATTTAAGGGCGCATTGCGATTTTTCTCCCTCTCCTGTTCATCGGCTTTTTATCAATCAATGTGCTTTTTTTCTAAACACAAACCTCCGTCAGAGAACTTTCCTTCTCCCTTGTATTGAGATTTTCCCTGTGCAATATTATTTATTTTTTCCCAGGTTTTCCTCTTAAAACAACACTAAAACACACTTCCTGTTTAGAGAAATTGGTCCCAAATCCCATTGTGGATTGTAGGGGACACACTGGTTATAGGGGGACACACTGGCTTGTAGGGACACCTGGTTTATAGGGGGGACACACTGGCTTGTAGGGGACACACGGTTTTGTTTATAGGGGGACACACTGGCTTTTGGTGTGGGACACAACTGGTTTTTATGGGGGGGGACCACTGGCTTGTAGGGGACACCATTGTGTTACAGTACATGGTGTGTACAGTATATCATACAGTGTGATTGTGCTACAGTACATGGTGTGTACAGTATATCATACCGTGTGATTGTGTTACAGTACATGGGGTGTACAGTATATCATACAGTGTGATTGTGTTACAGTACACGGGGTGTACAGTATATCATACAGTGTGATTGTATTACAGTACATGGTGTGAACAATATATCCATACAGTGTGATTGTATTACAGTACATGGTGTGTACAGTATATCATACAGTGTGATTGTGTTACAGTACACGGTGTGAACAGTATATCTATACAGCGTGCTTGTATTACAGTACACAGTGTGTGTACAGTATATCATACAGTGTGTTTGTATTACAGTACACGGTGTGTACAGTATATCATACAGTGTGTTTTTATTACAGTACACGGTGTGTACAGTATATCATACAGTGTGATTGTATATACAGGGAACTCTGGGTACCCACTCATGTATATAAGGGATAATGTAGTTCCCCTACTGTCTAATTATAAGTGATTATTAAGCAGACACTGAGGGAGTTCTATGTCCCTATAAAGGTACAAGGACACAGAACTGACCAGACAAGTTATACCGGGAACTTGGGTACCAACTTGTATTACTAAGGGATAATATATCCATCACTGTAAATTATAAGGACTAATTATACAGTCCGGAGGAGTCTGTGCCTAGATAACACAGGTACACGGACCGACTGAGTTAACAAGGGAACTCTGGGCTTAGGGTACCACTCATGTTATTGTATAAGGGATAATGGATCCCCACCTGTAAATGATCAAGGAATTAGAGACATTGAGAGTTCTGTGTCTAATATAAAGGTACAGGACACAGACTGAGTTTATACAGGGAACTCTGGTACCACTCATGTATTAAGGGATAAAATCGTAATCCCTACTGTATTATAAGGATATTAGAAGACACTGAGAGTTCTGTGTTCCCTATATAAGGTACAAGGACCGACTGAGTTTTCTCTCACAGGGAAAACTCTGGGTACTGCCACTCATGTAATTATAAGGTGATGTAATCCCCCACTGTAAATTATAGAGTCATTAGGACATGAGGGAGTTCTTGTCAAATATAAGTACAAGGACACAGAACTGAGTTATACAGGGGAAACTCTGGGTACCACTCAGGTATTATAAGGGATAATGTAGACCCTACGTAAATTATCAGGATATAGAAGACCACTGGAGAGTCTGTGTCTATAAAGGTACTAAAGGACACATGACTGAGTTATTCAAGGGAACTTGGAGTACCACTCATGTCTTATAGGGATAATGTTCACCTACTGTAAATTAAGAAGGATACATAGAACGTACGTGAGAGAGTCTGTGTTCTATATAAAGTAAAAGGACAACAACTGAGTTATACCGGAAACTCTGGGTACCACTCATGTATTAATAAGGTGATACTGTATCCCCTATGATAAATATTTAGACGGATATGTGAAGACACTGAGGAGCTTCTATGTCCATATAAAGGTACACAGGAACACAGACTGGTTATACAGGGACAACTCTGGGTACCACTACTGTATATAAGGGATAATGTATCCCCCATGTAATCTATACGGATATGTAGAAGACAATGAGGGTTCGTATGTCCATATAATAGGTCAAGACACAGGACTGAGTATTACAGGGAACTCTGGGTACCACATCATGTTATTATAAGGGATAGCGTACCACCACTTGTAATTAAGGATATTAGAAGACATGAGGCGTTCTGTGTCTAATCAGAAAGGAACACAGACTGAGTTATACAGGGAACCTCTGGGTACCCACTCTGTATTAATAGGGGAGTAAGTCCTCTACTGTAAATAGAAGATTGATTAGAAGAGCACTGAGAGTTCTGTGGTCTATAGAATAAGGTACAAGAACAGATTCTGAGTTATACAGGGAACTCTGGGTACCATCATGTATTATAAGGGATAATGTATCCCCTACTGTAAATTATCTAAGATATGAAAGTACTGAGGAGTTCTGTGGTCTATCTATCGTACCAAGGACACAGACTGAGCTTATACCGTGAAACTTGGGTACACTCAGTTAATTATAAGGATAATGTTCCCCTACTGAATTATAAGGATTAGTATTAGAGACATCTGAGGAGTTCTTGTCCATATAAAGGACAAGGACACACGGACGCAGTCTATACATGGAACTCTGGGTACCACTCATGTATTTGTAAGGGGAATGTATCCCCTACTGTAAATTATAAGGATATTGTAGAAGACACTGAGGAGTTCTATGTCCATATCAAGGTACAAGGACTACAGACTGATTTACGGAACTCTGGGTACCCCCCAGTATTAACAAGGGATCATGTGTATCCCCCCACATGTAATTATAAAGGATATTAGAAACACATGAGGAGTTCTGTGTCATATAAGGTCCAGGACACAGACTGAGTCTTAGGAACTCTGGTAGTACCACTCATGTATTATAAGGGATAATGTATCCCCTACTGTAATCCTATCAGGATATTAGAGTCACTGAGACTTCTGTGCTATATTGAACTAGGTACATGACACAGACTGAGTTTAAGGGAACTTGGGTACCCACTCATGTATTCATACAGGGACAGTATCCCCTGACTAGGTAATTATAGGATATTAGACAACACTGAGGAATTCGATGTCCATATAAAGGTACAAAGGTACACAGACTGGTATACGGAACGTCTGGGCTATCTCAGTATTATAAGGGATAACGTTCCCCTACTGGTAAATTTATAAGGATATTGACGTCACTGAGGAGTTCTGTGTCTATAAAGGTACACGGACACGACGAGTTATACAGGGACTCTGGGTACACACCCTGTATTATAGCGGATAAATGTATCCCCACTGTAATTATAAGGATATTAGTAGTCATGAGGACGTTCTGTGTCTAGTATAAAGGTAATTTATTAGTACTGTATTATTTATATCTCAGTAAATCCTCCGTTTATTATAGAAACGAGTTCATTAATGTCTCGCCTAAAGACAAGCAACGATGAAAATCATGTGTTACGCTTTGAGGTTCATATTAGTGAAATATTTTACTGCATCTCCTACTAACGGAAGGACAGACAAAAATAAAAGACGGCATGTGGATCCATTCGCGCAAACCCAGACCCCAATTATTACACTCCATCGCCCACTTAAAAGTCTCCCCAACATTTACTCAGATTTCCACATTGAGGCACAAAGCGATTTTCCTTCTCCATAACCAACACGTATCTCACAATGGAAACCTTTTTCCCTCGTCTTCAGATCTCGACAGCCTTTAAGTTCCGAGCAAACTCCACCCTCCAGATCTATGGATCTTTGCATTTCCCATTCATTTTACTCCCTTCTTCATACGGGAGAATTGGAATGTATTATTTAAATTTTCATAGCCGAACTCTGTGAATAGAGAGAGAACCCTTTAAAACAGAAGGAAAACAGAAAAAAGTCAGAGCGAACAGACAGGTGGGTTTAATATACGCTATAGTTCCCGTTTCTAGTCCCCAGATCATTAGGAAATTGCTGGCTGATTGCGCGTGGAGGCACGAAATCTTGACCTTGGTGTCTCGATCTGTGAATTATAACACATAACTACCCAGTTCCACCACAGATGTCTGTTTGGGGGGCCCACACCATGCGAATCGTGGACTGACACACTACCCAAACGAATCCATGTCTACCGAGCGATGCGCAAATTTAACACAAACGACGTTGGAAAAAAAAGAATGTGTTTAGAATTTGGCTCCTTTAGGACCGAACCGTGATCGACGTTTGGGAAATGAAAAGTCGGTTAAGATTCAGATTCAATTGTGTTTATATAGAGACTATTTAGTTTAATAATAGAGACTATGGGTCCAGGGATTAGTCAGTCCTAGGTTAACTTACTGTCACTCATCGTAAATAGATTCTAATACAAGAGAACGTCTATCGTCCATCTCTTTAAGGGACACGCAACAAACTCATTCACTATGATAGAACGCAGGCAACTGGATTAAATAGGAATAGTTAGAACATCCGTGTTTGATCACGCAAAGCGTTGCCTAAGAGTTTCAAGCCAACACACTGTACAAGGGGGAGATTTCTCCCGAAGCCGCTGTCGTCTGAGGAAATATCCGTTCAGTCGGATTCAATAATCGCATAGGCACGTGGGTAAATCTCCTTTTATCTTTGATTTTGCTCTTAGCTACTTGCCAGATTAAACACATCACGGCACATAGCCCCACCTCTTCTAAGATGACATCAAATTCCTAGCCCCCCCACCCTTTCCTTCAGGATGACCATCATCAGTATTACCGAGCCCACCCCCTTCTAAGATGACATCCAGATTTCTAGCCCCACCTACTAAAACTGTTGTCTGATTGGTTGATACGCAAATCCCCCCAATACAATATCCACACACATTTTACTATTACACTTGATTCTAATTTAACCTGGGTTTTTATTTTTTAAACAAAAAAGATTGTGTATCCATGAAGATCATCATTGCTGACCTTTACCTGAGATGTTTCATCTTGTTCTTTGTACCTTCACAATATCCCTCCCCCACACTGCGCATTATACACCACTCTTGTGTTGTAACAGTATATGACTGTAGTACAATACTACCATGTACATGATGACTTGATGTATTGATAATGTACTTCTAAGGTATTACCATGTATGACTTTGTATTAATTCACTTACATTGTATGTACTGTGTATTATATTTGTAATTATATGACTTCCTTGTATGTAGCAGTTTGGACTTATGTATTCTGTATTCTATGAGTGACCTTGTATGTGACAAGGCTATGACTTTAGGTTATACGTATTCCCTTGTATGTAATATGTAGAACTTTGTATTATGAGGACTACACTTGTATGAAACCCTATGACTGCATTATACGTTACTTCCTTGCATGAACATTAGACTTGTATGAACTTTGTATTAATTTGCTAAATTAACAATAAAAATACATATTATCGTTACAATAGCAGACTCCCAAGGAACCTGATGGTAATTTACTGCCGTTAAGATATACAACACAAATAAGACCCCCCTCTCTCTATATCAAATTATAGGATGAGCGCACATGGAACACTTGGACATTTAATGAATAGTGGATAAAGTAGACAAGCTGCCATTTAAAGACTTGATGGCCCAATCAAACGCTGCATTCTCCAATTGGGTTTATATCACCAATTAGGAAGACCGGACAGATCCACCAACATAATCAGCAGCTCTGTGAAAGGGAATACAAATTGTGTCACTGTGCAATACCAATTCAGGTACTTGCCACGGGAAACCGTGGGTGGGTCTTCTGTCATGTTCGGTAACATTCACCACTAACAAGGCCAAAATTCTTTAACCAATGGAAATCTTGTTCAATGCCTATGGTTTCACCCAAAGGTTTGAAAACAATCGGTCACGCTCCATGTCCATCTGTCAATAATGGTTCCACCCTAAGGTTCGTATGTTCACATTATTTCTCACACATGGGAGAGTCCCAAAAAACGTGTGGTCCTCATCATTATTTTTCAATTCATTCACCCAGACGGGGACGAGGAAACATGGCAGCCGTTTAAAATGGATTCCCCCCCCTGGGGTTAAAAAAAAATTAACACTTGAATTGTTATAGTTGCAGTTTCCTGGCAATTTTTAATTATGAACTGAAACGTCTAACATCTGGTGTATAATGGGATCACTCATCATGATTCCACACATCCCATTCACGCGTCCAAAGGATCATTGGAGCTGTGACTCGTTCAAACTTCAAAAATTGCTTCTTTCCAAATCTCCGGATAAAATTACTATATTTTCCCGCCCAGCTCACACAAATATGATAGTTCCTAGTTTAGAAAGCTTGACCCTCACTATGTCGTCGCGCCTCTTGCCGAACGTGGACATATGCCGAATTAACAATTACAACGCGTAGGATACCTAACAAAGATTCCCAGTACACTAGGATGGTAAATGACTACAATCACGTGCATACGGCTTTTAGTCGGACTTCATAAAACTCACCAGTGGAAATTCTAAAAATGGGACAACATCAGGAAAATCTTTTTTTTGAATTCCAGGTGTCTGGGCAGGTGCTTACTTTGTTCTTTCATCATAACTAGACAAAACAGTTATTATGCACGTGAAAACCTGTTATAAAAAATCCCTGTGCTGGGATCTTAGAATGATGATCATTGTGATGAGACATAGGATATTGCAGGTCCCTAACTGCTGACATTAATTCCAATGTTGAGGACCAGAGTTGTCATTTCGCCTGTATGTATAATGCAACTCTTACTATGACTTTATACCGGGCTTCAACCACCACTGTAAGACGACCTGGAGATCCCTTTACCCACGAATGCAATGTGCCCATCATGAACTTTGGACCAGCAATTTAACTACTCGTACATGTGTATCGAACCTTAAAATAATCACAATGTATCGATATACTGTACACACCATGTACTGTAATACAATCACACTGTTTAGATATACTGTACACACCATGTACTGTAATAAAAATCACACTGTATGATATACTGTACACCCCATGTACTGTAACACAATCACAGGTATGATATACTGTACACACGTGTACTGTAACAATCACACGTATGATATACTGTAACACACCGTGTACTGTAATACAATCACACGGTATGAATCATTACACACCGTGTCGTATACATCACACTGTGATATTGTACACACGTGTACTGTAATACAACACACTGTATGATATATGTACACACCGTGTACTGTACTACAAACACATCTATGTATGATCTTAACTGTACTACACCACTGTGTACTGTAATAAAAGCAGCTGTATAGATATTACTGTTCACAACCGTGTACTGTAACACCAATCACACTGTATGATATACTGTACACACCATGTACATGTAATACAATCACACGTATGGATATATTGTTCACACCATGTACTGTAATACAATATCACTGATGAGTATATCTGTACACCCCGTGACCTGTACACAATCACACTGTATGATAGACTGTACACCCATGTCTGTAACACAATCACTCGGTATGATATATGTACACACCATGTACTGTAAGC
Organism: Hymenochirus boettgeri; assembly: GCA_019447015.1. NCBI lineage: Eukaryota > Metazoa > Chordata > Amphibia > Anura > Pipidae > Hymenochirus > Hymenochirus boettgeri. The sequence goes on along the minus strand of CM033471.1, from coordinate 6,779,791 downwards.
ATTCAATCAACGTAGTATATACTGTAACACCATGTTCTGTAACACAATCACACTGATATATACTGTACACACCATGTACTGTTAACACATCACACTGTATGATATACGTTACCACCCATGTACTGTAGCACAATCACACGGGTATGATATACTGACACACCATGTACGTTATCACAATCACACTGTATGGATATAATGTTACACACCAGTCCAGTATAACACAACACACTGTAGGATATTTGTAACACACCATGTACTGTAACCACAATCACACTGATGTATTATACGTAACACCATGTAACTGTAACACAACACACTGTATGGATATTAGTTCACACCATCTCTGTACACCTGTAAATGTACACTATTTACACAATCACACATATGGATATACTGTACACCACCATGTACTGGAAGACATCCAACTGCTATTATTATTGTTCACACCATTACTGTAACACAATCACACTGTATGGATATATTGTACACCCATGTACTGTAACACAATCACACTGTATGGATATACTGTACACACCATGTACTGTAACACCATCACACGTATGGAATATTGTACACACCATGTACTGTAACACAACACACTGTATGGATACTGTACATCACCAATGTACTGTAATTACAATCACACTGTATGGATATATGTTCACACCATGTACTGTAACCAATACACTGTATGGATATATTGTACACACCATGTAGTAACACAATCACACGTATGGATAACTGTATCAACATGTACAGTAACACATCAACTGTATGTGATTATTTACACACCATGTCTGTAACACATCACACTGTATGGTTACTGTACACACCATGTACAGTAACACAATCACACTGTATGGATATACTGTACACCCCATGTACTGTACACACAATCACACTGAGTATGGATTATCTCGACACACCATGTACAGTAACACAATAACACTGTATGGATATATTGTACACACACACTGTACTGTCAATACACAACACACTGTATGGAGATTAGTACACCATGTATTAACACATCCACACCGTATGGATATATTGTACACACCATGTACTGTACACAACACACTGTAGATATATGTACACACACATGTACAGTAACACAATCACAACTGTATGGATATATTGTACACACCATGTACTGTAACACATATCACACTGTATGACGGATCATACACTGTATACAACCATGTACGTAACACATCACACTGTATGGATATATTGTACACACACATGTACTGAACATACAATCACACTGTATGGATATATGGTAACACCAACTGTAAACAATCACACTGTATGGCATATATTGTAGACACCATGTACTGTAAACAATCAACTGTATGGAATTTGTACACACCATGTACTGTAACCAATCACACTGTATGGGATATATTGTTCAAAACCAGGTGTACTCGTTAAACAATACAAACTGTATGGATATCGGACACACTGTACTGTAACACACATCACACTGTATGACTGTATCCTGGTTACACCCTAGTGTACTGTAACCAATCCACCTGATGAATTGACACCCCGTGTACTTGTAGCACAATCAACACGTATGGTATCATGTAACACCCTGTACGTAGACACCTCACCTGTATGGATATACTGTACACACCATGTACAGTAACACAATCACACTGTATGGATATATCGTACACACCATGTACTGTAACACAATCACACTGTTGCTGTTAATGTGACATGATTTGGAGCCACAGGTAACATTTTAATAATTTACACAATCACCATTTACTTGACCTGCTTAAATTCTGGACCATTCGTCAATCTGACCTTTTTAGAATTTATGAAAAGTGACAAATTTAAATAAAACTGAGTGGTATACTAGGCTGACATTTGGGAAATGATTTGGAGACCCTTCACTTTAACAATAAAATGTGCCACATTCCGCAGCCTGGAGATTATTCCTGGGGCCTTTCTGTGACCTCCTGTTAACTCATTCATGACTGACTTCTCTATGTAGTATTGTAATACTCACAGAGTATATAATAACACACGTGTACACGTGTCCTAGATCCCACCAATCAGAAATGCAAAGGTGGCTCTGAATGATCCTAGTAACCAATCAGAAATGGTTATTGGAGCTGATGTGCCTCTCTCTCTGTCCTACCAGAGGGTGGAACTAGAACACAGATATCAGATTACACGGGGAGGAGTTATGGGTGGGACTAAAACACGGATATCAGATTACATGGGGAGGAGTAGTGGGTGGGACTAGAACACTCTGGTGGCAGATTTCATGAAGAGGGGGAGGGGAAGAAAGTTTTGTTTTACATATAATTTGCATTTTTTGCTTTTATGTCCCCTTCACACGGTCCTGTCTCTATTGCTTAGGAAAAGGCAAAACATTTCTTTTTAATCATTTTTATTATTCACGCAAACTATTTATCCATTGGGTTTGAACCAGATATTCGGAACTGCCACGGAGCGCCAGTTTTGTTCATCGATAAACGGGAGTCAAACCAATGGGAAATATACCGTAAACTTTTATTTTGTTTTAAGTTTTCATTGTCCGATCGACATTCCTAGTGCAAAAAAATCTCTGAAAAAAAAATCCCGACCCATGATCCTCCCTGACCGCACAGGGCCCCTTATCACCGCCATTAAATCCTCCACACATTTTTAGCCTCTCCACAAGGAATCAGGGATTTCGCAAATGGTTCAGCCATTATGAATGATGTTTTTTCTTACTTTTAAGGTTTTCTAGCGGTTGAAGCAATATGGCAACCCCATTCATATGAATACAAATGAAATATACATAGGGAATTGTACAAATGGTGGAACCGCTGGGGGGGGGGAGGGGGTCCGGGGAAATGGTTCTAAGCCCCTACGGACTTTGTTGTAAGAAGCCACCCAGGATTTAGCTGTAGAACTACAAATCCCAGAATTCTTAGATGCTTGGATTTAAAGAAAAGTTTAGAGTTTCTGCTGAAGAAACGCTAATATAATAATGGCTGCTCTAATAACCAACATCTCCCATAATCCTCAGCAAATCACCCGTCATGTTAAGAATAATTCTGTAGAAATAGCCCTGAGGATTTAAGAGTTAAATGTTTTTTGTTCCCCCCCCCCCGTTGGATACAAGGGTCTTTTTAATGGTTCATTGTTCTGGGTCTTTGTTTCACTTCTCAGGGGCTAAAATAAACCTCCCGGGCCCTGGGAGAGAGGGATTTGCATGTTCGCAGCGCTGCCCGGGGAACCAATAATTGCTTATGCATATGGATGGAACACAAATTTACCATTTGTTTATGCATAAAATTACCCATAGTGCAGGGAGGGGCCGTCGCGGAGGACGGTGACCTTTTTAGCGTAATAAATAGAAATCAGCTGTTATTGTGCTAAGATCGGCCATTTACGAGGTTTTATTATTATTTTTTACAGAGCAAATGTATACAGGCATTGGCGATATTACTAAATGGAAAGCCGCTGACCCGCTCGACCCATTCGATATTATACTTGGTCTAATGGAAAATAAATGAGTCTCTTGAATAAATTGAAATGTTCCTCGCTACGCGGCGTTCCGGCCCTATGGATATTACGGATGGGAAAATCAACATAAAACATGTTTGTTTTAAGGACAGCTTTAACAAATGGCAAAAAAAATGGAAACAAGTTCTGTAAAACGTGTCCCGAGTCCGATCCCAAATGCGGAAATGACGCAATGACAGGGCTAGAAAAATGTGTAAAAAAATGCAAAAAGTTCAGCGTTTTGGAAAATCTACTTTAGGCTCAAAGATAGTGCCAGGTAGTTACTGACTAGAGATGGACTAGAGATGGACACTAGAGATGGACACTAGAGATGGACTAGAGATGGACTAGAGATTGACACTAGAGATGGACACTAGAGATGGACTAGAGATGGACTAGAGATGGACACGAGAGATGGACACTAGAGATGGACTAGAGATGGACTAGAGATGGATACTAGAGATGGACACTAGAGATGGACTAGAGATGGACACTAGAGAATAGACACTAGAGATGGACTAGAGATTGACTAGAGATGGACACTAGAGATGGACTAGAGATGGACTAGAGATGGACACTAGAGATGGACACTAGAGATGGACTAGAGATGGACACTAGAGATGGACACTAGAGATGGACTAGAGAGGACTAGAGATGGACTAGAGATGGACACTAGAGATGGACTCTGAGATGGACTAGAGATGGACACTAGAGATGGACACTAGAGATGGACTAGAGATGGACACTATAGTTGGACTAGAGATGGACTAGAAATGGACACTAGAGATGGACTAGAGATGACTAGATATGACTAGATGGACTAGAGATGGACTAGAGATGACTAGATGGACTAGAGATGGACAGAGATGACTAGAGATGACTAGATGGACTAGAGATGGACACTAGAGATGGACTAGAGATGACATAGAGATGGACTAGAGATGACTAGATGGACTAGAATGGATTAGAGATGGACCTAGAGATGGACTAGAGATGGACTAGAGATGGACACTAGAGATGGACTAAAGATGACTAGATGGACTAGAGATGGACTAGAGATGGACACTAGAGATGACTAGAGATGGATGGACTAGAGATGGACTAGAGATGGACACTAGAGATGGACACTAGAGATGGACTAGAGATGGACATAAGATGGACCTAGAGATGGACTAGAATGGACTAGAGATGGACACTAAGAGATGGACTAGAGATGGACACTAGAGATGGACACTAGGATGGACTAAGATGGACTTAGAGATGACACTAGAGATGGACACTAGAGATGGACTGAGAGATGGACTAGAGATGGACTAGAGATGGCACTAGAGATGGATATAGATGGACTAGATATGTGAACTAGAGATGGACATAGAGATGGACTAGAGATGGACTCTAGGATGACACTAGAGATGGACTAGAGATGGACTAGAGATGACTAATGAGACTAGAGATGGACTAGAGATGGAACTGATGGACTAGAGATGGACTAGAGATGACTAGAGATGACTAGATTGGGACTAGAGAATGGACTAGAGATGGACAGATATGACACTGATAGATGAGACTAGAGATACAGATAATGAACTAGAGATTGATTAAGATGGACACTAAGAGGGACTAGAGATGGACTAAGAGATGACCTAGAGTGGACTAAAGATGACTAGAATGGACCTAGAGATGGACTAGAGATGGACACTAGAGATTGACTAGAGATGGACTAGAGATGGACTAGAGATGACTAGATGGACTAGAGATGACCCAGAGATGACAGATGGACTAGAGATGGACAAGATGGACAGATGACTAGATGGCTAAGATGACAAGAGATGGACTAGAGATGACTAGATGGACTAGAGATGGACACTAGAGATGGACTAGAGATGACTAGATGGACTAGAGATGGACACTAGAGATGGACTAGAGATGACTAGATGGACTAGAGATGACTAGACATGGACTAGAGATGGACTAGAGATGGACTAGAGATGGACACTAGAGATGGACTAGAGATGGCCCTAGAGATGGACACTAGAGATGGACCTCTAGAGATGGACTAGAGATGGAAACAGAGATATGACTAGAGTAGACTAGAGACTAGAGATGGACTAGAGATGGACTAGAGATGGACCCTATGAGAGATGACTGACTAGAGATGGACTAGAGATGGACTATAGACTGAAGATGGACACTAGAGATGGACTAGAGATGAGACTAAGCAGAGATGGACACTAGAGATGGACACTATATGAGATGGACCTAGATGGACTATGAGACTAGAGATGGACTAGAGTGGACTATAGATATGGACTAGAATGGACTAGAGATGACAGAGAGATGGACTAGAGATGGACACTAGAGATGGACACTAGAGATGACTAGAGATGACTAGAATGGACTAGAGATGGACTAGAGATGGACTAGAGGACTAGATGACTAGAGATGGACACTAAGATGACTAGGACTAGAGATGGACACTAGAGAACTGGACTAGAGATGACTAGATGGGACTAGAGATGGACACTAGAGATGGACTAGAGATGACTAGATGGACTAGAGATGGACTAGAGATGGACACTAGAGATGGACTAGAGATGGACTAGAGATGGACACTAGAGATGGACACTAGAGATGGACTAGAGATGACTAGATGGACTAGAGATGGACTAGAGATGGACTAGAGATGGACGAACTTCCTAAAGTTTGGTTCGTTTTACAACTATAGAACTTCAGTAAAAGTTCTATAGTTGGATAGTTTGAAAACGGACCAATTAAAGTCAATGGGGGAAAATAGTTTGAAAGGTTCTGATAAAATACAGTTAAAATAACAATTGTAACTTACTGTAAATGACTCTGGGACCTGGGAAATGGTCTGGGGAACATGAACACATCACCAAAACTTGTTTAAACACTAACAGGGAGATTCAATAAAAGTTCTTATCGTTTAAAATGGTGCTAATTTTGCCCCAACCAATCAGATATCATTTAACATTTGAAAGCTAACATCTGATTGGTTGGGGCAAAATTAGAACCATTTTAAGCGATAAGAACTTTTATTGAATAACCCTGTAACTTTCCCCAGGATCAGACAATTGTCAGGCTTCCCTATTGAATTTTCGAGGGTTACCGGTGAATTTGAGGGTTAGCGATTGCCACATTCGTGGGTTACCGGTGAATTTGAGGGTTAGCGATTGCCACATTAGATATTTTCGATAATTATTGAAAATATGTCTGCGAGTTCGGAAACCCTGAAAGTTCATAGTTCGGAGAGTTCTAAAAAGTCCAAGTTCGTACGAATTCATGAAATCCGTGTCGGAATCGAAATCGAGATCAAGATCTAGTCCATCCCTATTACTGACTAATATTAATGAAACCGTGACCAGAAGGTTTGACTGTTGGTAATTAGAAATACATTTCGGTTCAAGGGCGAACGTAGTTTCCATTCGGAAATTCCGGTTTTGACAATCTGTGAACCTGGTAGAATTATGGGAATTCGGAAAATTGTGGTGAAACATTTCAAAATCCCCTTGAAAGTCAAAAAAACGCAGTTAAAAAAGTTGAAAATTCTGGTCAAAAATTTTAATTTTCAATTGGGTTTGGATTTTCGGTATTTCTACACGCTCAGCAGAACCACTCAATTTCTTGATTTTGTAGGTAAACTTTCCCTTTCAAGCCACTCAAACACAAAACTCTATGTTCAGGCCTTGCCATTATAAACTGTACGGTTATTTCCCACCACTTAATGCCTCTTGTTACTGCCTGTAAAGAACCTTTACAATTATTCACCAGCTCTGTGTGTTACATTGCGGATAATGACACATTGTGTTTGTGTTCGGTAATGTGGAGTGTTGGTACCATTCCATTCAGCAAAAGATCCATTCCATTCAGCAGAAGATCCATTCCATTCAGCAGAAGTAAAGTTTAAGAAAGAAAATATGGAGAATGAATCTGATTGGACAGGAAATAGTAATCTCAGCCAATCAGCACTTGATATTTGGTCACACTAATGATCAAAGCCCAATCACAGAGCGATATAACCAAATCTTGCCAAGAAGTCAATGTTTAGTTTACTGACTGTAATTTCCCACACTGCACTCGGTAAATTCTTGATGAAATATTAGCAATACGGCTTTAAGGGACCAACAGTCTACCATTCAGTTTGTCAATCAATAGTCAATCATTTGGTTGAAATGTGTGTAAAGGAATAAGGTTAATGTATATTAAAGCCACATTGTATCATGAAAATAGTCAGATGGACTTTTTTCTGCTAATGGATAAAGAGAAGCCAATGTGAGTGATTTAAGTAACTTATCTAGATCAAGGTAACACTGGACAAACCAACTCAACCAGCTGAAGTCATAGCCCAGGCCAATAAGGTCCCAATAGGGTTACAATGTATCTGTGCTGGGAGGCAGAATCCATTAGCGAATAAACATGTTTACCTGGAAAGTGAACATAAACCTGGCCCTTGAGGTGTGGAGTTGAAGAGGGATTTTCTAATGGGATTAAGACAAACAAAGGCTTTCTGTATACTGTGCTCTCAGTATGTAATAGGCAGTATTACTGTATTTCCACGGTATCCCACAGGGGGTGTATTCTATCTGTTAGAATGGACTAATCCAATAATAACCGCCTGTAGTATAATATTCTATGTAAGTGATAATAGACAATAATGTGAATGGAGGAACATGTAAAGTAGAACTAAATATGTATCATAGAGCCATGGAAATCACATCCCATTGGGTGGGGGAATTGAATCCCCATTAATCTCCTTATAGACCCATTAGTAACCTCAGCGTAATATTCAAGGTCACCTCTTGACATATACAGAACCTACGGAATGTAAAGTTTTCCGAAAAGGAAACCGTTTTGTACAAAATTCACCAACTTTAAGAAGTTTTATATTAACCAACAGTAAAAATGCAAACCCCAAGTCCTATATATCTATATAATGACACCCTCGGGACAGAATGAAGGAATATTATAATAAGTAACTAAACTCACCCCCTAACCACACATTGTATTGACAAATATTATCATATGAAACAACACAAACAATTACACACTGCTGTATATTTATAAACAAGTGTCTTTTTTAACATTTTTTTACCACAACATTTCATTGATATTGTCTTTTTGTGTTGTATTTCTCTGTATTAATAAAGAAGCAAAAAGTTAAAATAAAAACCACAAATAAAGTGTCAAACAGGATTAACGCAAATGTTAATTTCAAGATCTTCCTAATTCAATTTAAAGGGCAAATTTCTGCACTTCATAAACACTTCCTGCTTTCATTAGCTTGTAGTCATGTAACCAGCCTCTGTCTGCATCAACTGTAAAAAAGAAACATTGTATCTGTGCAGGTGATGCCTGTCTTTCCCAGCATTAAGTCTTCAGTGAGCATGCTCAAACCCAGGGGTCAGGGGAGGAGGAGAGGTTCAGGGGATGTCACTGGAAGCATGAAGTTTGAAATTTCTCCACAATATAATTTCTCTCAGGTTGCAGTCAGAAATGTGACACAGAGCTCATTGTAAAGGAAAGACTGCGGGCTTTAATTTAACCCTTGTTCAGGAGAAAGGAGAAATATGACACTGGAAGATACAATCACTTAAATGTAAAGGACAAATTAATGAATGAGTAAGCTTTATTTATTACAATGGTTTGGATACAAAATTGCCATGATGAATAAACAAGATATTATTTATAATTATTCCATTTTCCCAAGTTCAGTAACTTTCAATATCCGAACATTTTAACGTGGGAATATTAATTAATAATATTATTGTTACATATTGTCTAAGCAAACTTCAACCAAGAACATACACAATATGAAAACCAAGGCTTTTCATTAACCCAGGCCTTGGAGATGTTTTGTTTGGTACAATAGCGGTGCACACCAGTGAATGCTGGGAATTGTAGTTTTCAAATAACTGGAGGATTGCAGGTTTAAACCCTCCCAAAAAGTTGGATCCTAAAAAGTCTGTGTGGGTGTGTTAGGAAAATGTAAATAAGATGTTCTGTCTGAAATTGTCTTCATTCTGATTGGTAAGATAAGTAACGTGTAATAATGATGTAATTATTAACAAGAGGTTCTTGGACCAATGAGAATCCACACTGTGCTGTAATCACCATTTTGATCATTCCTGATAACTTACTGTACCCAACACTGCACAGCAGTGATTCGTCCTTCCCTGAAGGGTTAACTGAGCCCTTTGTCTATAAAGGTTTCCAGGTTTGGAAGGGGAACAAGAGGCGCATTGGACCGTCCTGTCTAATTATTGTGAGAAAGGAAAACTATAGTGGGATTAATGATATCTGACAAGCACCATTAATAATTAAAGGCAAAGCTGCCAGCACAGCACCAGATAACGTAACCAGATTTTTTACATGAGCCACACAATGTGTCACGGCCACGGAATCGGGAATTTCAATGGGACATCTTTCACTTTACAACTTCCTTCTGCTCTCCCCGTGGCCCTTCCCTAACGGGGCCCATGACTTTCTGTAAACGTGTGAATTTGGATTATAGCAATAACGAGAGAGAGTTTGGCTCAAGAGCTAACAATCCATTGAATGACCATTCCCCTGCAACCAGTAAGTCCTTTGGCTTTTATTGGGCTAAAATGTCTCCCTCTGATCAAGATAACACTGGCCTATTGAGTGTAGATGTACAAAGCGAGGAGATTGCGGTGTCAAATCAGTTTATTATGATTGACAGGTTAATGGTGAAATACACAAATCCCACCCCCCTCCCACCAATCAGAATGTCCCCTGATGAAGAGATTGAATGGCTGTCATTTGCATTAGACCATATCCACAATTCAGGGTTATAATTCCCTTAGAACCAGCAGTGAAATGGTTAAAAAGTCACTTAACAGGAAAGTCTTTGTGTTGGTTGTGACATTAGTGTGGCAGCCCCCAGTGTAATGGGTCCTTATTCTCTGGGAGTGAAGTTCGACTCACACACACACACACACACACACACACACATATAGTCAAGTGCATCATTTGCTGCCATTGTGCTTGGAAGACGATGCTCCAGGGATGAATAAAAACATAATCCCCAGCCCCTCTCCATTGTACCGTCTCATTGGGTTCCTTCCACCCCCCCTCCTTGGCCCTTTACCCCTCTCCTTTATCGATTTACGAGCCCCGGCGAAATTACTCCGAGGAAGACAAGATGCCAGTCACAATGACATTTATTTCATAGCACGAGAAGCCTCTCGAGCCCGTTTCCATGTAACCCAGATCCGAACGGCTAAAAGAAAATCTAAAGGGCCAATAACAAGGTTTAGTAACGTGATTAAGATGGAGACGGACCTGAGGATCTGACCGAGACGCCTTCTACCTTCTTTTACTTTATATTTTCTACAAATCAACCTGAGATTCTCTTCTGTAGATGATAGCGCCCCAATGACCGGTCATTAACCAACAGATCTCCAGATCGGTCAGTGAATGATTTTAGGGGGTCAGTTCTCAAAATGGATTAGTGAATGAGCCCCGGAATGATTTAGGGATGTCCGACCTCCAACCAAGGAATGCTGGGAGTTACAGTTTGGACGCCCCAAATGTATTCACTGATTTATAATAGACCAATAATGGTTAATACCAGTGTTACTGTACATTGTGGTATTAAAAACCTATTGGCATTTTCCAATCTCGGCGTTATTTTATGATTGCCGTCAATGCGACACGGAATCGGTATTTTTTCAGCACAAACTTTCATTTTTGCTGTGGCTGGAAATTACCGTTGGGGTTTAAAAAAATACCGCAACTATCGGTATAGGATCAATGTCAGCACAAACACAAATATCGATCCTACATAAATACGACCCCGTGAGTCATGTTTATAAACCCACGATAACGATTTAACCCGCCATATAGCGCTCATTACTTAATGGTCGCATTGCAATTTTACGGTGGCGGTTATTAAAGGCTACTGTGGTATTCTATGGCGGATATCGCACTTTACGTTATTTTGGCGTTATTTTACACTTGTTATCAGTATTTTAGGATGTAGATAAAGGCGCAGTATCGCAAATTAGCGCCGGGATCTGACCGCGCCCTCCCCACAATTATTTCTTGTTATTTTTGTTCCAATAAACAACATAGAAAGACGAGGGGTGATCTGACACGTTAGCGGTGAGCGTATAAACGAAGTCCGGCAGTGGTGAGAGATTGAGAATAATTAGCATTGACCCTGATTCTATATTCAGAATTCTAACTATGTAAATAGATAATGTGATTAACCAGTCAAAGACCATTTAGTGCTGATTAAACACAATAAATGGAACTTATGCACATAACAGGAATATGGTAAATCAATAGATATTATCAGGGACTCAGGGGTAGATTAAGACTAACAAGGGCCCTGGGCGTTACTCAGTACAGGGTACCCACTAATGCAATGCCCCTTGCCCAGGAATGATGTTAATTTAAACATGGAACCCATGCACCTTAAAATAGAATTCTACTCATGCAGTAATGGGCTCCTCCCACAGTCATGGTCACTGACACTGGGGAACATATATTAACAAAGAGGGAGAGTGTGGGATGGATTCGGTTGGAGCAATTAACAGAACAGATTTGTGGTTTATTTATCAACTTCCCCTTTATTAATCAGTTTAAACTCCTGATTCCCTTTTTGTTGGTAGTTTTCTTAACATTTCATTTGGTTTACGGCCCCAGTTCAATTGTATTGGAGCCGACGACCGTGAAAATGAAGATCAGGTCGACACATTGGAGCCGCTGGGGTGTTTGACAAGTGCAAATAACTGGAGCTTTGAGACTGAACCAGTTTGAGAAACATTAAAGTTACGGTGTTACCGCGTCTCTCCTTATGGGGCTGGTTTACCCCAAATACTAAATGTAAAGTGACTTTCTTTGGGCATCCAAAATCCAGCTGCTGACTGCCAGTCGTGTCTTTCTAACAAACCTTTCTGTCTACTAATCAGATTTATAGAAATCTGTTTTCAAATCAGAGCATCCAATCAGAACTTCCCATTTATTAGCTCTGCAGCCGTGGACCCATCACACCTAACAGTTGATTGGTCAGTTTTGTGACTTTTCCTTTTCTCCATTTTCTTTTAGATTGGACAGTAAAAATAAATAAATCTTATTCAGGGATGGGACGTTCCGTCTCTAAAACAAACTTTAATGGTAAAAGGATTTATTTCACAATGCAACTGATTTATCTATATGTCAGGCGGGCAAGAAGGGAAACCATAGAAATGGCTGGAGGATTTGCACACCAGGAACAGGCCATGTTCACTAATCCATGTACAAAGCCAACAAACAGGACTGACAAGCAAATCAATGGACAAATAAACTGAGAATTTGGTGGTCTTGGATCTAGTTTGATTTGCAGGTTTGAGGGGTAAAGGGTTGAACTTGGGGCCACTATCAGCAGGGGACAGAAACAGTGATGAGACCCTCTCTCTCTATTCCTCTCTCACCCTCTCTCTCTCTCTATTCCTCTCTCACCCTCTCCCTCTCTCTCTCTCTCTCTATTCCTCTCTCATCCTCTCTCTCTCTCTCTCTCTATTCCTCTCTCACCCCCTCTCTCTCTCTCTCTCTATTCCTCTCTCTCTCTCTCTCTCTATTCCTCTCTCACCCTCTCTCTCTCTCTCTATCTCTATTCCTCCCTCTCACTCTCTCTATTCCTCTCTCACCCTCTCTCTCTCTCTCTCTCTCTCTATTCCTCACTCTCTCACCCTCTCTCTCTCTCTCTCTATTCCTCACTCTCTCACCTCTCTCTCTCTCTATTCCTCACTCTCTCACCCTCTCTCTCTCATTCCTCTCTCACCCTCTCTCCCCCCATCTCTCTCTCTCTCTCTATTCCTCTCTCTCCAACCCTCTCTCCTCTCTCTCTCTCTCTTTATCCTCTCTCATCCCTCTCTCTCTCTCTCTCATCTCTCCTCTCCATCTCTCCTCTCTCTCTCTCTATCCTCTCTCACCCTCTCTCTCTCTCTCTATCTATTCCTCTCTCACTCTCTCCCTCTCTCTCTTTCTCTCTCTCTCTCTCTATTCCTCTCTCACTCTCTCTCTCTCTCTCTCTTCCTCTCTCACCCTCTCTCTCTCTCTCTCTCTATTCCTCTCTCACCCTCTCTCCTCTCCTCTCCTATTCCCTCTCTCCTCTCATCCTCTCTCTCTCTCTTATCTATTCCTCTACCTCATCTACCCCTCTCTCTCCTCTCTCTCTCTCCTCTCTCCCACCTCTCTCCGCTTCTCTCTCAATCTCTCCTCATCTGCTCTCTCTCTCTCTCTCTCTCTCTCTCTTCCTCTCTCACCCTCTCCTCTCTCTCACCCTCTCTCTCTCTCTCTCTATTTCCTCTCTCACCCTCTCTCTCTCTCTCTCCCTCTCTCTCTCTCTCTCTCTTCCTCTCTCACCCCCTCTCTCTCTCTCTCTTCCTCTCTCTCACCCTCTCTCTCTCTCTCTCTTCCTCTCTCACCCTCTCTCTCTCTCTTCCTCTCTCTCACCCTCTCTCTCTCTCTTCCTCTCTCTCACCCTCTCTCTCTCTCTCTCTTCCTCTCTCACCCTCTCTCTCTCTCTCACCCCCTCTCTCTCTCTCTCTCTCTCTCTCATGGCTCTTTCTGTCTCTGTGGGTAAGTAGCTAATTCTTTTGTTCCTTCCTATCCGCACTGTTTCATTTTGTGCTGCCATTGTCCTTATTGTTGAGGGAAACAGGAGGGGTCTGGAGAGCTCGGAGCAGACAAGGTCTCCACTAATGACGAGAAGTCTTTAAAGCTCTCTCTGCATTTCATCTTCCCTGCGGGAGCTATAGGGTGCATCCAATATTTGATCCCCATGGTGCAAGTTGGATTCTAGTTAATTAACAGATCCCTATTACACACTCTCATCTCCGAACACATGGGAGGCCTCTAAGAAGTTAATTCAAGGCCGGTCGCGAGGAATTCGAGACAAACCGGTTGTTTTAAGACGAACGTTCAAACAAGGAAAGGAGAATGGGAAATAACCTTGTTCTGATCTGTTTTCTGGCCGTTCATTTATTTTATCTCTTAAATGTCTCTTCCAGGTGACTTTCCCTTCTCGGTCCAACTTTTAATCTTCCAACACTTCCCCTAGTCTCTTGTTCCTACCCAGGAGAGACTTCTAGGTAATTTCTATGTTTTCATGGCAGCCCTTAAGTAAATGCACCTTTTTATAAGGCTTTAACCTCATTACATGAGCTTACATTAAAGGACAAGTTCCTCCATTAAATGAAAAACTGTATATAGTTAAGGCTGGATACACACAAAGGGATTTTTTGTCTCGACCGATCGTTCGCTACTAGTGAGCACTCGGACGGGAAAAATCACTGACAGTCCCTGAGAATGTGGCCGCAGACGTCCGTTCGCAGGACCAATCATGAGGTCCCATAGGAAACGGGAGACTGACATTGATCACAGCTGAAAACCAGCGCAGATCAGACACAGAGAAGTATGTGACTGTGTGTACCCAGCCTTAATCACCTGATCTAACCTGTTCTGTTTCTTCTAGTAACCAGCTGTCAGTCATGGATGTAACAGATGACATCACAGCCAATGACTGATTGCTATTCCCCTAGCAGTCTACACTGAGCATGTGTGAGCTTGTAAAAGAGCTTGGAGAGGAGACAGAAAGCTTTTAATGTAGAGGAAAGGGTGAGAACCTAATTTTGCTACACAACAGGTTAGTCCTACATCTCTCAGCTTTCTAACTACTGCAGTCTTGGGATTTAGGGGGGATTTTTCATTTAAGAGGTGAACATGCCCTTTAAGGCTAGATCTCCCTTTCTTGTTATGCAAATAAGGGGAGAAGGGGATTGTGGGTAATCTCCATGCTATCCCTATTGAGAATATATTTATTAATAATAATAATAATATTAATAATATACGTTAGGCCCCTAAGCTTCATCATATGATAGTGTTTAGTTAGCATTAGGGGGCCTTGTCTGAATGGTAAGTTTCTCTTTAAAATCTGCCGTTTCCCTCTCCCTAGGAGTGAATTTTGATTTAATCTCTCTCCCTCCTGCTCTGTCTAAGACTCGGTACTTACAGGCCCCAGCAAAGCCATGTGATGCCCACCAAATAGAATTCCCCATTAGTCTCCCAGTAGGATAAACTATTAAGCCAACACCAGACACCGAGTTCATTCATCTCCCCCCGTATCTAATATTCCTCCAAGGAAATAAATAAATCCACAGAAATTTCAATCCGCTGCATATGATTTCATTATATTCAGGTTACTGGTCTTTAATTTGTATTCAAACCTGTATTATCTTATATGTCAGTTCATCTGAAATGTTAAACATTCCTTATCTGTTATTGCGCACTGCAGACAGCGCCCCCTAGGGATTGTCTCTACCTCTAACTTTGATTTGGCAAGACCATCTATATATAGAAGGCTCTTATATTTCTAATGGTCCATAACATTGTATGTTATAGGGGGAAGGGGGGGCAGTGGATATTTATAGGAACCCAACAGCTCACAACAGAAATATTGGAATCCTGGAATTTCAAACCAAAACAGCAGGAAAAATTGGATCCAGACAGGTAATGACATTTCCTCTAGGGCATCACCATATATATTGGCGGATTTTTTCTACCCACGTAAATTCTATTTAATTCCTCCTCTATGACTAAACCGACACATTTGTCTAAAGAAATATCCCAGCACCCCCCTCTCTCTGACCAGTTATAAGAAGAGTTTATCCACAAAGTGATTATATTATTATTATTATTCATTTATATAGTGCCAACATCTTCCGTGGCATTGGAATTAAACTATATATAATGTAATTCCATCTTCAACCAACAGGAGGCACTATGTAGCCCCCCATCTGCCATACTTAGTAGACCAGTTGTCTTAAAGCTGCTCTATCAACATCTGTGACCTCGAAGTCTAGGAACCATATGTAACATGTGGCTTTGCAGGTGTTGAGAAACTACAACTCTCCCCCCACCCCCTCCCCCTCCCAAAGCCTCCCAGAGCTTTTTGGTAAACACGCAGTATCCACACGCACTGTTACTGTGCTGACTCTGTGACACGAACAATATGTTGGTGAAAAGGTGAAGTGAGGCAGAAACAAATTGAAAGGGAAAAAAATCCAAAGGCTGTTGAAAATAAAAGTAATTAACTCCCTGCCATATGGAGGGAAAATGTTTTGATTAAAATGTGGGGAGAAATTCTGTGCCAGGCTATGCTTTTTGTCCAAAACCATATGTATAATTATTCCTGCTAAACTGCATTTTAATTAGCAATTGATGAAGCAGAAATAAGGTTTTTTTTCCCTTTCTTTAATGTGTCGTTTATAGGAGGCAGAGTCCACTTTCTGGTTAGTTTGTCGCATTTTACGTTCAGGTGAATTGGAACCTGTCGGAGCTATGATGTCACAATGTTTCCATTTCCTGTACAAGACAAACATAATAAACATGTCCGATTATTTACTTTCATTTATTAGAAAATCTCAATGACAACATTACTAATTATTGTTTCACCTAAAAAAAAACACCTACTCGGCAGAAAAAAAACCCTGATTCATTTGCTTTTTAATTGCTTAAAGTAAAGTTAAGGTTGCATAAAAACCTGCTGCCTTGAAAACAAAAACATGCTCACACCTAAAAGTGCAAGCAGCCAGAAGACATGGTGCTGAGACAGTTAACATTTCCTGCTCCTGTTCTAGAAGAAGACCAGCTTGATTGAAGGAAGTTCCCACCCCCTCACTGCTCAAATGGCAGAAAAAAGCATTCATTTTCACATATCATCCTTTGTAAACCTTACATTATGTCAGATTAATGATTTTGAAGTTTCTGTTTTTCTTTACAAAGTTTTGAACAGTGCAGGTCAGGATCTGATATGAATCTACATTGTACAGGTTTACATCACTGGCAGAGGGTGCTAGAAGTAGAAAACATTAAAGGGCATGTCCCATGTCCAGTCAAAAATAATGGAAGGTGAGTATATTTACCCCGCGCATGATCCACCGCGGCTCAGTTGAGAATTGCCGACCGCTTCCTGGTTTATCGCGCATGCACGCTATAGAGAAACTAAACCAGGAAGTGGTCGGCAATTCTCAACTGAGCCGCGGTGGATGATGCGCAGGGTAAATGTATTCACCTTCCATCATGGATCCTGGTCAAGTGATTGAAGAACGGGAGGTAAGGATTAGGTCCTTAATACCTAATAATCCCTACCCAAGTACACCAAAAAGGAGCACAATGCTGGTAAACAGCACTAATGAAACATTTATTCAGCCGTATAAAACCGGATACCAAAATACCCATAAAATGCACATAAATACACCATATTCTCAATACCCTACACCAAATGTACTAAAAACCGGAGGGTCCCCCATATGAAAATTAAGAGTAAATTCCCAAGAGATGAATCCCAAGGATTCCTTTACCTTCCATCACTTTAAAGGAATAATTCATTTTTTGTGAACTATATAAGATCAATCATTTCCAAATATGCCCCCGAAGGGACTTACCTTACTTACCTACCCAGTCCCTCTCAGCTGCTCCTCTGCGGTTGAAAGCCGCTCAACTTCCTGAAAGCGTCTGTGAGTAAAGGTGCGACTAGATGCCAAACCCCGATTGCCTGACAGCCGCGACCAGGAAGAAGAGCGTCTGTCAGCGCAGAAATCCTCTGCACCTGTTTTTGCTGGAAACAGGAGCCGGAGCAGCGCATAGGCGGTTAGGGGCCAGGTCAGGTAAGTGCCTTCAGGGGAATATTTGGCACACATTAATAACCCGAAAGTGGGATTTGGGGCGTCCTCTACAATTTCTTGCTAAAATGATGTTTTGACTGGACATGCCCTTTAACATTTTCAGCACTATAACATCTTATTGTCTGTTGATGGTAAGAGGATGGCCATTTACAGTAAAACCCTAACTTGAGCCTCGTACACACGTCCGATATGACGGATGACATTAGTCAATCAGATCAACGAATGACCGAACGCATACACAAGTACGATTATCAACCAAAACGGTCATTCGTCGTTTGTGTGTCTTGTGCGTTTATCAGACGAGTGTACGGACCTCTAAAGCTAAATCTTTCATTCTATCTTTATCTCTCATCTCTTAAAGGACAATTATATTTACCTCCTCCCCGCTCCTCTTCTTATATCAACGCTGTCTACCAAGTCCTCACCCCTGGGCTGTTCGCACTTACTCTGTTATACTTACACAGCGCTGCTCCGCTCTCTCCTCTGCTTCCACGATGGGTCCAATAGGAAGATTCCAGAGCGTATCTTCCTATTGGCCTCGTCTCTGACGGAGATGTGGGGGCGGAGCTAAGCGGAGCAGCGCTGTGTAAGTATAACAGAGTAAGTGCGAACAGCCCAGGGGTGAGGACTTAGCGACTTAGGTCCTCACTAGAAATGTTCTGATGAATTTCGTTCCGTTTTCAAATTGTCGGAAAGTTTGAAAGTTCGAGTTTCGATTTTTGATTTGCGAAAAACGTCTATTTCGAAAATCATTTACTTTCGATTTTCGGAAAAAATCAAAAAATCCAGGTTCCGTGAAATTTGGGAGTTCCGAAAGTTTCGACGGGACTTCGAAACCCTCAGATTCGCTGGGTTCTACTCGAACCCACATTACATCTCCAGTCCTCACCCTTGGTAGAGAGCGTGGATATAAGAGGAGCGGGGAGGAGGTAAGTATAATTGTCCTTTAAACCAGCCACATCTCAGACAAACCATCTGTTTACTTTCTGTCTTACCCAGTGGGTCAGTGTGGTCCAGATACAAGTTGCACATGTGCAGTGAATACCCTTTTTTCATTGGACATTACAATGTATCTGATCCCTCCCTCTAAAGTTTCTTCTCGTCGCCCCCCATTTAATACATTGTATCATGTGGTTCTAGATCCGAATTCCTTTTAAGAAAAAAACAAAACAAATCTTTTTTAGTCCAGCAAACGGGATCTACACAAACTCCCTCGTTTATCTAATGACCCCCATATCCTTTACCCACAGTATCTGTACAATCAGCTGGTATTATTCCCATTGTAGATACGATAACCGAAATCTTCCATTGCCTTACAGGAGGGTTTCTGGCCGTAAATACGAGTGAGAGATACGAGATGTGGCAGACAATAGACTGAACATTTCCCGTCCCTCGGGGGCTAAACTACTGACATAATGTAGGATTGATCATCAGCAAATGATGGAATTGTGTAACCCCACGCCTGACATCCCCCAATCTCACATCCCCATTGTACATATCACTGGGAGGCCTTGACACTCAGACTTTTAACTGTAGCTAAAGGACACGTTAACCTCCTCGTTCCTCGTTCCCATTTCTTTTATTTTATTTGAAATGGCTCCTGGTTTTCTAGAAATGAAATCCCTTTACTCTTCCCAATGGACTGCATGTGTGTGTGCTATTACATAAGTCAATTATAGCCTTATAATAACTTCCCATTGGAGGAGAGATCAGCAGCTATTGATACTTTTATTACCATGGTCCACGTGGGGAGACCAGTGGCAAATATTCCCAGAAAGGAAAAAGGTCCTAGGGACCCACCCTCACTGGAATACATATTACTACTACTACTACTACTACTACTACTACTAATATCCTATATACTACTACTAATAATATGCTATATACTGTTAATAATAATATCCTATATACTACTAATAATAATATCCTATATACTACTAACATAATATCCATCTACTACTAATATATCTATATACTCTACTATATACACCTATAAACTTATATAATATCCTATATACACTTACTACATATTCCTATATACTACTACTAATAATATGCTATATACTGTTAATAATAATATCCTATATACTACTAATAATAATATCCTATATACTACTACTAATAATATCCTATATACTACTACTAATACCTATATACTACTAATAATAACATCCTATATACTACTAATAATAATATCCTATATACTACTACTAATAATATCCTATATACTACTAATAATAATATACTATATAATACTACTAATAATATCCTATATACTACTACTAATAATATCCTATATACTAATAATAATAATAATATTCTATATACTAATAATAATAATAATAATAATATCCTATATACTAATAATAATAATATCCTATATACTAATAATAATAATAACTTATATACTAATAATAATAATAATATCATATATACTACTACTTATTATATCCTATATACTACTACTACTACTACTAATAATAATAATAATAATAATAATAATAATAATCCGCGTGTACGAGCTCAATAACCCAATAAAATAATGAGTATAATGAGTATAACTATACTAGTATAAATATTACATAAACATATATACATACACACCTGTGTAAACTTATACTAGTATATAAACCAGTTTATTGGGTGTGTAATGAATCGAGTCCCGAAGGGACGAAGTTCACTGTACCTTTTAGGAGTTCAGACTGTAGGCCAGGTTGAGTGTAACTAGTGGGAACGAACTGGTCACTGGAGGTTATAGATACTGGAACAATGGAGTTGAAACAATGAAGCTGGATACAATGGCTGGATACAAGATGGCTGGAATAATGGAGTTGAAACAATGAAGCTGGATACAATGGCTGGATACAAGATGGCTGGAATAATGGAGTTGAAACAATGAAGCTGGATACAATGGCTGGATACAAGATGGCTGGATACAAGATGGCTAAAACAATGGCTGGATACAATAGCTGGAACAATGGCTGGATGCACAGGAGTAGAGGCAATGAAGCTAGAGACAATATGGCTGGGAACACTGGCAGGTAAGGAGCGCTTCGGACTGACAACCTGACAGTCCGAGGTCTACGAATAGGCACTCGCTCCCTCTGCGAGTGCCTATTTGAATCTTCGCGCCAGCTGGCGTCTGGACGTGGTGATGTCACGACGACAACGTCCGGCGCCGGTGACATCACCACTCCCGAAACATCGAGGGAGCGCGGCAGGTAAGATCCTTACAGGGTGATTATAAAACATATATGGTAGTGCCCATGTTTAATTGAACATATTACAGTGATAAGAACAGACCATTGGGATAAAGTTTCGGACATCACTGCCTGTATCAAGTTTTAGAATTTTATAAAATATATAGTATAAAGTAATAACAGTATTATATAACTGGTATAAAGTATTAATAGTATAAAGTAATAACAGCATTATATAAATAGTATTAATGGTATAAATTATTAATAGTATAAAGATGTCTCTACTTTCATCAATGGTACAATTCTCTACTACTAGTATAAAGTAATAACAGTATGATATAAATAGTGTAAAGTTTTAATAGTATTAAGTAATAACAGTATAATGTATTAATAAGTATAGTATAAAGTAATAATAGTATAATATTAATAGTATAATGTAATAATAGTTTAGTATAAATAGTATAAAGTTATAATAATATACTATAAATACTATTAAGTAATAATCTTATAGTATTACGTAATAGTAATATTGTTTAAATAGTAGAATTTAAAGTAATAATGAACAAGTGATAAACGATTCCCAGACATGAGAGTTTTAATTGTATTGACGACCATTTAAACCTTGTATTTAAATTCATCTTAAGGGGGAAAAAAAGGCTAACGATATGTGTTATAAGTGAGAGCTGTTACTTAATTACCTATTTAAACAGAATCCTCCTTTACTTCCATAATGATCTGTTTGTGTATATACTGTGCATATGTTTCAGAAGGAAATAAACAATCCATTATAGTCTGTTTTCCAAGTAACAATCCTTATTGTGCAGAAGGGACACAATATTATTGTCTTACTGCAAGATGGTCCAGCCAATTGGTTGATAGAATTTCATCACTTTGCACCATCTATCCTGGCAAAAATATTGCTCAGGAAAATGAGTCCGTGGATGGGATAATCTGGAAATTCTCCCCTTCTGCTCGATAGGCTGCATGAGATTTCCAGGCAGTCTATCGAACTATAGAGAAGACTCACGTTATCATATAAACGATATTCACCATCACCACTACGTCCAATAGCCAAGAAGTTAGATAACTGATCCTGAACCATCAATAATAGTAGAAATATTTAGTGTCGCTAATTTCATTATTTCATCTGGAACCAACTAAACCTTACAAAGTTCCTGTGCAGGAATAAAATTACCCACAGATAGTTCAGAGATTCACCACATTTCACAATACTTGGCCAACCCATTTTATAGCCCTCGAAAAACCATTCGCAACATTTGGAAATTGGGAACTTTCAATATTTTCGTTATCCCTAAAATATAGAGCTCCTTACGAGGGTAACCTAGTCTACTTATGAGGGTTACCAAATCTACTTATGAGGGTTACCAAATCTACTTACGAGGGTTACCAAATCTACTTTCAAGAGTCAAAAAATCGACTAAAAAGGGTTACCAATCTACTTTCAGAGTTATCAAATCTACTTAGAGGGTTACCAAATCTACTTTCCAGAGTTACCAAATCTACTAACAAGGGTTACCAAATCTACTTTCAAGAGTTACCAAATCTACTTTCAAGAGTTACCAAATCTACTAACAAGGGTTACCAAATCTCTTCAGAGTTACCAAATATGCTACGAGGGTTAACAATCTACTTCCAGAGTTTCCAAATCTACTTTCCAGAGTTACCAAATCTACTTACGAGGGTTACCAAATCTACTTTCAAGAGTTACCAAATCTACTTAAGAGGGTTACCAAATCTACTTTCAAGAGTTACCAAATCTACTTACGAGGGTTACCAAATCTACTTTCCAGAGTTACCAAATCTACTTTCAAGAGTTACCAAATCTACTAACAAGGGTTACCAAATCTACTTTGGAGGGCTACCAAATCTACTTTTAAGAGTTACCAAATCTACTTTCAAGAGTTACCAAATCTACTTACGAGGGTTACCAAATCTACTTTCGAGGGTTACCAAATCTGCTTTCAAGAGTTACCAAATCTACTTTCGAGGGTTACCAAATCTACTTTCCAGAGTTACCAAATCTACTAACAAGGGTTACCAAATCTACTTTCCAGAGTTACCAAATCTACTTTCAAGAGTTACCAAATCTATTTACGAGGGTTACCAAATCTACTTTCCAGAGTTACCAAATTTACTTTCCAGAGTTACCAAATCTACTAACAAGGGTTACCAAATCTACTTTCCAGAGTTACCAAATCTACTTTCCAGAGTTACCAAATTTACTTTCCAGAGTTACCAAATCTACTAACAAGGGTTACCAAATCTACTTTCCAGAGTTACCAAATCTACTTTCAAGAGTTGCCAAATCTACTAACGAGGGTTACCAAATCTACTTCGGAGGGATACCAAATCTACTTTCAAGAGTTACCAAATCTACTTACGAGGGTTACCAAATCTACTTTTGAGGGTTATTGAAAGTAGCCTTGAAAATAGGAATATACATGCAGAAATTCGAAAATAGCTTGCATTCAGGAAGTTCCTTTTTATTTGCATTTTTTTTTTATTTGGACGTGTTCCCCTGATCATTTCCCAGGTGCCTGAGCTATCTTATGAAAGTTTCCATGCTTTAACTACTTTTACTTTACTCAGAACTGTCTGGGTTTTTTTTTCTCTCATTGACATCTATGGGTCCGTTTTTGAATTTTGGGATTTTCAATATTTTTTCAGAATTCCGAAAATTCTAAAACGGAATGGAACTCGCCAGTTTCAAACATCTCCAATCTCCAACAAATAAGAATTAAGTCCATGTAAGGTTTCATCTGCTCCACAAAAATATATCCGGAGGGAAACCAATCACACAGGAAATAGAAGAATTGTTACTTTGTAACAAGTAGACACCTTAATTGTTCAATCCTGATACCCCAAAAAAGTTACATTGTGCCGTATTTACAAGTCGGCATATGTTTTATCTCAAAGAATAAATATCAAGGCTCCTTTAAAGTAACAATAATTATTGGTACTAACAGTTGCATCATCAGCGGCCATTATAAAACCGCAGTATTGGAATTTTCTGATGCTAAGCATCTAATAATAAGTAATTGTCTAATTGTGCTCATATGAACATTATTATTACATGAGAGCTGCAGCTTTGCTGTAACTAGAATGGTGACAGCTGGTATGTGGGAATTGCATGGTGGGAAATTTTTTCACTCAGTGCTGCCTCATAGTGATTACTGAGCATGCCTGCCCTCACAAATAGTCAGATTAGTCAGGAAGGAAGGATACTGAGTGCAAGAAAAACAAGTACAGAATAAAATACAACAAACACACCTCAGAGTAAGTGCTACTTCTTTGTATTTATTAAAGTTATTTTCCCAGTAGAAAAATTTGCATTGTCAAGTATAGCATGGTCTAAAAATACAATCTAAGTATATAGCTTATTGTCTGAAATGAATATACCTTTTGTATTTATACATATGTGTGGTAGAGATGGCCGAAACTACATAGTTTTGTTCCATTTTCGGATTCCCAGATCTCAGGAAAATCCCAAAGATCCGAAAAGGAATGAATTTTCGAGGTTTTTCGATCGTCCGAAGGTATTTTCGAAAATTATCTAAAATACCTTTGAACATTCGATAATCCTCGTAAATATGATCGGAGACCACTTTCGAGTTTCCGATCATATTTTCGAAGATTTTTTAATGTTCGGGTTATTTTTTAAATTTTGAAAATAGCCTTGAATGTTCGATCTTCATAAATATGATCAGAAACTCGAACGTGGTCTCCGATTGTATTTTCGATGATTTTCAAAAATAGCTACATACTCTGGAAAATCTTTGAGAATTTGTTTCGAAGTACCAAAATCTTGACGATCCGCCGTCCAGATCCGGACAGATCTTTCGGATTTCATAACCGAGGGGTTCCATGTCAGATCCGGGTTTGTGTTAAACCTGGATCCCATCTTAATGTGTGGGAGCTTCCATGTTGTTTGAATGAAGCTTTGAGCACCTTACACACCTAGAAGGAAGATAATCTACAATCCATTTAGATTATATCTAATGCATTATGGATTATATGATTGGCCAGGACGGCTGTGTTGTGACCATTCTAATGGTGTTTGATGTCATCTCTCTCTTTGATAGCTTAGGATAAAGTTCTGTATTTTCTCAGCTGCTAATGTGAATCGGACATTTCCAATTGTGCCCAATGCAGGGAGGTTCCCAGGCTGATTGTTTTATTACTTCCTGTTCCTTGAAATCTAGGATGTGTCTACGAACAAGGAAACACTAAATGTAACAAAATGCAACTAAACGCTACTAAATGTAACCAAATGCAACAAAATGTAACAAAATGCAACTAAACGCTACTAAATGTAACCAAATGCAACAAAATGTAACCAAATGCAACAAAATGTAACCAAATGCAACTAAATGCTACTAAATTTAACAAAATGCAACTAAACGCTACTAAATGTAACCAAATGCAACAAAATGCAACTAAACGCTACTAAATGTAACCAAATGCAACAAAATGTAACCAAATGCAACTAAACGCTACTAAATTTAACAAAATGCAACTAAACGCTACTAAATGTAACCAAATGCAACAAAGTGTAACCAAATGCAACAAAATGTAACCAAATGCAACTAAACGCTACTAAATGTAACCAAATGCAACCAAATGCAACAAAATGTAACCAAATGCAACAAAATGCAACTAAACGCTACTAAATGTAACCAAATGCAACAAAATGCAACTAAACGCTACTAAATGTAATCAAATGCAACTAAATGTAACCAAATGCAACAAAATGCAACTAAACGCTACTAAATGTAACCAAATGCAACTAAATGCAACCAAATGCAACTAAATGCAACTAAACGCTACTAAATGTAAACAAATGCAACTAAATGCAACCAAATGCAACTAAATGCAACCAAATCAACTAAACGCTACTAAATGTAACCAAATGCAACTAAATGTAACCAGTGGCTTAACCACTGGGCCCCCCAGCAAAATTATGATAGGCCCCTATTTGTGTTTCATCCACAGTAGTTTTCTGGAAGGAGGTTATATCTCTCGTAGAAAAATAGGAAAATGGGGCCTCCTTGGCTCCTGTGCCCCCCTGTGGATGCTTCCCCTGCTCCCCTGTAGTTGGGCCCCTGAATGTAACCAAATGCAACTGATCGCTACTAAATGTAACCAAATGCAACTAAATGTAACCAAATGCAACTAAATGTAACTAAATTGAAGTAAATTCAGCTAAATGTAACTTAGTGTAACTTTCACACAAGCGGTTCCAGATGTTTGCCGATAAAGAAACGCTAACGGAGATTCAATTCAAGTTCTTATCGTTTAAAATGGTGCTAATTGTGCCCCAACCAATCAGATCTTATTTAACATTTGAAAGCTACGGCTCGGTGCACACAGGGAAATTATTTGTCCTGACCGAACGTTCACTACTAGTGACAAATTATTGTCAGCCGCTTCAACAGTGGCGACAGTTCACACAAGTGATTGTGCTTTTTCTAAAATCTGATTGGTTGGGGCAAAATTAGCACCATTTTTAACAATAGGAACTTTTATTTCCCCTCGGTGAATCGCTAAGGTAACTTTTACTGGCATTTGCCGTCCATCTGAAAGTAGCCAAAATGCAACAAAATTTAGCTAAATACAACTAAATGTAAGTAAATGTAACTAAATGAAAGTAAATGTAGCTAAATGAAAGTAAATGTAACTAAATGAAAGTAAATGTATCGACTGAATATTCTACTAGACGTATGGACCATATTATCAATCTGTACAATATCCATTTGCCGTGTACCGAGAACATTGTACTGAATATTATGGGATGGGGCGTCAGTTTCCTTAATAAACATGTTATGGTGGGTCTGTAAATTTGGTTTCTCTATAAATAAAGGTGCAACCTGAATACATAACAATCCATTCATTAACTCAACCCTGAGTTGTGTTTATTTAGATTGTGTTTAGTGCGTCATTTCCAACTATGGATTAAATAATAACAAATTCAATGTAGCTTTTGTCTTATTTAAGACATTTCCCTCCTCTATGTTCCCCTTCTACATGTAATCCCACATGCTTTGTTATGATAAAGGGAAGTTAATCTGGCCCAGGAGAAAATGGAGAGAAACAAATCCAGGGAATCTTCCCTTTCCTGACATGTGTCGTTAACACTAATGCTAGGGCTCCTGATCATTCCTATTTTCAATTATAGTCTATTGAAGACCGTGCAATTGGCTGAAAGTAACAATGTGTCTATTTCATTTTTTCAAAATTGGGAAACAAACATCAAATTGAAAATTCTTGCAAATATTATGTAGTATCTGCGAGTTATCCAACAAACGTTTGAGCTATTTTCAAAAATAGCTTGAATGTTCGATAAAAATCTAAAACTTGCTCCGATGACCCAATTTTAAGTTCCGTTTTCAGATTTTCTTCGGGATTTTCCCGAGGTCCGAAAAAACCCGAAAACAGAACGAAACCCGTGAGTTTCGTCTATCTCTAATTGTAATCAGTATCTCTTTACAAAACACGTGTAAGAAAGAGACACTATTCCCGTTCATTACACAGCCAGCATTATTCCCGTCTCTGCCCTTTCAGGACAGTGCATGTGCGGGAAAATAAAGTGTGCGAATCAAACGTTAAACATTTCCCTATCCATATTCAACACGTTTCCGAATTACAATGTAATTATTTCCCTTAAATCAACTGGAAGGTTTCCCCGTGTCCCCAAACCCAATAATTTCTCATTTGCACGAGGCGCCTCCTGTTTATACAACAATGCGACTGTTATGCATTAAACATCAACCTCTAATAAGTCACCGACACAAGAACCGTCCCCTAGACTCTGATTAAAGCTGTTTGTCAACGTAACGGAGAGTCTGGTTTAGTCTCCCCAAAATATTTAGCATTTCCCCTGATTTATCTGCGTCCGCGACCTCACCCAATGTTTCATTTTCTGTCTGTGGCGGTTTTGCATTTATCCGGCCTTGGTGCGCTTTTTTTTTTGCGCCGTTTAGTCGTCATTCTCTCCCTCTCTCCGTTATTCCCCTGCGATCTTTCTCACGCGCTCCTGTTGTTGAACTTACAAAAGAACATTGATTAGAACATTTCTTTGTTTGTTTGAGTTGTTTAAGTGAGAATTAACAATGCGTTTCCTTCCAGATGTGAAACTATGTGCGAAATATTCATTCTCTACCCCGGGGGCAGCCAGAAGAATGAATTGTGACCTCTATAGAAAAGAAATATATATATTAAAATAAAGGAAACATTAACTAATCCGTATTTTTAGATATTTAATGGGTGCATTGCGATTTTCTCCCTCTCCTGTTCATCGGAGCTTTTATCAAATCAAATGTGCTTTTTCCTAAACAAAACCTCAGCAGGAGACTTTCTCCCTTTGTATTGAGATTTTCCTGTGCAATATTTATTTATTTTCCAGGTTCCTCTTAAAAGAAAACATAAAACACTTCCCTTTTAGAGAATTGGTCCCAAATCCCATTGTGGATTGTAGGGGACACACTGGTTTATAGGGGGGACACACTGGCTTGTAGGGGGACACACTGGTTTGTAGAGGGGCACATTGGTTTGTAGGGGACACACTGGTTTGTAGAGGGACACACTGGTTTGTAGAGGGACACACTGGTTTGTAGTGAGACACACAGGTTCTTAAGGGGACACACGGTGTTGTAGGGGGACACACTGGCTTTCAGGGGGTGCAAAATGTGGAGCTCTTACTTTGACATAACCAATCAGATGTTCCCTTTTTACTGGTCTACTACAGTGAAAGAACATTTGGTTGGTTGATGCTGAACACTTATTGAATAGGGAACTATAATAAGTCATTCTGAGAGTTTTTCTTTATGAGGATTCGGGGATTTTCCAGTTCATTGTCGTAAATAAAAAGAGTGAAACAGTGAAAGTTCCTTTTATACCAAAATTTCCACCTAGGTCTGAGAACATCCCGTCAGAGGAAAGAAACGTCTGTTATTGTGATTGTTATAAAACTGCTGTATTTAAAGGGAAAGTTAGCAAAGGAACTTTCCTAGGAGATTCCTCAATGGAGGAAAACAGGAGCCTCAAATATCTCCTGAAAAATTGTTAAAAATGTATTTTAACCTTAGTTTTCCTTTAAAAAATGATGATTATAATGCTATTTACTGGCTATGTTACTTTCCCTTTATAATCCAAAGACGCTGAACACATTTCCTGGGACAGGACGAAGTCATTCGCCCATTTAGCAGCCTGAAGATCTTTATAGACTCCAGTTGACCAGTTGACCAGTTGACCAGTTGACCTTGATGTTAGTCTATAGACTCCATTGATTGTCTCTCTTGTACATTTCTGTTGTACCAGATCAGTGGCCCCCATAGTCCCCCAGCACATGTTCATGTTATAGAGTTTAAACTGTTGGACAGGGAGGAGAAAGTCAGTTGCACAAAGAGACACATAAATCTCTCCTGTTAAGGGCCAATGAAGGGTCTGAAAGGACAGACTGTGGATTTGTTCAGGGTCACATGAGATTCTTGTCTGTAGATGCTCCTTACATGTTATTGGGCTGTCAGGTCAGAGTAAAGATCTATCAGGGAGATTCAATAAAAGTTCTTATCGTTTAAAATGGTGCTAATTTTGCCCCAACCAATCAGATGTTAGCTTTCAATTGTTAAATAAGATCTGATTGGTTGGGGCAAAATTAGCACCATTTTTAACGGTAAGAACTGTTATTGAATCTCCCTGTATGTTCTGAGGACAGAGGGAGAGGGGAGATGAGGTTGTTATAAACAGAACTAACCTGTGGAAACCCCAATCCTGTCCACTAAACATCCCCAGTGAAGATCCCAATAATTATGATGTAGATCCATCCAACTTGTACCATTGAGAATATAATAGGTTGAAGTTTGGGTAGAATAATGAAAATCTCATTGGACATCATCATGGAAAAAATAATTACCAGGTGGCATCTCATTGGACATCATCATGGAAAAAATAATTACCAGGTGGCATCTCATTGGACATCATCTTGGCAAAAATAATTACCAGGTGGCATTTCTTTGGACATTCTCATGGCATAAATAATTAGCAAGTGGCATCTCATTGAATATCCTCATGGTATAAATAATTAGCAGGTGGCATCTCATTGGATTTGCTCATGGCATAAATAATTAGCAGGTAGCATCTCATTGGATATCCTCATGGCATAAACAATTAGCAGGTGGCATTCCATTGGACATCCTCATAGCATAAATAATTAGCAAGTGGCATCTCATTGGATATCCTCATGGTATAAAAAATTAGTTCAGGTGGCATCATATCCTCATGGCATAAACAATTAGCAGGTGGCATTCCATTGGACATCCTCATGGCATAAATAATTAGCAAGTGGCATCTCATTGGATATCCTCATGGTATAAATAATTAGCAGGTGGCATCTCATTGGATATCCTCATGGCATAAACAATTAGCAGGTGGCATCTCATTGGATATCCTCATGGCATAAACAATTAGCAGGTGGCTTCTCATTGGATATCCTCATGGCATAAACAATTAGCAGGTGGCATTTCATTGGACAACCTCATGGTATAAATAATTAGCAGGTGGCATCTCATTGGATATTCTTGTGGCATAAATAATTAGCAGGCGGAATTTCAATGCCGATCAACTGTAGTTTAAACGCAGAGCTTCTGTTCTGACAGATAAAATTCCGTGTTTTCTATGTGACCGACATGCGATCGCATGTGCCTTTAATCTGAAGCAACCAATCGGATGTTCTCTTTTCACTGGTCTACTACAGTTAGTAAACGTCCTATTGGTTGAACCAGATTTTTTTAACCTCTTATTAAATAAGCCCAGATGACTGTAGAATTTATAATTCTGTATCTGATGTACCATGTGTGTTTGTGTGTGTAATTGTGTGTTTGTGGTTTGTACACATTTCAACACTTTTATGCCATGAGGTTTTCTAATTCGCACTGCTAATACGACGTCTTATTATAAGAGAAATGCGACAAGTTTCATCCTCTTTATTTCGATCAATCGGAGTGAGAGGAGCTGAAAAAGATCCCAGACATAAGAGAATTAATTCAGCTGGAAACCTTCCCTGATCAATATTTTGGGATTCTCAGTCCTAATGGATTGTGTAAAGATCTAAGTATAAAATCCTTTTATTCTGAATATCGACGGATTTTAGTGGGTCTTTTCCTGTAAGTGGAACTGTATCGATCGGTATCTTGGTTTCCATAATTCCGCACATCACTGCCTTTTACAGTTCAGCATCTCCTATTAAAATAATTGTTACTTTACTGGTCACCTCGTACGTTTGGGTTGGAGGAAACTTTCCGTTCACTGTAAATTTCGATCTTTATTCATCGCAATGTTACAAAGTTTACAGATCCCTGGAACGATTCCTGCCCATTAGTGTCTATTTCACGTGTAACGCTGGGAACACATTACCGATATTGGTCCAATTCCATTCCAATAATGTGTGTATGTCTCTAACAGCTGTTTCCGATGCTGACAAATCGACTACATTTGAAATGGAATAATTGTAGGTAGTCAACCGCGATTGTAGGGAGTATGTCAGTGACGCACAATCCCCCTATACATTATATATACTTTATATATAGAGTATGGCGGTCACTAACGGTCTCCCTATACTTTATATATACTTTATATAGGGAGTATGGCGGTCACTAACGTTCTCCCTATACTTTATATATACTTTATATAGGGAGTGTGACAGTCACTAACGATCTCCCTATACTTTATATATACTTTATATAGGGAGAATGTTCGGGACTTTTTGTAGCCACATCTTTGAAAGATGACAGACAGAATCTTACAGACGCCGTGTACAAACATACAAACATACATTTCCCATGACTCCAGATGGCCCGGCGAACATCCATTACACACGATTATATATGGGCGTTCGGTAGGGCATCGTAGATGCGTAAGGCTGACAGTTTCTAAGTAACACAATCAGTTTTTGGTCACTCCCATGTGTGAAGCTATTTACAGAAAGACACAAAGCAATGGAAGGAGTTTTGTATCTACTGTGATATGTGAACTCTCTGTAACTAGTTTTCCTTTGAGATGTGCCCTTGGTCAGTCTGACATACTCAGTCTTGATTGGCTGAACCCAGAGCACATTTTAAATTAAAGAACAAACTGTGTGTCTATGTCCTTTATTCGGTTTTCCCTATGGGGGGGGCACAGTTTATATGGATGAAGTTGGATTGTAATATTTCATTGTTAAAGACGTTTCCCAAGATGCCTCGCCCGGCACCGTTAACAGTCCACAAAGTATTTTAAGGAGCCTATTGTCCTGCTATCTCCTCCATCATAGGCCCATTCACCGGAACTGTTCAAACAAACTTATCAAGCTCCGTCATTCCTTGTGCCACTCTGTAAATGAGCTGCCCTTATCCTGGCACAACCGTGGGCATCCCGTGCCAAGATACACGCCATTCACAACATTCGGAAGGGAAAAGTCATTGTGAGCTTTATTAAACCCTAAACCCAGTGAGGGCCAGTTAACCCTTAGACACCCGGGCTAGGTGCAATGACAGAGCTAAATATCTCACATACCATTTACTGTCCCAACACAAACACATAATAATGTAACGATACTAATATAATAATAATGATAATAATAATAATAACAACAGCAATAACAACAACAATAATAATAATAACAATAATAATATAACAATGTATCAATACTAATGTATCAATAATATAATAATGTAACAATACTAATGTCTCAATAATAATATGATAATATATCAATACTAATGTATCAGTAATAATATAACAATGTATCAATACTAATGTCTCAATAATAATATGATAATATATATCAATACTAGTGTATCAGTAATAATATAACAATGTATCAATACTAATGTAACAATATTCATATATTATTATTGTTCTCTGGGAATTTTGTTCTGTTTCTCCTGGGGAATCCTGTGGTTTGGTGCTAGTGCAGGGATGTGTAATTTGGAGACAAAAAACAATTGCTGGAATATTAGTACTTTGCCTTAAATTCGTGAGGCACAGTAATTAGCGAGGGACATTAGAATGCGCTGTCACTCATCATGTTTAACTCCGCCTTCTCCAGGCAATATTAGTGTTAGTAGCAGCTCATGTTTATAACTTATAATTGGCAATGCAATTAGTACTTTACTACAGGGAGACGACTGCGGGCCAGGGAATTATTTGGGTATTTCCAAACGATTGCGAGGCAACGGGGAACATCCGTCGTCTTGCGATTGTTCGGGAATCACCATAAAGGGCAGATACTGTCAGACGGTATCAGTGCTTAATAGTTTGTGTGTGTACTCACCTTTGGGCAATATAATGTTCACACACATAAACGTTTTATACACATGGACACATAAAAAATACAACTTGCTGTTAATGATGTGCAGACATTTCTCTGTTCGCTCTGTTTGTAGTCGGGGTCAATGACACCCCTCATACCCCCTAAATTAAGATGAGAAAAAAATATTGATCCCCAGTACGTTTATTGGACAAACGAAGATCGGGCAAGGCCAAACATTTCCTCACCTCTCCACAGATTTCACTTTGAAAAGATCGGAGGCTCAAGGTGGGGAAACTACGAGCGGATTTCCAATTATTGCGCTCAAAAAATGTAATCGATAGAACATCTGCCCGTGTATGGCCAGATTAACGCTAGGCCATTGTTCGTTTTCATTGGTTTGTTTTACAAACCCAGCAGGGTTTTGATGCCGAAATTCCAATGTCAAAATTCGCCAATTTTGCAACCAAACCACAATCACCAAATTAAATTCTTTGTTCTGACACTGAGACGGAAATTTCATGGTGGAATGTCTGTTTAATTGGAGGTTTAATGGAGAACTAAACCCAATTCTTTCTACTGTAGAATCTGAACATATCCCCTCTAAAAACACCAAGAAACTGTAAAATAGCAATATAATAAATAGCAAGAAATGGATGAAATAACTGCAAGTACAGTGACTGGCCACACCCCTGATCCGTCACATGCTTCATGGCCTATTCTGTCCTGTAAAAGGATTGGCTAGAGGCTACTAGTGGGCGTGACCAACTGTAACAAGTTCCTGCAGTATGTTAGGACTGAGCATGTGTAAAGAATATAATGGTCAGTGACCACACTGTGTGATACTGGAACACTGGGAAATAAGACACAAACCTCATGTTAGAAAGTTGAATTTCTCAACAACCATATTAAAATGAGAGGTGAGACACTGATTACTGATTATATAACAAGGAGATCTGTCTTCTAATTCAATGTTGTTCTGAGGCTTTAGTTGTCCTTTAAATGGTTAAATATTACCAATTGGTTTTGGTCCATCGAATGCACTGAAATGGAATTGCCTCAATCAACCGAAATCAATTCAGTGACAATTTCCAATATTAATCTATATTGCGATAAATAATAACCGACCCCCATGAAAATAATGATTGTTCCAATCCCAAACCACAGTCACTAAATCCAAGGACAAAGCCATAAATTCCACATTCTCGGTTTACATAATCCAACAAATTCCACACGAAAACGCAAACAATAAACAAAGCGATAACGAAATTCAACAAAATTCATTTTATTGTGTGAGGCCCTTGGACACGCCCCTCCTCCCCCTTGGACACGCCCCTCCTCCCCCTTGGACACGCCCCTCCTCCCCCTTGGACACGCCCCTCCTCCCCCTTGGACACGCCCCTCCTCCCCCTTGGACACGCCCCTCCTCCCCCTTGGACATGCCCCTCCTCCCCCTTGGACATGCCCCTCCTCCCCCCTAGATGCCCCCCCCCCCCAGGACCATTTGGTGATTGACCGGCTCATTAATTTATTCTTATCTAAATGTTTTCACTGATGCACCGACCTTGGCTATAAACAGCGTCATTTCTCCCTGACCTTTTACACCTTCTGACGTATCAACAATGGATGGAACTGGCAGAGAATTTTCTCATTACCATCCAGAATCATCATTGCAGACACATGAGACACACATAACGCAGACATTGGATGTCTGTACTACAACTCCCAGCATCCTTAGCTATAGGAGCTAATTAGTGTAGGGGCAACATTTACATTTCCCAGCCTGGAACTGGTTGTGCAGAGCTCCCAGCATTCTCAGTGAACAAGATTTGTAGGATTCAGTCTGTAAAGAACAAGAGCAAGTTTAAATGGGCGCCAGAAGATAAAAGGCAACTTCTGCAATCCCTCGCTACTCACATGCTACCCCCTCTGCAGTCACTGGCTACCACCTCTGCAATGACTCGTTAGTCGATACCCCCTCTGCAACCACTCGCTACCCCCTCTGCAACTACTCGCTACCCCCTGACTCGTTAGTTGATACCCCATCTGCAATCACTCCCTACCCCCTCTGCAACCACTCGCTCCCCCCTCACTCGTTACTCGCTACCCCCTCTGCAATCACTCCCTACCCCCTCTGCAACCACTCGCTACCCCCTCTGTAGTCACTCGCTACCCCCTCTGCAGTCACTCGCTACCCCCTCTGCAATCACTCGCTACCCCCTCTGCAGTTACTCGCTTACCCCTCTGCAGTCACTCGCTTCCTCCTCTGCAGTTACTCGCTACCCCCTCTGCAGTCACTGGCTACCCCCTATGCAGTCACTTGCTACCCCCTCTGCAGTCACTCGCTACCCCCTCTGTAGTCACTCGCTACCCCCTATGCAATCACTCGCTACCCCCTCTGCAGTCACTCGCTACCCCCTCTGCAGTCACTCACTTCCCCCTCTGCAGTTACTCGCTTACCCCTCTGCAGTCACTCGCTTCCTCCTCTGCAGTTACTCGCTACCCCCTCTGCAGTCACTGGCTACCCCCTATGCAGTCACTTGCTACCCCCTCTGCAGTCACTCGCTACCCCCTCTGTAGTCACTCGCTACCCCCTATGCAGTCACTCGCTACCCCCTCTGCAGTCACTCGCTACCCCCTCTGCAGTCACTCGCCACCTCCTCTGCAATCAATGCCTGTCATTGGAAAAATGAAAAGATGAGGGCCCCTTGGTTTCTGGGCCCCCTGCAATTGCTTCCCTAGTAGTTACACCCCTGGGCCCCTCTGTGATTACAGGGGTTGTTCCAAAGGTTATCATGCCCTGCCCTTGGCAAATTCACTACAATAAAAGTTAACACACTGATCATGTCCTGTCCCGCTGGGAGTTAAGATATTGTTTACACTTCACAAGGTGTGTCCCTGGTTAGGAATTGTGTTTAAATCAGTAACTGATTATACTTCTCCTTTAAATCCCACCTACCCCTTTGCATTAAACACAGCTTCGTACTTACACTGTAGGTCAATATTTTAACCATCGGACTAAACAATTCCGAAACATGATGTCATATTGCTAATTAGAACGATGGCCTAGCGCCGTGGGAAGGGCCATTTGTCACCACGCTAGGGACCGTCTCCTACTCCGGGTTTCAGAATCGGTAACAATACGTAATAAATTACCCAAGGTTAGACAAGCTCTAATAGAATTCATCCCAGGGCTGAAGGGCATATTGTCTGGTGCTGATGCTGTTCAATTGTAAGCACAAAGGGGGGTCCTGGGTAGAGGAAACAAAAGGTTGATACGATAGCCCGCTGTTCGCAGAGCTCAGCGTGAGACACTCATGGCCTAGACATCTGCTAACATCGGTTAGTCCTTGTCAGGTTTTGCCCCTCACTGTGCGACAGACGCACTTTGCACTGTTTAACTCATCGCACGGGGGGCCCTTCGCCATCGGGAAATGTTTGTGTAATAAAAAAGAGCTAATTAAACATTTCAAAGGGGAACCTTATTTCAGCGCTAATTAGATATGATTGCTCCATCTTTTTAATGTCTGTCGGGTTACAATAAGGCACTATTGTCTTCTCCGCCATAATTGTCTCCTCGTAATTTCATTTCGCCGGGGCTGTTTAACCGTTTCCTTCCCTGCTTATTCTAGGCGGTTTCTATTTCCCATTTTAGAATCCAGAAGTGTGTCTGAATGAGCCCCATCAGACGCCCCAACCTATAACCTGTGTTTAGTCTGGGGAAGATGTTTACATAAACTTTCCCATAGGCTAAGAAAAGTCCTGATTGTTTTATTTCTTCTTTTTTTTTCCACTTGCAATTAACCTTCTAAACATTGTTTCATTTACTAGTTCAGCAACGAGGTGGGGGGACGGGACGTCATTGAGATATTGTTAGTGTTCAGTATGGCAACACAGGAAATAGAATCTTCCCACTTCGGACTTCGAATTCCAATAAGTGAACAGATTTCAAACCATCTGGTGTCCATCACATATAACGATAGGAAAAGGCAGCCCCCACAGCAGAAAAATATAGATTATTATAGATGTATATACATTATTCACTATCATTTGATATATCATTATATATATGTCATTATTTATTGTTATTACATTACAACATATCATTATTATATTATTACATATCATGATTATATTAGGGATAATGTGCCCCATACAGAGTAATATAAAGATATTACGCCATATTACGTGATTCCTTGACCATATATAAGCACAAGGCGGCAGGCCAAGAGCTTTTATACAGGGCAGGGAACTCCGAGGTGGCGTAATATCTTTATAATATATAGATTATATTATATATATATATATTATATCGTTTCGGACGAGAATCACACGTGTGTATACATTTGGCCGGGCATTGTTAGTCAATCCGCCATAATCAACAAGCGCATGTGCGCGCTCTTGGGGCTCATTCTTCAGGTAAAGATTTGGACGTGTGTACAAAGCTTAACTCGAAATCCTGCACAATGTCCTGTTCCCCCTGTTTCTGCTTTCTGATTCTTCCAGTTATTAACTGTCAGTTATGGATTTAACAATTGACATCACAGCCAATGACTGAATGCTGTTTCCCTAGCTGCCTCCTCCGAGCATGCTCAAGCTCATAACCAGCTCATTAAATTGCTGAAGGGGGCGTGAACAAATATAGCCCCTTAGTTTCCAGGAGCATTGCAGGGATAAGCTAATGATTCTAGAGGACAAGGGACTATTCTTTTTAAAAGATGTCATTTAGAGGTGAAGTTGTGCTTTAAACCCATGGTATCAGGAATTACCAATACCGCAGGTCTATACTGAAAAAGGTAAAACATGGCGATAAATTTACTGAAATTAACATTATTCAATTTTTACCCTATTTAAACAGGTGTTTTCAAATTTCCTACCACAATTTTTAACCCCAAATTTCCCATCTTCAACCGCGATTTCAAATCTTCGACTGTGATTTCTGATTTCGAAATTCTGCCCGATTATTCATTGTTAATGAATTATTCATGAATAAACCGGAACTCGTCTCTAGCGATAAATAACAATCGTCTATTGTTGGACAACACCAAATGGTATTAATATTTTGCACGGGGTTGAAATTTGGAAGTAAGGTTGGCGTACAATCTGTATTTTACAATGATCTATGAATCTGTCAATCATCTGCTGATATCAAACACCCCCAGTGCAGATTCCTTCAAGATTCCATTTGAATAACATAAACAATTCCATTGGTGTCAGCCCGCTACATTAACCACATAGACATGAATTCGTAATAAAATCTCTACTGTAGGTTTGTCTTAGTGACATCCTTGTCCCCAAAATAAAACACCTGCAGGGAGATTTAATAATCGTTAAAAATGGTGCTAATTTTGCCCCAACCAATCAGATGTTAGCTTTCAAATGTTAAATAACATCTGATTGGTTGGAACAAAATTAGCACCATTTTTAACGATAAGAACTTTTATTGAATCTCCCTGTTAGGGGCATAATCGTAAACGATCGCTAACAACACTGTTTTCATTTTGCCGCGAAACGATTGCCGTATATTTAAAGCTGATCGTTATCTCGGTCATGTGTGTCGATACTGTTTTCTCGTTTTGCCGCAATAATGTACTTATCGCTGCAATGTCGCCACGTTAAGTGAAGTATTGAGGCAAAAATAGCAAAATGGCGGCACGTATAGCAACAATGGCACTGAGCCCTCTCTGGTGGGGGGTAGCTTTGGGACTTTTGGGGTCCCACAACTCAAAATCAGGACCCCCTCCACAGCACTTAGAAGTATCCTTGTGGCCCTGACAAGTGCCTTTGTTGGGGGCCCTGCAGCTGGAAACCCTGACCCTCATTGGCTCTTAAAATAATAAGACCTTTCTGATACGGTGGTCCTGTAGCTCGAAACCCGGGACCACCGCTGGTCTTATAGGTTTGCAACGTTCTTTTCTCAAAAGTCACTGATATCCAACTCCACCGATGCCGCAGATGCAGGACCATGTCACAGTGTCTGCCAGTGATGCCCCCGTCACCACTGACATCAATGCCACCAATGCCATCTTTATCCCAAAGTCTTCTTTCTTCTGCCATCACTTCTGAGTTCCGCGCAGGTTTGCATCTCTTTATATAGGATTGCTGGGAGACCAAATCCAATTTTAATTGCTTCCTATTTGGGCATCTATACCGAAAAATAGGTTATGTTAAATTGACCATAACTGGGAACTATAATCCTTCCCAACCACCACTGTATCATTTTGTTGTTGATCTGCCCCATATTTCTCTAGATATCCAATCTAAAACTCTTATATTTCAGCTGCCAATCAAGTTCCTTGCTCTCAAAAACTATTCTTCTGTGAGTAGTTTTACTGTAGCTGGAATGGTGACAGAGATTTGACAGTTGGAATGCTGTATGCTGTGTGCAGGCTTGACAGTTGGTTTGTGGGGGGAAAAGTCAGGTCAGATGGAAGTGGGAGTGGTTAAAA
Source organism: Hymenochirus boettgeri (assembly GCA_019447015.1). NCBI lineage: Eukaryota > Metazoa > Chordata > Amphibia > Anura > Pipidae > Hymenochirus > Hymenochirus boettgeri. Next base: position 6,739,617 of record CM033471.1, on the reverse strand, counting down.
GAGGGAGGGGGATACTGCTCCAAAACAAAATTTGTTCTGGATTGAAGGCATGCAGCAACACACGCAATCAGAGTAAGTGCTACTTACACGTATTCAATTATAGATTAAGATGAGGCAAAGTCATTTTTTCAGTATAGTGTCCCTTTAACTGTAATAGAGTCCTGCACTGGGTCTGGTACCTGCAGGTTACCTGATTCACGTGTCGGGTCCAGGTTCCAGTCTGTAATAAATGACACTGAGAATACATTGTTAATAATCCAACACAATGTGCAGTGTGTATAGCACCTTACAACTCTTACTGTGTTTTTGGCTGGGTAAATATTGAGTTATCAACAGATCTAATGTACTTAGAATGTTATACAGGATGGCATTGTGGGTAGGAATACAGACGGCTATGTACAACTTTAACTCTTGTAGTGCCCGGGTAGGTATTACAGAGATCACTGGGTAATGTAGTTAGAATGTTATACAGGATGGCATTGTGGGTAGAAATACAGACATCTATGTTGAACTTTAATTCTTGTAGTGCCTGGGTAGGTATTACAGAGATCGCTGGGTAATGTAGTTAGAATGTTAAACAGGATGGCATTGTGGGTAGGAATACAGACAGGTATGTACAACTTTAACTCTTGTAGTGCCTGGGTAGGTATTACAGAGATCACTGGGTAATGTAGTTAGAACGTTATACAGGATGGCATTGTGGGTAGGAATACAGACAGCTATATACAACTTTAATTCTTGTAGTGCCCGGGTAGGTATTACAGAGATCGCTGGGTAATGTAGTTAGAATGTTATACAGGATGGCATTGTGGGTAGGAATACAGACGGCTATGTACAACTTTAACTCTTGTAGTGCCTGGGTAGGATTTGCAGACATCACTGGGTAAAAAATCTGTTAATGCTGGAGGGACTGGAAAGGCAGGGTTAATGTCCTGACCTTGGTGTTACTAGTAGAGGTCAGAGCCAGCAAAGTAACAATCTCCCATAGAACAAAGTAACAAACTTCTATCTGCACCTATGCATGAGACCAGAGCAAGTGTCTGCATGGTAACAGATGACATGGGATTTCATTGGTCTGTGTAAATCCTTCTGGCCATAATGATCTATGGGATGTGGATGATTCTAGTGATGATAATAATCTACCACTTGATGAGGTTCAGCTAGAACTACAGCAGGTATGTGGACCTCCAGATGATTGACAACATAAATATCTCCACTCATATAAAGGTGTAGATTTTTCACTGCAGCTCCACCTGCTCCTTACCCATAATCCTCTGTTATGGTACCTGCTCGTTGTAACTTTACTGTCTTCCATGATGCAAGTTTAGACAGTGGGTGGGGATTGAAATGTATATTCTGCAGGGCATCATTATAAAATCATGGCTAGGTAACCAGATCTCCAGATGTTTGAAAACTATAACTCCCAACTTCCTTGGCTAAAAAGTGAATCCAGGGAGTTGTAGTTTTTAAACCATCTGGATAATTACTGGTTACCTAAACCCATGCAAGCATATCAGCTTGTTATAGTTATCATATCGGCTTGCTACGGTTATCATATCAGGTTGATACAGTTATCATACCAGCTTGCTACAACGACTTGTTGTAGTTGTCTTATCAGCTTGTTATAGTTATCACACCAGCTTGTTATAGTTATCATATCAGCTTGTTATATTTATCATATCAGCTTGTTATAGTTATCAATCAGCTTGTATAGTATTCACACCAGCTTGTTATAGTTATCATATCAGCTTGTTATATTTATCATATCAGACTGTATAGTTATCACATCAGCTTGTTATAGTTATCATATAGTTGTTTATATTTATCATATCAGCTTGTTATAGTTATCATATCAGCTTGTTATAGTTATCACATCAGCTTGTTATAGTTATCATATCAGCTTGTTATAGTTATCACATCAGCTTGTTATAGTTATCATATCAGCTTGTTATATTTATCATATGAGCTTGTTATAGTTATCACATCAGCTTGTTATAGTTATCATATTAGCTTATTATAGTTATCATATCAGCTTGTTATAGTTATCATATTAGCTTATTATAGTTATCATATAAGCTTGTTATAGTTATCACATCAGCTTGTTATAGTTATCATATCAGCTTGTTATATTTATCATATCAGCTTGTTATAGTTATCACAAGCATTGTTATAGTTATCATATCAGCTTGTTTATTATTTTCATAGAGCTTGTATAGTTACATCAGTTGTTATAGTTATCATATTAGCTTATATAGTTATCATATCAGTTGTTATAGTTATCTATTAGCTTGTTATAGTTATCATATAAGCTTGTATAGTTATCACATCAGCTTGTTATAGTTTATCATATTAGCTTATTATAGTTATATATAGCTTGTTATAGTTATCACATCAGCTTGTTATATTTATCATATGAGCTTGTTATAGTTATCACATCAGCTTGTTATAGTTATCATATTAGCTTATTATAGTTATCATATCAGCTTGTTATAGTTAATATCAGCTTGTTATAGTTATCATATAGCTGTTATAGTTATCACATCAGCTTGTTATATTTTTCATATCAGCTTGTTATATTTATCAAATCAGCTTGTTATAGTTATCATATCAGCTTGTTATAGTTATCCATCAGCTTGTTATAGTTATCAATCAGCTTTTATATTTACATATGCTTGTTATAGTTATCACATCAGCTTGTTATATTTTTCATATCAGCTTGTTATATTTATAAAATCAGCTTGTTATAGTTATCATATCAGCTTGTTATAGTTATCATATCAGCTTGTTATATTTATAAAATCAGCTTGTTATAGTTATCATATCAGCTTGTTATAGTTATCATATCAGCTGTTATATTTATAAATCAGCTTGTTATAGTTATCATATCAGCTTGTTATAGTTATTTATCAGCTGTTATATTTATCATATCAGCTTGTTATATTTATAAAATCAGCTTGTTATAGTTATCATATCAGCTTGTTATCTTATCATGTCCGCTTGTATAGTTATATATTCAGCTGTTATAGTTATCATATCAGCTTGTTATCATTATCATGTCCGCTTGTTATAGTTACATATCAGCTTGTTATAGTTATCATATCAGTTGTTTAAGTATCATATCAGCTTGTTATAGTTATCAGATCTGTTGCTATGATTATCATTACCACTTGTTATAGTTATCATATAATCTGGTATATAACATATCATTTTGTTATAGTTATCATATCAGCTTGTTATAGTATCATATCAGCTTGTTATAGTTATCATATCAGCTGTTATAGTTATCATATCAGCTTGTTATAGTTATCAGATCTGCTTGCTATGATTATCATTACCACTTGTTATAGTTATCATATCATCTTGTTATAGTTATCATATCATCTTGTTATAGTTAACATATCATCTTTTATAGTTATCATATCATCTTGTTATAGTTATCATATCAGCTTGTTATAGTTATCATATCAGCTTGTTATAGTTATCACACCAGCTTGTTATAGTTATCATACAGCTTGTTATAGTTCATATCATCTTGTTATAGTTATCATCATCTTGTTATAGTTATCATATCAGCTTGTTATAGTTATCACACCAGCTTGTTATAGTATTATCATATCATCTTGTTATCATTATCATATCAGCTTGTTATAGTTATCATATCATCTTGTTATAGTTATATATCAGCTTGTATAGTTATATATCAGGTTGTTATAGTTATCATATCAGCTTGTTATAGTTATCCATATCAGGTTTGTTATAGTTATCATATCAGCTTGTTATAGTTATCATATCAGGTGTTATAGTTATCACACCAGCTTGTTATAGTTATCATATCAGCTTGTTATATTTATCATATCAGCTTGTTATAGTTATCACATCAGCTTGTTATAGTATCATATCAGCTTGTTATTATCATATCAGCTTGTTATAGTTATACATCAGCTTGTTATAGTTATCAGGTATATATTAGCTTATTTATAGTTATCATATCAGCTTGTATAGTTATCATATTAGCTTATTATAGTTATCATATAAGCTTGTTATAGTTATCACATCAGCTTGTTATAGTTATCATATCAGCTTGTTATATTTATCATATCAGCTTGTTATAGTTATCACACAGCTTGTTATAGTTATCATATCAGCTTGTTAGTATTATTTATCATAGAGCTTGTATAGTTACATCAGTTGTTATAGTTATCATATTAGCTTATTATAGTTATCATATCAGCTTGTTATAGTTATCATATTAGCTTGTTATAGTTATCATATAAGCTTGTTATAGTTATCACATCAGCTTGTTATAGTTATCATATTAGCTTATTATAGTTATCATATTAGCTTGTTATAGTTATCACATCAGCTTGTTATATTTATCATATGAGCTTGTTATAGTTATCACATCAGCTTGTTATAGTTATCATATTAGCTTATTATAGTTATCATATCAGCTTTTATAGTATAATATCAGCTTGTTATAGTTATCATATAGCTGTTATAGTTATACATCAGCTTGTTATATTTTTCATATCAGCTTGTTATATTTATCAATCAGCTTGTTATAGTTATCATATCAGCTTTTATAGTTATCCCATCAGCTTGTTATAGTTATCATATCAGCTTTTATATTTACATAATCGTTGTTATAGTTATCACATCAGCTTGTTATATTTTTCATATCAGCTTGTTATATTTATACAAATCAGCTTGTTATAGTTATCATATCAGCTTGTTATAGTTATCATATCAGCTTGTTATATTTATAAATCAGCTTGTTATAGTTATATATCAGCTTGTTATAGTTATATATCAGCTGTTATATTATAAATCAGCTTGTTATAGTTATCATATCAGCTTGTTATAGTTATTTATCAGCTGTTATATTTATCATATCAGCTTGTTATATTTATAAAATCAGCTTGTTATAGTTATCATATCAGCTTGTTATCTTATCATGTCCGCTTGTATAGTTATATATCAGCTGTATAGTTATCATATCAGCTTGTTATCATTATCATGTCCGCTTGTTATAGTTACATATCAGCTTGTTATAGTTATCATATCAGTTGTTATAGTTATCATATCAGCTTGTTATAGTTATCAGATCTGCTTGCTATGATTATCATTACCACTTGTTATAGTTATCATATAATCTGGTTATAGTTAACATATCATTTTGTTATAGTTATCATATCAGCTTGTTATAGTTATCATATCAGCTTGTTATAGTTATCATATCAGCTTGTTATAGTTATCATATCAGCTTGTTATAGTTATCAGATCTGCTTGCTATGATTATCATTACCACTTGTTATAGTTATCATATCATCTTGTTATAGTTATCATATCATCTTGTTATAGTTAACATATCATCTTGTTATAGTTATCATATCATCTTGTTATAGTTATCATATCAGCTTGTTATAGTTATCATATCAGCTTGTTATAGTTATCACACCAGCTTGTTATAGTTATCATATCAGCTTGTTATAGTTATCATATCATCTTGTTATAGTTATCATATCATCTTGTTATAGTTATCATATCAGCTTGTTATAGTTATCACACCAGCTTGTTATAGTTATCATATCATCTTGTTATCATTATCATATCAGCTTGTTATAGTTATCATATCATCTTGTTATAGTTATCATATCAGCTTGTTATAGTTATCATATCAGGTTGTTATAGTTATCATATCAGCTTGTTATAGTTATCATATCAGGTTGTTATAGTTATCATATCAGCTTGTTATAGTTATCATATCAGGTTGTTATAGTTATCATATCAGGTTGTTATAGTTATCATATCAGCTTGTTATAGTTATCATATCAGGTTGTTATAGTTATCATATCAGCTTGTTATAGTTATCAGATCTGCTTGCTATGATTATCATTACCACTTGTTATAGTTCTCATATCATCTTGTTATAGTTATCATATCAGCTTGTTATAGTTATCATATCATCTTGTTATAGTAAACATATAATCTTGTTATAGTTATCATATCAGCTTGTTATAGTTATCATATCAGCTTGTTATATTTATAAAATCAGCTTGTTATAGTTATCATATCAGCTTGTTAGATGTATTCATATGAGCTTGTTATAGTTATCACATCAGCTTGTTATAGTTATCTATTAGATTATTATAGTTATATATCAGCTTGTTATAGTTATCATATTAGCTTGTATAGTTATCTATAAGCTTGTTATAGTTATCACATCAGCTTGTTAAGTATCATATTAGCTATTCTGTTATCATATTAGCTTGTTATAGTTATCACATCAGCTTGTTATATTTATCAAGAGCTTCTTGTTATAGTTGCAAATCAGCTTGTTATAGTTATCATATTAGCTTATTATAGTTATCATATCAGCTTGTTTATAGTTATCATATCAGCTTGTTATAGTTATCATATCAGCTTGTTATCAGTTATACATCAGCTTGTATATTTTTCATATCAGCTTGTTATATTTATCAAATCAGCTTGTTATAGTTATCATATCAGCTTGTTATAGTTATCACATCAGCTTGTTATAGTTATCATATCAGCTTGTTATATTTATCATATCAGCTTGTTATAGTTATCACATCAGCTTGTTATATTTTTCATATCAGCTTGTTATATTTATCAAATCAGCTTGTTATAGTTATCATATCAGCTTGTTATAGTTATCATATCAGCTTGTTATATTTATAAAATCAGCTTGTTATAGTTATCATATCAGCTTGTTATAGTTATCATATCAGCTTGTTATATTTATCATATCAGCTTGTTATAGTTATCATATCAGCTTGTTATAGTTATCATATCAGCTGTTATATTTCATATTAGCTTGTTATATTTATAAAATCAGCTTGTTATAGTTATCATATCAGCTTGTTTCATTATCATGTCCGCTTGTTATAGTTATCATATCAGCTTGTTATAGTTATCATATCAGCTTGTTATCATTATCATGTCCGCTTGTTATAGTTATCATATCAGCTTGTTATAGTTATCATATCAGCTTGTTATAGTTATCATATCAGCTTGTTATAGTTATCAGATCTGCTTGCTATGATTATCATTACCACTTGTTATAGTTATCATATAATCTGGTTATAGTAACATATCATTTGTTTTAGTACATATCATGTTTAGTTATATAGCTTGTTAGTTATCATATCAGCTGTTATAGTTATCATATCAGCTTGTTATAGTTATCAGATTGGTGCTATGAATATCATTACCACTTGTTATAGTTATCATATCATTGTTATAGTTATCATATCATCTTGTTATAGTTATCATATCATCTTGTTATAGTTATCATATCATCTTGTTATAGTTATCATATCAGCTTGTTATAGTTATCATATCAGCTTGTTAGTATAACAGTTGTTATAGTATCAATCAGCTTGTTATAGTTATCATATCATTTGTTTATAGTTATCATATCATCGATAGTTATCATATAGCTTGTTATAGTATCACACCAGCTTGTTATAGTTATCATATCATCTTGTTATCATTATCATATCAGCTTGTTATAGTTATCATATCATCTTGTTATAGTTATAATCAGCTGTTATAGTATCATCTAGGTGTTATAGTTATCATATCAGCTTGTTATAGTTATCATATCAGGTTGTTATAGTTATCATATCAGCTTGTTATAGTTATCATATCAGGTTGTTATAGTTATCATATCAGGTTGTTATAGTTATCATATCAGCTTGTTATAGTTATCATATCAGTTGTTATAGTTATCAATAAGTTGTTTAGTTATCAGATCTGTTGCTATGATTATCATTACCACTTGTTATTAGTTCTCATATCATCTTGTTATAGTTATCATATCAGCTTGTTATAGTTATCATATCATCTTGTTATAGTTAACATATCATCTTGTTATAGTTATCATATCAGCTTGTTATAGTTATCATATCATCTTGTTATCATATCATCTTGTTATAGTTATCATATCAGCTTGTTATAGTTATCATATCATCTTGTTATCATATCCGCTTGTTATAGTTATATCAGCTTGTTATAGTTATATCAGCTTGTTATAGTTATCATATCCGCTTGTTATAGTTATATCAGCTTGTTATAGTTATCAGCTTGTTATAGTTATCATATCGGCTTGTTATATTTATCACCAGCTTGTTTATAGTATCATATCAGCTTGTTATAGTTATCACATCAGCTTGTTATCATTATCATATCCGCTTGTTATAGTTATATCAGCTTGTTATAGTTATATCAGCTTGTTATAGTTATATCAGCTTGTTATAGTTATCACACCAGCTTGTTATAGTTATATCAGCTTGTTATAGTTATCATATCGGCTTGTTATAGTTATCACACCAGCTTGTTATAGTTATCATATCAGCTTGTTATATTTATCATATCAGCTTGTTATAGTTATCACATCAGCTTGTTATCATTATCATATCCGCTTGTTATAGTTATCATATCCGCTTGTTATAGTTATCATATCCGCTTGTTATAGTTATCATATCATCTTGTTATCATTATCATATCCGCTTGTTATAGTTATCATCTTGTTATAGTTATCACATCACCTTGGTATGAATGAATATTATATTATTTTGCTATGATGATTATTATATCAGCTTGCTATGATTTTTGTATTATTTTGCGATGGTTCTATCATCTTGCTATAGTTATCTTTTAATTTTGCCCTTGGTGGCGAACAATAATATGTCTATAGTCTGGATCAATTTGGGGCTTGGAGGATCCCAATTGCCCATCTCACCCAGTGTATTAATATTAATACAATATTTTACCACCACTGAGAAAACCCCAGAGAAAACATTATAATTGAACCAACTTCCGTGATTGGTTTCACATCAGAGAAAAGCACCCCAATTTAATCTGCTGCTATTCCAGTGACCAGTGCCCAAAAATTCCAACCCACTGTCTATATGAGGCTTTGTTTAACCTTTATCCTGTGTACAGACCCTGGTTTACTGGTCATTGACACAGTTCCCACCTTGTCATTATAATAAACCATCAATGCCCTGCTAAGTAGATTCTTCATGATTAAAGGGCAAGTTATTTAAACCTCAAGATGATTCATTTTTTATTTCTTTTTTCATCTTTGGAGGATACGAAGTTAATAAAAGTTTCCCTCTAACTTGGTCAGAACCTCGGTTCCTTTAGACATAGCTAATGAACTTCCATGAATAGTATTTCCCCTTCAATCGAAACAGGTTACCAAAAAAGAAAATAAAAACCCCTCTACTTGCTGATGGTTGAATAAAAAGACTCAGTCTGCTCTCTAATTAAAATGGACTTCAATGAGACATCTCCTCGTCCTCGCAAAGCTGGGGGCAGCGCTCTCGCTGGAGAGGAAGACACGATGTGTTTTTAGTAAGTCTGAATGATTAGAAGTCAATGTCTTTCAAACGCCGAACGGCTAAATAAAAAGCCCCAGGATGTTGCTGTCACATCAATGGATGTTTCTATGTCATCATCAAGAAGTTGGAGATTATTTAACAGTCAAAGAAACTTTTTCCTTTATTTCGTCTGCGTAAGATCCAGACAGAGAAAAATATAAACAGGTGTAAATATATTGTATTGGATACGGGAGGAAACTCTCCCCAAACAGGGAACGTTCTCATTAAGAACCCAAACCTTCTACCTTCAGCCTTGTAATCATCTGCTGGCAGCCCCCAATAAACCTCCTTATCCCCAAACACACCTTGTTCCAATGACATGAAAGGATATTCTGTGTTCACCTTCAACGTGACATCAAAACTCACGGAAATTAGAACATTCGGCAGAAACACGACATTTCCAAACAGTTTCAATGGAATTTTTTCCCTTTCCTTATACACTGCGACTTTCTAACATGGGTAAGGGATCCTCCAATCAGGATGCTGTATACATTTCTTAGCGTTTACAATGGATAATGTTCACCGAGGGCCAATGGTCCTCACTGGTAATTCTGACAGTTACAATGTTTCTGTTTTGGGGTAAAAAGTCAAAATTAAGTTAGAGGCGTGGCTAGGGGCGTAACTGGCCCGTGTGATGTAATTTACGTCACATAGGAGGCATGGTCAGAAGAAAGGAGGCGTTCCAGAGGCGGACTCTCAGGTAGGTTCGGGTCGCGGGAGGTGTGGGATGCCTGGAATGTCAATGTGTGTGGCCGTTATCGGAGTGCATGCAATCTATATTTTCTGTGAAATGCGTTTGCTCTCATTGAGCAACATTTGGCTGATCACAACACAAGCGGACGGTAACTTGCGAGAAACCTGCACGCTTTTCCCGTGCGTTGCTGTCCGGCATGCTGTGGCTGTAGCCAAAAGGATTAATAATGGTAATTACAGTCCAGTGGGCGCTAATCCTCATTGCAATGGGAGAGAGGGTGGAACCAAATCTTTTCTTTCCTCTAAAATTCCGATGAACAGGAATCTAAATTTACAGTTACGGGAAAATCCCGACTAGGTATTAATCAAATAATTAAGAAACAAAGGTCCAGATTTAAAAAACCACGTTACAGCGGGTTTAAGTCACTATACGTCCGCGGACCGTAAATGTAATCTACCGCAATGGTATTCTATGGGTGATCATAAATCTACAATCGCAGTATGATCGATATCGGACATTTACTTCGCTATCGTAGATCGCCATAATGATTATTAAAGTTGCGGTATTGCTAAAAAGCGATACCGCGCCTTTATAAATATGACCCTTTACAGACACTTTCCTGGACCTACCTGGAGAAGAGGGAGACACAAGAGGAAACTTCGGCTTTCAGGAAGTGCAGTGAGTTATAGTTTAACACCAGCACGTGGTGTTTTAGACTCATAATAATAAATAGGGATTATAATTTTCTCTTTTAACCAAAGATAATTCCCCGGACACAGAATGCGTCCGCTCTGTCCATTTATACAGTGTTAATAGAAAACATATTTCTCGGGGGGAGGGGAACCATTGTAAAAACCGGTGTTCATTTTATACGGTTATTTATTGTGACCAGTTGACCGCAGTATTAAAAATTCAATTACAGAGCAGCTGACAAAGTTTTTTTCCCCCCAAAAAACTCCCCTCCCCCTCCTCTTTTTTTTTTTATTTTTAAATCATCCTGTTAACACCATTGGACGCACGCAAATGCTGATTCGCCCCTTCCCCGACCCACGGCGGTTACGATTGTGTAAATTTATTGGTGCTCAGAAGTAGCAAGCTATTAAAACATTACAACAGCCATTTACGGCGGCGCGCCCCGACGCCTCGCGCATCCAGCAAACATATGCTTCCGAACGAACGCCTAAACTCTTATTTATGGATTTAATTTAATATGCGGAAAGAATTGGAAATTAAATTTTTGCGTCTGCCTCCAGAGAGTGTCAGTGTATAATAACATGGTAATTTTTACACATCTTTATGAGAAATGAGAAAATTAATTCTTTCTGACAAGTTGTAATTATTCGTCTTGGAAGAGTCACAGCTGAACAGTCTCCGCGCCTGTTGTCTACGGCTGGGGGGAGAAGGCGCGATGGAGATATATTCCCGCGACCTAGCGTTTATAATAGCTTTTGACACAACCGTCCTGGTTATCGTCAGGTTCTTGAGAGATGACGCAGGTCTTGCACCCTGTGTAATACAATGCGTTTCGCTGTTTTGCATGACCTCATAGTTGTAAACGAAAATTCCTTTCGGTTAAATCGACTCCGCGATTTTACGAGCGAACTTGGCTCTTTCCTCACTCGGTGCTGCAACAATGCAAAATGAAATTGTCCTCTGAAAGTTTAATATAGAACAGGTTACACTGCCGACTTAACCCACTTAACAATTATACATTAATCCTTCACTTTAAATGTCTAAAAATATACAAGGCATTTATTTACACACACAACTTGGGGAACTGTGGTCTCCAAAGTAGTTATGGTTAAATAAATGCCTGCAGTCTTACTTTAAAAATGAGCTCTGGTCAAATCGCTCACTGCAACCTGTTAGAAGTTATACTGCCAAAAATGTTACTGCTTCCTTCTTCCGTCCCCTGTACCCTCTGCCCCTTCTTACTGACGCTGTAAAAATCAGGAAGTCCCCGCACAGATATCTGATCAGTGGTGTCAGTAAAATGTTAATCTGCTCCTGCCTAAAGCCTGCCATGCATGTATCGCCCCATTTATGACTCTTCATATTTAGACTGCCCAGCTGGTCAGAACATTTGGCAGCAATCCACAATCACCATTGTTAAGGTGGCCATACACCAGATCCGATGGTATTTGCTCGACATCGTCACCATAATATATCGGTCCGAATGAAAAGCTTTGGCTGATCGCTCGCTCTCTATTTATACTACAGTATAGGGAGCCAATAACTAAGCGCGCAATGGATGATCGTTCCATGTAAAGTATATACAGATCGTTCCTGTGTACGCCCCATCGGTAAACTGATGATCCGATTCCATCGCATGTGTACGGCACCTTAACGCTCATATTAATGGTGTAATATTGCCCTACTCTGTAATTTCAACAATCCATAACCCCAATTGTCCTATGCGCCACCAATTGGAGGGCACGATGGCGAGAAGTGGCTTTTATTTAGTTTTTTAAAAACCCTAGCATTGATAAATTATAGAAGACTACTGGCCCCACTTTACCTTACATCTGTGCTCCTTATGGGTCTCCTGCAGTGACTGTCCAAAGTCCAGGAAAGTGTAGAGTAGGAGCTGTCTGTGAGTCATCCGGGCCCTGACTATTTCCTTGTCCTTATTGAGGTTTCGGCACGCGCTGGGGACCTCCCTCCATCCCTCTGGATCTATCTTTCATGCCTGGTGCCCTACCTATAAAAGCATTTTCTTTAGTGTTGGGCACCGTCCCTAACCCACCCCAACCGCCATGTTTGTATAATTAAAAAAAAGCAGCAAAACTCTGCCAGCAGCCGTATCTGTGATTGGCTGCCTCTCCGCCAATCACTGACGCGGCTGCCGGTCTGGCTCCCTACTTGTAGTTCTGGCAAGCAGAGGTGAGTTCTGTTGCTTTTTTAACTAAACAAATATGGCGGTTGGGGATGGGTTAGGTTGCCCTTTAAAATAAAATATTTAGGTTGTACCATCAGTCTCCCACCCCCCTGGGATAAATCACTGTTAAGGCTCGTACACACGCTCAATTAGCGAGCAAGCAAAGACCCCCGTCGGCCGAGCGATACGCGCGACGAACGGCCGTTTCGCCCGAGAATCCACACCATCCAATTTACCTGGAAAATACCTGGAAATATCAGTTAGTCAATCTGAAAAATTGGACGGTGTGTACAGAATTCGATTACAGAATTCGACACACGTGTATATTTATAAAATTACACAACAGTCAACACAATATACTGTACATGATACAAAGTTCACACTGTCTGTAGGTTTAACTGTAATCTTTTCATTGCCGGTGATTGGGAAAATCTGTAGAAATGATTCCGGTTTGTGCCGGTTGGAAAGGGTTAAATGCATTAGTGGGAAATGGATGTGAATAGGACACCTTTTGTGATGGAATAAAGCCTTTGTGAATGAGTCTGAACAAACACACAGGGTCGTGTTACTTAAAAACTGAACGTGGTTAAAAATCGCGGTGAAACAAAACAAAACACCTCGCTTAAGCCGTGAAATAAATGGAGCAAAGTTTTCAGAATACACAAAATAAATAAATAAATTCGCTGGTGATATCTGTATGGCAGCCAACAATGGGCGGATTAAACGAGAGGACCCAACGAGGCGTCTGCAGGGCATTTGGGTGTTTCTGTGGAAATTTTAATGAGCTGGTGAGTCACAGAGTAGGTGGGATGTCCCTGAGCTGCCGAACCGAGTCTTGTTGGTCCATGGAACAAATAAGGGATCAACCTCTAAAGAGTGGCTGCCCTTGGTTCGGGTTTGGTAGAACATATTGGGATCTGGTGTTTAACATTCTTATAAAGGTGACCGTATATTAGGCCGATTTTATGTGCAATCCGACATTTCCATTGATTGGCCGGAAATTTTTTAATTTTCCCGATCTTATTATGCGACATTATATCGTAATATCGTTTGTAAAAAAAAGTCAGGTCAGATGGGAGTGGGAGTGGTTAAAAGAGGGAGGGGGATACTGCTCCTAAACAAAATGTGTGCTGGATTGAAGGCATGCAGCAACACACGCAAATCAGAGTAAGCGCTACTGACATGGATTCAATTATAGATTAAGATGAGGAAAAGTAATTTTTTCTAGTGTCCCCTTTAATCAATGTTTTATTTACAGGAAATTTTAGCCATTTTGAGTAAATTACAGATACCTTTGTCTACTGTATAAACTATATAACCTGCTCAGGAGACAGGAATCTACTTGATACCTGGTTTCCATTTCAGCCTTACTTGACCTTTATTGTAAGACAAGTTCCCAGTGATCTTCTTCTGCCCTTCACAGAGACAGAAGCAACTCCATCTGCATTGGTCCCACATTACGACAATTTAGTCAATATCAAACCCCTTATGCTTGACCGTGCTAACGAGCCATTAGCAGAAAATCTCCTTGCTCTTCACATTGCGTTTCGCTTCCTAAGAGAACCTATTTAAAGCGCTTTACCCCTCTATGGCTCTATTTATCCCTTTTCCACTCGAATTGTTGTTTTTTTTCTAATAAAACCGCAGAAATTTTGCGCTTCAAGATATTTATTTCTATTGTCAGGGTTTAGATTATTTTATTTTTACTTTTCGATAAACAAAGCGTTCCTTTTACCCAGGTGATTTTATTGGGTGAGCGTTACAATGGAGGAGAGGAGAGAGGAAGATTTACATGGGGTTTGATAGTGTTAAGGGTTCATTGAAAAGGCAAAGGAGATATTAGCAGCTAATGCACTGACATATTAAGGATAATCCATTCTTACAGCCATCGATAGATCACGCAGTCATGACAGACTCTCTAAAACACAATTTTACTACTTTGCTTTCTGAGATTGACATAACCAATTATCAGGCAGTTTAGGAAATGACTTATTATGTAATAGAGAGAGTTGGCGGTCTGCAGAAAACTCTTGAGTTTTGTCATCTATTTTTATGGAGAAATAGTCTCTCAGTTTTTCCTCCCTTCTCCCCCTAAGACAACACCTCATGCTATTTGCGGAGAAGGTGTTCCATTTCAAAATGGGAGACCCCGAAGTCTTTCATTTGGTGCCAGACGTGTTTTCAGAACAACCAGTGCGGTGGGCTCCTCATTGACAGCCCGTTGTAGGGAGTCTTGGACCATTGGCAGCCCAGTGAACTGTGTGTTTAATCAGTGAGATAATTTTCTCCGTACGGCCCTTTGCCAGACAGATGTACCTACGTTATTTGGGGGCTACAGCTCAAACGCTCAACTTTGTCATCTACCAAGTGGTGTTTGGGGACATATACCAGCGTTTGGTCACTAGACACATAGGTAATTTCCATTAACGTTGACACCATTAATACATCACTCTACTGGGTGGAGACGTGAATCAACGATATAAATCTGTACGTCTCTCTCTTTAGCCTTCACGGTTTTACGTCAGGAAGCGATGGGTTGACCTAGAAGATGTTCGATAAATATTTATGGCCCCTCCGATGGCTTAGAGGGTGGGGGCTGTTTGTAATTAGGATTCCCCCAAATGGAGTCATTCATTTCTGAAAACCATAAACAAAGAGACATAAAGGGACGTGAAGATCAAATAACAATTTTATACTAAATACTAAAGGCGCTTACATAAATCTATCACAGGAACCTAAAGGTACCCATACACCTGTCACCGCAGGTACAAATTCACAACCAGACTCCGATAGAATCTAATTGTGAGTTTGCCCGATGCACACATACATATACTTTATACCGAATGATTGTTTGTGGCTGGGTACACAGCAATGATGTTATCAGCTCCCTATACTGATTTCCATGATACTGAACATCTCCATGTGTGATCACCATTAGTCTCCAGTGCACTTTGGTTGAGTGCTCGTACCTCTTCATAAACTAGTGGTGTAAGAAACTGGCGGATTCTGTTTTACCAGCGATTACGTGGAATAGGCTGGAAAGGGTCAGGATACTGCTGAACCGAAAATCTGCTTCCAACCCAACTGAACTAGAATTTTCAACAATTATTAGAACCATCTTTGAATTTTCTATTTTTCAACACAAATGTTGTCAACGTTCCACCTGTGAAAAAATCTAAAAATCCTGCCAGATCCACGAAATTTTAAACCCATCTGTGGGTTCCACCTCAAAACTGGGGCTTCCCACTACATGGTCCCACGTGAATATTTATAAATAAACTACACATGCGGACATATTACACAATAAAACTCTGCTGTGTAGCTCTGGGTGTTTGCACAGGTTACACAACACAAACCATCTCCGCATGTTGTCTGTATCCATTCTCCATCCATGGCTAGAGAACAGAGATGTTCGAAACTGTTGAGCTTCGTTCCGTTTTAGAATTTTGCGGAAATTTAGAAAGTTCGAGTTTCAATTTTTTAAAATCATCTACTTTCGATGTTCAATGAAAATCGAAATTCGAATAATCCGGGTTCCGTGAAATTTGGGAGTTCCGAAAGTTTCGTCGATTTCGATTGGTAACTGGGTTCTATTCGAACCCACATTCCATCTCTACTAGAGAGCTGTCAGCTCAGTGATTCTCATTGTGAATTCCCCCCCCCACCCTCTTCTGACAGAAATAGAATTTCATGTGATTGTGTGTGAATTGTTTTAACGCTTTGGATTCCCACACTTTGTCTTACAACACTAGAAACCCCACAGCTCAGGCATCCTCCAATCCCGTGGCACGTTGTGAGAGGTGTTGAATGACGGGCACTTGTGCAAATGCGTCCAGCGCTTGTGCATATTCACAGCCTCAGTTAGTATATAAGATTATGTCACTGTATCACAATCTATATATTTATATTTAGTGTTGATCCAACCTCTAACATAAAGGTTATCTAAAGGAGACCATGGTCCTAAATAACATGGCCAATCCCATGCTAGGCAGACAGTCAGGGGGTAAATCTCATCCTAGGCAGAGAGGAAGGGGTTAAATAAACTGGTAAACAAACCCACACATTATATATTTATCCTTTAACTAAGAAACCTTTACCTGTCTATGCTATAAACATAATGTGTCCGGACAGTTACCCATAACCCTCAGTGCTCCATCCTCTGCCAATTGTATTTGGCACCTTACCCTATCCTTTGCCCTTGGCAGATTTCTCCGCCTTCTAAAACTGGGTAGAGTTTGTGGGTGAATCAAATCACAAGTCCCTGGACACTAATAGATAATCTGAATTATGACAAGAAAAACTGACAAATGCTCTTGGCTGACCGTGGTGGAATTGCGGTACATTGGGTGGAATCGCGGTACATTGGGTGGAATCGCGGTACATTGGGTGGAAATTGGGTGGAATCGCGGTACATTGGGTGGAATCGCGGTTCATTGGGTGGAATCGCGGTACATTTGGTGGAATCGCGGTACATTGGGTGGAATCGCGGTGCACATTGGGTGGAATCGCGGTGTACATTGGGTGGAATCGCGGTACATCGGGTGGAATCGCGGTGTACATCGGGTGGAATCGCGGTGTAAATTGGGTGGAATCGCGGTGTACATTGGGTGGAATCGCGGTACATTGGGTGGAATCGCGGTGTACATCGGGTGGAATCGCGGTACATTGGGTGGAATCGCGGTACATTGGGTGGAATCGCGGTACATTTTGGGTGAATCGCGTACATTGGGTGGATCGCGGTCATTGGTGGAATCGCCGGTACATTGGGTGGAAGCGCGGTACATTGGGTGGAATCTACGGCGTACATTGGGTGAATCGTCTTGGTATCACGGTACATTGGGAATGCGAATCGCGCGTACATTGGGTGAGATCAGCGGTACATTGGGGGTGGAATCGCGGTACATTGGGTGGAATCGGCTGGGTGGATCGCGTTGGGTGGAATCGCGGTACAGATTGGGTGGAATCGCCGTGTACGGTACATTGGTTGGGAATCGCGGTACATGGGTGTGAATCTCGGTACATTGGGTGGAATCCTCGGTACATTGGGTGGAATCGCGGTACATTGGGTGGAATCACGGTGCATGGGTGGAATCGTCGGTACATTGGGGTGGAATCGCGGTGACATTGGGTGGAATCGTACATTGGGTGGAATCGCGGGTACATTGGGTGGAATCGCGGTTCATTGGGTGGATCGCGGTACTTTGGTGGAACGCGGTACATTGGGTGGAATCGCGGTCACAATTGGGTGGAATCGCGGTGTACATTGGGTGGAATCGCGGTAGCATCGGTGGAATCGCGGTGTACATCGGGTGGAATCGCGGTGTAAATTGGGGGAATCGGCGGTGTACATTGGGTGGAATCGCGGTACATTGGGTGGAATCGCGGTGTACATCGGGTGGAATCGCGGTACATTGGGTGGAATCGCGGTACATTGGGTGGAATCTCGGCACATTGCATTATGGTATTGGAATCACATTTTGCCATGACAAATTTTGTCAAAATTGTGAAATTAGTTGTGTCAAAATTCTGCCCATTGGTAATTATGACTCAAGGTGGCCATACACTACGTAAGACAATGTCCAATCTCTCCTAAGATAAATGTCCAATCTATTTACAACCGCCTAGTCCGTTCTTTCATACAATCAATTTGAGATCACAAAATGAATGGGTCAGATAGGAACATCTCAAGATAAAAACCGCAGCTTGTAAAATGTGATCTTTAGACATTAGATTGATCTCAAATCCATCCAATGTCTGCCTAGTGTATGGCCCTTTATCCAAGACATTACTGTCCATTCAGTGTTAATAAATATACTACATAGAAGATGACATCATCCATTCATTTATAAATACACATGGGAAAGAGATTTTACTGGGTAAGGTAACAATTTTTGTCACACATACTCAACCCAAGTATTTCCAGAAAGTAATGGTGTACTGGAACCCATTTATAGTAAAATTAGCAATGATTTTGCTGGCAATATACAGCACTGAATAAATGCTCACTTTTGCTGTAATCCTCTTTGAAATTTGTGCCCCATTTAAATCCCGACTCACATGTATATGATTTTCTGCTCACTCTGATGACATCATTGATCCAGTTTTCACTGATTGGCTGTAAATACATCTCCACGTTTGTGATGCTATCTGCCTTGCTCAGAGGACAGTTAAGGTGTTTTGGAGATAGGAGGCGTACCAATAAATGTTTGTTAAATGGAAATCAAATTCCATAACAGTAAAGAAATGGCAAATTTTACAATAAATGGGCTCTGGGGTCTCGTTAATTGAATGTGGGGTTTCTGGCAAAGGTTTGTTCTGTGGGGGAGGCGACAAGATCCCTTTAAGATTTATTTCACACTAAGATCCCTTTAAGATTTATTTCACACAAAGATCCCTTTAAGATTTATTTCACACTAAGATCCCTTTAAGATGTATTTCACACTAAGATCCCTTTAAGATGTATTTCACACCAAGATCCCTTTAAGATTTATTTCACACTAAGATCCCTTTAAGATTTATTTCACACTAAGATCCCTTTAAGATGTATTTCACACTAAGATCCCTTTAAGATTTATTTCACACTAAGATCCCCCGGGTAGTATTACAGAGATCGCGGGTGGTAATGTAGATTTAGAATGTATTACCGGATGGATGTGGGTAGGAACAGACGGCTATGTACAACTTTAACACTCTTGTAGTGCCTGGTGGATTTGATTTAAGAGATAACTGATTTGTTTGAAAGAAATGGTAAGTTAAAAAATCTGGTTAATGCTGGAGGGACTGGAAAGGCAGGGTTAATGTCATGACTTGGTGTTACTTAGTAGGTCGAGCCAGCACAAGAGAACAATTCCCATAGAACAAAGTAACGTAACAAAACTTCTATCTGCACCTAGCAGAGGACCAGAGCAAGTGTCTGAGTTGGTAACAGATGGACATGGGATTTATTGGTTCGTGTAAATCCTTCTGGCCACTAAGATCTAGGGGTGTGGATGATCTAGTGATGATAATAATCCTACCCTTGATTGAGGCTTCAGCTAGAACTACAGCAGGTATGTGGAACTCAGATGAGACAACCATAATAATTCTCCACTTCATATAAAGGTGTAGATTTTTACATGAGAGCTCACACTGCTCCTTCTCCCCCATATACCTATGCTGGTATGGTACCTGCTCGTTGTAACTTTACTGTCTTCCTTGATGCAAGTTAAGACAGGGGTGGGGATTGGGATTGAAAGTAATATTGCGCAGGGCATCATTATAAAAATCATGGCAGGTAACCAGATCTCCAGATGTTTGGAAAACTATAACTTCCCCAACTTCCTTGGAATAAAAAGTGAATCCAGGGAGTGAGTTTAATTTTAAACCATCTGGATAATTACTGCGTTACCTAAACCCATGCAAGCATATCCGCTTGTTATAGTTATCATATGGGCTTGCTACGGTTATCATATCAGGTTTGATACAGTATCATACGCTTGCTACAAGATGTGTGTTGTAGTTGTCTTGATCAGTCTGTATAGTTATCACACCAGCTTGTTTAGGGTAGTTCATCATTCAGCTTGTTATATTTATCATATCAGCTTGTTTATAGTTATCACATCAGCTTGTTATAGTTATCACACCAGGGGCTTGTTATAGTTCATAATCCTTATATTTATCAGCTTGTTATAGTTATCACATCAGCTTGTTAGAGTTTATCACATCAGCTTGTTTATGTTATCATCAGCTTGATATTGTCTATCAGTTCGTAATATCTAGCTTGTTTAGTTATCACTCAACCGTTGTTTAGTTATCATATCAGCTTTTGTTATAGTTATCACATCAGCTTTAGTTATTATTGGTTAGATTTCATATCAGCTTGTTTATAGTTATATCATATCGAGCTTGTTATAGTCATCAGCTAGAATCATATTGAGTTATTATTAGTTATCATATCAGACTTGTTATAGTTATTCATATTAGAGCTTATGTATAGTGATCATTAAGTTTATTAAGTAATCACACAGCTGTTATATTTATCATATCGCTTGTTATATTTAATATCAGCTTGTTAGTTATACATTCAGCTTGTTTAGTTATCCATATCAGCTTGTTATATTTATCATATGAGCTTGTATAGTTTCATTCCATCAGCTTGTTATAGTTATCATAGTAGCTTATGATGTATCTATCAGCTTGTATGGTCATCATATTAGCTTGTTAATAGTTATCATATAAGTGTTTATACTTATCACATAAGCATTGTTATGTCTATCATATTAGCTTATATAGTTATCATATTGCTTGTTTATAGTTATCACAATCGCTTGTTTTATATTATCATATGAGCTTGTTATAGTTATCACATCAGCTTTTGTATAGGTTATCATATTAGCTATTAGTAGTTATAACGTTGTTATCAGTTTATAGTATCATTCGTGATAGTGATCATATCAGCTTGTGATAAGTTAGTTAATACAGCATGTCTTTGTTTATATGCTTGTTAATTTATATCAGCTTGTTAGATTATAATCAGCTTGTTATAGTTAATCAATCAGCTTGTTATAGTTATCATCATGCTTGTTTTTATGTTATCATATCAGCTTGTTAAGTTATCATCATCAAGCTTGTTATAGTATTTCACTATCAGCTTGTTATATTTATTCAAATCACGACTTGTTTATAGTTATCATTCAGCTGTTAGTTATCTTAGTTGTTAGTTTCATATCAGTCTGTTATATTATATAAAATCAGCTGTGTTATAGTTATCAACACTCGTTATTAGTTACATATCAGCTTGTTATATTTATTACAAAAATCAGCTTGTTATAGCTATCATATCAGCTGTGATTAGTTATCTTATTAGCTTGTTATATTTATCATATCAGCTTGTTATATTTATAAAATCAGTTTTTATCAGGTATCATATCAGCTTGTTCAATTATCATGGTCCGCTTGTATAGAGTCATAAATAGCTTGTTATAGTATATATCAGCTTGATTTTAATCGCTTTATTTTGATCATGTCCGCTTGTTATAGTTATCATATCAGCGTGTTATAGTTATATATCACTGTTATAGTATCATCAGAGTTATCAGATCTGCTGCTATGATTATCATTACCCTTGTTATAGGTATCATATAATAGGTTATAGTTACATATCATTTTGTTATAGTTATCATATCAGCTTGTTAATAGTATATTCATATCAGCTTGTAAGTTATTCATATCAGCTTGTTATAGTTATCATATAGCTGTCTATAGTTATCAGATCTGCATTGCTTGATTATCTTACCACTGTTATAGTTATCATATCATCTTTTTATAGTTATCATATCATCTTGTTATAGTTAACATATCATCTGTCTATATCATATCTCTTGTTATAGTTATCATATCAGCTTGTATAGTTATCTATCAGCTTGTTATAGTTTACAACATGTTATAGTTATCATATCAGCTGTTATAGTTATTCATATCATCTTGTTATAGTTATCATATCATTTGTTATGTTATCATATCAGCTTGTTTAGTAGTTATCACACCAGCTTGTTATAGTTATCATATCATCTTGTTATCATGATATAGATTCAGCGTGTTATAGTATCATATCATCTTGTTATAGTTAGTATATCACTTGTTATAGTTATCATATCAGGTTATAGTTATCATATAAGCTGTTATAGTATCTCATATCAGGTTGTTTTATAGTTATCATATCAGCTTGTATAGTTATCATATCAGGTTGTTATAGTATCATATCAGGTGTGTTATAGTTATCAGTATAGCTTGTATTATGTATCATATCACGGTTTGTTATAGTTATCATATCACTTGTTATAGTTATCAGATCTGTTGCTATGATAATTACCACTTGTTAAGTTCTCATAATCATCCTTGTTATAGTTATCATATCAGCTTGTTATAGTTACAATCATCTTGTTATAGTTAACAATCATCTTGTTATAGTTATCATATCAGCTGTTAAGTTATCATATCATCTTGTTATCATATCATCTTGTGATAGTTATCAATATACTTTATAGTTATCATAAATCTTGTTATCATATCCGCTTGTTATAGTTATATTCAGCTTGTTATAGTTATATCAGCTTGTTATAGTTATATATCCGCTTGTTATAGTTAATAGCTGTTTAGTTACATATGTATATATCAGCTTGTTATAGTTATCATATCGAGCTTGTTATCATTATATACAGTTGGTATAGTTATCATATCAGCTGTTATATTTATATATCAGTTGTTATAGTATCATCAGCTTGTTATAATTATCATACGCTTGTTATAGTTATATCAGCTTGTTATAGTTTATATCAGCTTGTTATTTATAGTTATCACACCAGCTGGTTATAGGTATATCAGCTTGTTATAGTCTCATATCGGCTTGTATAGTTATCACACCAGCTGTTATCGTTATCATACTCAGCTTGTTATATTTATCATACAGCTTGATGTTATACATAGCTTGTTATCATATTCATTCCGCTTGTGTATAGTTATCATATCGCTTGTATAGTTATCATATCCGCGTTATAGGTATATATCATCTGTATATTATCAATCGCTTGTTATAGTTACATCTTGATAGTTATCACATCACCTTGGTATGAATGAATATATATTATTTTGCTATGATGATTATTATATCAGCTTGCTATGATTTTTGTATGTATTATTTTGCGATGGTTCTATCATTTGCTATAGTTATCTTTTAATTTTGCCCTTGGTGCGAAACAAATATGTCTATAGTCTGGATCAATTTGGGGCTTGGAGGATCCAATTGCCCATTCACCCAGTGTATTATATTAATACAATATTTTACCACCACTGAGAAAACCCCAGAGAAACATTATAATGTGAACCAACTCGTGATGTTTTCACATCAGAGAAAAGCACCCCAATTTAATCTGCTGCTATTCCAGTGACCAGTGCCCAAAAATTCAACCAGATGTCTATATGAGGCTTTGTTTAACCTTTATCCTGTATCAGACCCCTGTGTACTCGGTCATTGACACAGTTCACCTTGTCATTTATAATAAAACCATCAATGCCCTGCTAAGTAGATTCTTCATGATTAAAGGGCAAGTTATTTAAACCTCAAGATGTTCATTTTTTATTCTTTTTTCATCTTTGGAGGATACGAAGTTAATAAAAGTTTTCCTCTAACTGGTCAGAACCTCGGTTCTTTAGACATAGTAATGAACTTCATGAATAGTATTTCCCCTTCAATCAAACAGGTTACCAAAAAGAAAAAAAAAAACCCCTCTACTGCTGATGGTTGAATAAAAAGACTCAGTGCTCTCTAATTTAAAATGGACTTCGATGAGACATCTCCTCGTCCTCGCAAAAAGCTGGGGGCCAGCGCTCTCGCTGAGAGGAAGACACGATGTGTTTTTAGTAAGTCTGAATGATTAGAAGTCAATGTCTTTCAAGCGCCGACGGCTAATAAAAAGCCCAAGGATGTGCTGTCATCACATGGATGTTTCTATGTCATCATCAAGAAGTTGGAGATTATTTAACAGTCAAAGAAACTTTTTCCTTTATTTCGTCTGCGTAAGATCCAGAAGAGAAAAATATAAACGGTGTAAATATATTGTATTGGATACGGGAGGAAACTCTCCAAACAGGGAACGTTCTCATTAAGAACCCAAACCTTCTACCTTCAGCCTTGTAATCATCTGATGGCGCCCCCCATAAACCTCCTTATCACCAAACACACCTTGTTCCAATGACTGAAAGGATATTCTGTGGTTCACCTTCAACGTGACATCAAAACTCACGGAAATTAGAACATTCGGAAGAACACGACATTCCAAACAGTTTCAATGGAATTTTTCCCTTTCCTTATACACTGCGTTCTAAACATGGGTAAGGGATCCTCCAATCAGGATGCTGTTACATTTCTTGCGTTTACATGGATAATGTTCCACGAGGGCCAATGGTCCTCAATGGTAATTCTGACAGTTACAATGTTTGTTTTGCGCGTGTTTTTGGAAAAAAGTCAAAATAAGTTAGAGCGTGGCTAGGGGCGTAACTGGCCCGTGTTGTGAATGTATTTACGTCACATAGGAGGCATGGTCAGAAGAAAGGAGGCGGTTCCAGAGGCGGACTCTCAGGTAGGTTCGGGTCGCGGGAGGTGTGGGATGCCTGGAATGTCAATGTTGTGGGCCGTTATCGGAAGTGCATGCAATCTATATTTTTCTGTGAAATGCGTTTGCTCTCATGAGCAACATTTGGCTGATCACAAACACAATGCGGACGGTAACTTGCGAGAAACCTGCACGCTTTTTCCCGTGCGTTGCTGTCCGGCATGCTGTGGCTGTAGCCAAAAAGGATTAATAATGGTAATTACAGTCCAGTGGCGCTAATCCTATGCAATGGGGAGAGAGGTGGAAACCAAATCTTTCTTTCCTCTAAAATTCCGATGAACAGGAATCTAAATTACAGTTACGGGAAAATCCCGACTAGGTATTAATCAAATAATTAAGAAACAAAGGTCCAGATTTAAAAAACCACGTTACAGCGGGTTTAAGTCACTATACGTCCGCGGACCGTAAATGTAATCTAACGCAATGGTATTCTATGGGTGATCATAATCTACAATCGCAGTATGATCGATATCGGACATTTACTCGCTATCGTAGATCGCCATAATGATTATTAAAGTTGCGGGATTGCTAAAAGCGATACCGCGCCTTTATAAAATATGACCCTTTACAGACACTTTCCTGGACCTAACCTGGAGAAGAGGGCCAAGAGAACAAGAGGAACTCGGCTTTCAGGAAGTGCAGGAGTTATAGTTTAACACAAGCACGTGGTGTTTTAGACTCATAACTAATAAATAGGATTATAATTTTCTCTTTTAACCAAAGATAATCTCCCCGGACACAGAATGCGTCCGCTCTGTCCATTTATACGTGTTAATAGAAAACATATTTCTCGGGGGGAGGGAACCAGTATTGTAAAAAACCGGTGTTCATTTTTTATACGGTTATTTATTGTGACCAGTTGAACCGCAGTATTAAAAAAATTCAATTACAGAGCAGCTGACAAAGTTTTTTTTCCCCCCAAAAAACTCCCCTCCCCCTCCTCTTTTTTTTTTATTTTTAAATCATCCTGTTAACACCATTGGACGCACGCAAATGCTGAATTCGCCCCTCCCCGACCCACGGCGGGTACGATTGTGTAAATTTATTGGTGCTCAGAAGTACAAGCTATTTAAAACATTACAAACGCCATTTACGGCGGCGCGCCCGACGCCTCGCGCTCAGCAAACAATGCTTCCGAACGAACGCCCTAAACTTATTATGATTTAATTTAATATGCGGAAAGAATGGAAATAAATTTTGCGTCTGCCTACAGAGAGATGTCAGTGTATAATAACATGGTAATTTTTACACATCTTATGAGAAATGAGAAAATTATTTCTTCTGACAAGTGTAATTATTCGTCTTGGAAGAGTCACAGCTGAACAGTCTCGCGCCTGTTGTCTACGGCTGGGGGGGAGAAGGCGCGATGGAGATTATTCCCGCGGACCCTAGCGTTTATATAGCCTTTGACACAACCGTCCTGGTTATCGTCAGGTTCTGAGAGATGACGCAGGTCTTGCACCCTGTGTAATACAATGCGTTTCGCTTTGTTTGCATGACCTACTAGTTGTAAACGAAAATCCTTTCGGATTTTAAATCGACTCCGCGATTTTACGAGCGAACTTGGCTCTTTCCCACTCGGGCTGCGGCTGCAACAAGGCAAAATGAAATTGTTCCTCTGAAAGTTTAATATAGAACAGGTTACACATGCCGACTTAACCCACTTAAAATTATACATTAATCCTTCACTTTAAAGTCTAAAAATATACAAGGCATTTATTTACACACACAACTTGGGGAACTGTGGTCTCCAAGTAGTTATGGTTAAATAAAGCCTGCAGTCTTACTTTAAAAATGAGTAGGTCAAAATCGCTCACTGCAACCTGTTGAAGTTATACTGCCAAAAATGTTACTGTTCTTCTTCCGTCCCCTGTACCCTCTTGCCCCTTCTTACTGAAGGATGTTGTAAAATCAGAAGTCCCCGCACAGATATCTGATCAGTGGTTGTCAGTAAATGTAATTGCTCCTGCATAAAGCCCCATGCATGTATCGCCCCAATTTATGGACTCTTTATTTAGACTGCCCAGCTGGTCCAGAACATTTGGCAGCAATCCACAATCACCATTGTTAAGGTGGCCATACACCAGATCCGATGGTATTGCTCGACATCGTACATAATATACGGTCCGATTATAAAAGTTTGGCTGATCGCTCGCTCTCTATTTATACTACAGTATATAGGGAGCCAATACTAAGGCGCAATGGATGATCGTTCCATGAAAGTATATACAGAACGTTCGTGTACGCCCCATCGGTAAACTGATGATCCGATTCCATAGCATGTGTACGGCACCTTAACGCTCATATTAATGGTGTTGTAATATTGCCTACTGTAAATTTTCAACAATCCATAAACCCCAATTGTTCCTAGCCCACCAATTGGAGGGCACGATGGCGAGAAAGAGTGGCTTTTATTTAGTTTTTAAAAACCCTAGCATTGATAAATTAGAGAAGACTTACTGGCCCCACTTACCTTACATCTGTGCTCCTTTAGGGTCCCTGAGTGACTGTCCAAAGTCCAGGAAGGGTGTAGTAGGAGCTGTCTGTGGTTCATCGGGCCTGACTATTTCCTGTCCTTATTGAGGTTTCGGCACGCGCTGGGGACCTCCCTCCATCCCTCTGGATTATCTTTCATGCCTGGTGCCCTAACCTATAAAAGCATTTTCTTTAGTGTGGGCACCGTCCCTAACCCACCCCCAACACGCCATGTTGTTATAATTAAAAAAAAGCAGCAGAAAACTCTGCCAGCAGCGTATCTGTGATTGGCTGCCTCTCCGCCAATCACTGACGCGGCTGCCGGTCTGGCTACCTACTTGTAGTTCTGGCAAGCAGAGGTTGAGTTCTGTTGCTTTTTTAACTAAACAAATATGGCGGTGTGGGGATGGGTTAGGTTGCCTTTAAAATAAAATATTTAGGTTTCTTTTGTGACATCAGTCTCCCACCCCCTGGGATACAATCACTGTTAAGGCTCGTACACACGCTCAATTAGCGAGCAAGCAAAGACCCCCGTCGGCACCCGAGCGATACGCGCGACGATACGCCGTTGCTTCCGGAGAATCCACACCATCAATTTACCTGGAAAATACTGATGAAATATCAGTTAGTAATCTGAAAAATTGGACGGTGTGTACAGAAT
Organism: Hymenochirus boettgeri; assembly: GCA_019447015.1. Classification (NCBI taxonomy): domain Eukaryota; kingdom Metazoa; phylum Chordata; class Amphibia; order Anura; family Pipidae; genus Hymenochirus; species Hymenochirus boettgeri. The sequence continues at coordinate 6,711,350 of CM033471.1, read as the reverse complement.
TCGATTACAGAATTCGACACCGTGTAATTTATAAAATACACAACAGTCAACAAGATATACTGTACATTGATCAAAGTTCACACTGTTGTAGGTTTAACTGTAACTTTTTCATTGCCGGTATGGGAAAATCTGTAGTTGAAGAAATGATTCCGGTTGTGCCGGTGGTTGTGGAAAGAGGTCTGCGTTTAAATGCATTAGTGGGAAATGGATGTGAATAGGACACTTTTGTGATGGAAATAAAGCCTTTGTGAATGAGTTTGAACAAACACACAGGGTCGTGTTACTTTAAAAACTGAACGTGGTTAAAAATCGCGGTGAACAAAACAAAAACACCTCGCTTAAGCCGTGAAAGAAATGGAGCAAAGTTTTCAGAATACACAAAATAAAATAAATAAATTCGCTGGTGATATCTGTATGGCAGCCAACAATGGGCGGATTTAAACGAGGGACCCAACGAGCAGTCTGCGGGCATTTGGGTGTTTCTGTGGAAATTTTAATGAGCTGGTGAGTCACAGAGTAGGTGGGATGTCCTCCGGCTGCGAACCGAGTCTTGTTGGTCCATGGAACAAATAAGGGATCAACCTCTAAAGAGTGGGCTGCCCTTGGTTCGGGTTGTGTAGAACATATTGGGATCTGGTGTTAACATTCTTATAAAGGGGACCGTATATTAGGCCGATTTTATGTGCAATCCGACATTTTCCATGATTGGCCGGAAATTTTTTAATTTTCCGATCTTATTATGGACATTATATCGTAAAATCGTTTGTAAAAAAGTTAGTCAAGATGGGAGTGGGAGTGGTAAAAGAGGGAGGGGGAGACTGCCCCTAAACAAAATGTGTGCTGGGATTGAAGGCATGCCGCAACACACGCAAATCAGAGTAAGCGCTACTGACATGGATCAATGTAGATATAAGATGAGGCAAAGTCATTTTCGTTTATGTGTCCCTTTAATCAATGTTTTATTTACAGGAAATTTTAGCCATTTGAGGTAAATTAAGATACTTTGTCTACTGTTAAAACTTATAACCGCTCAGGAGACAGGAGATTCTACTGTGTGATACTGGTTTCCATTTCAGCCTTACTTGACCTTATGTAAGACAAGTTCCCAGTGACTTCTCTGCCCTTCACAGAGACAGAAGCAACTCCATCTGCATTGGTCCCACATTACGACAATTTAGTCAATATCAAACCCCTTATGCTTGACCGTGCTAACGAGCCATTAGCAGAAATCTCTTGCTTTCACATTGCGTTTCGCTTCCTAAGAGAACCATTAAGCGCTTTACCCCTCTATGGCTCTATTATCCCTTTTCCACTCGAATTGTTGTTTTTTTCTAATAAAACCGCAGAAATTTTGCGCTTCAAGATATGTATTTCTATTGTCAGGGGTTAGATTATTTTATTTTTACTTTTCGTGAAACAAAGCGTTTTTTACCCAGTGTGATTTATTGGGTGAGCGTTACAATGGAGGAGGAGAGAGGAGATTACATGGGGTTTGATAGTGTTAAGGGTTCATTGAAAAGGCAAAGGAGATATTAGCAGCTAAGCACTGACATATTAAGGATACTTACCATTTACAGCCATCGATAGATCACGCAGTCATGACAGACTCTCTAAAACACAATTTTACACTTTGCTTTCTGAGATTGACATAAACCAATTATCAGGCGTTTAGGAAATGACTTATTATGTAATAGAGAGAGTTGGCGGTCTGCAGAAAACTCTGGAGTTTTGTCATCTATTTTTATGGAGAAATAGTCTCTCAGTTTTTCCTCCTTCTCCCCTAAGACAACACCTCAGCTATTTGCGGAGAAGGTGTTCTCATTTCAAAATGGGAGACCCGAACCCGAAGTCTTTCATTTGGTGCAGACGTGTTTTCAGAAACAAACCAGGGCGTGGGCTCCTCATTGACAGCCCGTTGTAGGGAGTCTTGGACCATTGGCGCCCAGTGAACTGTGTGTTTAATCAGTGAGATAATTTTCTCCGTACGGCCTTTGCCAGACAGATGGTACCTACGTTATTTGGGGGCTCAGCTCAAACGCTCAACTTTGGTCATCTACAAGTGGTGTTGTGGGGACATATACCAGCGTTTGGTCACTAGACACATAGGTAAGTTCCATTAACGTTGACACCATTAAACATCAACTCTACTGGGTGGAGACGTGAATAAACGATATAAATCTGTACGTCTCTCTCTTTAGCCTTCACGGTTTTACGTCAGGAAGCGATGGGTTGACCTAGAAGATGTGTCGATAAATATTTATGGCCCTCCGATGGCTTAGAGGGGGGGGCTGTTTGTAATTAGGATTCCACCCAAATGGAGTCATTCATTTCTGAAAACCATAAACAAAGAGACATAAAGGGACGTGAAGATCAAATAACATTTTATACTAAATACTAAGGGCGCTTAATAAATCTATCACAGGAACCTAAAGGTACACCAACACCTGTCACCGCAAGGTACAAATTCACAACCCAGACTCGATGAATCTAATTGTGAGTTTGCCCGTGCACACATACATATACTTTACCGAATGATTGTTTGTGGCTGGGTACACAGCAATGATGTTAGTCAGCTCCTATCTGATTTCCATGATACTGAACATCTCCATGTGTGATCACACATTAGTCTCCAGTTGCACTTTGGTTGGTGCTCGTACCTCTTCATAAATAGTGGTGTAAGAAACTGGCGGATCTGTTTTACCAGCGATTACGTGGAATAGGCTGGAAAGGGTCAGGATTACTGCTGAACCGAAAATTGCTTCCAACCAAGAACTAGAATTTTCAACAATTATTAGAACCATCTTTGACTTTTCTATTTTCAACACAAATGTTGCACGTTCCACCTGTGAAAAAAATCTAAAATCCTGCAGATCCACGAAATTTATTAAACCCTCTGTGGGTTCCACCTCAAAACTGGGGCTTCCCACTACATGGTCCACGTGAATATTTATAAATAAAACTACACATGCGGACATATTACACAATTTAAAAACTCTGCTGTGTAGCTCTGGGTGTTTGCACAGGTTAAACAACCACAACCATCTCGCATGTGTCTGTATCATATCTCCATCCGGCTAGAGAAAAGAGATGTCGAAACTGTTGAGCTTCGTTCCGTTTTAGAATTTTTGCGGAGGAAATTTAGAAAGTTCGAGTTTCAATTTTTTAAAATCATCTACTTTCGATGTTCATGAAAATCGAAAAATTCGAATAATCCGGTTCCTGTGAAATTTGGGAGTTCCGAAAGTTCGTCGATTTCGATTGGTTAACTGGGTTATATCGAAACCACATTCCATATCTACTAGAGAGCTGTCAGCTCAGTGATTCTCATTGTCATTCCCCCCCCACCCTCTTCTGACAGAATAGAATTTCATGTGATTGTGTGGTGAATTGTTTTAACGCTTTGGATTCCCACAATTTGTCTTACAACACTAGAAAACCCACAGCTCTCAGGCATCCTCCAACCCGTGGCAACGTGTGAGAGGTGTTAATACGGGCACTTGTGCAAATGCGTCCAGCGCTTGTGCATATTCAAGCCTCAGTTAGTATATAAGATATGTCACTGTAATCCAATTATATATTCTATAGTGTTGTCCTCTAACATAAAGGTTATTAAAGAGACCATGGTCATAAGAATGGCCAATCTGCTGGCAGACAGTCAGGGGTAATCTCATCCTAGGCAGAGGGAGGGGTTAAATTAAACTGGTAACAACCCACATTATATATTTATCCTTTAACTAAGAACCTTTACTGTCTATGCAAAACATAATGGTCCGGGACAGGTACCCATACCCTCAGTGCTCCATCCTCTGCAATTGTTTGGCACCTTAACCCTATCCTTTGCCTTGGCAGATTTCTCGCCTCTAACTGGGTAAGTTGGGGTGATCAAATCCAAGTCCCTGGACACTAATGATAATCGAATTATGACAAGAAAAACTGACAAACTCTGGATGACCTGTGGATTGCGGTAATTGGTGATTGGTGGAAATCGCGGGTACAAGTGGTGGTGGAACGCGGTACATTGGGTTGGAATCGCGGGTGGTTACATTGAGTGGAATTGCGGTTTGTAGGTACATTGGGTGGAATCGCGGTACATTGGGTGAGGAATCCGACTTGGGTGCGCTCGCTGGGTTAATTGGGTGGAATCGCTGTACATTGGTGGATGGAATCGCGGGTAATGGGTGGAGGAATCGTCGGTCATTGGGTGGGAATCGCGGTTACATTGGGTGGGAATCGGTACATTGGGTGGAATGGGAATCGCGGGGTACATTGGGTGGAATTCGCGGGGTACATTGGGTGGGAATCGCTGTACATTGGTGGAATCGTTAAATGGGTGGAATCGCGTACGGGTACATTGGGTGGAGGAATCGCGGGTATTGGTGGGGGAGACATTGGGTGGAAATCGCTGGGTAAATTGGGTGGGAATCGCGGTACATGGGTGGAATCGCGGTACATTGGGTGGAACGGGTACATTGGGTGGAATCGCTGTACATTGGGTGGAATCGCTGGGGTACATTGGGGGAATCGCGGTAATTGGGTGGAATCGCGGTACATTGGGTCGGTACATTGTGGTTACATTGGGTGGGAATGCTGGACATGGGTTGTTGGAATCTCGGTTTAAATTGGGTGGAATCGCGGTTACATGGGTGGAATCGCGGTTGGGTACATTGGGTGGAATCGCGGTACATTGGGTGGAATCGCGGTACGTTGTGGTGGAATCGCGGTAAATGGGTGGAATACGTACATTGGGTGGAATCGAGGTACATTGGGTGGAATCGCAGATGGTACATTGGGTGGAATGCGTGGTTACAGGGGTGGAATCGCGGGTACATTGGGTGGAATTCGGTACATGGTGGGTGAAATCTGGGACATGGGTGGAATCGCGGTACATTGGGGTGGAATCCGGGGGATGGGTAGTGTCGGTACATTGGGTGGAATCGCGGGTTTTGGGTGGTCAGAGGTACATTGGCTTGGGTGAATCGCGTAAATTGGGTGGAATCGCGGTTCATTGGGTGGAATCGCGGTACATTTGGTTGGAAATGCGTGCGGTACATTGGGTGGAATCGCGGTGCACATTGGGTGGAATCGCCGGTGTACATTGGGGGAATGCGGTACATCGGGATGGGAATCGCGGTGTACATCGGGTGGAATCGCGGTGTGTAAATTGGGTGGAATCGCGGGGTTGTACATTGGGTGGAATCGCGGGTAAATTGGGTGGGAATCGCGGTTTGTAATCGGGTGGAATCGCGGTAATGTGGTGGAAAGCGGTACGGTTTGGTTGATGGGTGGAATCTCGGCACATTGCATTAGGTATTGGAATCACATTTTGCCATGGACAATTTGTCAAAAATTGTGAAATTAGTTGGGTCCAAAAATTCTGCCCATTGGTAAATTAGACTCAAGGGGTGGCCATACACTACGTAAGACAATGCCAATCTCTCCTAAGATAATGTCCAATCTATTTACAAACGCCTAGTCGTTCTTTCATACAATCAATTTGAAGATCACAAAATGAATGGGTCAGTAGGAACATCTAAGATAAAAACCGCAACAGCTTGTAAAAATGTGATCTTTAGACATAGATTGATTCAAACTCCATCCAATGTCTGCATAGTGTATGGCCCTTATCCCAGACAATTACTGTCCATTAGTGTTAATAAATATACTACATAGAAGATGACAATTCCATTTCCTTATAAATACAACATGGAAAGAGATTTTACGGGGGGGAAGGTAACAATTTTTGTCACACAACTCAACCCAAGTATTTCAGAAAAGTAATGGTACTGGAACCCATTATAGTAAAAATAGCAATGATTTTGCTGGCAAATACAGCATGAATAAATGCTCACTTTTGCTTATCCTCTTTGAAATTTGTGCCCCCATTTAAATCCCGACCTCAATGTATATGATTTTCTGCTCACTCTGATGACATCATTGATCCAGTTTTCATGATTGGCTGTAAATACATCTCCGTTTGTGATGCTATCTGCCTTGCTCAGAGGCAGTTAAGGTGTTTTGGAGATAGGAGGCGTACCAATAAATGTTGTTAAATGGAAACTCAAATTCCATAAAGTAAAGAAATGGCAAATTTTACAATAAATGGGCTCTGGGTTCTCGTTTAAGTGAATGTGGGGTTTCTGGCAAAGGTTTGTTCTGTGGGGGAGGCGACAAGATCCCCTTTAAGATTTATTTCACACTAAGAGTCCCTTAAGATTTATTTCACACAAAGATCCCTTTAAGATTTATTTCACACTAAGATCCCTTTAAGATGGATTTCACAATAAGATCCCTTTAAGATTATTTCACACCAAGATCCCTTTAAGATTTATTTCACACTACGATTCCCTTTAAGATTTATTTCACACCTAAGGGATCCCTTTAAGATGGATTTCACACTAAGATCCCTTTAGATTATATTGCACACTAAATCCTGCTTTTAGATTTATTCACACTAAATCCCTTAAGGTGTATTTCACACCAAGATCCCTTTAAGATTTAGTTACACACTAAGATCCCTTTAGATGTATTTCACACTAAGATCCCTTTAAGATTTATTTCACACTAAGATCCCTTTAAGGTTTATTTCACACTAAGATCCCTTTAAAGGGCATCTATAGTGAAAAAAACACATTGCCCCTTTGCAAAGTTAAATTCATGTACTCTGTGCTGCCTTAATCCTATATCTGTCAGTGACTCTGTTTAACCACGGTGTCAGATCTATGTGCAGCATTCCCCCCTTCTCCCTCCCCTCTGTTACCTCCTCCATGTCTCAGCTCCGGCTAACCGACAAGCTTTTTATGTGCAGTAGGAGTTAAAAGTTCAACATCCTGAAAAACACACCCACGCACAGTGGCCAATAGAAAGTAAGCTGTCCTGGAGACATGGAAGAAGGAGATCAGTACAGTTTACGATCTCTCTCTTTGTGACCCATCATCAATCAGTGAAAGCTATTAAGAAGGGGGGTCAAGTGCAGCCTTATATCTACCATCAAAGCTACCTTTCTCCCCCTGCTAATGCTGTTATCTCTATGTTTATTACAGAGCAGGGAGGGGGGATCAAGTCACAGGGATTTGATTGACAGTCCAAGTAGGAGTAGAGGAATGCAATCACGTATTCTTCTAACTGGTGTATCTCAGGACAGAGACGGAATCTGAAAAAAGTGATTCCCACTATAGATGCCCTTTAAGATTTATTTCACACTAAGATCCCTTTAAGATTTATTTTACACTAAGATCCCTTTAAGATGTATTTCACACTAAGATCCCTTTAAGGTTTATTTCACACTAAGATCCCTTTAAGATTTATTTCAACTAAAGATCCCTTAAGTGTATTTCACACTAAGATCCCTTTAAGATTTATTTCACACTAAGATCCCTTTAAGATTTATTTCACACTAAGATCCCTTTAAGGTGTATTTCACACTAAGATCCCTTTAAGATTTATTTCACACTAAGATCCCTTTAAGATTTATTTCACACTATTTTTAATCTCTCGATGTGACTTCTTGTTCGTTGCTTTTCAGCACAGAAACATTCTTAAGAAAATATTAGTCACATCCTGTCAGGCTTAATTCTATTGGCCTATCACCAACAAATGTGAGGAACCAATAAGTCACTGCGACAAACCGTCTGCTTAACATAAAGGCTCAACGAGCCCCATTGTGCTGACAAGATTCTTAATGAAATATGAGGGTCCCCAGAAATATGTGTGGCTGCGAGAGAGTGTTCCCATACAATGACCAACCATCGTTAAATTAAGGCTCAGTCAACCTAAAGCACAATCAAAACTGTATCACACAAATCCCATAATGGCAATTCAGTAAGTAAACAAAGTTTCCCAATTGGTCTTTCCCTCGTTGATGGTCAAACCTGTCATTATGTATTGATATTAAGAAAGTTATTGTGGTTCCCCATGAAGTCGGTTCTATTCTGATCTGCCAGGTTTATAGTAAAGGCCCCAAAGTATAAACGTTACAGACCCCATTCTTTCCAAACTATAATATATTACGAGACATCAGAGGCGCATGTGTTGAGAATATGCCAATGTTCGACTGGTTAACGGCCATCAGAGATGTTAAAAGGGCACAATATTATATTATTGTTCAATAATATATTTCTAAAAACACAGGCTGTCCAACAATGGAAAGTTCTCCCAGCAAAATGTTCAGTCAACATTCCCAAACACGCTTGCAGGGTGATACACTTTCCAACAAAAAAATTCTGTTTTTTGGCCACCTCACAATCCATTCGAACACGCCAAGAGGTGCAAACCAAAGTGGAGCGGGCGACAGCGCAGGGAGCAGCGAGGAGCGCAGCGCGGTATGCATCGTAGATGAGCTGAGAGCGCGCAGCGAGATCGAGCGAGCGAGCGAGCGAGCGAGCAGTGAGCTGAGCGAGCGAGCAGCGGCGAGCGAGCGAGCGATGGCAGCGGAGCGAGCGAGAGAGAGCGAAGGGAGCGAGGCGAGCGAGCTATCTAAGGCTACGAGCCATCTGGCTGTATGGCTTCAGCTATTCAGCTATGCATAGGCGGAGGCGAGCGTAAGCGAGTCTATCGTGATCGATGCGATCTATCTATCGATCCATCTGTCTGTCTATCTATCTATCTATCTATCGATCCATCTGTCTGTCTATCTATCTATCTATCTATCTATCTATCTATCTATCTATCGATCCATCTGTCTGTCTGTCTATCTATCTATCTATCGATCCATCTGTCTGTCTATCTATCTATCT